>CM050412.1:50534751-51153917 GCA_027564155.1 Gymnocypris eckloni scoliostomus | reverse complement strand
TTATTTAAGCATGCAAATTGATAAAAAATGAAAGTAAAGTCGTTTATGATGTTACAAGAGTTTTAATTAAATGCTGTTCTTTTTAAATTTTCTATTCAGCAAAAAATCGAGAAACATTTACTGTTTTTAACAAAAATATTAAGCAGCTGTTTTCAACATTGAAAATAATGCAAAAGGTTTTTTTGAGCCCCAAAACAGCATATTACAATGATTTCTGAAGGATCACGTTACACTGAAGACTGTAACATACAAAATGGTTGTTTTAAATTGCAAAAGAAAATCATTCATTTTTAGTTTTTAAATAAATGTTGTAAAGCTTTCAAAGAAAAATAAATCATGACATTTTATGACTACAAGGAGCCTTTAGTGAGGGTTTTAGTTGGGTTTTGGTTTGACTATGCTAACACTAATAGATCAACCCTTTGTCTATTTGTCGACGTGTAGCGACAGAGCGCGTCCTGATCCACTGGCCTGTTTTCCCTGTTCCTGAGTGGAATTCTAATAGCATGCCGTGTTTTTAATTGCAGAAATACATCCTTCCCCTCATTATGGGCAGCAAAGAGGACAAGAAGCATCTGCAGCGGATCGAGAGCAACATCGCGGATATGAGTGGCACGCTGACACAGACAGGTGAAGATTAATATCTTCATCACTTTTTCCTCCTTAACATTTTCCTTCATTTATCTGTCGCCAAAATCTGCTCACATTTTACAAATGACGGTCCTGTCATTTTGCTTTAATTTGAAATTGCTTGTTTACTGTCAGCTCAGCTTCAATTAATTACGTTTCGCTGAAAAGCTCTTAACCTCAGAATATTAATGAGGGGAAGAGGAATGACAGCGTTTTTTTTGCTGCCTTAACTGCGTGGCAAGAAAGTTCATTTTAATTTTCGGCGTGGTGGTGTGGCTCCCCGGTTGGGCCCGGAGCGCGCTGGTGATTAAGTGTGTGATGACAGGTGCGTCTCCCGCCTTGGACAGGTGAGGAATCTCAGCTGGTCTGTCAGAGAGGGATGCCTCTCCTCCTCTCTCCTCCCCCTCTCTTTACCCACTACGCAGCCGGTGTAATTAAACATCCCGGCAACCGTGAAAGCGGGACACTTCCCGTAGAAACTTTGTCTCGTTAGTGCCGCAGTCGACTTGCAGCTGGGTGGCTCCTTTTGTGTAAATGACAATTCACTCTTGCAATGTTTTATTGATTTATTTTAAAGAAAGACCATGTAGAACAACTCATACAGTTTATTTTCTTACCGTTTTTACAAAGCAGCACTCTAATATTGTTAAGGTTTTGTTCTAAACTTTCACAGTTAAGTTGAACTGAATTACTTCACATGAGGGTTTTGTAGATAATTTCAGATTTAGCTGCACTTTAATCTTTCTTTAAATCTAATTGTAATATCTATTGTTTTGAAACTTAAAAAAGAAGTGACTATAGAATATTCTCTATTCAAAATCTAACAGGCAAGTTAGACAAGTTTTACATGCTGAAATGCAATTGGTCTTTTTTATGTCTATTTGCATACTTAATAGATGGTATTGTCTTCCTTACATATATTTAACCCATAAAAATAGGAATGCACCTGTATTCAAATTTTTGTCTGGTACATATAAGCTGATAATTCTCAATAACAATATCAAAATGATTATTTTGTATAAATACGTAAAAAAAAGTTATTTTGAAATAATGTGCAGTATTAAAAATGGATACTCATTTTGAGATTTGTAAAGATAACATTTGCCTTTGTTATTAATGTATTCATGTTTTTGAACAATAAGTGATCATTAGACTAGTGTAAAGGTCATTTTGATGACTGGATTTCCACTAGGCTTTTTTTGTTGTTGTTGTAAGATTGAAGCCCTTTATTTCTAAGTGGCATACATTCTAAAAACAAGTTTTATTTTATTTCTATAAAGCAATGTTTCCTGCACCATTGTTTAGTGGCACAGTAAAATAAATTGTACATAAATTATCATTTTATTTTCACTTGTACATTTTCAGGCTTTACTGTCGAGTTGCGCATGTTAATCGAATTAGATTAATTGCACAGCCTTAAGTAAAAGTTTTCATCACTGTTAGAAAGTAGCTCCCCCAGCTGCCTAAGATTTTTCTGCTACAAAAACTTGTTGTAAGTATTTGTTGTTTTCATTCTAGGCGAATACCATGTAAACATTTTAATTTTGAAAACTGTTGATGTAGAACACAGTCTATAAAGGTGAAACAGCACATGCAAAGCAGGCATTCGTGATACATAATAGACAAAAGACTTCTTGTTATTTATGAAGTAAACTTTTTCAGAGTATGCTTGTCATTATAGTCATATTAATATTTGCCTCATAAAACCATGGAAATGATCTGGATCTATGCCTGGATTTCTGATCTCAACGTAGTCTTCTGTTAAGCATATAGTATTGTTTTCATTATCCAGGAGATCAAAATAAGCAAATTTGGGGCATATAGGATAAAGGCGAGTGATTTTAGTCAGCTGCGTCTCTGCATTACATTGCCCAGTTTTTGGGTTGGGGAGGGTGACTGAAAGGCCAGTCAATTGTGAGCCATTGCGTGCAAGCTTGATGTGGGTTTCTTTATCTGATTATCAAATGAGCCTCTTCATTGCCATTTTGGTTCATGAAAAAAAAAACTCCTTTGTGTTACGCTACCTGTCTGGCCCTCATTTTGTTTGGTTTTTAGCAGGATTCCTGTTTTGTTTAGCATCAGATTCAGATGATAAGAGTATTTATATTGTTGCGGGGTGAAGCTGCTTTTCATATTTCCTTTGTGAAACACTTGTTCCTGACAGTCTCTTTTTCCTCCCTTCTCTCCCTCCTTCCCTCCGCCACTCTCTCGTTTTCTCCTGGAAGAGCCGTACCTACCCCAGTCACTCAGTCAGTCACACCGCTGATCTAATTTGCTGTGGCTGCAGTAGCCAAGTTGCTATTGTAGTTAATGACTGTTTCAGTTAACAGTTTGGGAGAGGGTTGCAATTACGGAGTGAGTTTCCCCTTCTTCTCACAATGTGAGTAATAGCAAGTGACTGCCGCTCTTGCCAATTGCCCGCACTCCATTGTTAAAGTTTGTGTATTTCTGTAGTGCCAAGTGCGTTGGAATGATGTATTCCTTTGAATGTGGCTCCATTACTCCTGCAGCCTTTTGAGTGTAGGCCTTGACTCCCATTATGATTTCCCAACAACTTTCCACATGCAGTTAATGAACAGGTCTTGGAAGCATTTCGTCACACGCGCGCTCTCACACTCGTGCCAGCTGTAATGGAATTGCGCTAGCTGCTTGGTCTCTTTGTCTGCGGAGAGCATATTGGTGACCAGCTGGCCAATAAAGGCTCAGACAGGCCCGGACATATGCAGTGTACATTATATTGAGGTATTTACTGAATAATTTACGCTATACACACTGTCTGCCTCCTCACAGCAGCTGCGAAGCCACTTGCAGGATCTCAAATTCGGCCAATTGTTTTCTCCAAAGACAACGTTTGTGGAAACCTGAGACACGCTAAATGGAGCCATTATTTCTTGTGTTTTGAGTATGAAGCGAGTGTTTGTGGGTTTAGAGGTCTGGTGCAGTTGCTGCTCGTTCTCAGTGTAATATTGTAGGAATTGCTGTTGATGTAAGCTGTGGTGGCATTCCTGCTTAGAACACATATTTGCTTTATTTTAGAGCTTTTAGGTATTTTATTCATAGTTTAAATTAAAAGATAACAGGAAATGATGGACAGAAAATTATAGAATGATGTTGCGAGCTGATTTTGAACCTGCGTTGCCCAGTTGAGCACCGTGGCTTAATGTAATCTCTAGCCATGTCCTTCTACAGAATATTTGAAAACTTTAAATGTGATGTTCAATGCATCCGTGATCAACCTCAAATGTATAATTAGTAGTAGTTTTTCTTATTTCTTTAAAAGGGGTAGACCACTCAAAAATAACAATTCTGTAATTTACTTGCTCTGAATTTCCATATTCCATTATAATTGATTTGTCAAGGGACTGAAATGTAGGTTATTTTCTGAAAAATTAAAGCACACATTCAAACTTGTAAAGAATGAACCACACAAGTTTGAATGTGCATTTTTAAAATAGGGCTGCTCAATTATGAAAAAAATCATAATCGCGATTATTTTGGTCAATATTGTAATCATGATTATTTAACATGATTATTAGTGAGCCATATAACCCCCCAAAAAGTATGCAGATCTGAAGTATTCAGTTAACAGCTATAGAAATTGAATAATCAAGTGTAAAATAAAACAGCATAGTCTTCACTGTAAGTATTAAAGTTACAAAAGACCTTCTGTGAAGAGCAGCGAATGATTTAATCTTTGCCTTTTGTCGTTTGATTAATATTAAGAACACAGTCGGAGCAGGAATATATCCCGCTGTTACTTTAAGAGCCATACAGATCTAATTTACTGTTACACGTGTATTTTCAGTCATACGTTTACATTCGTTTATTACATAACCAACGAGAGTTTACGTGAATAATCCCTTAACGCCGCATTTTGACACATGTATCTGACCATTTAGCAGCATATGTTCAGCTAAAAGATGACTTTACATGACCGAGCTCTGCTCCGTCTCTGAGCGCATACACTGATATCCTCCTGAGGAACAGCGCAAGTTCTCTTTCGCGCTTTTTTATCAACTTTAATAACTCAAGCACGTCCCATTTTGCAAAAGCCACGTTACATTATTTTACTGATTTGCACATGAAAATGGGCACTTATGGAGGAGTGAAAGCGCCCTGCTGGAATGGCGCAATAATCATTTTATTCAATTCAAGATTATTTATTCAATTCATTTTATCTCGATTATTGTATTTTCATAATCGCTGGAGGCCGAATTCGAAACTGAATTTCGATTAATTGCACAGCCCTACTTCAAAATATTTCCTTTTGTGTCCCACAGAAATAGAAAAATCAGTTTGGAACAACATGATTATTAATTATTTCAGTTAACTGTTTCTTAAAATATGTTTTGGAGAAAGTGAATGCATCGGATGTCAGATCTCTCGTTTCTATTATTAATACAGTCATCTGAAATAGGGGTCGACCGATTATCGGCGCCGATATTAAGCATTTTTACCGATTATCGATATCGGCCATTTTTTTTTTTTTTATGCAAACAAACATATTATTTACAGGTGACATTATTTATTGGTGACTAAATAATACAGGTGAAATTATTTAATGTTTAAATGCACTATTTGGCTCGATGCAGCCTGTCTGAGCTCAACACTCTGTGAGAGTGAGGCGATCTCTCAATCTCTGAGAGCAATCTCCGCCCACCGCTCATCTGATATGTAGAGAGTCAAGCAGGGGCGCGGGAACAGGGGGTGCTGCAGCACCCCCTGTTTTTTTCTGTGGGCAACTGTAAACTGTTGTGAATAAAAAAAATATATAGGCTATAAGGTTGCTCCGATGTTTATAACATTTGGTTTACATTGGCTATTTTGCTATCTATTTTTATGTGATCGACATATTTACCATTTGCCCAATAATTTAACAGTTGTAATGTTATCAAAGTTATTAAACTGATGCAGGGTTTTGATGCCTGCGTCGCATCCTGCCAAATCACGCACGCAGCACTGCCAATGCTTGCTTTTATGTTTGTGAATGTTATGTTTGTGTTGTGGGATCTGTAGGTTGTGGCTTAAAAGCGGAACATGGAAATATCATGGATGTACTGGAAGAAAAAAAAAACTTTTTTTTTTTTGTTCTCAGCGATATGAGTCTTTCCCTTCTCCCCAAACAGCTTATAGCTACCTATTAAAATAGTTCAGTTTTGTATGTAATGGAAAAGTGATTAGACTATGTTTCGTTTTTTTTTCTTCAAAAGTTAATTTAGAAAAACCTTGGGAGCATTTTGTGTTCGTTAAATGTTTTTTTCTATTTTAAGCAACGACGCCAGCATCAGAGTTGATCGCCTATGTGTTTGATTAATTTAGCCTTATCAAATCATCATGACTAAAATAAAATCGATAGATAGGCCTATAAACAGTTCAAGCATATCACAGTGTTAGTTTAAATGTTTAACCTATATAAATGTGCAATATCCAACACTTTGTGTGGAGAGCTGAAGCGAGTTTTACAGGACATGGAGGATTTTTGTCTTACAGTAAAAACAACTTAAAATAAATTACCTTTAAAATAATAAAGGTAAGAGTAATATATCATTTGGAACTGTAAAGGGTCTACTTTTATTTGTGTGCATTCACAATATAGGAAAACTTTCTGCTGGTTTTGAACAAGAGCGCTTCAATGATGAATCGAAACTCAGCAACTCGAAACTGGCTCAGAGATATGATAAATATATCTATAGAAAGCTTTAAAATACTATTTTAAAACGAAATAATTCAAAGCAAAAACTCTTCATTAGCCTATGTAATCCGTTAAGATGCATATTCTCTCTCTGTCCAATGAGGAGATGGCAAGTCATTTCTCACCACCTCACCATCTAAAATATACAAAAAGGGAAAGCCTAAAACAGGCCCGATTATAATTTGCGTTTTATTTTATAATTGTATTCAATAATTTAAAAAAAAGTATGTAAATCTTTGTCCTTGAAAATTAAAGGATTTGCTGCAATGCAATTTTGTCTGACTGATAGGCCTAGTGAATTATTTATTGGCCTATCTTTTAATCCATGCAGCAAATGCTTTAAAAACCGCTTTAAAATTACTTTATTGCATTCCAGATGCTTTTAAAATAACTTTTCACTATAAATTTTAAGGGTTTTAAGCTTGAATGTAAAACATTGCTATGAATTCATTGTAGCCATTCCCATTTGTAAAATAGCTACTGTCTAACACGATCTCATGAAAGTGCGTAGGCTATAGCACGATTTTCTGTTATAGAAAATAACCCCCCTACATAAAACACCTTCGCCCGTGGAGTCACGAGTCCGACCAATCAACGCGGAAAACTGAAGGCAGTCTCACGAGAGCACTTCTAACTGGAGCTGCGTCAGTGATCACGCATCAGTTGTCTCTCAAAGGTAAAGCAGCAGCAGGCGTTGCTGAAGTTGCAAAACACCTCAATATAACCCGATGATGTGAGCGCGATGCGAAAATGCGGGCGGAATCGCGGAATGCAGTCATATAATGGAATTTACCGTATAACGCTGGAATGTCATGGAATGTGTTGAAGTTTGGATGAATTAATCAAAAGTAGGTCAGTACACTTAAATCGACTCGCTATGGACTAGTATCTATAAATATTGTAAAAACACTATTTAAATATGAATCCTGCATGTTCTGCATCTCTGTTAATGAATGATACGTGCGGTTTCATTTACTGCACACATACATACTGAAGCGCTGATGCTGCGGTGACTTCAGCGTCTGCCGTCTGCATAAATGAGGACATGAACAACATCCCCAGAACTGCTCGGAGAATCACTTGATGAGCATTTGACCGTTTCATTTGAGTAAAGATGAGCATTTGACCATCATTTGATATATACATAGGCTACAGAAACTTAAAAGAAGGTCCTCATGGCAACCTGTCAAAATATAAGTTCGGTTTAGCCAAATATATTACTGTAATACGTAATACAACAACAGTTATTACAACTTTTGTTGAGAATAATCACACATACGCTTCATCGTTTACTTTAAGTTTTACAAAATGTTTACAGAATGCTTCTGGGTGATCTCTGTACTTATGTTATTATTAATATTATTATATTACTGTTTATTTAATGTTGTTGTTATTAACAGTTTTCAGAATTAAAGACATGTTTAAAAGCATTTAAAGAAGCTTTTTTGTCAGAGCTCTTGTTATTATTAATTTTGGCATTCATTTTAATTTTTACACCAGACACGTATATCGGTTCAAAATATCGGTTATCGGTCTACTTGATCTGTAATAATCGGTATCGGTATCGGCCCTGAAAAACACATATCGGTCGACCCCTAATCTGAAAGGACCAGTTTGAATCATCATTATTATTCAGCTAGGAAAAACTGTTCAGTGCCTGTTATTCTGTAAGTAGTCACCTAATGAGACAGACAAAGGATGCGAGGGAAAGAAACATGTAACAGCTCTTAAGCAGAAAGTGGAAAGGCTGTTTCTATGAAAGGAGAGCCCTGGAACTGTGCGCCGGAGAGCCAACAGTCGGCAGCTAATAATATCTGCTGATGTTAATCCAATTAGAGTTGATTTAACACTTTACAGAGCATGATTTATAGAGGCGTTTATTGGTTTTCTGTAACATAATCAGTTTGGAAACTTAATGCATTGTTTGGGAATGCATGTGTGACTGGAAACAAGGGAGAGCAACTTGTGCTCTGGGTTATTTGAAATGATACCCTCATTAATAACACCAACTCTGGCCCTGCTAGGGCTGTTTTTCTTGGGCTTTCTCTAATCCTCGAGACCAGCACAATCTGACAATAATTCAATCTTCAGAGAGGGAGGAAAATGAGCTGTATTTAGTAAGATTAGTGAGGACAGTAGTGTCTAGCCCTCCTGCCTCCCAAATGAGCTGCTTTTTTTCCATCTTGTTGATTGTTTGGAGAGTTTGATAGAGCCCGCGTTTCAAACCCATGCTAATGGAGGTTAAGAGACCCTGATTTGATATAAGAGCAGACGTAGGTGATTAATCTTGTACAAATAGAGGTGTCTTATATTACTGATTGAGCTGAAGGCTAAATCAAAGAGAAAACCACTGCGTGTTGATTGTCGGTAATGCTTTCAAACAAACAGATACGTCGGTTAGAGCAGGATCAGGACTAAAGCTCTTATTTCCTTGCTGGTGAAGTTCTGGTAATTGTTTTGGGTGAAATCTTATGTTCATTTGTGTGTTTTTGGATGCAGTCACCCAGTTGCAGATGACCCTGGCTTCCGTGCAGGAGCTGCTGGTCCAGCAACAGAAGAAAATACAGGAGCTGACACAAGAGCTGGCTAACTCACAGGTAATCCGCACAACATTTGTCATAATGGTAAACAGAAGGATCTAATGAAGCCAATCAATAATTTTATGTGAATAACAAGGCAGAACTTAATTTCACTGATAATCGTCCCCTTTCAAACAGCTCTTAAACTTAAATTCAATTCACATGCAGCAAGGCATATCGCATCAAGTTTGACAACTTGTGTAATTTGACATCATAGATGTTAAACCTGTTTTGTTCATTATTTAATTTAACGTAAATGCAAATGAGATTTAAAGAGATGTGGCGGGAGGCAAAGTATCCTGTAAATAACGATTTTAGGCCTGTTGTACATAAAGTCTGTTGTACATTGGTGTAAAAAAATGGATTTGGAATGAAATGAGGGTGACTAAATGACATTGTTTGTTTTGGGTGAGCTGATCCTTTTAAATTTGCTGTAGTTGCAGTAAGTTTCCATATGGGGTTTGATTAAACTGGAAAACAAACAAACAAATCATACAATCTGAACATTCCTCTAGTTTTTGACATTCTTTTCATTACAGACCTGTATGTAAGGAAAGAATGTGATTGTTCATGGTGCATGTGAGAGTGATTGCGACAACAACAATTTTGTTTCTTTTTTTCTGTTAGTGTTTTTTGTTGTGTAGACATTATCAGAGAAAATAATTCCATGTACATTACGTAAGCACTATTTTTAAACTGCGTAATCAACTGGTCAGAAATGCATAATTTGCCTTTCATCCTCTGAAATACCTTAGATACAGACATCACAGCTAAAGGGTCAAAAGTAATTTGTTGTCTAAAATGGTTGCATTCCTCCCTGGTTATGTCATTTATCTCAGAGGTATTATGCATGATAGTCTTCACTTGTTTTGTTGATCTGTTGAGTTTAAATCAAGCAAGCCATCCAGGGACAGGAAGTGAACCCACGCTGACGTCCCCTCCTGATCTCTCTTGTATCTATCATTTGCTTTCTGTTAATTTAATCTGGACTGAAACCTCATTTAACCCCCACTCATACTGTAACCAGAAGACAAAGGCCAGTAGAATTGTCTTTGAGCCCCAAACATGAGGCCTATCAATTAAATAATTACAAAGGAAGAAAACTTTTATTGTTCATAAATAATTCTTGGGAATGTTGCCTATACAGTTACTTTTTGTATATTTTGTGTATTGTTGATAATAATTGCCTTCAGGTTTAGCTGGTTCATAAAGATTTCCCATCATCTGTGGCAGCACATAAAAAGTAAATCACCCTAATTTGAGTAAAACTGAACATTTTGTTCTCAAAGTTATATTATTAACCTTACTTTCATGTTATAAGTTAAACAGATGTTATATAAAACTTAGTCTTGTCAAAATTTTGGAAAATGTTTTTGTGTTCATTGAGATATTGTTTAAAATGTTGCTTTTCAAAGTGTACTCATTTACGCTGAGCACTGTATATACATTTATATTCTTATTTTATATTATATTTAAATATATAAACATAACATATTTTTATTAAATATATACATGCATGTGTTTGTATTTATATGTACATAATAAATATACACAGTATACACACATATTATGTAAACAAAAACTTATTTTTGGTGCGATTAATCGTGATTAATCGTTTGACAGCACTAATATATAAAATAATATGAAATAAAATTATAACTGCAATTCCCAATAATCACATCCAAAATAATTTTTTGTTTACATACTATATGTATGTGGACTGTTTATTTTGTATGTATATATAAATACACAAACATACAATATGTATTTTTTTTTTTATATATATATATATATATATATTTATACATTTATATTATATATAAATGTATTTAAGATATTAACATTATATTTTTACATTTATATTTTTCTTAAATATATACATGCATGTGTTTGTTTTTATATATACATAATAAATATACACAGTACACACTCATATTATGTAAACAAAAACTTTTATTTTGGATGCGATTAATCTCAATTAATCTTTGACAGCACTAAATACATAATAAACTAAATATATATATATATAGCTATTTTTATTTGTTTTCACTTTAGAGAAACATTAACAAAAGCTCATTAATTTATTTATTTGTACAAATATGCCACACAACCCACAGTGATAGCCAACAGCAAAAGAATAAAGAATGCTCAGAAAAATAAAGAAAGTAGTCATCTTTGTTATGCGTCTATTGTGGCAATGCTGACGTTGTTGTATTTATCACACGCTAATTTAATACATTTATGATATATTATCTTTCAGAAGAATGTTCACGATAATATGGCCTTAAAATCCTTTCTGAAGACATGTGCTTATTATCTATAAAGAAGAGGCATCTGAGGTAAATCGCCTGCTGAAAACACATTGCCATACCTCAGAATGTAAAATTCTACGTACTTTGTATCTTACGATACTGCGATAAATAATCTCGTAACAGCTCTAAAAAGAGCTTTGGAATCGCAACTGAGGGCATGTTTTATGTCCACAGCTTGTTAAGCACATGGGTGTTTTACTGAAGCATCTGGATCCCGTAGGAAAACATATGCAAACACATCTGGCCTGGAAACAAACTGAAGTGAAAATATGAATCTCTCAACCTTCTGAAGTTTGCAAGAATTGCAGACTCACCATCGCAAGCCCCCCATCCCCCCAGCAGCCTTCCGTCGTTCTCTTAAAGTTCGTCATCCATAAACTGTCTTGCCAAATAATCTCTGGTTCACCTCTGCTCTTAAAGAGACATGCCTCCGCTAGTTCCAGAAAAATGCCACCACATCGATCTATTATTCAAAATACCTTAGGCCATCATCCACAACAGCTGCCCTAAGTCAAGTAAAAATGGCTGAAATTCTCTGTCAAATTCCAGATTGAATTAAAAAGCTTCATTTCTCATGAGTGCCTTCTGGAAAGCAGCAGTGTATAAACTATACTTTACATCAAACGCCCATTAAACAAATCATAAAGTCTACTTAGCGCTGATCTTAAATTTTGTTTTGAGAAATATGGAGCACTGTTGTCTAGAACCATATGGGAAATTCAGGAAATTATTTTCAGGTCCAGAGCAGGGGTTCTTTACTCTGTGCAGAATGCTCCAAGCTCGACAATATATATATATATATATATATATATATATATATATATATATATATATATATATATATATATATATATATATATATATATATATATATATATATATATATATATATATATATTTTTTTTTTTTTTTTAAAAGCCAAATAAATAAAGTATATTCTGTTATGAGCACAGTGGGCCTGTTTCTCTGTAGCAGTCACTCAAACTATGGATATGTTTGTGCTCATAGTTTAACTGTCTTTTTCATCTCAGTAGATTGGCTGTATACTTTGTATTACCTCAGTGCTCACCTGATTAAATTTCCCCATGCTCACCTGAAGCTGTTATTCAAATGGCGATTGATAAAGTCTTCGACTGATAAAGGAAGTCAGTTAGAACTTCTAAAGAAGTGCAATTTTTTGCATTGTCTTTGTACCGATAACTGATCAAAATACTCAACTGCTTTATCAGGTGCTGTAAATTATTATACTTTTGTTTTAGTACTGTCAAATTAAAGGAATAGTTCACCCAAAAATGACAAATGTCATAATTTACTCACCCTCAATTAGTTCCAAACCTGTATGAATGTATTTGTTCTGCTGAACACAAAGGAAGATATTCTGAAGAATGTGGGAGACAGAGCAGTTCTGGGGCACCATTGACTTTCATAGTATTTATTTTCTTACTATGGAAGTCAACGGTGCCCCAGAACTGCTCTGTCTCCCACATTCTTCAGAATATCTTCCTTTGTGCTCGGCAGAAAAAAGACATCCATACAGGTTTGGAACTACTTGAGGGTGAGTAAGTGATGACAGGATTTTCATTTTTGGGTGAACTATCCCCTTAATTAATCGTGATTCATCGCATAATGTTTACATAATATATGTGACCCTGGACCACAAAACCAGTCTTAAGTCTCTGGGATGTATTTGTAGCAATAGCCAACAATACATTGTATGGGTCAAATGTATCTTTTTTTATGCCAAAAATCATTTGGACATTAAGTAAAGATCATGTTCCATGAAGATATTTTGTACATTTCTTACCGTAAATATATCAAAACTTCATTTTTGATTAGTAATATGCATTGCTAAGAACTTCATTTGGACAACTTTAAAGGTGATTTTCTTAATATTTAGATTTTTTTTGCACCCTCAGATTCCAGATTTTTAAATAATTGTATCTCGGCCAAATATTGTCCGATCCTAACATACCATACATCAATGGAAAGCTTATTTATTCAGCTTTCAGATTATGTAGAAATCTCAATTGTGAAAAATTGACACTTAAGACTGGTTTTGTGGTCCAGGGTCACATATTAGGTTATATAATATATTATGTTAATTATGTTTACATAATATATCTTTATGTACTGTTTATATTTATGTGTATATATAAACACACACACACATGCATGTATGTATTTAATAAATATTTACGCTATGTGTGTAGTTTTGCATAATTTTAAATTTGATTTCACTCAAATATTACAATCGTCTTTTACTTAATCAAGTGGTTATATCTGTATGAATTATTCTGCAGAACACAGGGTTATTTTGAAGAATGTATCACTTTTTATCCACAGTGTGAAAACTTTCTTTTTATAAACTGCCCGTTTAAGAGTGGAATCTTAATTTTTCTCTTTGTAATTTTAATTGTTGATTTTCTGAGCTAATTATATGTGGAATGGGCTTAAATATGACGTTATTATTTTGAGATTGTCAGTAATTGTGTTTGACTTTTTTTATTTAGTTCCAAACTTTGTCCACAGCTTTGTCAGACAATTTCTGTTTTGAATTTGGTGTATTTTGAGTGTGCGTATGTATATATTTATTTATTTATAGATACTGTTTGTGTGTATGTACTGTATATATAAATATAGACTGAAGTAGTTTAAGTCTTTGGTTCTCTTAATTGTGATGATTTTGGCTCACATTTAACAAAAACCCACCAATTCACTATCTCAACAAATTAGAATAATGTGACATTCTAATCAACTCAAAACACCTGCAAATGTTTCCTAAGCCTTCAAAATGGTGTCTCAGTTTGGTTCACTAGGCTACACAATTATGGTGAAGACTGCTGATCTGACAGTTGTCCAGAAGACAATCATTGACACCCTTCACAAGGAGGGTAAACCACAAACATCCATTACCAAAGAAGCTGGCTGTTCACAGAGTGCTGTATCCAAGCATGTTAACAGAAAGTTGAGTGGAAGGAAAAAGTGTGGAGAACCGCGGCCTTATGAGGATTGTCAAGCAAAATCGATTCAAGAATTTGGGTCAACTTCTCAAGGAATAGACTGAGGCTGGGGTCAAGGCATCAAGAGCCACCACACACAGACGTGTCAAGGAATTTGGCTACAGTTGTCGTAAGAGGCATCTTACCTGGGCTAAGGAGAAGAAGAACTGGACTAGTGATCGACCGATATTGATTTTTTATTACCGATACTGATTATTTGTACGTTTATGTATCCGATAACCGTTATGCAGAACCGATATTTATTTACTGTTATAAAGTAAATAAATAGAGTGAAGTCGATTCTTCGCTTTGGTTTTTCCTCCTTTCAGTCATCTTAACAACAACAAAAAACTGTTGAAAATGAAAATTTTCATGTAAAATGTTATCTTCAAATTACAACAATATAAACATTTTATTTATAAAAAGCATCATCAGCAACACTGATATTAACAATAAGCAAAAGAATGTCTAACGTTTTCAAATGGAGAAAATAAAGGACAGAAGTCATATCAACTTCATTTTAAACTACAGTTTTAGTAGGTTTATAAGCTGTTGAACAGCCTAAAGAGAGAATAATAATTCACTGGATAATGTCATAGACCAAGTTTCTTGAAGTCCAGTGTTAAGTTTCCACAGTCTGTGATGATTTGGGGTGCAATGTCATCTGCTGGTGTTGGTCCATTGTGTTTTTTGAAAACCAACATCACTGCAACCGTTTACCAAGACATTTTGGAGTACTACATACTTCCTTCTGCTGACCAGCTTATTAGAGATGCTGATTTCATTTTCCAGCAGGATTTGGCACCTGCCCACACTGCCAAAAACACCAAAAGTTGGTTAAATGAGCATGGTGTTGTGTGCTTGATTGGCCAGCAAACTCACCAGACCTGAACCCCAGAGAATCTATGGGGTATTGTCAAGAAGAAAATTAGAAACGAGAGACCAAAAAATGCAGATGAGCTGAAGGCCACTGTCAAAGAAACCTGGGCTTCCATACCACCTCAGCAGTGCCACAAACTGATCACCTCCATGCCACGCCAAATTGAGGCAGTAATTAAAGCAAAAGGAGCCCCTACCAAGTATTGAGTACATATACAGTAAATGAACATACTTTCCAGAAGGCGAACAATTCACTAAAAACATTTTTTATTGGTCTTATGAAGTATTCTAATTTGTTGAGATTTGAATTGGTGGGATTTTGTTAAATATGAGACAAAATCATCACAATTAAAATAACCAAAAACTTAAATTACTACAGTCTGTGTGCATATAATTTATTTAATACACAAGTTTCTCAATTTGAGTTGAATTACTGAAATAAATGAACTTATCCATGACATTCTAATTTGAGATGGACCTGCATATATATATATATATATTTTTTTTCAGACAGATTGTGTACCACTCATTTGTCATCAATGAACTGTATTGTATCAGTTGATTAAAATGTAAGAGTTATATTTTAAGCCAAAGCACCTTGTTCTCCTTGATAATATGTAATACTGAATAACAGGCAGAATGTTGCATCTCATTCTCCACATATATAAAGCATTATCATCTTGACTGGTTGAGTTTAATTGCTGTTCTGTTTGAATATAACGATAGCTGTCTTTTATTAGTGGCTGCTTGTGGAAGATTAGGAGCGCTTCGATTTTTTTCCCCTCTTCCACCGCAGAAAGTCCTGCCACTAGGAAAGTAAATAAACAGGCTAAAATAAATTGTACTAGTGTTTTCACCAGAAAACACACCCTTGGGATTTATTTTCAAGCTGATTCGACCATAAATATACATGCATTAAGCGGGGAAAAGAGCATCTTAGAGGGAAGCAGTGAATTAATTTGCATTCAGACGTTCCTTAACTTGCCTTGTTAAGATATTATCCATTGTTAATGTTCTGCAGACATTTGCTTTAATATATTCCATGTCTGACTGCTGTTTCTTTGAGTACGTGCATATACCTCTCTTGTACGGTACGCTCCAACTCCTTAAATAATTACCCAGACTGTAGCAAAGCTTTGTTCACACTTAAGAGGGTGACGGACCCCGATCACACTGCACTGACCCCTCTGACTGGATGGCTGCTCACACAGTCAAAGACATGCAGAGAAAGGCATTTAGCAGCAATTAAACGGTCATCAGTAAATGTGTGTGCGCACGTTTGTCTCTCGAAATGAAGAATTGCAATGCGGAACTTTAAACACCGCCAGCTGAGAGGTGCTTTGTAGCCTCTGTTAAAATATTATTTAGATTTTATGTCCGAGAAGTGTAAGCTAAGGCTCCGAAGCAATTAATTTTTTTTCCCCGTTACAAAGGTAAAATGAGCAAGAGGTACATTCCAGCCTTATTATACTGGGTGCCGTGGGGAGTATGAGATTAAGATGGCCATAATGAGGTGAGGCCTGTAATAAGAGTGGCTTCATCAGGCCTAATGCGCTCAGCTCGGATCAGATGTGGCCTCTTCGAAAACGCGCATTTATCTGAGGGCTTTAGGAGCAGAAAGGAGACAAAACCACCACCCCACCCCCAGCCCTCGCTGTAAATGAGTCTGATCCTTTTCAGATGTGATTCAATTAATTTACTTTAGATTTAATTACATGTGAAAGAGTCCGAGTTATCCCTCTCCTCTCGATAGGGGGTCTTTGCTTTCTAACTAGCCGCCCCCGGTGACTCCGATGTTCTTAATTACACTTTTATTTTCCTTCTCCCCCCAGCCCTTTTTTCACTTCCTCTTCCTGCCCCCACCCCCACCACTGCAGCGGGCAGAAGAACTGAAATGGAATTATGGGGTAGATGAGGGCTGTTTGTTTGTGGACGGTTCGAAGAGCCATTGGCTCCATGTAGTTAACCCGGGTTAATCTGTCAGAACGTTTGGAGAACTGAAATTGAAATGTGTAGGGGCTACAAATCTTTTTTTTGTGTGTAAAGAGGGTATCTTTTTATAAATTTACATTACCAACCACCTGTCTATTTTTGGGGGAATGATGGATGGGTTTTTTTTCCCCTTGAAATTTGCTATTCAAATGTTTGCTGGCCACTTCAATTGGCCATCACTCCCTTAGGCAATTCATCCCATGGCAAGCAGTTGGTGATAAGGCTTCTTTTAATAAAAACCTCCCTGACCTGATGAATACTGCCATTGTTGTGCCAGAGACCTCTTATCAAACACCTCTGTTCTGCTCAAATCAGCAGTCTGCAATATGGAAAAATATGTAAAAATGGTATGATTAATTCCCTTAGCCTTTTTTTTTTTTTTTTTTTAAAGATCCTGACCTTCTGTGTGGAGAAAATACAGTAGCTGGGACTTGTCAGTGTAGTTGTGGTTTGAAATCAAGACTTTCATTGTCTCGTCTTGGCAGTTTGAATGCATCAAATTATTGTGTTCATTGAGTGACTATGACAAATCAAATTATAAAAAGTCACACTTTAACAGATCGCTGACATTTGTGAAGTTTTTTGCATATGCTGCATACTAATATAACAGGTTCTGGTAAATAAGGCCTGATATGATAAAGCTTTCACATTCTGGGGCAGATTTTCAACAACAGTAGAGAATAAATAACTTTTTTAAAGCCCAGGTAAGAGGTCCGTTTAGCAGTATTTTAAAAGATAACCATGATTACGTTTACAGAGGTTTCAGAATTATCCCTGGTTAATGGTTTGAGGTGTGGAAAGCCTAAAGTAGCAAATAATAAGTGTTTTAAATTTGTTCAAAATGAAAATTATAATGATGATAATTTGTAATTTTGTCTCTTCAGGCCTCATCCACCACCAACCGCATGTTGGAGTCTCAGAGCATCAGTGAACTCAAGGCTGAGATTGTATCTCTTAAGGGTCTTCTTCTCAGCAGGTAACTTTTCACGTTTTTAGAAAATCTCTAACAATAGATGCCATATTTGATTTGATGGACAAAATGTGGCTATGAAGGATGCTCATTTAGAATCTTGTGTTTTTGGGTGTCAATCTGTCAGCTTGCTAAACATTAAAATTGGTTTTCAAAAAATTTGACCTTGGACCTATTTTCTGATACATAACAGTATGACATACTGAACAAACTATATTTTCCTCCCGCAAAGCCTCGTTTTTTCTTTGTGTACAATAAAATCTGACATCCAAAAGCCATTTCCTGCCATTATGAATTTCTTTATTTTACAGTGCGTTCATATTTGTGCTTGAAATCTAATAAGATGCATGTACCTTAAGTAGATGTTCCGATATGCATGTTTTGTAATATCACTGTGTAAATGAGTGGAGAGTATTGTTTCTCACTCAGGGCAGCTGATATTAGTATGCCTTAGGACGATTTGGCAGATAAATGTGTCTGAAAGGGTTTGATCTGTAAGTGTCATATCGTTCTCTTCACCGGGGCATGTAGCTGGAACCGGCTCATTACTGGTTAATGAGGCCTGATGCATCCAACAGGTCCCCTCAATGCCCCAAGATGGATCTTCCCTCACTTTCATTAATGTTTACTTGATTATGTATGTATCATGCAAATTAAGATCTAAGTAATCTCATACATCTGAAATTCACACAGATAAAAGCTTTCGTTTGTCTGCTGTTTCGTTCTCATTAAACATTTTAAGCTGTAATTACTTTTTTCTTCCAGTGTCTGAAAGTTGTGTCTGGTTGTCCTTCTCAAGATGTGAGATCTTTGCTGTAAATACAAACCAAGCGTGTCACCATCTGCTCATCTTGTTGCCTCGTATATTCAAACAAAACAACCCTGAAGATGTTTTTGAATTTATTTTACCTTTGTTGCGAGGACATGCTTTGTTTTGAATCAGATGCCAGGTGTGGAGTACATATGGACATAATCTCTCATGTACTTTCAGACTGACAAATCTGCTCGTGTTTCCAAAGCACAATAGCTGGAGTCGCTTGTGCATATTTTAGGTAGACACAAGCCTGAGGCACAATGTGTACTCTGTTGTGAGAGATTTCAGCAAAGAGTTCGAAGAAAACGCTTGTAATTTTCTATTCACGTCCTCTTTCTTCTCAGGAGACAGTTCCCCGCTTCACCCTCCATTCCCAAAATCCCATCCTGGCAAATCCCTCTCCAACCAGGATCGCTGTCCAACCCGCCCTCCGTCAACCACACTAACAGCAGCAGTGACATCTCGCCCGTCAGCAACGAGTCGGCCAACTCCTCCCCCACTAAAGAGGGCAACAGCTCTCAGGTCACCCCGTCCGGCTCACACTGCCTGAACGGAGACATGGGCCTGGGCTCCATTCTCCCTCTGGACCTGAAAGACCAGGTCCGTATGGAAGTCCAAGGCGAGGAGGAGAAGAAAGAGGATGACGAGGATGAAGATGAGGATGGCGACGTGATCCATGTGGATGAGGAAGACCACCTGAGCGTGCAGACGGAGGACAGGAGAGGAGGCGACGGACAGATAAACGAGCAGGTGGAGAAGCTGCGGCGTCCAGAGGGTGCGAGCAATGAGGCGAGGTTGATTAGAAAGAAACAGCAGACTTCATCCGTCCATTGGTTTCTTCCGGTTTCCTTCGTTAATTTAAGTTCTGATATCACACCCTCGGTTACCGTGAGCATCATTTAACACTGTACGAAAGCAGCAGGTGAGGTGGATTATGTTCCTTTCACTGCAGTTCTTTACCCTTTTGACTGTTCAACATGCAAACTTTCAACGTGCAAACCAGAGTGAAGGCACAAACATTCTGCATGCCTGAACAAGCACAGCAACAGACATTTCTGCAAAGACAACAAGAGAATTATGACTTTTTCTTTTACAACCCATACATTTCCCCTAAATGCTAGCTAGCTGTTTTACTAGAGACTGTAGTATTTCAAAAAGGCCATTTAAGTGTACCATAGCACTTCAGTAGTCAATACAAACATCATCAATTGCAATGTAAGGACAATAGACAAATCAGAGGCACCAAAGAAATTATAAAGTTGTGATCTCAGATTTGTTTCTATACCATTTCTTTTCTCTTGTTTTGTTCAGCAGTAAACACTATTTCACACAGTCCCAGCATTGTTGGATCAGCCCTTGTAATCTGTCGTAGTGAACCAACTCTCCTTCAGACGTGTAGTACACCAGGCTTCATCAGTCTGTGGAATAACAAGGCCTTGTATTTTGTGTTTAGAGTGATGGCGAATTTGATATTTCTGTGGGACGAAAGAGAGAGAGCAAAAACACGTATGAGAATGCAGACAATGAGGAGAAAGAGAAATGTGTTTGTCTTGGTATCCAGTCTCCAGCAGGGTAGCTGATTTGGTTTATGAAGTATGCTAATAATCAAATGATCGACAAATAACAGATGTATTAGTTCATGCGGCTTGAAATGTCAAGGAGGCTAAAATCGGAAATCTAATACTGAAAGCCTGTTATATTGTATTATATTACATGACAAACCCTCCAGTCCAAATTATATAGGCCTCCTGCAGTGAATAATCTTAACATGAAACGGTGCTGGGGTTTTGTAATTAAACTGTGTAAAACAATGGATGCTTCAGTGGAGGTGCTGACAGTTGTGCTTTTCTCTTTGGGGGATTTTCTCTCAGAAAATCCTGAGAGGATAAAAAAAAGACAAAAAAAATGTCCCCGTGATGCAAATGGAGAGTAACGTATGAATATTTAACTAATGAAATTACTCACTCACCAGCTGATGAGAAACAAAGCCAGAGAGATCCTGGAGTGAGAACTAGAGTGTCGGATCCATTGTGACATTTTCACTTTTAACAAATGACCTTCAGAGTAACCAGATTACAGCACTGCCAGGTGAATTGTGGGTCTGTGGTGGCACAATGCAAGGGCACAATGAAAGAGCTCAGCTTGTCTAGCCATGTGTGTATGTCTTCTTACTTCCTAGACTAGGGTTAGCTTAACACTAACCCACTCAAGAACAGCGTATATTCGTATGGATACATTTAGAAAACAATCACTGCTCCTTTCCATACTTTTTGATTAACCGGTTGATCCGGGTCACGAATCACACTACACATTTCATTCACAAAATTTGACTGATCTGGTTCTTGAGTTAAACTCAATACAGCCACAGTGGTTCTCAAGTAAACAGTTCAAGAAGTGTTCAGACAGTGTTTTTTGTCTTTTTTTGGTGCTCAACTGGTCACTATGAACTGTCATTAAATAACTTACAAAAACTATTCAAAATATTGTTTGTCCCATAAACAAAAGGCTGTTTGTAATGACATGAAATTTTAAATAACATGTTTTTTTTGATGAACTATCCTTTTAAAGGAATCAGTAAAGTCTGTTTAATCTTGAAAGTAAATGGCATTTATTGGTGTGAGAAGTGTCATTGCAGAGTTACCGGTAAGTTAGCTTTTTAAGTGAGAGGAAGGAAGGAAGACCATCGGCTTGAGAACGAGACAGCTTTAGTGTGAATGTGTGTGCAAGTATCAGTTTTGCTTAAAACCACATTTAGGAGTTCCTGCAACTGGCAGGTTGTTTCTGGTAGCGTGGCGGCAGAGGCCTTTAAACAGCATAGTATGCTAATTTTAGCTAATCATTTTAAAGCCGCTGTGAGGGCTACTGAATTAAACATGATATAAGCCACATATTCAGTGCCTATATCTCTTTTAAAATTGCATTCTCATCTCCAACTGTTTTTATGAAAGTTTTGTTAAGAATCTACATCCTGCTGCTCAGTTTCAGCAAAGTTTAGGGATTTAAGCATTCGTTCTCATTTACGTGACCTGTGTGCGTGCGTTGGATCAGTTTTATTAGTTAGTTTACGTCAAAGGTCTGTAACGGTTTGTACGAACTGCATATTGTTGCTGTATGTGGCTCTGTTGTTGTTGACACCCTGCCGGTATTTGTCACAGAAAATTCTGGTATGAAAAGATGAATGTACATAATTGTAATAAATTTGATTTAACACAAATGTCCTTGTTTATTTTCTGTTGATTTTTATTTGATCAGGATAAATTTTACTTTGGTATCATGGTTTTATTGTAACAAAAAGAACAAAAGTGTGTTAAGATATAAGGAAGCAGGCATAGTATTAATTAATTATTCATTGATGTAAATTATTAATATATAATACATGCATTTATGTTTTATTATGTAATGTGCTCTTCCAAAATACGCAAAATGATTACAAAAATAGATTACATTTAAATTATGCAGTTCAGTTTACATAAGTACAAATAATTATTAAATGTAAATTATTTACTTTTTAAAATAATTTGCACATTACATGAGATGGTCACCAGCCTAAAAAAACTGTGGGTAAAGTCTGCCTAACTACGTATTTGATCTTAAATTTCACATTAGATCAGCATTCTTCTTGCCGTTTTCTGTGGACTCTATTAAGTGAATTTCAGTCGATAAACCTTGATCCTAAAGCAGCATGTTTAAAAATGTAAAAAGGCCACGTTCCACTGTAGTAAGCAATACAAATATTCCAGTGCATTATCAAGTTTATGAATTTAATTTGTCTGTCAAGGTCTAAATGATCAATAGCCTTGCACATATTGATGTGGTGTATAAACTTCTCAAAGGTTCGATACCGCATCCCTTGTAATCCATTAACCTCTCCCCGGACTTCAGGCCAGGCTCAGATTTATAGGGGCTGCTGTAATAAATGCACTTGTACATCATTTAGTGTCTTATGGGACAAGCTGTGCATTCCTGCCCAGAAAGCCTCCTCCATCCCAATTTCCAACTTTTTTTGGATTGGTTCTGTAGGTGATGCTTACCAGTCACTTTGGCCCAACGTGACTCACAGTAACAGGTTAAGATGCTCGAAAGCTGGAACAAGGAACACAAGAAGGGTTAAGTTGTCTTTTCAGAGAGATGGAAATATATATATATTTTTTTTTACAGACACCGAAGATGTCTGTCGTGCTTTTGCAGAGACTTAGAAGCTTCAACATCATCAGTCAGCTTTACTAAACGGAGTGCGCTCAATAGGCTGCTGCTGTATTGATGTGTGCTGAACTCCATTGTTCTCCTGAACTGAGCACTCAGCAGGTTAGAGGGCTGAGTGTCTCCTTGGATCAATGCAAGGGTTGTTAGCCCTTCCTGCCCCAGGAGGTTCACTGAATACAGCCTGCGCTTGCAACCCGGGGTGCTCATGGAGGAATTGCAATAGGTGACGCCACATCACCTTCAAGTCCCAATCTGGATTGTCTTTTGCCAGCCATAGTTCACGGAGTCATTTCGGGGGAAAAAACCTGCAGAGATCAAGCAACCACTTCTGTGAAATGTATTGTAATTTAAAACTAATTTATGCGTTTACATTAGTACTATTTAATTTAAAAATTGTTATAAATTACACCATATACACAGGGGTTCACAACTGAAAATTTATTCGAATTGCATACATTTTTAAAGGTGACATATCATGAAAATCTGACTTTTTCAAATGTTTAAGTTCTATAAACGGGTCCCCGGTGCATCCCAGAAAATGTGAAAAAGATTTACCCAGAAAAAAAAAAGATTTGGTAACGCTTTCTCTGCAAGCTTGTGGAAAAAAACAAAGCGTTAGATTTCGCACCTACTGTGACATAGAAACGGGATCTTATTATAATATTACCGCCCCTTAATCTGCAAGTTTCCACCCACAGCGGCGCCATTGGCTTTTCTCAAGTGACATTGGTTTACCAGTTCTAACACCATGGAGAAAGCCTAGAACATTTGATTTATTTACCTGTCTGCCACATAGATCTAATATACATCTATCTATCTATCTACAGTGGGGCAAATAAGTATTTGATACACTGCCGATTTTTCAAGGTTTCCCACTTACAAAGAATGGAGAGATCTGTAATTTTCATCGTAGGTACATCTCAACTGAGAGAGACAGAATAAAAAAACATCCAGAAAATTACATTGTATGATATTTAAATAATTAACTTCCTTTTTATTGCATGAAATTAGTATTTGAGAACAGAAAACTTTGCTTACAATTACAGAGGTCAGACGTTTCCTGTAGTTCTTGACCAGGTTTGCACACACTGCAGCAGGGAATTTGGCTCACTTCTCCATACAGGTCTTCTCCAGATCTTTTAGGTTTTTAGGGCAACACGGAGTTTCAGCTCCCTCCATAGATTTTCCATTCGGTTCAGGTCTGGAGACTGGCTAGGCCACTCCAGGGCCTTGAAATGCTTCTTATGGAGCCACTCCTTAGTTGCCCTTGCTGTGTGTTTGGGCTCATTGTCGTGCTGGAAGACCCAGCCACGACCCATCTTCAAAGCTCTTACTGAGGGAAGAAGGTTTTTGGCCAAAATCTTGCGATACATGGCCCCATCCATCCTCCCCTCAATACGGTGCAGTCATCCTGTCCCCTTTGCAGAAAAGCACCCCAAAGCATGATTTTCCACCCCCATGCTTCACGGTTGGGATGGTGTTCTTGGGATTGTACTCATCCTTCTTCCTCCAAGCACGGCGAGTGGAGTTTATACCAAAAAGTTATATTTTGGTCTCATCTGACCACATGACCTTCTCCCATGCCTCCTCTGGATCATCCAGATGGTCTTTGGCAAACTTCAGACGGGCCTGGACATGTGCTGGCTTGAGCAGGGGGAACTTGCACACATTGCAGGATTTTAATCCATGACAGTGTAGTGTGTTACTAATGGTTACCGTTGAGATTGTGGTCCCAGCTCTCTTCAAATCATTGACCAGGTCCTCCCGTGTTGTTCTAGGCTGATCCCTCACCTTTCTCAGGATCATTGATACTCCACAAGGCGAGATCTTGCATGGAGCCCCAGTCCGAGCGAGAATGACAGTCATCTTGAATTTCTTCCATTTTCTAATAATTGCGCCAACAGTTGTTGCATTCTCACCAAGCTGTTTGCCTATTGTCCTGTAGCCCATCCCAGCCTTGTGCAGGTCTACAATTGTGTCCCTAGTTTCCTTAGACAGCTCTTTGGTCTTGCCTATAGTGGAGAGGTTGGTGTCTGATTGATAGAGTGTGTGAACAGGTGTCTTTTATACAGGTAATGACTTCAAACAGGTGCAATTAATACAGGTAATGAGTGGAGGATAGGAGGGCTTCTTAAAATAACAGGTCTGTGAGAGCCAGAATTCTTGCTGGTTGGTAGGTGATCAAATACTTATTTCATGCAATAAAATTGAAGTTAATTAATTAAAAATCATACAATCATGTGATTTTCTGGATTTAAAAAAAAGATTCTGTCACTCACAGTTGAGGTGTACCTACAATGAAAATTACAGATCTCTCCATTCATTGTAAGTGGGAAAACTTGACAAATTGGCAGTGTATCAAATACTTATTTGCCCCACATATATATATATATATATATTGCAATTTAATAATTGAGCTCTAGGGGGTTGTGAACCCTGGTTGGTAAACCCTGCATTTGAAAGTACTTTGTTCTATATGTGCTACTAATAAAACTAAAGAAACACTTTTAACACCCTTAAACATAACTTTCATCACCACAGTGCTGTCATAAAAATGGAATTAGAACACATTTCATATTTAAGATATCAGACGATGCCAGTCATACCTATCTTTATTTTTAACAATAGCACAGCAGGTGCCCCATTAAGGCAGTATCCCTGGACACAATCCCAGTCGCCGGGGCAGAAAACCTCTCCAAGTTCTCTCAGCTTTGCATGAGAAAGGTCAAGCCTAATTCTACAGGGATGGACCGGAGGGGTGACTTCCTCCTTCCGTCTCAGATAAGATAAGCAGGAGCGCATGCAGTGCTGCATGTGTAGGAGGGAGCCTGTTTGATTTTGTGCTAATGTGGGTCCAGACCTCTGGAACACCACTGGATATCCTACACTCAAAGGGAATCCACCGATGGACAGATGGTAGCACGCACCATGGGACACTCGCGCTCTGTGCTGATGGAGTCGGCTGCGTGCGATGTTGTGCTTCAGCCTGCAAAACACAGAGTGGTTTCTGTCATGGTCCTGTGAGACCCTTGGGCACACATATTTGGAAGCCTTTTTATCTACACTTTAAGCAACAAGGGTAATTTGGCTTAAAAAAATCATAATGGCTTCTTCAGTCAACTATAAAGAAAATAACCAAAAACTCACAATGCATGAAAAAGCCTAAAAAGTGTGTGCCACAATATTCCAAAGAATGAAAAGTTGCAAGAAAGGGCGAACAATATAAAGATGAAAAAATATTTTAAAAACTGTTTTACTGAAGAACAGCAAATGTTTGTCATAAGACCTTACCTAATTACAATGCCAAGTCCAAGAGTCATCTTATAAAAAGATCACATGGTTATTTGTCACCTGATATATGTGATGTAAAAATATATTGATCATGTGATTTATACAAAATTGTATATGACTAGTGAAAACTGCAAATCTTAACAAACTAGAAAATACATAGTTCACTCTTGTACCTGACAAGAGAAGGCGGCAATATGGTGTGACTGAAACAATCACGGTTTCTCAGTTAGGTTATATATATATATATATGCATTGTTTATCCTTTTGATTTTTCACTGAAAAAAACTCAAATTGGAGTAAAACAATTGAAAGTGGGGAGAAAATCTCATGATGAAATAAATGTTTTTCTCCTATGAATGTTGGCCACAATTATTGGCACCCCTAGAAATTCTTCTGAATAAGATATATCTTAAGTATATTCCCATTTATATTTTTAGCACACCAAGGGTGACTAGGAGCATGAAATTGTCCAGCGATGACTTGCTGTTCCACAGATTATAAATATGAGGAACACAAGGGCCAAATTCCCTTAATCATCCATCACAATGAGTAAAACCTAAGAATATAGTTCTGATGTGCAGAACATATTTGTTGAGCATCACAAAATAGAAAGTGGCTGTAAGAAAAGAGTTAAAGCATTGAAAATCCCCATTTCCACAATCAGGGCAATAATTAAGTAAAGTGAAGTGACGCGACATACAGCCAAGTATGATGACCCATACTTGGAATTCGTGCTCTGCATTTACACATCCAAGTGCACACACACAGCAAGGAACACACACACGGAGCAGTGGGCAGCCATTTATGCTGCAGTGCCCGGGGAGCAGTTGGGGGTTTGGTGCCTTGCTCAAGGGCACCTCAGTTGTGGTATTGAACGTGGAGAGAACATTGTACATTCACTCCCCCCACCAACAATCCCTGCTGGACCGAGACTCGAATCTTTCGATTATGAGTCCGACTCTCCACCATTAGGCCACGGCTTCCCTTTAATTAAGAGATTCAACTAAAGATGTAAAAAATCTGCCTGGAAAAGGATATGTCTATATCGTCCTAATGCACGCTGAGGAGGAGAGTTTGAGTGGCCAAAGACTCTCCAAGGACCACAGCTGGAGAATTGTAGAGATTAGTTGAGTCTTGGTGCATCCCCTACATCACCATATGTTGTTCGGGAGGGTTTCAAGGAAAATTCACCTCACTCATCCAAAACAACTTCAAATGGCACTGGCTTCTATGGTCAGATGAAAAATTGCTTTTTGGCAGCAAACCCACCAGATGATTTTAGTACAAACAGGGATAAAAAAGTACCCCATGTCCACGGTTAAATATACTGCTGGATCTTTAATGTTGTGGGCCTGTTTTTCTGCTGGAGGTCCTGGACATCTTTTTCAGATACATGGCATCATGGATTCTATCAAATATCAACAGATAAAAAATCTAAACCTGACTGCCTCTGTTAGAAATCTTATAATGGGCCGTGTTTTGATCTTCCAGCAGGACAACAATCCAAAACATCAAAATAAACACAAAAATGGGTCACTGAGCACAAAATGAATCTTTTACCATGGCTGTCCCTGTCCTCTGACCTGAACCCTACAGAAAATGAGTGGGTGAACTGAAGAGAAGTACTAACATGGAGCTGTGAATCTGAAGGATCTGGGGAGATTCTGTATGAAGAAAACGGTCTCTGATCTCTTATCAGGTGTTCTCCAAACTCTTCAGGCATTTCAGGAGAAAACTCAGAGCTGTTGGCCAACATTAACTATAGAAATAATATATTTCACAATGATATTTTCCCCAGAAAGCCAAGCCCTAATCCCAGCTGAACGCCTCTGGTGTGACTTTAAATTCAGACCTTCGGCCAAAAATGAATCACCAAACACCAATGACTTGTACATATGGGTACAGTCATTTCAAAACTGTTGCAACAGAGGTGGAAATACATTTTTTAAGTATATGAATTATGTTTCCACACTCTAGAAAACACTGGGTTAAAGACAACCCAATTTTGGTTGTTTTTAAGCCAAGGGCTGGGTAAATATAGGACAGAACACATTTGGGGTTAATTTTACCCAGTAAATTGGGTTATTTATTTAACCCATCATAAAGGATTGATTTAACTCAGCTAATGGGTTGATTCATTTGTATTATAATACTAGCTTTTTTTTAACTTTATGCATAAAATAATATTTACATATTAACTTAAATCCTCAAAACTTTTGTAAAATACTCCACAACTACTGGTTTACGTGAAAACTTCCTTTATTTTCCTTCATTTCTCATTTGCAGAATTGTTTCTCATTTTTATGTAAGCTATATACACATTGCCCATTTAATCTCGTTTAAAAACATTAGAAGTAAAGATTAAACAATAAACAGACGTAATTAATGAGTAAATCGACCACTTTGTAATTTTGTTTCCACCATAACGGCGCTGGCTCTCGCGCCCGAGCTGGAGTGTGTTCGGCGGGAACTGCTCACGGATAAGACCGCCGCTCTGCGCTTCACTCATGGACGAAATGTACTGCGATTACCTTCATAACCTGCCCAAAATCAATCAGTAAACAGCTTTAAGGACTTATTTTAACATCCAAAGTATTTGTATTCTGTATCTTTATAAATATAATAGTTTATTTTATGCAAAGCATCAGACTCTTCATCACGCAATAAGACCGACGCGATGCGAGCGACGTTTGTTTAGTGATTCACACCGCGCGCCTGTATGTTGCTCTGCATAAAATTGAACGATATACAGCACAGAAACGATTTTATCAATAAAATTTAATTTACACTAACCTGTATTTACCGAAGAAATGCTTCAATTCGATGGCACTTAGAACTGGTCTCTCCAGAAGACGACGATAAATAACCCAACCGCTGGGTTACTCTGACCCAGGATCTGAGTAACACTAAAAACTACTAAAAACACTAAAAACTGAGTAACACTAAAAAAAATACCCAAACATTGGGTTGTTACATTTGACCCTGGGGCTGGGTAACACAAAAACTACCCAAACACTGAAATACAAATAACCCCCAAAAATGACGCAGAAGGCTCAACCCAGCATTTGGGTTAAAAAAATAACCCAGGATTTTTTAGAGTGCATATTTGTTGCCACAGGCCAGATGAGTTGATGATGAATTGGTGTTTTTTTGTTAAATGTGAGCCAAAATCATCACAATTAAAAGAACCAAAGAATACTTCAGTCTGTGTGCATTGAATTTATTTAATACACGAGTTTCACAATTTGAGTTGAATTACTGAAATAAAGGAATTTTTCCATGACATTCTAATTTATTGAGATGCACCTGTATATACACTATATTGCCAAAAGTATTGAGTCTCCCACTTTTAATGAAAGGTTTGACTACTTTAGTAATTTCCATGAGTAAAAATCTTAATATTTAAGCATATAATGATGATGTTCTAGGGAATTGTGGGCTTCTAATTTTATAGCAACAGTTTGGACAGGACCCTTTTCTATTCTAACATGACAGTGCCTATGTGTATAAGGCAAATATCAAAGTGAAATGATGATTGAGTCAGTGTGGAAGAACTTGACTGGTCTGCAGAAAGCCAAGTCCTAATCCCAGCAGAACACCTCTGGTGTGACTTTAAATGCAGACCTTGAGCCAAAAATTCATCACCAAACACTTTCATTAGAAGGGGGTGACCCAATACTTTTGGCAATATAGTGTATATTTATATGTATATATATATGTGTGCGTATATATGTATTAGTATTGTAGTATAATTTGTGTTGTAGGAAAAAAAATATTCCAGCTGAAGATGGTGTCCTGCTCTAAAAATTATAAGAGGCTTGATAGACTGCACTCCTGGGAGCTAGAATTGAGGTGAAAATGGGCCAAGATCGCGTGAGAAGGTCTGCATAAGACCTTAGTGGGCTAAACCCAAATGCGACAAAGCCCACATAGTCATAAAGCACTTTGTCATCACTTATATGATTGTTCAATCGAGCAGGATTGCATTTCGCCCTGCTGTGTGGCTGCTGTCACTTGATGTTCCTCTGGCCCTGTTTCAACTCTAAATGGAACAAATACCCGCCGCCATCGTCCTCATTCGGCAAGCACTGTGGCTCTGGTGGTCAAAACGGTGTCACGTCTTGCAGAGGAGGTATGGAAGAAAAGGTGGGGTGTGAAAAACAGAAAGAGGGAGGAAAACAATAGCATGCTGTAAAAGAGAAGAATAAATCTCCAGGGAGCTGAGAGCCCCTGGAAGTGGTAATACTGGAGACAATATTTATGAATTGGCCTGTAATGAGCCATCAGCGGCATGGCGGATATGAGTGTGCCACCGGAGAAAAATGCCCTTGTCCTACACGGACCAGGGAGAGCATCCGTGTTATAGTGGGTAGATGTGCTTGTAGCTTAGTGAGGATTCGGGACTGCAGGCGGTGACGGGGCAGCAGGTGCGGCCCTCACCGTGGCTTGCAAATTAGACAAATCGCATGCGCGGCACCTGAAAGACGCCGGAGGCTCTGAGGAGGAAGCGAAAGCTAAGCTCGACCTGGCACTGACTCTCCCTTCGGTTCAGATAGGATTCGTTCATCCGTCCTTATCGCAGTCTTTTTCGGTGGTTTACTTTCCACATGCAAATGCAGACTACAGCTCTGTGAGGATGTTCTGGATGACACTGACGTGCTACCGTGCGCTGCTATAACTCGGCGCCTAAACCAACAGAGCTGCTTTTAGCTTAGAGCGGAGAGTTTATGCCTTAATTAAGACGATGAATACCACTGCTAACTTCCTCATCACAGTACCTGCGTAATTACACCAGCTCTGCTATATCCTGGAGCACAGCTCTTAATGACTGTGGAATAAGTAAGATGTCTGATGCCTGGAGAAATAACTAAGTCTCTTGTACAGCTGGAGGGTTGCTCTGTCATTAACGTGTTTATTAAAGACTGTTTAGAAATGTGCTGCTTGCATAAAATGCTGTGTGCTTTGAAACCCTGCTAAAATGTTTTTAGAAACAATAAAGCCATTAAGAGACCCAATATGAGGTCATATAGATTTCACTGCCCTGAATGTGGATTTTGTTTGGACTCAGATGCACAAAAAGCAATATGTGTTATGCAGTGTTCTAACCACATGCAGCGCCATTTACGTCATTCTTGGGAGTTCCGCCCACCACAAAATCTCATTAGTCCAAAAACCTGCAAACACATAACTGTACATTAGACATCAAATATCTTCTGACTGGCTGTGATAGTGTGGCGTAGCTCAGCAGTTTTATGTTTAGTGTGCGCAGACAAATTACTTGTTGCTGGAAACGTGTCAAAGACTGTTAGTCTCACAAACCAGTGTTTTGACTATCAGAATTAGATTTGGGGCATATTTTAAATTGGCCAAAACCGTCTATTCAGATATAAAGGCTGCTGACATGTTTAACCTCATACTTCACTGGAGCTTAAGTGTTGCTCAGGAGATAGTATTACAAGAGGGTCCGTCAAACATAAATGCAAACATTACTTTACTTTTAACCATCTGCCACAAATTCTTAAATTCCATTAAAAGTTTTCATGTCATGAACACAGACTTCTTTCGTTGTCACTAAAATGTTATATATTTTTTCCTATTAGTATATTCTTTTTAATGGCAAATTAAGTAAATGTGTTTACCTCATTTAATTCTATGTAAAAAGATACATTTTAAAATATTTATTTTGTTCAACTATTATACCTTATATATTAACTTCTTATTTTATAAAATAAATAAAATACATTATTTTTATAACATGTTTAAATATACTTAATAAAATTATAACCGAAACACTTTTGTTTTTGCCCCCATTTTTAATGAGCTGAACTCAAAGATCTAAGACTTTTTCTATGTACACAAAAGGCCTATTTCTCTCAAATATTGTTCACAAATCTGTCTAAATCTGTGTTAGTGAGCACTTCTCCTTTGCCGAGATAATCCATCCACCTCACAGGTGTGGCATATCAAGATACTGATTAGACAGCATGATTATTGCACAGGTGTGTCTCAGGCTGGCCACAATAAAAGTCCTCTCTAAAATGTGCAGTTTTATCACACAGCACAATGCCACAGATGTTTTGTGGGAGCATGCAATTGGCATGCTGACTGCAGGAATGTCCACCAGAGCTGTTGCATGTGAATTTAATGTTTATTTCTCTACCATAATATACATACAGTAAATACAGTAAAACTGCACATTTTAGAGTGGCCTTTTATTGTGGCCAATATACTATAAGTGTGTGTGTATTTATATAGGCTACATAATAAATATACACAGTACACTATATTATGCAAACAAAAACGTTTATTTTGGATGCGATTAATCACAGCACAAGATAATGATATTGTTTATACAAATATTATTTATATCATATTAATTTATTTTCATTTAAGGAATTTAACTTTTAATTATAATATAAACGCTATATAAAAACTTTTTTTCCCACTTCAAGCACTTTATTATTAGTATCAGCACAAACTTTCCAATCTTCACCTCTTCCATTCTGCAAATATCACATTGCTGATGTATTGGGTATTACATGACAGTATTTTAAGTGTGTGGAGTGAGAAGACCAGTGTGTTATCAACCATCACCATAATGTGACAGATTAGCACAAGCCTCGTCCCACCTGTTTTCACTTTTCTTTTCATAAAGGCCACAGCTGCTGCACCAAACAAGGCATTTGAAAAGCTCTTATTTACCTTGACCCGGTTCACAAGGATGCACTGAGATTCTGTCATGTCCTTATGGTCATCGTGCAAACAGTTTTGTTGGTGGCTTTAGTATCAGAGCAGAACTGCGGAGAACTGCTGAGTGTCATCATATCCTGTGTAGTTCATCAAAAGAGCAGCTTTTCTAATTCTCTTTGTTCCCTCTCAATCAAGTCTGATTTAAGAGTCAGTTTAATGGAAGAAATTGGTAGCTGGCTTTTATTTCTCCCTCCCTCTCTTCTTTCATTCAATAAGGTTCAATTTGAAAATGGTCTGGTTTGTATCCTCAATATATGAACGTCGCACTGTGTGCAGGTGCTCCCAATCACAAGAAGCAGTGCACACACACTGCGGCAATGTGAAACACCGCGATTTATCGCTTGCATTTGCCTGATGTTTTCCAGCCTTGATTGCCTGGACGTGTGATTTCACAGGGCCACGTCTCCATCTATACACACCATTTTCTCTAAGCATTGAACATTTTCATCTTTCTTCAATACAAGCTAATTGGATTAAGTTTGAGCAATATTCATATTGCCTCGCATTGTGCCCTGCATGGCAGCTCTGTTTTATGGCTCCGGCGTGCGCTGTCAGCCGCGTGTTCCTGCCGTCATCAAGGCGCTAAGGACCACATCTACCATCTCCGCTCATTCTCAGCAAGCCTGCTGGGCTTTACCCCGCAAGAAAACCAACCAATTCTCTGTGGAATCGTGCTAAATTAACCAAATTTACAGCTTAGCACTTAAGGATCTCCTTAGTTGGTAAGTAAATGGCCCTCGCTGGCGTGCGCGCGTGCGAGAGTAATGCCTTGTTGCTCCCAGTACTCTCTTTCTGGAAGGAGTCATAAAGAGCTGAAACATCTCCCCAGTGCTCCAGAGATGGCTGCTCAGCCTTTAAGCAAACTAACAGCTCCCAGCCCGAGTGCCAAAGTCGGCAAAAACTGTTTTGTTTCATCATTTCCACATATTTTCAGTCCTGTGATGATTAATCCTAGCGATGATTAGCGAACGCGCTGTAATCAGGCCCTCACAGAACCAGCGAGCGGCACAAAGCACTACAAATATACGTGAAATTAGAGCGTCCAACCTTCACAAAACATTACACATTCCCACATTATTAAATTGTTTGGTTAATTTGATATAGCCTTATTTTGAGCCAGCAGCACAGAGAAAGGCTTGAAGTGGAAAGGCCGTCTTGATGTCACGACCTGCCCATTTCAGCTTATGAATATTAACGTTGCTTTGATCTAGCTTTGTATATGTATTAAATGCATATATAAATGTGTAGATCAAATTACAAACAAATTGTTTGCAGACAAGAGTGTTGTTACAGAATATAAAGACATTTTGACAACACGTGTTTTTGTTTTGTTTTACAGTTAGTTCTAACATGAACTTACAATGAAAAAGACTTATCTAAGTGTACATTTCAGCATTTAATAATACATTATTAAGATATAAAGTTGTATCTGGTTATATTATTTTATTGGACCTGAGCAAACATGAACCTTAGAATAAATAAAGTACAACAATGGCTTGTACTTTATTTGACTGTGCCCTTGTTACAATGTAATTATATTATTATTAAGCTGAGTAATATTAAGTATTACATGTACGTACTATATGGTTAGGATGAGGGTTTGGTTTAGGGTAAGTTGCATGTAGTTATGCATAATATATTGTTGTTTCTATTTTTTTGTGTAATGTCTGTAATAATATTTGGGTTTAAAAGGATAAAATGACTGTTTTAAATCACACTTGGTAAAGTTACATTTAAAGTTTACATTTACAGAGAAAGGACCTGTTATCACTTGCACAAAACTGCTATTAGAAGATTGTGACTGGAAATTTGCCCCGGTCAGTTTATGTACATGCATCTCAGACTGAGATCCTTCACTTGTTTGCGTGCAGCTGTGCAGCTTCAAGTAAAAACTTGCATGATTTCAATAGGTGTGTCTTTAGTTAATGTTCAGATAAGAGCATATTAAATCATTCTTAACTTTGGATTAGCTTTTTTGTTGCACTGGTTTGCCAAAATCACAAATACTGTCTGCTGAACGAGCTGGCTGTGTCTGACTACACACATTTAAAGTCCTATTTATGCTGAAGTCTCCCCTGATCCAGAACATAATTGAGCATTTCTCCTCATTTCAGTAGACATGAATACAGAGAATAGCATTCGTACATAGCGAGCCTGTGACATTACCGCCAATAAGGTCTTGTTAAAGTTAAATTGGCTGAATGTGTGTCTAATTTTCTTTTTCCTTTGGGGTCCCTGAACTTAATTTTTCACACAAGCAGCAGCTGCTGCAGTGGCACGGCAGCTTCCTTATGAGTCTTTTTTTAAACTCTGACCAAAGGTCTCTTTAAATAAAGCCATGCATGAATGGAAATGGCAAAATGAATGTGAATGCCAAAGGTTACGAGGAAATGGATGAGATTTACAGACGCAAACTAAAAACAGAACAATGCTGCAATTACATGCGCAAATGGAATGAATCTTTTGACAAGCATATGAAATGAAATTTGTAACTAAACAACTGTACACTTCTGCATTGTCAGAAATACACAGTTGTTATAATTTGTTTGTAGGTGTAATGCAATTAAACAATGCAATAAGAAACTAAATATACACACGGATTTCCCCGATTGGTTGAAATATTATGGTTGATTCTTGTGCATTCTAATAGATTGTGTAGATGATGTGTGACCACCGCTGCTGTGACATATGTACAGAACACCTGTCGCATGTTTCTGGGCTCTATTGTTCCTTATGCTGTTGTTGCTGCGTCTCACACAACCTGTTCCTGGAACATCAACCCTCAGTACGAGTCAGATCCAGCCCCGATATGACTACACACACACACGGCTCATGATCAGAATTAAAGAGAGAAAAAAAGTCTATAGAGATGAGACATGTTCATGCAGCTCTGTTTCAAGTCAAATCTGTCAAGCTCTATATAAAAAATACATTAATTGAATTCCACATATGGTGGTCCCACCAAAACATTCTTGGACATAAAAGCATACAAATATGGATTTCACTGCATTACAGTGCAAACGGTAAATCAAGTGCAAACAAATACTGCTAGATTTTTTTTTCAGAATGAGTACTTTTGCAATGTCCTTAATACTGTTGTGTTATAATTTAACACATTTTACAGTATATCTTAATTACATACATTTCTATATTTATTTATAATTTGAAATACACACACATATAATTGATAATCGCTTTGAAAACTGCTCTAGCATAAATACAGCATAGCCTATATACACACATTTGTATATATGATTATTACATTTATCATTTATAATTTTGGTTTTGCTCTAATGTTTTGCATGAAAAGCATGCTTGTGCTCACTTTGAAATAAATGTATTCTTGATTTGTCATTTGACTTCCTTATATATAAAAAAATACTGCATTTTTAATTGTGGCTTAAGTGTCCAAATCATGTAATTTACATAATTGAATGCAATTTATAATTTATACAACAAAATCCAGAATTATCCAGTCTTTTTTTTTTTTGTAAGACAATAAGGTTATCTGTTGTTTCAACAGCAGCCTGCGCTAGTTTGGAGCTTGTTTCCGTCTGGTTTTTGTGTAATATAATTTCCATAGTTGTCTTTTTTTCAAGATTATATGCAGGATGCCAGCTGGCAGACAGATGGTGGTGGCTTTACACATTTTTATTTAAAGACACATCAGAAGGAAGAGGAGGGTGAGGCAAGAGAACAGCTGTAGCGAGTGGGACAGGACTGTATATGCTGGTCAAAGCGACGAGCAGCCTGACGATGAGAGAAAAGAATGAAAAACAAACACCCTTTCAGAGAGCTAGAAACTTTCCCAAAATGCACCAGAGAGCATTTTCTCCATTACTGTCAGTCAGAATTTTATGATCTATTGTTTGTACACACGTATTGAATTTGTTATATAAAATGCTCGGTCTATTGAGAAAAGTAATAAGGATGTTAAAATGCTGTCTTCCTCAGTTAGCAGCGCTGCTGGCGTTCTCTGTGTCATACCACAGACCTGGGGCCTTGTGCCCTTTAACGGCGTTAGTCTCAGCGGGAGGGGGCTTATTAACCTCAGTCTCGTTAAACCTTTTCACTACAGCACAGCAGTGCTATCTACAACTAACTGTTCAAACCATTAGATCGAGAAACACTGTGTGGAACATTTGCATTGTTATAATAATTAGAATTTCTTTATTTCGACTCTTTACAAATCCTACTATTTTACACACATAAAATGTATTCAAGTGCACAGTATCTCCCAGGCAAACAGCTGCTTCGGTGTGAGTTCTGCGCCTTTGCACTTGAGACCAGAGAACAAACGGCCTGTGAGAGGGGCATGCCATATGCAAAATACATAAGTTCAATTAAATAAAACAAACACCAAAACAATAGCAAACAAAGAGTTGTGGATGGTATTAAATTATGCAGATATCATCGTTATTGTGATCGTACGTGATATACAGCTTTGAAAATGACTGTTGCGTAAAAGGTAGAAATACACTCCAATGTTCAGTGCTACAATAATGTGACTCGTATAGATTTAATTACCACTAATTCCTCTACCACTATGGGGAAACCATGGCAATAACAATAAAACCTCACACTCACACGCTTACATACTGTCGCACGCACACACACACATACAAGCAAACTATACTTGTGTTAGTTCAGTTTTTAACTTTGTATTCTTTATTTCTCCTTTTTATTTTATTTTTAAAGGAAGCTTTTAATCAAAGAGGATTTTTGTTCATATAGTTTTTACAGAAGAAAATACTATACAACCTTTTTTTTCCTCCTGAAACTATATTGTTGAAGATAACCATTTACACATTTAGTTGCCTATATTATGATCAAAGCCATGTTTAGGAAATAATTAACAATTTCCTCGCCTCACTTTTCCTTGTTTATATTCAATGGAGGCCAAGCAAACAAAATCATTTCTCTCTCTCTTTTTTTTTTTTTTTTTTTTTAATTTGGAGCAAAGCACTGCAATAATTTCCTCTGTATAGAATTCATTTAATTTACAGTCATCATTAGTGTTACTCGTTAGACAAGCCAGGTTCTAGCATGCCTGTTTCATATTGAAATCATCCAATCTTGGAAGCGAAGAAAAGCTTTTTTTTTTTTTTTAAATAAAACACATAACAACAGTTCTTCGTCACACTGAAGACTATTTGTGCATCAAAGCAAAGTGAACTAAACAACATTGTAAAGCAATTTCCCTGTTAAAAGATATATGCCATAATTTCAAAAGGTAAAAATGAACCTAAAAAGTGCAAAAACACCCTAGAATTTTCTCATTGCAAGTTCACATAAATATTAAATAACTTCTTATTATTGGAGCGAAACCACAGCTGTTGTAAAGAGAAAACAAAAGCTTTAAACATTGTTTTCTGTCTGTACAATTCATAAAATCACACACTTTCCATCACCAGCATTAGCATTTATCGTGGTGCCTTTGTGATGTCTGTCCTCCATTCAGCCCTCTAGAAAAAAAGTCTCTCTCCGCGTTTCCTCTTCTTTTAGAAATAGATATATGATGCTTCTGAAAAAAAGAAGCTTGAGAAAGCCAGTCTCCATCCTCAGACTTTGTTGCAACCATTGTTTTTTTTTTCATGCTACAGAAACTGCGAAGGGAAAAGGAAAGAAAAATAACACCTACAAACATTTTTTCCCTACATTCAGAGACGCTTGTCTCAAGCTCTGTGTTTGATGGACACTTTAGGACATCTATTTGTGGATCAAAACAGCTGTAATCTCAACCCATTCGTACTGGGCAGTAGCACCATCATCACATTACAACCTCTCCGAAACACAGGGGGCGACGACTCTCGCCATTGAAACAGACCCATTTACAGTGAGACACCCCCACATCATCTGGTCATGCCTGTGCAATTAGAGAATAATGCAAAAACAAACAAACAAAAAGCCATAGTAATGCAATCAATGTAAAATATAACAAAACGTCTTAAATAGAGGCTTGAGTATCTGCTCTCGTCTATACAAAAGTGCACTATGAATATGCGATGCCAAATGGGTCAAGGAGAAGGAACAGAAATCAAGTGAAAGCTAGCGTTCACTGAGATCAATGCTGTATGGCCTGAAGCTTTGCAGTCACTGTTCCACTGTTTGTTTGTCCTGAAGATGCAGGCAAATGTCCACATGGAATGGAGCCTATGACACCACTGACCATGAGCAGGTTTAAGTGAGAACTGTGATAACTGTAAATAAAAAATAAAAAAATCAACTGATCAACGGAGAAGCATACAAGTCAAAGCACTGATGCAGGCCCCTGCACTTCAATAACAATAATAATAATAATGACACGAGGTGTTTCTGAATCAATTATTTGAGCAACATTCTTTATAAAAGATTTCCTGCAATGTACGCTTTTCGTCTGTTTCAGGTTGGTACGAGGGTCCTGCAATCCAGTGACTGCAATTAAAATGTACATTAACATCCACACATCTACTTTATATAGATAGTCATATATAGAGAGATTGTTTTTTCCTTATTTTTATCCACACACAGAAAGTAACAAATGAAATTTAATAAATTAAAGTCAAACATGCACACACACACACACAAAAGACTGATGTGTAGGAAAAGGTTTACATAGCCACCCATGTGTAAAAGAGGGCCTCGTCTGTCTATTTCCCTGTTCATTTTTTAATGCATAATTAAATTAATAATGTTGGTCATCTTGTAAACATCATAATAAATCATTTTGGGCCTTCACTTTTCTTGTAGTTGGTTGTTTTCTTGTCATCTGCTGCGTCTCTAAGCATGATAAATGAGGCCACTCAAACTTGCGTTTGTTCAGGGAATTCATAGTTCTCCTACAGCATAGATTAGGGCTCAGCCTCTGGCAGCTCTTTATCCAGTTGGGAAGTATCAGCGTGGTTCATAGAAGCATCAAAACTCTGTCCATTGTCTTTGTCAACTTCTGGCTCTGGCATGGAATCTTCATACGAGTCTGTATTCATGTCCTCCTCCGCTTCCTCCTCTTCATCATCATCATCATCGTCATCGTCGTCATCCTCCTCGGCTATCGGCTCTTCCTCAGCCGACAGGTCGTCTTCAGGGTCACCAGATGTGCCGGTAGTGTCGTCCTGGGGGTTGCTCTGGCCCATTAAATCAGCTGGGCCAGAACTGGTGGCCAGGGACAACGGCTCCCGGTGCATCTTTTTGCTCAGGTCCATGGAGTCACTGAGACCCAACCCAGCAGCATTTTTCAGGAAGAACAAGGAGCTATTGGTGTCTGTCCCCAAGTTCAGAGAGCTGTCGAGGTTGACTGCTGAGCCCAGATGCTCGTACTCACCGGCGGCCTCTGCCGAAGGGAGGTACATGGCCATGTTGTTGTGGGTCAGCCTCGTGTACCGAGCGAGGTCGGGGGCATGTTCATGGGCATCGGAGGCATGGCTAGGCCAGCATGGTGGTGGTGGTTGCCATCCTGGTTGGGGGAGACAGAAGGCAGCTCTCCCCTCTCTTGCTTCTCATGCTTGCGCTTGTGGGAATCCATTTGTGACATGCCCACCACCGTGTGCTTGCACTCTGGGTAAGTGCAGTGGAAATGCGAACACTTGAGCTTGTACTTGCAGTCAGCCACCTCGCAGTCCACGCTGGAGCTGAACTGGCAGAATCCGGCAGCGCTGATCACATCCTGCTTGCCGTGGTGCTTGCGGTGTGCCGTCACCTTGGTGCTGTCCGTGCAGCGGAAGCCACAGCGCAGGCAGTGGAAGTGGGTGCTGTTACCGGAGAACTGGCAATCGGGGAAGTTGCAGCACAACGAAGACTTGAAGCGCTTGAAATCATTCAGGACCAGGTTGTCCACGCGGTCGTGGTGCTGGGCATGCTTGTACATGTGGGTGCGGCCGCAGAACTTGTAGCCGCAGTTCTCCCGCGTGCAGTGATAGTGGGTTACCTTCAGAGAGAATTGACAGGCCATATCCTTGCAGTCCTCATAGAGGTCATAGCGGCGGAACCCTTCCAGCATCATGCCTTCATCCAGCATCTTGCGAGATGAAGCGGTCTTGCGGCGCTTGCCGAAGGGTGACATGTCCTCAATGATCCAGAAGCGTTTCTTGGCGCCAGTTGCCGTCGGAATAGAGATGGTGTTACCTGTTTGCAAAAAAGGCATATACGGGTTAGTCTTAACTCAGTACGACAAGCGGGCAAAGCAATTCTGCAAGCAGGAGTAGCCACATGCTCCCTATCAAAGCTACCCACAAAGGTTCCTCCTACAGCAATGTACTATATAATGTGATTCCATGCCATAATAAAACAGAGACAGTCCCATTTGTATAATGTACTGGTGACATTTTAACGTGATTGTCACATCTAGGTATTGGGAGAGTTCAAAGGTGCTTCCGTACATCTGGCTTTATGGGAGAGCAGGATTCCCTCCCATAAGCTTGAGGTCAGTGCTAATGATGTGCTCCCTGTCCTGGCCAGCAGGAATCACATGACTCTATTAAAGCCTGGCATGATTAAACCAGCTCTTTACAGCAGGCTACTAATGGACAGCATTTCAGACAGTGGACCTAATGGCAGGTGTGCAATGTACTACACAAGACTAAAACCACCACCTCGGTGGCTTGTATGAACTGCACTGCATGTGTAAAATGCTAAAGAGTTGTAACCACCTAATAAGCCCTAGTCCCATCTACTGTGACTCTAGAGCTGCAGTGTTCGGGTGGAGACGGGATAGGTACCTGCAGCATCCTGCACTATAGGGACGTCATTTTTAACCGAAGACGAAGTAGGAATGATGGGGCTGAAAGCTGGTGTGTTGGTTGGCATGACAACACTCCTAGTGGCTCCGAGAGAGGCGCTGAGCAGAGAGTATGACAGACAGGATGGGGAGAGGAGATATGGGAGCGAGGGGAGTGGCGGCCGGAGAAGAGCCGAGGAGAGAGATGGAGGCTGACTCTGGAGCGCAGACTGATGAGGAGGTGGAAGAGGAGGAGGAGGTGCAGATTGAGAAGAAGGAGGAAAGTCAGCAGAGGTAGTGGTGGCAGGGACCTGACAGCCTGGTCCTACAGAGACACGGTGCCAAAGAAGGATGGTAACAGAGACAGGAAGGTACAAGACACAAGGGTGGGGAGGTAAAAAGGGAAAGAGATCAAGTAATGAAATAATGAAAGCCAAATGGTAACAAAAGTCAGACAACAGCCAAAAGCAACAGTGATGAGAATGGAAGATAACATTTAAAATCAAACAGTGAAATTATAAAAATCACTTCAATAAAGGAAAGCTCAGATTTAAAGGCCCAGATTTAAAGGTGCTGTAGCATTGTTAGTCAGTTCGCTAACTTACGCCAGTGAATTAGACATGTTGCCCATCCCTTCAATCAAACGAGCTCTCTGTCCCACAGACAATGACCGACAGGCCTTCAAGTTAACGGATTGGAAAAAAAAAACAGACTGCACCCAGACTATTTTTGGCTGTTTATAGAGTCTAACACCCATTATAGTAGCACCTGCACATTTTGTATTATTTCCAAAAAATAAAATCTCTTTAAGCCTAGAGGAAAATGGTCGATAACTTGTGCTATCTGATGAGAAAAGTCTGGGATGCCTCACTTATGTAGTCGCCACAGGGATGGCATTCATCCGAGCGGTGTGTGGAGGACTATATAACAGACTATATAACACATTTTGTGATTTATAATTTCAAATTATCATTACAGTGAAAAACATTTGGTAGCTTTATGAGTCAGCTACAAGGAATACAATGAGAGTGCAGGTTTTTACATTTATCTTCTTAGGGAGGTTCAAAAGGCTAACATAAGTATTACAAGGAAATGTTGTATGACTGACCAAATCTTTAAAAATTAGCTAAATTGGCCACACTGAGCCTGTACTTTCATTCAGTCTATCTCATATATTGATAACCATACAGGTGCATCTCAATAAATTATAATGTTGTGGAAAAGTTAATTTATTTCAGTAATTCAACTCAGATTGTGAAATTCGTGTATTAAATAAATTCAATGCACACAGACTGAAGTAGTTTAAGTCTTTGGTTCTTTTAATTGTGATGAATTTGGCTCACATTTAACAAAACCCACCAATTCATGTTCAATCTCAATTCGTTCAATTCAATCTCAACAAATTAGAATACTTCATAAGTTAATTTACTGTATATGTACTCAATACTTGGAAGGGGCTCCTTTTGCTTTAATTACTGCCTCGATTTGGCGTGGCATGGAGGGAATCAGTTTGTGGCACTGCTGAGGTGGTATGGAAGCACAGGTTTCTTTGATAGTGGCCTTCAGCTCATCTGCATTTTTGGACTCTTGGGCTATGAGCTTCTCCACCCTTCCTCCAGACTCTAGGACCTTGGTTTCTAAATGAAATTCAAAACTTGCTCTCATCTGAAAAGAGGACTTTGGACCACTGGGCAACAGTCAAGTTCTTCTTCTCCTTAGCCCAGGTAAGACGCCTCTGACGACAACTGTAGCCAAATTCCTTGACACGTCTGTGTGTGGTGGCTCTTGATGCCTTGACCCCAGCCTCAGTCCATTCCTTGTGAAGTTCATCCAAATTCTTGAATCAATTTTGCTTGACAATCCTCATAAGGCTGTGGTTCTCTCGGTTGGTTGTGCATCTTTTTCTTCCACACTTTTTCCTTCCACTTTCTGTTAACATGCTTGGATACAGCACTCTGTGAACAGCCAGCTTATTTGGTAATGAATGTTTGTGGCTTACCCTCCTTGTGAAGGGTGTCAATTGTTGTCTTCTGGACAACTGTCAGATCAGCAATCTTTCCCATGATTGTGTAGCCTAGTGAACCAAACTGAGAGACCATTTTGAAGCCTCAGGACACCTTTGCAGGTGTTTTGAGTTGATTAGCTGATTGGCATGTCACCATATTCTAATTAGTTAAGATAGTGAATTGGTGGGTTTTTGTTAAATGTGAGCCAAAATAATCACAATTAAAAAGAACCAAAGATTAAACTACTTTAGTCTGTGTGCATTCAATTTATTTAATGCACGAGTTTCCCAATTTGAGTTGAATTACTGAAATAAATTAACTTTTCCATGACATTCTAATTTATTGAGATGTACCTGTAGTCATTACTGAGGTTGACTCACCTGCTGGCGAACTATCATTGCCCACGGGGGTGCTGGTGCAACTGCGGTCTTGGTTGGAGGACTCTGAGGAGAGACCCAGTGGGCTTCCTCCACAGGTGTAGTCCATGTAGTCATCATTTTCCTCCATCATGCTGGAGAAGTTGGGGGTCAGATTAGGGTAGCTGCCTACCACACCGGACGAAGCTAGACTGGCCATGTGCTGCATCACTTCGGGTCGGTTGCCACGAGAGACCATCTAAAGTACAGCATACCAAACAATCCAATAAATGCCCAATTAATAAAATAATTTGCATTCAAGTGGCCGGCTTGAAAATATTTATAATTTATGATCACTTATGGCAGTGATCTTCAAAAGACACCATCAATTTCTTGGTACCTGGGAAGGAACTCTGTCGAAGTTTTTACCCAGCATCCTCCTCATGTGTTTGCGGGCATGGGAGGTCATCTGGTGCTTGAGCAGGAAGGAGAACTGACAGGCCTCACGGATACAATGGAAGTGGCTGTTAACTTGGTTGTATTTGCACCCTGCAAGATACGAGCGACAAAATTAACTTGAGCAAAGACCGTCTTCATCGCGCCTGGGTTTCAGGGACAACATACATCATGGATCCTCAACGAGGTAATGAGGACATTGTGCTTCCGTCCCGCGCCTGCATAATGCGGAGAGACAGAGCAGATGAGTCCAGTGTCACACTGGGAAAGTCGAACCTTTTGAAGATTAGACCTGTGGTGCTCTTTTATTACAATGACATCTTTTATTCAATTTGGAATTTACATAAATACATTCTGCATTTGGAGAAGCAATAATGCACAACCCTGCAAACCAAAGTAAACACACAATTATTTCCATATTAAATTCATTTTTCACGACCTATCTGTTGCTGGTGTATTTCCTCCCCCTCACGCCTGTCCCTTTGCTTTTTTGTATTATTCATTTTTTTCTACACAAAGGGGCCTACAGATTTTAATTGCTATATGTTTTCAAATTTAAAGACTGCCTCTGCACACTAATCAAATATTGTAGGGTGCTCATAATAATTTTAGTGAATAATGCGTGCTGAAATAATTGAAAGAGTAACATTCAGGGCAGGTGCGGGCTTGTCCGTTACCATGGCACTGCGCAACAAGCCGCCTGTTGTCAGATTGCTTTTGTACACAAGGGTGATATACTTTAAAAAGGCAGAGCTGAGTAAATATGAGCACATGCTGAAATATCAGGGCTCTTGTGCCACCAGATCCTGGTAACCTCATCGCTGGTGTTCTGTTTAATGTTGCTGCCATGGATACCACTTTTCCAGTCCAGCTGACCCATCAATTCTTTATGACTCCACGGCTTGCTTTTGTCATATGTCCCTGGTTTATGCCACTACCAATGCAACAGGAGATACCTTATACTCTGTGGACACTTGTGATACTTTCCACTTTTCAATAAATGTTCTTTTTGTCTTAACTTAAAGGGACAGTTCACCCAAAAGTGAACATTCAATTTATTTTCCATACAGCTGAAGCTTTTATACAGCTTCAATTGGTCCTACAGACCATAAAAACAAATACTGACCTCTTTTTATTATGATTTTTGTTCTGTTATGGCTCAACGGCACCACCCCCATCTCCATTTCTTCATGTTCCATAGCAGATGGGTTTGGCTCAAAAGGAGGGTGCACAATTTTTGGGTGAACTCTCCCTTTAAGGGGGGGAGTAGAAAAGAAAAATTACAACTTTTAATCTGCCTGCTTGTGATGATGATCGAGGCTTGAAAAAGAGCAACACAAACAGACTGAGCTCGACAGGCACAGTAATTAACAAACATATGTAATTGCTCATTCCTGACAGGTTAAATATACCCAAGAAAACAACCTCTGTTTGATTGCCTACTATAAATACTGAAGTATTAATGTATGAAAAAAAGGCAGACCATTTTTCTCGGCCTGTTTTCCGTAATATAAATAAAACGTCCCCAGCAAAATGTAAATGGCTGCCGGCGCGTTGACTCTGTTGTCTATGTAAACCGTTCAATTGACAAAATATCAATGCACAGATACTAATGAGATAACAGCTTCTGAGAAACATACTCAAAATTCTGTGAATAAGTGTGAAGCGCTGCCGTTTCACGCTCTGTATGTTGTGCTGTGAACAGCACTGCAATTAGTGACTCAACTAGAGGAACGACACTTTTCATGTAGCCAGAGCCAGTGGAAAAAGTGTGCATAGCAGGTGATTGCATCAATATGACATTACAGTTATATCATCTCTGATTTCACACCATCTCTGATTCTTCCAGCTGCATTACAAACGTCGAGCTTGCAGTCACTGCTGGAGAATAATGTGGGAGCTTGATGAACAGAGTGTTTGGAAACACGAGTAACTAATGCGAACAGTGACTGAAACAATAAAGAGTGTGGGAGGCTGGGACATATAAGGTTTGCATGATTTCATAATGCTGAATTCACTAAATTACTCAGCAAACAAACACAGAATCAAGCAATTAGATTTCCAGAGGGTTGAGAAGGATTAAAGGAATATGACAAAATTGCAATTTTCACACGAACCGTCTCTCTGTGATCTAGACGCTTCTTTTAATACATGAAAAGCTGGTTCTTACCTAGTCTGCCACATTCTTCTCTCTTGGTGAAGTATCTGAAGCCGTTAGCGGCACGTCTTTCAGCTTTCTCGTGCTTCTTGACATGCCAGGGAAGTTTGGTGGTGATGTTGGTGATGAAGAAACAGCCGGGTCTCAGACAATGATAGTGACCTCTCATGCGAAACTCACAGTGCTGGAAAGAACAGCAAATAAACTAAACTCAGGCCGAGAACATTTTGCACAAGTCTCCATGGTTCAGCTTTCTACAGTTAATTCACAAGCCAATTATTACATATTACATTCATTTACAATCATTACTAAACCAACCATCTTTTAAACAAAAATGGGGTCTGATCATTTGTCAGTTAGTTACTCATTAGTCAGGGTACCAAAGGGAAGAAGTAGGTTACGTGTGCTCATTAAATCCTTTTCCTCTTTCTTTCCCAGAGCATGTGACAGACCAGCCACACTGACCAGCGGAAATCTGAAGTTTAGGTTCACGTTGTAGCCGTTGACCCCAATAACAACACACCAATTAGTTAATTTGGTGATTCATCTATTTCTAAAACAGCTCTTTTATCAATTCATTAGTCTGCGTATGCGTGCATGTGTGTGTCTTCCGCAATGTAACCTGTTTCTGCACCACCATCTGTTTCCACAGAGGCAGTTCCCCCAGGAGCACATAAACAGAACCCACTCTACTCTGGAGAGGAGGGGGGAGCTCAGAGAAGTGGGGACGGGATGCATAAATGAATTCATTTAAACAGGTTTTGCTCCAAATGCAAGTTGCTGGAAGGGGAGGGCTTTTTTCTATTAATAATGGAATTTTTGATGAAAAGCAAAACTTGTTTATTTTATACATCTTTGGGGTCTCCAAGGTGGTTTTCGTTTTTTAGTTTGTTTGTTTGTTGTGGTGAAATAAATATGTACCTAGGCTTTTGTCTTCAGTGTTTTAAATGTAATTTATATGTTTTCTGAAAAGAGGGTGCTTGTCTGTGCAAAGGTAATTGCCATGGATGTGGTTGCCAGGGTGTTGCTATGCAGTTATTTTTTACTTATTATTATAATTTTTACAGTGGTTTCAGCATATTGCTATGAGTTCATAGTTCTGTGTGGTAGCTATGTGATTATGCGTCCATCCTTCAAAAATAAATACAAGGCATTTCTAGTTTTACAATTTGAAATAATTTAGATTATTTTATACTTGAAAATTTTCAATTTGGGGGAATTTTTCTTTTTTAAACATAGGAAAATTAATAATTTTATTAAGCAAGGATGCGTTAAAATTATCATTTTGATCAAATGAAACATTTATAATGTAATGTATAATGTAAATATTTTGTTATTTATATTTTAATAAATGCTTTCTGTTTATCAAAGAATCCTGAAATTGTATCACATTTTACACAAAAATATTAAGCAGCAAAAAAAAATCAACATTGACGACAATAATAAATCTTTCTTGAGCACCAAATTAGCATATTAGAATGATTTCTGAAAGATCATGTGACAATGAAAACTGAAGTAATGATGCAGAAAATGTATCTTTTTCAGGATTAAATTACATTTTCTAACATAAAAATAGAAAACGGTTATTTTAAATTGTAAAAATATTTCACAGCATTATTATTTTTACTGTATTTTTTTGATCAAATAAATGCACCCTTGGTAGATATGCTTAAAAACGCTTACCAACCTCAAACCTTTGAAAGGAAGTGCCACTAATAAAGATACAATAATGAAAGTTTGATACAATATTACCTCTAAAAATCAAGCTCACCTGGTTAGGACAAAGACACTGCAGAGAATAGTAGGAGAACTGGTCTCGCACATTCACCAGGTGGTTGTTGGGGTTAATGTGGTCCAGGCAATGTGATTCAGCCTTCCCAGATGTCTTACACACATATTTGCAATTTCCAAACAGACAGTGGAAGTGGAACTTATTCGAGTATTTGCAGTCTGTGGCCAGGCAAGGATCACTGTGGAAGATAAGCGTGACGAAACGTCTGTCAGATATTTAAAACTGCACAGAAGACATGGAAATACAGGCAGCACAGACCATTCAAATCATACCACCACGGTATCATGAATTTACAAGAATGACAACGTCTACTCACTTCTCCTGAAACTGCAGGAAGCCAGGCTTAACCTGAGGCTTGGCGTTTTCCAGCGAGGTGGTGGCCAGAGGGGAAGTGGCTGGCATACTGGGCATGGAGGCGGGAAGTTGGGGGATCGATCCGGCCAGCTGCTTCCAGGCTTGGAAAGAAGGGGAAGAGCTATAGCCCCCTGACACAGCCAGGCTGGGCACCTCCATGGGAGGCGTCTTGGCCATGGAAATGGGGGCAGCCAGTTGATTAGGGGCACTATCATTGGAATCCTTGCTCTCGTTGAAAGGGGGCTCTGATTTAACCTTCAGGTTGGCTCTGAAGTGGAAGCTAATGACAGAGAGGTGATTCACCAATTAGATGCGCTTAAATAGAGCTGCCAAACATAGTAGCAAATTAACATTACTAGATCATAATCATGTAAATTTTCTGTACGTGTGCGTATGTGCGCTTGTGTGTTGTTGTGAACCTTAACATTTCAAAACTTTTATTTATATTAATTATGTTTGATTGTAATTCTCCAGAACTAGAGTGCTCCTCACTTGGCGTGTTTGATGGCTCCGTCCACCGTGCTGAAAAGCGCCCCACAATCTTCCACCATGCAATGAAAATGTATCTTGTGCAAGAAATCACAGTGGGCTTCGCAGAAATCATCAGTGTCAAACCTGTATAAACATGTAAGAAAGAGAAACTTTAAAAGGACGTAAAGGGTCGAACTGCCCGTAAATCCAGGCCAGTTCCTCTCGTAATCTCAGTTTAGCTCATCAGGATCTGACTTTGAATAAGATGTTTTTTTAGGTGTTTTTTTTACGTGAACTATGCCTGAGCCAAAAGCAGCAGGTCTCTGGCTGGGACATTTTGCTAGGGCTTTGTAACTAAATACTGTACATAACATCACATGCTCTGGATAAATCTTCTCTTTCCACATAACAACCTGAGAACAAACACTGTGGATGGCACTGACAAGCAAAAGGGTACATCATAAAGATGGATGGTGACAAAAACCAGACACCATCTTCAACAAAAACACAGAGGATGTGCAGCCAAGACATGGCTGTGTTTTCTGTAATGGAATATCTATTTGGGTATACTGGTGATAGTAGATGACATAAATAACATGTCCATGATTTAAGGTTTTTATGGGTACAATTTATGGGTATGTATAAGGGAAAGTATATATATATATTTTTAGGTGTGCAACTGTTCACCATTTCTTTTCATGTTTTCGCTTGAAAATGTTTTTTATTATTCTAAACTGATTTATGTTGAAATATTCCATGTAGTCAAACATCTTCATAAAAAGTTCATAAAAATCTGATATATAGGGATATATATATATATATATATATATATATATATATACACAGACACACACACACATATATGGTCCGTGACCCTGGACCACAAAACCAGTCTTAAGTGTCAATTTTCATCTGAAAGCTGAATAAATAAGCTTTCCATTGATGTATGGTATGGTAGGATCGGACAATATTCAGCGAGATAAAACTATTTAACAATCTGGAATCTGAGGGTGCAAAAAAATCTAAATATTAAGAAAATCGCCTTTAAAGTTGTCCAAATGAAGGGCTTAGCAATGCATATTACTAAACAAAAATGAAGTTTTGATATATTTACGGTAAGAAATGTACAAAATAATTTCATGAAACATGATCTTATGATCTTAACATGATATAAATGTTTTATACACCATCAGCAATTTAATGTCAACTAACCAGTTATAAACTTAGGGTTTAATGGAGTTAGCATGCAGGTGAAATTGTAAGGATTGATATAAAAATAAATAATAATAATTAATAAAATAATGAAATAAATAATAAATTAATTAATTAATGTTCGATTGAATAAATAAAAGAAAATACAAATGAAGTATATAATTGTATATAGACACACATAACTAATGTTAAAGTAAATTAAACAAGTCTCAGTTCCATGTTTTAAAAAAAGTGTAGATGAGACATTGAAAAGTAAAACTAGAGCTGTAAATGACTCTATAGGGACAGACGATGATTTCAGGCACCTGCGCAGATAGGCCCTCCACTGCTCGTTGTGTTTCTCTGGGTCTGACCTCTTCATCACCCTACTGAGATACTGAACTGCGTCTGAGCCGTCTACAGCCTGAGCTCCCTCCAGCTCTGACTTCAGATCCAAAGCACTGAAGAAACCAGGATTCATCTACACACACAAGCACATGCTTAGGCACGTTTCATCACACAGTTTGCAAAAAAAATAGTTCTTCTCGAGGACACACCAAATACACAAGTGTTTTTTTTGTTTGAGGCTTTAAATGCGTTTCTGTTCAGTACTCAATATGAAGCAGAGAGAGACAGGAAGAGAGAGAGAGCTGAGCTAAGCTGTCAGGAGAACTAGAGCGAGTTTTCTATTTAAATCATCAAGGTAATGGTACATGCACACCATTTATATTAGTCATAGAAGATATATGATTAAAACAATGTCCATTTTAATCCCCACAAAAACACGCAATATTTAAATATCTGTTCGGCACCATTTCGTCTTTTTAAAAAATGAGGGTGACAGTTGCTCTTTTTTCTCAGCGCTGACTTTTAATCAAATAATTTACAAAGTCCATAAATAAAGATAGAGCAGATGGAGGAGAAAAAGAAGAAAGCCTGAGAAAAAAAAGCACGGAGAGTTCAAAACAGCTCATCAAAAAACAAACATCTCTATATATCTGCCGTGGCAACCGGCTCCTGCTTCATTATATTAATTTGCGAGCGGCGGGCTGAAATTACACTGTATGAAAAATGGCTGGAAAATTTAAATGATACAAACTCATCCTATTAGCGGTGAAACATTAAAAAACAAACAGCCCCCTCTGCATCCTGCTAATTTGTCTTGGGATGAAAAGCGTTTGATGGATGAATCTTACCTTATTCATAAGTGAGGATAAAAGAGATGTATTTCCCGGCGCAGGGTGTCCGTTTGATTCAGGGCTAGAACACGCAAAACGAACAGTGTTTAGGCAGGATTTGCATGAGAACAGTAAATATGATAATTTATCCGAGATTGTGAATATACAATGAAGAAAAAAAGCTAAGGAGCCTGGAAATTTGGGTTTATGCAAACACACTTTCATCTAAATGAATGTGCAAACATGTCATGCCTCATACTTGATGTGCATTATGAAAAGAGGGCATTATGGGAGAATTTTTGCATTCGTATGATGGATTTCCTCAAAGGAGGCCTCGGCACTGGGAGAAGGAGGGAGCGTGTAAATCTCTTCCTCCTTGATCACTCCACAGACCCACCTTGTGAAGGGGGTTTTAACAAGAGCACTCACACTAATTAACACAATACAGCATTATTCCAGAGATAAATCACGGCGGGGCGGGCCTGGGCGTGAGTCGAGAGGGGTAGTATGATGGGATACCTGTGGTCTTTCTTGCTTAGGTCCAGGCTGTGCTCCTGGACAGAATTCTGAGAGGTGCCGTCCACCGGCTCCTGCTTCACCTCGACCGGATTAAACCGGCCTGCTTGAGCCGGCTGCCCCATCCCTGAGGAGAGAGAAGGAGAAAAACAAAGTTAATGTTGGTCAGCATTATTCAGCCATGATGAGATCCAATTTGACTTCTGTCCCGGCCAAGGAGAAGACCAGGAGTGATAATTATTGCAGAATTATGTCAGGCCGTCAAAGCGTTTAAATGTTGATTGAGAGGCAGCAGGAATGAGAGGAAAAGACTCAGTTTTCAGCGGCACTTGTCACATCTCATTTGCGGCCCAGCCTCTTAACTGGTCATTAAGAGGCATGCTAATGCTGAGGGAAAGTGGCAGATTCAGACTGCCCGCCCCTCCCTGCCGTCGCCACGTGTCCTTGTTGGCCCGCTAACGGACGCCACTGAGCATGCCCGAAAAGGAACATCTGCTTGTCCGTCAGATTAGAGGTGACAGCCAATCAGATCGGTTCAAATAGTGTGACCTCTCGATCGGATTTTCAAAATAGGTATGCAGACGACGTAGAGAGGAGGAAGGAGGCGGGAGGGACGATGACGGGAATGCGACCTGGCTTTTCCTCCAATCCCCAAATGATTGAAATATTAATTTGTCCTCAGGCTATACAGAGAAAGCCGGGCTTTTGGTAGCCACTAAGTGGTATTTTATTAAAAAACGGCTAGGAGTTTGAGGCACAAAGATGGAGCGCTGAGTGCATCAGCAGTGATTGCAAGGTCGGGGTGGATGTTGTTTAAGAAACAGGGCCTGCTGAGGAAAAGTGACAGCTAGCATCCACCCTGCCCTTGGCCTTCAATTCACAGGGCATGGCATTTAACCATGTGAAAAGAGAAGAAAGACACTCCTTTGGGTCACAATGCGAGATTATCAGATAGTGTCACTCCTTCCTGACACATGTGATTTGACTCTATGTGTTGGTTATGGAGGTGAACTAATGACTCATTGTGATGTGTCGGCTTTAGGCACATCACATCCTAATAAAGTTGCTCATTCCAGCACTATTTTCAGTCTTCTGCTGTGTGACGCTCAGTTGACTAATTACCACCTGTCCTTTCGCCTAAAACTAGTCTAGTTCGTCCACCTCCAATTCATACAAATCTGTGGTCTTTATATGTGAGAAGTACATTGTACCGATATTAACCTCCCTGCCTGTCCGTAAATGACTCTATCCTACATCAGCCTTCTACAAAGCTCTCACTTTCTATTCTCACATTTTTTTTCTGGGTATAAACTGCCTGACGTTAACAAGGGACGTTTAAATAACGACCATGTGAGGAGAGAGTCATTAAACCTTCAGCTTTGCAGTTTCTATGACAAAAATCGGTGATGATCTAAGAGAGCGAGGAGGGAAAAAACGCACATGCTCACGACGCTGTGTTTTTCTGGAAATTATCCAAGAATAATGTTGTACTGTGTAATTACCTCAACGAAGTTACTGAACTCATGAAAGATCATTTGTACTGGATGTCTAATTAGCGAACCCCTCAGATTTCAAGATCCTCCGAAACATTCTGGGGGTGAGCGTGGATTTAAAAAAAAAGTGAGTATTCAACTAGGAAATAACGCCACCTGAACAAATTAGCAAGCCACTCTTTTAACACAGTCAGACTGAGATGTGTTTTCTTTGCAAACTAGCCCTTGACTAAAAAAAAGAGTTTGAAAAAACAACAAAGCCGTTTGAAAATAGCCGCAGTAAACATCGTTCTGTCTTTTCTAACGCTGAGCTCTGACCACATCCTCTTCAAATTTTACCCAAATGTCCTGTTCACACGTCTTTTCTGAGCAAACGTGTAAAATTAGCAATGCCACATTATGATCTGCACTCTCAATTCTGTCTAGTAGGGGATTTTCTTTCTCTACTTTTCTCGAAGTTACCAAAACTAAATGCAAGGTGCTCACACATGAGAGAACATGCTCGTTTTGTTTGCCTTCTTGCAGGGTTGTAGGAATTGTATGAGAAGATCTGTTCCTGTAAAAGATGTGACAGCCTTATAGCAGCCCACATTTTTTAAGGATCTTCCACAAATAGGGAGAATTATCATACCATATTTTTATATATTTGTAGTACCCGCAGTACCATGTACAGTAAACATTATTCATGGTAACTATGCAGCACCGTGGTATATATTGAATTACAGTACTGACACCCCCACAGTAAATTTTTTGTAAGGAAACCCTTTTACTCACTTGCCTAAAATGCCTAAAGAGTAAGAGACTTCACTGACTTCACATAAGTGTTTTCATACTGAAACAAGTAGTGCTTTTATATACACACCAGCACATACACACATCCCCCTCTCTGGAGCGCTGAGTCATTTCTGCTTCAACAGTTTCTGATATTTCTTCCTCTATATCAGAGTGCATATAAAAAACTGCTTTGTACCTCCAATTTCTCAACTTAATATTATTCAGGCTCCATTTGGTTGGAACGAGTGCACGTTCAGATAAGAGGCCGGTGATGAGGAAGCATGTAGAACACAGGCCCTGGGATCCTCCTGAGAATGCTATTAGAGGCAGCTTTACAGAGCCCACTCACTAGTTCAGCACTTATCTGCTAATGGATTGTGGGTATCATGACAATGATCGCTGCAATAACAAGACTAGAGCAGCAAACCAGCCCTTTAATATTTTGCCCTAATCCTGAAATCAGAGATTTGAGCAGCGTCTGTGGACAGTATGAGCAGATGACCTGAAAGTGCCCTTTCACTGATGGGTAGGTACGGAGAAAGAGAAACACATGGGCAGAGTGACCCAGAGAACTGACGTTGAAGTGAAGAAAACTGATCTTTTGACAAAGTATCTTTTTGAAAAAGTATATTTTTTCACTGCTGTTATAGATATTAACATTGGGAATATACCAGTGGCTCTTAACTGGTTTTGCTTAAAGACTTTGCTGAAGATTTTTACATGACTAGAAGTAAAAAATGCCCCTAAATCAAATGTTGAAACTGATTAATATTAGAGATGCACAATGTATTGATTACATATCGGTTATTGGCCGATATCAGGGATTTTATTTATTTATCATTATTGGTTTCAAAATGAATATCCATTTTGTCACAATGTACTTGACAATGTTGTACAGCCTACATTCACTTGGTAGAATTTAAAATGATTTTAGTTTTTAGTGCTTTAATTGTAATTTATTTAGAAAAACCTGCATAATTTTAATACTGGAGATCTATCAGCCACAATATGAAAATAAATATCGGCTTATCGGTACTGACTAGAAATTTAATTAATAATAATATTAAAATTATTATTACATTTAATGATTTTAATATTAACTTTAATGATTTAATGATAACATTAACATCTATGTAGCATTTATTATGACTGATTTTAGCATTTAGTCATTTATTTAAAAATAAAATACTATATTTATATCTGCCAATTATTAGTCACAATATCAGCTATAATCATAAAATCAGTCATTTATCGGTTATCAGCCATAATATGAAAATAATTATCAGTTTATAGATTTTGACCAGAATTTTAACTAATATTAATATTTGTATCATTATCAAATGTAATTATTATAATATTTATTATTAATGACTAATATTTAAATTCCTAATTCAATGAATACATTTTAAAATTATTGTGTGCAACCCACTAGTTGAGAGTCGCTGATCTAAACAATTTTCATTCTACAAATTAATAATACAGTATGACATAAACAAACCTGCATCCGGGTTACAGGAGGGCCTCAGGGCAGCGGCTGCCAGTCGGGCCATCATGGGTGATATCAGACCCTTGCTGGCCGACATCTTCTCCATAATGGATGATGCAGCAAAAGAAGTTGGTGTGGATGCTACGGTCGCAGCGGCTGGGTCCCCAGTCGGGGTGGAGGTCTGGGGTAGAGAATCGCTGGTTATGGAGTGACCTCCGGAGGTGATGGCAGATATCAGACTGGCAGAAGAGGCGTGAGCGACATGGGCATTCTGGGAATGAGGGGGAAGAAGGGGTTGGAAGCACCTGCCAGTGCGCTGTTGGAAAGTGCTAGGGCCATGGGCACGTTGCTGGGTAGAGCCTGGGACAGCAGGGCGGAAATACGGCTGGCTGGAGGCAGAGCGGCGGTGGGCTTGATGCTGTGGCTGGAGCACATGGTGGTGGTGGGAGTGGGCAGCATATACGGTACGGTGGAGGACTGCTGGGTTGTTGGAGAAGCACTTAAGCTGGAGTTCTTGCTGCTAATGGCTGAGTAGTCCATGAGGTCATCATTGCTGGACTCTTCCAGCTCCTCTTTGGGCACCAGGAAGGAGGAATTGAGGCCCAGCACGCCCGAGGAGCGAATGTGGCGGCGCTCGTGCTTGCGCGTTTATGTGAGGTCATCTGGCTGGTGGAGGTAAAGGTAAAGCCGCAGCCTTGGCGTATGCAGTGGAAATGGTTGGTGGCCTTGCTGTAGACGCAGCCTTCGTACTTGCACTCCTCATATTTGTAAAACTTCTTAAAGCCGTCCTTGGCGTAAGCATCATCTTTGATGTGATAGCTCTTGTGCTTCTCGATGTCACACTTGTTCTTGAAAGTGAAGCTACAACATGGGCGTCTGAGAGGTGGAAAGGTGAAGGATTAAACTCTTAAATGCTAATTAACACACATTAAATTGAGTTTGAGCAGCCATCGTACCTGCAGTGGAAGTGGGTGGTCTTCTGCCCGTAGAACTGGCACCCAACCGTCCCACAATCCTCAGTGGCCCGGAACCTCTGGAAGCCATCATTGATCAGCTGTGCATTTTTCTTATGGAAGTTCTCATGAGTCATGACATCAGAAGTGCTTGTGTACACCTTGTTGCAGCCCACCTGACAGACAGGAAATAAAAAAAGTGCTTTCATGACACAAAGTGTGTGCACGGTTTGGAAATAAACACCATGTGTGAGTTTCAGTTTGTTGCACTGGATGAAATATGCTCGGTATGAAACAGTGGCTTGGTGCTTGAGCTCTTGTAGTCTGCAGGGACATGGAAACAACAACTCGAGAAGTGACACAAAAATAGCTCAGTTTGGTGATGAACTCAATGTGGGGAGCAAAGAAACAGGTGACCTAAAAAAATGAACAGGAAACATTTTCTCAAGATCTTAGCTTTGTTAAAAATGTACTCTTGAGACAGCTCACATAAAATATGAAAAGCAAACCCTTTACCCGAAAAAACAGGTGTGCGTTTCATGAAAACAGCTTCAAAGAGATAAAAGACAGGACTTTTTTTGTGTGTGTGATTTGCAATATGTGGCATGCAGAAGCACAGCATGGTGAGGTGGCTTGTGGTTGAAACCTTCTTCCATTTAAGGTTTTAAGTCTATATTAGAGGTCTCTGCTTTAGGAAAAGTGTCAGGGGGGTTGTATGGGGAGACTGTCACTTCGGTTTGAAAGTCTCTGTTACTCAACAGCAGCACTCGGGAGCTCTCTGGGCAGCAGACGAACACGTACTAATGTTTGAATTAAAACCAGCAATTGTTTATCATCTCTGGCACTTTTCACCCATGCAAGCAGGGTAACTTGGCCATATTCAGTCAAACAATGAAAAAAATGCCACTCCGTTTTTTCTCTGTAAATCAGGAGAACGGGTGCCAACATCTGCCTGTTCTCACCGCTGTTAAAACAAGAGCTGAAATGTCTAATAACAATTACGCCGTTAGGTAGGCTTTAAAAAAAAGAGAGAATATATCTTAAGTCCCGGGCCACTGTTGCTTGTGGGTGAAAAAGCACTCGACTCGAAAGTGACACCTTGAAAATAAGCAGATGTAAAGAATTAAACAGATCTGGTGGATCTGATCTTTAACTCATCACTTGGTACTAAAAGATGAAAAATGTTGAGTTTATATAAACAACTCGTAGAATTTTATCCATGCCAATTAAGGAGTGAGAAAGAAAGGGGCGATGGGAGAGAAGTACAACCTTTTCACACTTTAAATTTTCTTTCGTTTATTCTGACAACTTCTGTAAAAAAATGCTCTTGAATTGTCAAGGAGAACGTTAAAAAACTTCAGTGTCCTTAAAGATTATTGCATCATACTAAATTATGTGCCTTTCACCTGCCACTAATATTGTGCATGGAAAGTAGATTTTAGGTTTTCTTCCACAGCTTCTGTTTCATAATATTAATGGAAATTAAATTTAATATTTTATCTGAAATCCTGTACAAGCAGGGGAGGTTGTATTTGCATGTGCCTGTATAAGGGTGAATGTGCTTTTTTTGTTGCAAACTAGGGGTTTTTGCTGTGGTTTACCTGCATGCAGTGGTAGTGGGTACTCTTGCCGTTGAGATGGCAGCCGTGGTAGTATACACTGCAGTCATCCAAAGGGCTGAAGCGCATGAATCCATGCTGCAGGGAGTTGTCCCGCTTCTTATGCATGTTATAATGCCTTATCACATCCTGCTTACTGGTGAATCTCTGTAAACAACAGATACACAGAGGTAGTAAGGCGGGGGGAGGTGGTGTGTAGGTTCTGAAGGAAACCAGCAATGAGTTATTTTATTACTCATGCAACAGCTGCAGAGCATTGCAGCAAATTGCAGCCAGGTGGGTGAACCGTGCAAAACACCAGCGGTCGTAGCAGCAGGTAGAAGGTGTATTCAGTGTTCCCTACTCACAATCCAGGGTAGATAACTTGAAAGTGAATACTTTGAAGGGTGTATTTTATTTGGAGTTTGCACTACAGACTCTCTTAACACTAAAGTATAGCATTATAACTCAGATATGACATTATAGTATTTTCCAGGCTCACCTGATGTTTGAATCTGCTACTTAAAAAGGTTCCTGAGCTAGACTGTTTATTACGTTTATTTCACAATTTCTAATTAAGATGGATCACTTGACATGCGAGATCACAGTTGCGATATTCTCTGCTTCTGAAAAATCATGTTCCATGCAGATGGTTTTGGAACGAGCACAGGAAAAGACAACAAACAAACAAACAAGGCAACCCAAAAATGTTTCTCTTTTAATTCCCGTCTGAGATATGATTCCGTTTTTAATTAAAGTATTAAAGCACAGTTTTGTGCAGGGTTAGACAATAATAATGAGAAAATATGCTAAAATACCCCTCCTCGAAATTAAAATCTCCTACACCACGGAGCAGTCTGGAGAGAAAAAACTAAGCGATGTGGGGGAAAAAATCACTCTTGAGAGATCAGGGCAACCAAATCTGCAGTAATTGGGCTTGAGCTAATATTACAGGAACTGAAACAAGAGTAGCTGAAATCAATGAGTCTCTTCCAACGTAAATCCATATTTTCTACATAAATGAGCAATAGGAGAAAAAATATGACAGAAACATCCACAAAACCCTCATTGCCTATCTATGAAGCTTAATTTACAGGCAGATACAAAATTAATGAATATATATAAATACACAAAGATAAATCCTTAAACCTATATATAGTGTTATTTTCCAATCCTGTTTCAAAAGAAGAGAACTGTATTTATTGGATATATGAGCCGCTGTTCAACAAATGGTGATGACAGGTATTTGGGATGTCGACAAACAAATAAAAAGAGATACTGATCTAGATCCGGCCACACAGAGCGGAACTGTGGAAAACAGCAGGAAATTGTATCAGTTGGGCTTCTGTACTTAGCGGAGTGGCCACATGGTCGTGTGGACATTTATTTTAGGATTCCCATCGCATTGCAGGATGGCCATGAAAGGAGAGGCAAGGCCGGGATGGAGTGGAGCAAAGGCTGGCAACCGCAGGATAATATTCCAGCACTGTGTCATGTAACATTTTAATGACTTATCAATTCCAAAAACAGGTTCATCTGAGCCTCACCTTTCTGCTAGGGTGCACACAGTCTCCTGTCTGTCATTGCTAAATCGCCAAGTTTCACTGACCCCTTTACATGCACAGAAACATTCTGGTCATATTCTAATTGTGTAAGTGACATGTAAAGGCAGTAACCAGATTATTAATTATAACCAGAAAGTTATTGGTTTATGTAAATACGAATAAGATCTATTAATATTTTTTACATTGTTTATGCATTTGGCAGACACTTATCTAAAGTAACATTATCAGTTCATGAGTTTCCTGGGAATCGATTCCATCACCTTGGTGTTGCTAGTACCAAGCTCTATTATTTTAGTATCAATAATCAGAATTATTAAAAGGCAGGTTTGGGTTATTAACATTTTACAACCACTAAAACAAACTTTGTAAAAAAGTGGATTATAAAAAAAGTGAAATTATAAGAACAAAGGCTTATCCAAAATATCGACCTTAATCAAAAAATGACATGCATGTACAATAGCGTCAATTAATTCTTAACCAACTCAAGCCCCAAAAATGGACAGCTTCAAAGGGACTTTTCAGCCGACTCTTCTTACAGTTTGAGGAATTGTTCTTGAATAACAAGAGGCAGCCTGCTGGGCTGAATAAGTCTCTTTTAGATGCAACAGCTGCCCTGTTGTCTTCAGCAGGATTCCTGGATGTTTATAATGAAAAATGTAATCAGATGATTAAAACTGAAGTGGGAGATTATGACTAGAGAGGACTTGATAAAGAAAAGACTGAGCGGCTCTCGTTGCGGGAGGATTTCTAATGTCTTCGACAAATGCGCCCGTCTTTGCCTGCTCTTTTCCACCATATGCGAGTGAGCCGCTGCTGTCTGTGTTCTGATCTGCTTAATGCTGATTTTGCTGTGCTGAACATGACAACTCTGGGGACACGGATCAGATTAATAATGTGAAAGGGGATTATGAGTGGCCCAAGAGTATTAGCAGATGTCCTTAGGAAAAAAAGGAGGCATCTTCTGAAAGTATTTACCATTAACCATGAAAAAACGAAAGGCCACTGTCTGTCTGATTGAGTTTTGAGAAATAGACCTCATCTATCTAAACCTGTTAATCCAGTACGATGGCAAGATAAAAGCCTTGTCCGTGAGGTTTTGTTTGGTTGTCTCCTTGTGTGTACCCTGGCACACTTCAATCATTTCCTCTAACAGTTATCTTTCTCTCCTGTCAGGAAGTGATGGGGAAAGGTGAAGGTGAGCTTTAAACTGGTGTTGTGGCACTCTCTGCATTATGAGGTTGTCCTTACAGAAGCCAGGTGCTTGGATTTAAATCAGTGAGGGATGAATGTTTAGGTGAGTTGAACTATGCCAGTTGAATTGCTAAAATTACTGGCTGAGAATCTTATTTATCATCAAAAAGGGGGTAAACTAAGTAAGTTACAGATCATTTTACTTGCATCGTACTCACCTGATAGTTACATTCGGGGTCCATGCAGTGATAATGCTCTCTGTACTGGTAAGCACAGTGCACATGGCCGCAGTGTTGGCTCCCAGAGAACCTACAATAAGACAGAAATTATCATATTTATCACATTGAGCACAAAGATAATCACGATTTGAAAAATGGCAAGCTAGACAAAGCGATCAATTTCAAAGAGAAAATCAGCGTTTACTGAAACGGAGTAGCATTTCGCTATTTCTATTCCATTTATGAAACCTCTAACAATGTGGGGGCTGATCTTGAAAGGGCAATTTAGCCTTTTATCTCCGCTTAATAGATGCCCTAACACTGACAGAGTCATCTTCACGGAGCTCAGAGTCATTACCAGGAACTATAAACACATAGAGAAAACAGGCCTACGCTTCCTCTACCATACGATTGCAATTCACTCTCCAGCCACAGCAATCTCCACCAAATTAGTTCCATTGCCTTCAAAGGCAGTAGGTAGACTCTTATTAAACTGTAACCCCCGACATAATTCACTCATTTGCTCGTGCTTTAAGCCCTGCCAAATCAGCGTTCGGCTCTCCAGGTTAACAGCCTATGCTTTAATCAGGGAAAGGTTAGGCCTAATAGAAAGGTTTGAGTGTGTCTCTGTGCGGCTTCCTCCTCTTCACTCTCGCCGACTGACTCGCCCGGTCTTCAGCGGATTGGCGGCGCTTTAAAGAGGCACATTTCCTGAGTGTTTACAGGCTGATTATAACCCTGACGATGATGACTGTTAAAAACCTCCAATTACAGCTCAAAACACACAAATAAACATTCGCACCGCCGCTGCCAAGAGCACCATCTGCTGAAGTAGAGAAAAAGCAAAGTAATTTTTTTTCCCCCTACTGCCTGGATTATCCCTAGACTGCTTTTACAAATCACTTTGCTGAGTTCATTAAGCTAATTGAATGGCGAATCCACTACCTACTAAATGTGGGTGGTGTTCTGAAGGACTGGGGAGGTGGCAGGCGCTTGGGGTGGTTTCGTTTGCTTCTTAAAGGATCAGTTCACTTAAAAACTATTATTTACTCACCTACATGTCCTTAACAAACCCCTTGATATTTTTCCTTTCATGGAACACAAAAAGAACAATTTTGAAGAATGTATTGTTTTTTTTCTTCAATGCAATTACACTCAATGAGGACTGGCGAGTTTGAGCTCCATAAAAGTATCATAAAATTAGTCTATATAACTATATTCCAAGTCTTCTGAAGCCATTTGAAGGTTTTATTAGAGGTATATTAAAATGTAAGCTGCATTCATGACAGCTTATGAAAGAAGTCGCCCAGTATTATCAGGTTGGTAAACAAATAATTATTACATTTTTTTAGTTTGATTGTTTTGATTCAAAATGAATGATTCGTTCACAAACTAATTTGATCTGGATTTTGAGTTTAACTTCAAGTTCAAGAGAAATAAAGAATGGCACTGAAATGTTTGTGTGTTTCTCAGGCAAAGCAATTGCTTGGATTTAAAACAAAAAATATATAGTCGTATGGTCATTTTTATAATATATTTTCATGAAGCTTAAAAGCCTCAGTCCCCATTCACAGAGACTGCATGGGGGGGAAAATGGCCAGTATAATGTTTAAATGTCTCCTTTTTTTTGCTCCACAGAAGGCTTGGAATGACATGAAGCTGAATAAATGGGAGCAGAATTTTTATTTTTGGGTGAACCAACTTTTACAAAAGAGATTAGAGCACATGCTATGATATGGTATATCTGACAGTCGCACCAGCACAGATGCACGTGTTAAACTCATCCACCATTAGCAACCCCTCTGCGTCGCACTCAAACATTCCCAGTCTTGTGTACACAGAAGCCCCCAGGGATGGCAGCCCACCCCGGCTGTATCACTTTGCCTCTGGACAATTCCCACTTGCCGCGTCAGGGGGCTAATGGGCCACGCTGCTATTCAGCGGCAGATTAAATATTAATATCACCACGATACAGAGATTGCCGCACATCTCCCGTTACAATAGAGACATGCCGATCAAAGTTTGGCGCAATGGTGGGTACATAAAAGCATTTAGGAGGGAAAACAGTGACTAAACACTACCAGGGAAGCTCTTTAAACATCAAACCACAGCAGCGCGAGGAGATAAATAACTTTTTCCCCTTTTGTAAGGGGAAGGTGGGTGTAGACAAGTTTACAAAGCTGCTTTTTAGCACGACTGTTCTCTCATTAGTGTGGATGATTCTCCCCCACCCCCACCCACGATCCTTCAACAACCCCCCAATACACTAGGCTGCATTTGCCCTTTTTATGAGTCCTCATTTTTCTTTTTTCCCCTCCTCTCTTTCCTTTCTTTTTTTCCCAGCACGGAAATTGAAACTGTATCTGGGCTTATCTACTGCCTCCCCGCGCATCAACTGCCGAGATGTTTAGACAAATTTTATGCATTATGCAGTGCAAATATCAAAACAGTTCTTGGCAGTGCCAGCAGAAGCCTCATTAAAAATTCCTTAATTAAATCTTCTTGCAAAATGTAATCAGTCCAAGGAGGGTTTTTGTGTGTGCACAAGGATGTGTGTGTGTCTGTTAGTGCCAGGGCTTTGATTTGTGGCCTTCATGTTACGGCTTGGGAGAGTAATCATTAACGCCAAAGCCACTTTGCCTTTTGAAACGCGCCTTTTTCTCTCTTTAAGGCTAGAATAAATAAACAAATGATAATCACCTTTCTACTGGCGCGACAAAAGGAAACAGAAGCCGATATTGGAGTGCGCTGCATCTATCTCCGTGCTTTGTCTGCAGTCGCGAGTGCCTGTCATTTAGTTGATTCAGTATCTTCATTTGAAGAGCAGATATTAGAAATGAAAGTCTCAACTATCTGTGCAGTCATGCCCGATGACACACGGGCACACGCAGGGCAGTCTAATGTGTCCGATGTTTTCACAAATATTTCATGCTGTTAGCTCAAGATTTTACGGAGTTCGGCTTCAGTGCTGGCAGGGAAACTGACACTGGGGGAAAAAATTACTCACTTTCCAGCCTTTAATTCAATTAATTTTCCTTAGTCCATAAACCTGGCGTGCTTACACCTAATTTATCGTCCGCACAGAAAGTGTATTTTTGCAAATCTATGTCCTACTTTATTAAAGCGTAAAATATGTCCTCGATTAAAGAATGTTGTCGTGAAGTTTTGTGAGGGTGAGGATTTGCATACCTGGCGATATATTTCTGGTACAAGTTGATGTCCTCTGTGACAGGTTTCTCGGGAGGAAGGCCATTCCTATCATAGCACGGAAAAAAGAGAAAAGGATTAATGGTATGCATTCCATCAGTAATAAAAACAAACTGACGCAGTATTTACTTATGAGCCATTTCAAAGTTTGGGCTATCAATATACATTTTCTTCGATGGAGTAGCGATTTGGTTTGGGAATGAATCAGGGAGGTATATATGCACGCTTTGATTCATGACCTCCCAACAATGAAAGCACAGAAGGAAATTTTTTTTTGAATGCATAAATTATTTATGTGTGTTTTTGGAGAGAGCACAAATGCAAAGATGTGTGCCGACTGTCAGAAAATGGCTGCGTGCATTTTATTTTGTTTGATTGGCTCTTGTATGAGGGATGACTATGGCTTTTAGGACATCCTGTTTCAGAAACAATTCTTATTGATTTACCAATTACTTGGAAGTCTGAGTTTGGTGGCAGCACTTGACTTAGCATCCCACCTTCATTGAATAAGCACTTAACCTGTTAGCTAGCAACCCCCATTTTGGGACTCACGGCTGAAAATGACCTCCCTAAATTAAAATTATAACAGTTCCTGACTTCAGTCTGCTACACACACAATTCTGGTGTCTTTGGAAAGAAGACCCTTTGGGCTTTACTGTCCATCACCCAGAGTTGATAATGCTCATAAAGATAAAAAGTTATAGAGACTGAAGTGCCTTGAAAAAGGTGTACCGCACTGATTTAAAAAAATACATATATTTCATATAAAAATACATGAAATACGTCCTGGAGCAATCCAGAAAAGTAATTGGTTGAAAGTCACATGTCTCATGAGTTTATATTTCAAATCTTTTTCTGACACCATATATAGCTCCTCCGTTTGAGGAAAAATATTTACCAAATGTATTGAAGAGTTCTACAAACTATGCTTGTCATTCTACACATCACTGCATGTTTTTCAATTTTACAATTATTATAGACAGAATCTTAGACATCATAGATCTTAGATTTATTTGACTACTAAAAAATACAAGAATAATTTGATTCATAAAAAATGCTTTGTATGTAGTACATACTCACATACATACTCTGATTGCCAGACATACACTAATATTGCCAGACATTCACATATATTGTTGATAATAGTCAGTAATCACATGCTGTAACACATTATACTCTGCGTGAAGAGGTGGCACCTTTGTATCAGTTCAGCAGCACTAACTCAGGAATAAAGCAGCTCCAGCCGGGGATGACCTGGGGTTAATCTGCCTCTTTAGGGGGGGTTTTGACAAAAAAATCACTGCATGTGTTTGTGCTTGCACATGGCCATATTGCTGGACGGACCAGGTACTGCTGGAGAACAGCCTTAAGGTTCTGAACAATTGATAAGGTCAAGAAACGTCATAGAAAGTGTGCCAACCAAAGCCCTACAAACTTGCAATCTAACTTTAAAGCCAACAGAGGTCTTCTGACACCTCCACAAGTCTGAAACACTGGTTATTTGTGAAATCACAGTAATTTCCTGTCAATTTAATGTCAAAACAGTTCAGTACAATTTTCAGAGATTGCCTTACTTGACTGAGGAGACGGTTCCAGTAGTGATGGAGTCAGTCTTGGAGAAGCTGGACTTCATGTAGTCAGTGTTAAAGCCGAGGTGGCCCGCCTGGTCTACGGGCAACCCGGGAGGTCCCACGACCCCCGCGGGAGCAGCTGTATTGACGACTGGTGTCCCTGGGGTTCCTGCCATAGCTGGGAGAACGCTCTGCATCATCGGAGGATCAACCTTCCCAGGGATGAGCTTCTGGATGTTTCGTACATCGTACTTTGATGGCCTGCCGACCTTGCCGGTCTTAAATGCAATGGCACCGCCCATGTCAGGGTTGCCCTCTCCGGGTTTAAAGAGGTGCAGGTACTTGACGTTCTCCAAGTCATACTTGGAGGGCCGCTTGTAGGAATTACCATTCTGCTGTTTGAGACTTTCGCCCATCTTCAGTTTCTGGATGAAGTAATCATACTTGGAGGCGCGGGAGGCCAGGTTCTGGATGTGTGACGGGTTGGTTGGGGGTGGGTTGAGCAAGCTTTGTTTGTGGTCCATTCCGGGTGGAAATATCTGACCCTCTGACCCTGCAAGGGCTGGCTGGATGAGGGTAGCGCTTTTCTCCATTTTGGAATTGAGCTCTTCGGGCTTGGTGTGCATGGGCCAGGGCAGGGTCTCCCCGGCCTTCAGCTTGCGGATGTACTCCTCGTACTTGGAGAAGCGAGCTCGACGAGTGGCCTCCTCGCTGCTCAGGGAGGAGGCATCTGAGGTAGCTGCTTTCAGTTTTTCAATGCTGAACTTCTTGGCCAGCTCATCCCGACCCTGCTGGTCTTCATAGCCGAACATGTGTAAGAACTCATTCATGGTGTTGGCAGCGTAATCACGTAGTACGGATGCCTCTCCTATACGAAATACAAAAAAAGTACTTAGATTTCCTTTTATCTAACACAAATTAAATAAAATAGCAAAGCCTAATAAGATGTACAGAATGAGGTAAAGGTGTAGTTTAATTGTAGTATGGTGAAATTAATTCTGTAACATTAACTTTCACATAGGTCTGGAGGGAGGTCAGATAGCCGGTCGAAAGGAGACAATTTGGGTTGAAAGCTTCCCCTGCTGCTTAACCAGCCCTTATAAAGGCCAAATTACTGTTCTTTCAGAGTCTGTTTGTGCAAGTGTGTGACCGAGAAAGGGACACAAACCCCTCTGGCACCGGTGCACTTAGTTCTTGGCTCTGATATAGTGTTTACCACAGCAGATGAATGCTAAAAATCTCATCTTGTCTCAGTTTGTCTGTCAGAAGAGCTACCCTGGAACAAGAACACGGCTCCAAATGACAACTTCACAGAGGTGTCAGATAAACTCCCTCTCCACCCTGTCAGGACCCCTGCCCTCCACCAGACCTTTTTTCCATTTATTTGATTGCCTTTTTCATTGCTGGGCAAATGAGACGGTTCAAGGTAACATTAGCTATGGCCATGGTAATTAATACTAAAATATTTCAGCTTTGGTCTCATATTTCTATGTTATTGCTAAATCGGTCTCTCGCCCGTGCTTTTCACATCTCCTTCTCAGCATGTAAAATAATCCCCAAATTTCCATTGCTACATTGGGGCTAGTCCTAGCCGTGCAACATCAGTATGAAAAGTGATCTGGGAGATCGAAAGGGCATGAAAGATTTAAGAGAAATGTATCAGCTATTTGAGAGGAAACTCCCTACGCTTTGCCATGCATAATTTTAGCAGCTTCTACTGTGTTTGAGCACATCATTTCATCTCAAGCTTAAAGATTAGAGCTTCATCACAGTCCTTACAGGTCTCCACATCTACTCGTTTTCTCAATTCATTGCTGCCTTGGAGTATTACTGGCATGCTCACCAAAAAAGGAACTGAAACTGACTCAAGGTGTGAAAGGTATATATGTATAGCTTTTTAAAGTTGAATTAATTACACAAACAGCCATATGCAGCACAACACACATAATACAACACACTTAATTAGATTAAGAAAATATATAAAATTATATAAAAATATATATAATTTTTAATTAAATTATGTATTTATTGTAGATAAGTGTATTTTATATATTTTAATATACATATAAAATGATCAGAAAATGCACTGAAAGCTATAGCCAGATGAGATCTGTGTGCTTCTAATGCTTAAAAAAGTAATTAGACACCAAAGCGCACTGTATTCATAAAAGCGCCTGCTATTTGACTACATTTTGACAAAGTACACTCATTTATTGTTAATTAGCCTCAATTTAATCACTGCTGAATCAGCCACAAATAAAAAAACTAACTGTAAAAATAATGAGCCATTATTACTCACTGAAAGATATTTAGTGCTACTGAATGTATCTCCAGAACTTCAGTTTGGCAGAGCAAGGCTTCAGTCATAAATTTGGCATCCAGTGATTGTATTTTTGTATAGGTCATGACTGCTTAGAGTGGTTTTGTCAGGTCATGTGATTTTACACAGCTTTAAAGTCAGGACCGACTCTTTAATCTCTGTCCCTGAACATTTTCCAAGGGCAGCAATCAAAGACACTCCTGCTTTGGGTAATTGGACATATTCCATCTGTACCTTATTTTCAAACAGTTGGGAAACTCCCTTCATTTTCTGACAGAAATCCCCTTTCTGTCTCTGAGTGTTATCGTCTATCATTAGCATTATTATTAGAGTCAAAAGCCATCTGTATGATATGCAGCCACTATTCTGTTAAAGGGATAGTTCACCCAAAATGATCAACTCATGTTGTTCCAACCCAGTTTTTTCTTCTTTCAAGGAATGCAGACAAAGTTATTCAGACTATTTATTTTATGTGCCACGAACAAAGAAAAACCAGACAGGTTTTGAACAACATGAAAATTACTGGATGACAACAACATTTTTGGGTGAACTTCCTATGTAATAGTTTCAATTTTTGAGTGAAGCGTCATTTTGAGATCAATCTGTTGGTATTAGAAGAGATGTCGGTTGTACTACACACAGGAAAAGTAATAGCTGTGGCAACAGTAGTAGCAGGTGGTAACAGTAGACAGGACGAGAATTCTAGCATGCCAGTGGGCGGCTCTGTATGCGTTTAATAGACTATCAGTGTCAGGCGAATGATTGGACTTAAACTGCACACATTATGCCAGGACCTAAGAGGAGATAACCTTTTAAAACAGCATGTAAATGAGTTTTCCCCCTCATCCTTATCTCGCGCTCCAAATGATGTCATGTGCATGTGGTTGGAAAGCCATGGCTTTGGGGGAATGGTACGATTTGCCTGGCTGAACTCCCAGCACTCTCTCTCTCTTCCTCATGTCACTGGAGAGTACAAAAAGAAGTGCTCCTAATCTCACCACTTCATACTGGCAAATTCCAGCCTGTGACAAAGCCCTTGTCTACGTTTGAGGCAATTAAGGTACATTTTTCCCTCCGTGGTGTGATAACAAATGGGCATTATATCTCCTTTCTGCTGACCAAACATGGCCATCAGAAGCAGGCTGATTCTGTCTTCCAGCGGTGGTGGTGATAAGGACATACATGTAAGGATCTATATATATATATATGGACTTATCAAGAGTCCACTGACAGCAGTCACTGCTCTCAAAGCAACATTTCTGATACTCATTTTTAAACAAACTTGTTCAGTTTTAGGCTCAACTCAATAGTTTATTATTTAATTTTAACAAACATATTTGGCTAGCCTGTTTCACTTCAGCTTAATGAAAAAAACAAGTGTGATCTATGTGTTTTTCATAAAAACTGAATTTGAAAAGAAACATGAGCTTTGAGCTTTGTTAGTGTCTAGTTGCAAGGAGCTTAGAATTATTAGAAGCAAAATTTAATTATATTAGAAATTATTCTGAAGTGAAAAAATTATATATACTAAAAATGATTTGGAATTTAATTGGATTTTTAAATGTATTTATTTATTTATAACATATATTTATAAATAAAATAAAATAATAAAGAGTGAAAAAAACATTATTTAATATATCTAATATTCAATGCATTGATATTTTAACATGATCTATTTCCTAGCCTGGTTGGGAAGCATGGCATGCATTTGACTGTTATGGGAAAGACATTCTGTGATTTTATGCTGATAGGGATTTTGCTCAGTCCCCTGATGTGAGGAGTTAAATGTTTTGAAGGTCGCAGTTTCTCTCATTGATCTTGCGATGTTTGTTAATTACATTGTCACTGATGTTGTGAGAGATAATTAAGCCACTATGTTTATATGCATAATTATGTGTGCTCCGCATCAGCCTTTGAAAGACAGCAGCACGAGGGAAGAAAAAATATTTTAATTGTGAGCCGCTCAGTAACATGGCAGTATAGATGCCCTAGTTACAATCAACAAAGAGAGAGAGGAGGGAAAAACAACTCAAGACAAGAGTGGTGACTAATGTCTGCTCACTGCATTCTTCAAACGCTTTTTCTTCATTTTGAGATGCAGAAGCAGCCGGGGCTCAATGAAAGCAAAGGTGTACAACACAAACACATATTTACAGACAGCTTTCTTTATGACCGTGAAATAAACACAAAATGACTGATTAAAACCACAAGGCACTCATGTTTGCCGGAAAATACTTGATTTTCTGAGAAACACTTGGCCTTACTTCTGTGATAGAGGCCACAAGCATATAGGTGCTTCTACAGTAAGAATGAAAAAATAAAACACGAAGCAGAAGAAACACTGAAAAAAGAAAGCATTTAACAAAAAAGCACCAGCTTAACCTGATTTCGGCAGTTATCTGAGAAAAGAAACGTCTTTTAAACAAAGATATCTCTTATCTCCTGTTGTTATCTAGCATAGTTTCTGTCATGTTGTACCTTTGTCGAGTACTGCAGTCTTCCTGAGATTGTCAGAGGTGAAAGTTCACAGAGGTTTTAAGGTGAAGATTGTGTCAGTTTCTGCAGATTTTGCTTGCTTGTTATCACTTTGTGAAGGGTGGCAGTGCGTGCCTCATGTTATCTAGATGACTGTATTGCAATCACAGATCTAAATGCAGTCTTCATTTCTTTCTATACTGATTTAAAGGCCACTCGTTATCAAGACTTAATTTTTCTGAATCTCTAGGATTTAATCTCCTGAACTGATAGAGACCTGGTGTCTTGGCAGAGCTGGTCTACTATGTAATTGGGTCCGTGGTAGCTACGTTTTGTGAGCTTATAGAAAATCAAAGAGTCAGAGAGTAATCCTGGGTGTAATATGAAGCTTATCCAGCCTGCCAGCACTCTTGGCCCCTCGGCTGCTACACACATACGCGGCAGTCTCTATAAGCCTCTTCTAAAAATGTATTTTTCTTTTAGTTCCCGTTTTCCCCAATGCAGGTTGTTTCTATACAGGATGTTTGCGGATAGCAACAGTTACTCTTTCATGTTATAGATTTCTCTTTCCTAGAACTGCACTTGTGTAGCTGTGGCCCTGTCAAAGTGTCACTGTAATTATGCTTGCAAAGCACACAGGTAAAGTAAGACCTGTGAAAACTGAGCCGGCAAGCCTTTGAGGAGAGATTTTATCTTGCTTATGCACACTTTGTTTTGGCTACACAGAGAAAAATACTGAACAATGTGATCTTAATAGTATTTCGCAGGTATTTGTACTGTACGTCAAGTTTAGATCTGCATGGTTTTTTTTAAATGCTGAAATGCAAAAACTCAACATACTGACAGCATCTAAAATGTAAATGTTTTGAGATTCAAAGAATAATACATTCTGGAAATTAAAAAGTTGGTTTTATTTTGTATTTAGTTTTATTTTATTTTATTAAATTAATTATGTTCAAAATATAATATTTTGAATATCATCACATTTGTTTATCAATTTAACATAATTGTATTTTTATCTATCTATCTCTATATAGATTTAATTTAGAAATATATATATTTTTTATTAAGAATATCTCAGACAGAAGTCTCTTCATCCCAGTATGAGAACTTATGCCCCAGGGGACCCTCAAGTTATATTTGTATGTCTACAGTTTGAGATGCTGTCAAAATGCTGATATTGTACACAAACATACAAAATTGTGTGTGCAGATGTAACATACAAATATGCAACTAATGACATCATCCTAAAAGAAAGAAGGTGATACCTGTTGAGGAGACAGGGGCTTGACGAGGAGGGGCTTCAGTGGTGGGCTGGTAGCTGTCGTCCTTGTGTGGGCTGCCCTCCGAGTCCCTGTCCTCATGATAACTGCCCTCATGGGAGCCAGGCATGGTATCAGCTTCTTCTGCATTGTCTTCTTCATCGCTGCAGCCTTTGGGCTGTACCATATAGACACCTTCGGGGGGAGAATCATCTCCATTGTTGGGTTTGAGTCCTCTGTGCTCGCCCCTGTCTAAAGACTGTGGATCATCAGCATACTCGCCGTTCACCCACTTCTCAATGGCCTCGCGCCTTTTCTGGTCCTCCTCAAGGCTCTGGCCCAGGGTCAGGCCCTCTGGGAAGTCACTTTCAGGCCTGTCGCCCTCATCATAGTGCAAGCTGCCCCGCTCGCTGTTGTCCACTAAATCTGAGTCTCCCTCTGCATTCTGGGAACTGCCGTCATACACCACCTGCTTGCTAAGCTTGGCACAGATCGCATTCAGTTTTAGGCCACCTTTCCTTTTGGCGGCCATCGTGGATTTTCCTGAGGTCTTTTCAGTGCATAAACTCCTCTCAGCTGTTGAGGAAAAAGAAAGAAAGAAGAAAGAACATTTTAGTGGTTAAGAACAAGATTTATGGAAGTTGTTTACTCATTGCGAACGGTTGCTCCATTCTTCACTGCTTCAAGCTAACCACAATGCCTCTCACAAATAAAAAACGCAAACCTGTTTAACTAAGCACATTTTAACTAGGTTGTTGTTTGCTGTTACTCTTAGATACACACTGGCACTCCTTTTATATAACAATAGAGAATTATAAATGAAAACCTCACATGAGTGTCTAAGTTGCATATGTCATTCTCACCTACTTTATAAGAGAAGGTGAGAAAGGGAACAAGATAAATATCTCTTCCTACAAACCGAGAAGTAAAACTAGATCGCAATCAGACCCCCAACAGTGTGTCAAGCCACCACTACGATGAGATTTAATCCTGAACATGACAGCAGAATAGAAACAGCCTGACACTGACTGAAGACTCTTCACCTAAAGAGGCCCAGCGTCCTGCCAATGTGAGCCTTAACTCTGACAGCGCAGGGACGAGAGCAAGGAAGACTATAAGAAAGTTCTTCTGGAAGCAGAAAGAAAGAGAAAGCATAAAAGAGACAAACACTGAGAGAAAAAAGTAGCTTCCATCCCTCACCTCACATCACCTCCCTTTGCTCAACCTGCTTTAGTCTTTACAACTGTCACTCAAATTCGCTGTCAGCCCCTAAATCCTGCTCATATAGTGCAGAAGACTGCCACACCAACAGTTTTTTTTACCACATAAACAGCTAATCTCATCTCAGTAGACATTTAAGAGATCAAAACAGTGGCTTGAGAGTCAGATATACAGTGCACACTTCCTGTGCATCCCCCTTGAATATAGACAGTTGAGAGTGTAATGGAACTGATCATTCGCACACGGTTACGGTTAACAAAGATTAATTCCATTTTACCTGCTGCACAATGAGAGCATTTCCCTTTTACAGCAGCATTAATTTCCACAGTTCAATGTTCCAATAGTTCTACGGAAATCTGCATGTGAAGATTCCGCATGGGCCTGGTCATTTGCTATTTCACCCCAATGTGCTATCTATAATATCTATCCCTGTGTCAACTCCCCCCTGCAGCTGTTCTGGGTCCGTCCATATCCAGAGATGCCTTTTTAAGGGCAGAATTCTCTCACTGCTAAGTCACCCCTTCGCCACAAATCTGATGCAAAGATTTAGCAAAGTTCACTTTTAATAGGTTTTCCAGGCTTAAAATCGAGACCGCTCGTAGCGTTAGATGTTTATCATGCAGTAAATAAAGAATGGGAAACCTGCGGGACATATAACGGTCTGTGGAACGCTTTAGCTGGTAGTTAAGACGCTGTGTTGAGATGAGCTATTTCTAAACATCACATGAAGCTGTCAATACAAAAGCTGGTTTGGTTCGAATGGATGCATTAACAAGAAACATCACATCGTTTTTGATGGTAAAGTGTGTAAAATTGAAATCTAATATATTTTTTTTTTTTGGCATAATGAGCTTTTGAAGGGACTTCAAGGTTAACCCATTATATACTAGATGTGCCGTACACCCCTGTGGCCCCCGGCACATGCTTTCTCAGTTACTGTATTTACACTCAACACTTCCTCTCTGAAACAATGAGCTGAGGAATAATGCACGCTCTGCGCTGTACCACATGCATCTAAACACCTCAGATGTGCTCATTTTTACTTTAGACAATCGCAAGGCCCGGGTTGAAGAGGTCATCCAGTTGAGGACAGCAATTTTGAACCCCCAAAAAATCAGCTGCAAAAACTATTAGGAAGTGGAAACATAAATTCTGAAGTATTTTTTCAGAACACCTCCAAAGGAAGATTGAGGTCATTTGGGCGTAACAGTAAAGGCCATTCACTGTTTACCCAGCTCAGTATTTCACGCTTTAACTAGTGATTTCCTTTGCATTGCAATCTCGCTTTTCCTTGTAGGAAATGACCCCTGAGAAGCGATCTCGTTCCATTACCCACAATTTATGTGTGTTTCTTTCTTTTTAACAAATCAAAACACCCATGGTCAACACCCAGCATCTAAAATTAGTACTCGCCATGTGGCAAATGCACATAAAAATTTGCTTTTGTGAGTAAATGTTAACTACTTGTCAGTGATCAGTCTGTAAATAAAAACTGTAAATAATGCAAACAATTCAATTAAAAATATATAAAAACATTTGTAAAATGTTTTAATAAAAAAAAAAATTCAAAAAAATTATTTATAAAAAATAAGCATATAATTATACACGCACACATAAATAAAATGTGAATAGAAAACTAACAGAAACTTCTATAAAAAAATAATACTAATACATATTCCTGTATGTATATTAAATATTTTAAATATTGCATTAATGAATATGATGCATTATATTAAATAAATATTATAATAAATATAATATGGAAAAACGTTAGCACTTTTACAAAAAATAAGACCGTGCACTTGAAATACATCTTTGTCTAGAGATGAGATCTGAGGTTTTAAATGAGAGAGGATCAGGGCACTAATGAGACTCTCCGGAGCTCAAAAAATGATCACGGTAAACCAGTTAGCTGCTGCATTAAATACATGCCCGGCAATAGATATGCCTCGGATCTGACCAACAATGGAGATCGCTATGGTAACACCGCTGTTTACTCCAAGTCGTTTGTGTTCATGATAGCATGCAGTGAGATAAAATCAGTAGGGACGCAGATAAAAGAACAGCTTCTCCTCTGGGATCCCTCCCTCCACTCTGGGGACCGGCACTCATGTTAAGAAAAATAGGTGTAACAAACAGCAAACCTCACTGATTTGATGCGTCCAAAGGCTATTATTTTAGGCCCTCGAAGACGCCTGTCAGCGCTGAATAATAAACAAACGGTGAGGATGATCACAGCAAAAGCTTGTTTTCTTTAAGAGGTCCTGTTTATTGTAATGCTGACAATATTTTTTACTGGAAATAGTGCAGAGCTGGAATTGCCGTAATGCTTTTACTGTATAAGGAGAAAACCTTTGCGAAAAAGTCAAGAAACTATTCTAAACAGATTAAACAATAAGAGTGAGAGAGCTTCTTCTTTTTATCTGCTCGCACATCAAAGGCCCCACAAGCCCTGTTTCTTTTCAGAAGCGTGAGGCGGAGGACGCCGGGAATGACAGAAAAGCTGCCTTGAACGTGGCTCTCCAGGCCCTGCGTGTCTTGTTTAATGCGGAGCTTCTGTTTATGTGCCGGAATGATATCATGCCCAATCAAGTGGTGTTTCAAATCCTAATAATGCCGTTGGAAGTGCATTATTTGTAGGAACGTGTGCTGACTGCAATCAGCCCAGCAGAGTGAGGAAGTGGCTGTTAATGACTGCTTAGATTGGCGTGTCCTGTTCTTCCCTCTCTCTCTCTCTCTCTCTCTCTCTCGCTCTCGTTCTGACTGGAAGCGTATGCACGCTAAAGCTGGGATAGGACATACTCCCTCTTACCTGGCATCCACTGCAGTGATTGTTTTAGAAACAAACTCTGTTTACTTGGCTAAACCTGAATCCCTCGACTTAGCTGGGATCTAACACTCTGATCTGCCCAGTCTGATTTCAAGCAGACGTTCAAAATACGTTGACTAATGCAAGGACAAAACCCTTATAATACGCAGCATTCATTAATGCAACAGGCCTGGACAGTGTTGGATTATTTGTTATTATTTAAAGATCCTCCTGTCAGAGTAGTTTCTTTCTGGCCTGACTTTTAAAAGCTTTATTCTGATGTTATAATCCTTTTGACAGATTTACTGACCTGGAATGTGTATGAATTATAATTTTTTCAGGTAGAGAATCTAGGACCTCGGACTGTCAGGGGCTTCTGCAAAACACAACTTAATGAGGTAAATGTCAAATAAACCAAGAAATGAGAATGGTTAGCAGTTCCTGCCCCTTCCTTGGTCCTTTTTGGCCTATTTACAGTGCAGTTTCTCATTATGTGCTGCAACTCCAACAAGATGGAGCCAGGTTCCCAGGTATTTCCTCACCTACTAAAGCTCGGTCACACACATATGCAGAAATAATCCCCTCTGTTTTTATTTAGCTAATTTACAGCTTGCAGAAATGAGTTTGTGTCCCCCGCCGCTCCGAGGGAAGGGGAGCGGAAAAGTCAGCATCGGACCTGTTCTCCACACACTCTCGTTCCCCAGCATCTGGCCTCTCTTTCGATTTTATTACACAAGAATAACAATAAGCAGGTCTGCGACCCCGTCTATGGAATTTGCCATATTTTTTTCCAACGGTCTGTGCTGATGCTCCGAATTTCCATTTTCTGCATGCATATTTAATTGAGTTTTGTCCCAGTGGTGCGGAAATGATTTGTTTTTTGCTCTCTGTTCACTTGACTCCTCTTCGGAGTCGGTAACCCTGATTAAGACGTTCACGTTAATTTCCCAGCGCACACCTTTTTTTGTGCATTAATGGTTCTGATCGTCTAATTAAAACTTCTCAGCTTCGCTGCTGATCACCGCTCGTTGTGCCTCTGACCTGAAGTTTTAATTGCGTCAGAGGCGATAATAATAATTTCTGGGTTCTGATGATTAAAAACAATGCCATTCCCAACTGCCGCTTAAAGCGGAAAAAGATGGAAGGAGAGGCTGAGGTGAAGCATAAAGAAAAAGGAGGTGAAAGAAAGAGAATTAGAAAGTAATAGATTATTTGAGGTTTGAAACAGGTTTGTTTGGTGTCTCAGTATGAGAGGGGAGGATCGGTGCTCAGAGCAGGTTTACCTGGTTTGTAGTGTACTGTAAATGAGGACAAATATGACTAAACAAATAAAAAGCTTCTCAGAACTGCACCAGGTTAGGAGAAACCATGCATGCCGCATCTCTATGATACTTATTTTAATAGTTTTGCTTTTGATCTGAGTTTTGTAATGTGACACTTCGGCAGTATCTGATAGCTAAAAGCAAGTTGTTGCATTAAGAAGTTAGAAATAAAATGTCTGCTGACAAGTGCATTAATGGAAAAACTATGATGGGGTTTTATAAACTGCTCATACTCATACACACTCTATCATTCTGTCCTTTTTTTTGTCTGATGGACTTTAATGGATTTTTCAGATTCCCATGCAGGGATCAATTTTTTAGTGGGAGATATACATCCGGACAAAACAATTATGCTCATGAGTTTTCTTTTTCCTGACTTTAAAGTTGCTGGGTTTTGGAGAAGAAAAATATGAATGCAGAGGGCATGCACACAAGTACACACACACTCACTCAAATCTGTTTTATTATTAATCAGTCCGTTGCACATCTGCTTGCTTGCAGTGTGTTTTCCCATCAATAAAGCACTTATTGCTTTTAGTCTGGAATGTGACCTTGCATGTTGTCTTTGGACTGACCTTGAAGGACCTACTTTGACTTCTCCCTCTCTTTTTTCTGAAACCTTCTGCCACATACAATAATTCAGTTACATCCCGTTGCAGGTAACAAAAACAAACAAGCCATGGAGAAAAAAAGGCACGCACATACTTGCCGCTGAGGACAATGGACAGAAAATGGCAGATGCATATTTTGACACACAGACGGAAAAGGAAATATTTTGTATAAGCAGCGCAGTTAAGCAGCAACCCTTCAGTTCTGAGAACAAATACATCCCTGAAGCCTAATTATAAGACAAAGCATTTAAGACGTCCCCTGAGGACAGAAGGGCTGGAATAGAGAAGCGGTGAGGTGATCCGAATGGCTCTGCATGTGCCCTGATGACACTCATGAAGGAAGTCTGTCTCACAGCTGGCACAGTGTTTTCTGAAGAATGGATCTGATTCATTCGCAAATTAAAATTATCTCATAATTTACTCAACATAATGTTTCAAACCTGCATGAATTACTTTCTTCCTTCTTTACGTTTAAAGTCCCTGGACCCCTATAGAAGGGACCAAAAAGAGTCTGTGGTCACTAAGTTTTTTTTGGAAGAAATCTCTTCTGCTCACCAAGGCTGTATTTATGTGGTAAAAATACAGTAAAATCAGTAATAGCATGTTTTTTGAAGTGTATTGTAAAACGTATTTACAATACAAAATAACAATTTTCTATTTTAATTTATCCTTGTGATGGAAAAGCCTTTCAAATTATTCTAATAAGCTAATTTGCTGCTCAAGAAACATTTCTTATCATTAATGTTGAAAACAATTGTGCTGCTTAATATTTTTGTGGAAACAGTAAAACATTTAAGGATTATTTGATGAATAAAAAGTCAAGAGAGCAGAATTTATTTCAATAAATTTAATGATTAGCTGAATAAAAATATTAATTTGAAAAAAGTTTAAATAGAGTATTTTTCAAAAAGAAAGTCACATGAGGCTGAGTACATAATGACAGAATTTTCATTTTTGGTTGAACAAACTCTTTAAAAACAGCAATGGTTGTAGAGGGCCTACTGTGAAATAAGATTTTTACATTTAAAAATAGTACATGATGGTCTCATCACCCATTGGGTGGATGTTCGATTGAAGCGGACCCTGGCACGCAGGGTTAATTGACCGAGCTGCCATGTTTGAGGGGCAGCCCGTGTGCAAAGCGAGAGTTTGACAGGAATCAAGGTTATGAGGAGAGGCTCCCAGTGCCACTGAAGGGCACTTGAGCTGATATCTGCACAGATTAACTGCTTGAGATGTATTTTTGTCACGAGGAGCCGTGGTTAGCGTGGGGCATTGGGGAGGCGAGCGGACGCAGAAGGGGGTGGGCTACTCTAGTTCATCCAGCGCAAGGGCACAACGAGAGGTTGGTGGCCACTGGAGCCGCCCAGACCGGAGTCTGTCACTCAGAGTCATTATCTGTGGGGATATATTTAATTTAGTGGTTCCGGAGCTGCGCTGCTGAGTAAGCCAAGTCACCATTAGGGCCATCCTCCGGGGGAAACACAGCACACGCCGCTCGATTAGTTATCAATTAAGAGTGCAGAAACCTCCACCTGCCATGTGAGAGAGAGGGAAAGAGTGGAAGAGAGGAGCAGGACCCGGACGACGTCTGACTTTTTCTTCTGTTTTCCTCTGACTCTTTCCCTCTCGGGCCTTCGAACGTCAGGTTAACCTTGATATGAAGCGCTGTCAAGCCGGATAACGTCAATCAAGGAGGGCCCTTTCACATAACCTCAGTGTGAAACCTAAAAAGCAACCTGTTTAGATGTTTAGACATGCCCCCTCTCACCAGCATATGAATTCCATTAAAGAGAAATGAGTTGTGGCACTTCTTTAACAAGACTCTTAAGACATTTTGACAGGCTTTAAGACATTTTGCTGTTAAAAAAATGAATGAATTAATTAGCCGTGCAGTAAAGCCTCCGTGTAAGTTAGTAAAAGAAGGCAGAACATTGAAGTGCTCATCGAATGGCGTTTATGTTTCTGTGTTGAAACAGAAAGTTTTGGGAGGACATCTTTCTTAAATATATAATTGGTTTAAATGTCACAGTCATGAACTATGATTTGCGACATGCCAATCAGTTGCAGAAGAGAAGGCATTTGATTGGGCTAAAGTCTGTTGTTTAGGATGCCATCAAATAAGAAGGCCAAAAAAAGACTACATTTTCAATAATTTAATATAAATAATGTAATAAAATGTATATATATATAGCAATATAATAACAACTATTACATTGTATTTGTTTCTTTATTTAAAATGTATGGTTTTTCTCTTTTGAGAAAACAAATAATCTTTTAGATTTGTATTATTATTAGATTTTTTTTATCCTGCTTGTAGATTGTTTCATTTAATTGCGAGCTACCCTTTAATATAATTTTTTTAAGATACTGGAATTTTGACACATTTAATGTTTTTGGTGCAAATTTTTGAAATTCTGTTCGCATTTTGTTGCACGTTGTAGTTACCGGTGCACATCTTCAGAAATGAGAAAAGGAGGTGACATTAAGTAAAAAAACTACATTTCCAGACAGGAAGCCTTGCTGACAGCTTCGATCCCTGGCCACCATTAAAACATTTGCTCTGCTTCACAGACTCTGACTTTTTTACATGTTATGCACAGAGGAACAATTTGCAGGTGTCCCCTGAACTTCTCCGGTTCAGACTCTTTTAGTTCTCTAAGTTCCCTTCTGCAACAATACCTCTTTAAACAAACCTGAACTCTTTTAATCTAGGCTTTGTTACAGTGAAATGCGGTCAGTTGACAAGACTGAAACATCTGAATCATCCTGTGTGTCATGAAGCTCAATATGCGTTGGTTAAAAAAACACAAACAATATGAACAAAGCACTTACTGTAACTATAATAAGACATTCAGATCTACAGCGTGTAATGAAAATGCACAGTGTCAGTAAAATATTTCACACTAAAACAGAATTTTTAAATGTACATTTACAACATTAAAAATAATATAAAAATCAGTTTACAAAATGTTATAGACAAAAACAAATTGTAGCTACATATGAAAGTCTTTGCAAATGCAATATTTTATTTAGATATTTTGTTTATTATTTAATGTATTTATTTGAAGCATTAGACTGCCAACATCATTTATGGCTGCTCCATGATTGCTGGACATTTAATGTATTTAACATGCAAACTTTTGACTGGTTTCAGCTGTAGTATATATATATATATATATATATATATATATATATAGTATATATATATATATACATACACATACACATACACATATATACATACATATATATACACATATATATATATATACATACACATATATATATATTTATATATATATATATATATTTCATGGCGATGCTTTTAAAAACCTGCAAATACAAGAGTCGTTTTCAAAAGATGCAAAATGCTTTTAGCATTTTTTGCAAGAACACACAAACTCAAGTTTGAAAGTGAGAACATTTCATACCTGTGTACAAAAGCAAACCGATACACTTGTGAGGGGAAAAAGGCTGTAGCTGCTCTTTTTGAAAGCATCATGAGTAGAAGCTTTACAAAAGGTGTGTGTGTGTGCGTGCACGCTATTTTGGTCAAAGAACAAGAGGAAGTATTGCATACTGACTCAAACAAAGAATATGCTTTTGATAAAACCACATCAGCTTCTTGTGTATTCTACACTAAAACAGGCTGGTTTCCTGATTTTTTTAGATGTGATGTGCCCTCAAACGGAAGCTACACAAGTAAACAGCACAACAGCTCAGTGCACAACAAAACGAGCGGCGCACAAATGATCACAGACATTGATAGCAGTTTCTAAACGAGCAGCGAGGGCAATATCATTAACACGCCGTTGTTTTTCCAATGCACTAAAATGGCACAAAAGCATTTAGAGCTTCAGCCACACACGGGTCGCAATTTTGCATTTCACCTGCATTAGCATTCGACTTATTATTATTTTAAAATGAAAACGGATACTCTGTTGAAGTGCAAATCTGATGAATTACCGTAGCAGATTGCTGTAATCAATTATTAAAGCATATTTTATAAATATTCAGGTCTGTCATGCATCTAATAATGAAGGCTTTGGAGAAGGTTACTTCCTGTGCGCATCCTAACGTGTCAGAAACATCACTTTTAATCACAGCTCTGTCAGGGTTTTTGCATTTGAACTCAAAAAAAAGAAAAAAGAGAAGAAAAAACACAGCTCACTCTTTCGCTGTCTTTCTCATCTGTCACTCATCCAGGATGGTCAGTTGCATGATCACATCATTCAAAGCCAGTATAGCCCATGCACACTTGGCCGCGGTTCGCTGCGGCACAAGAAGCCTGATCATTTGAGGGGAGAATAATGCATTAACGTTGTTCTACCTTCTGGACACACCTAGTCCCAGAGCAAGTGCAACCATATGGTGCGATGCATATTCATATTCCTCTGTCTGCACCTCTGTAATGCTTAAACAGTACTTCATAAACTTCAAATGGGAGGAAGAGAAGATGAAAGGGAAAGACTGACAAAAAGGTGAAGAAAAAGTTTTCCCCCCTCCATGTTTCCTGTAATTTTTTGGTGTCTCTAGTGGTTTGTATTTAAGATAAGGATAGCTGCTGAAACTGATCCCGGTGCAGTGTGTGTGTGTGTGAGCCTGAGGTGTCTAGCTGTGGGTAAACTGTGTTGTCAGGTGGGCTTGCCGCTCTTTCCCCAGCAGGGTAAATACCAGGCGAGGACGATGTGGAGATTAACGCTGTCAGATCTGCAACAGTAACCCTTCATTATCAGAGCACCAGGGCCTACACACACTCACACACTGTCCTCCACTGCCTGGGCACATAGTTAGTAATTACCAAACCAACCTCTTCCTCTCTCTTCTTTTCTCTTCATCTGCCTCATTCTGCTACAGTTTCTAGAATCTTTATCTTTCTCCCATATATGTGTGTCAATCATTTTGTTACAGAAATACGCATTTTCTCTGTCGGAGCTATGCACTACATAGTTATACATAAAGAAAAACATTCACAAAAAATTATGTTTCAGGCTTTATGAGATGAAGAAAATCATAATTTAATACAAAGTTTAATCAAATATAATATATTAAAATATTGTATTATTATAACATCATTAGATGGCTAAATATTAAATATACAGAAATATAAAAGATAATTAATTGTGATGTATAACATGGACTTCTTGATATCTGCTTGAAATTTACACAAACAAATTACAGTCTCAGGCCTTATAAGATGAGAATACAATAAAATAGTATAGTATATAATTATTATAAAATTATAAAATGTATAAAACTATAAAATGATAATTATATGTGATGTATGACAGGGAGTTCTGGAAATGTCACTTTACAGTTTTCATTGTAAATTATAAGGTGACTTAAACATTTAAAAAAGTATATTTAAACACTAATAATGATTAAATATCTAATCGATTTTCATTGTGGTAAGATAATTATTATAGTATGAGGTAATTTATAGCTTTTAATAAAATAATGTAATTAATTTAATAATAAATGATTGTTGATACATTTTTCAGTAATTTTGTACAAAATATGGCAATATACAAAACAAAAAGACTTAGTTAGTGCATGCTCTGACATGATGAGTACTAGTGCAAGTTCGAGTCCAACTCATGTCATTTCTTACTTAAAAATAATCCAAAAATAACAATATGCAATATTTACATGACGTCCCGGCTTTTTTGCTGGGCAGCCTGACACACTTGATGACGTGCCAGGCACAGTCACAGTATGTGTGTGTGTTTGGTGTATTAAGTGACGCTTTATCAAATTAGTTTGGTACCCAGCTGATGAGTAATAAAGGTACAGTGGAGCCCCCACTGACTCCCAGACATCAATCCTCTGAGAGGGAGCCAAACGCAAGGCCTGGCACTGCCTGAGGCGTACAGAGCGCCTCTCCCCACTGATCAGCCTACGGACTCTCTTCAACCAAACTAATATTAACACTGGGCATGTGGAGGGCTTCAGCTGTCTTACCACTGTGAGGAATAACACTTAATCGACACTGTAACAGGTAGGTCTTTTATTCAAACCGTTGCTGTGGGCTGTTGTTTTTCATCTTGTTTACTGCCTTTATCAGAGTCGATGGCCTGCCGCTGTACATTTTTCCAGACGTCGTCCTCTTAAAGCATCGGCTCTCAGGTGATGAACAGACAGAAGATGAGAAGGGAGATGATAGCGAGATCAAACGGAGGACTGGAAGGACGGGGAGAACAGAGAAGGAGAGAGAGGGAACTATCACCATACGACTGTAATCTCGCTCAGCGTTGGGCTTTTACACAAATACAACAAAATACAAAGCGCCAGAAGAAGGAGGGTGGGACATCAGAGGGCTTCAAGCCCGTCGAGGAGTTGTGTGTGTCAGTTCAGAGCAGCCGCTGGGACTAACAGTGGAGAACAGAAGGTAGCAGCAGGCGGATCACAGCCGATCAAGGGCCCTGAGAGAGATTCTGTCTCCTCCACCCCACAACTGAGCTCGAGTCGCTCTCCGCAGTCACATATTTATTCCGCCTGACTTTACACAACACCCTCTCTAATATAATTCCCACTGATTTCACAAGCTTTCAGGTGTTTTGCTTGATGCTACACTAAAGTCACTGAGATGTTTGAACCTTCAGGCTTGTTTAATACCTTAGAGGTAGACAGCTTTATTGTGCCTAGAAATTTTATAGGACAACATTTTAGGATGTAGGTCCAATCTTCCATCAGCACAATATCCAAGCCTCTGTCCAAGACAATATTTGAAGGCCTTTCTGTCTGAGCTGATATGCACCCCTAATGCATTTGGTATTTTTAGCAATTTAATGATGATAAGGTTAATCTAACTAAATATCTTAAACATTTTTGCACCCTCCTAGAAGTTTTCTGAGGCACCCAGTAAGTCTATACCATATACTCAGTCTATACCCTACACTCAATAAATAAATAAATAAATAAGCATTTTTTATCTTTTTGGTCATTTTGAGCTGTTTTGATGATGCAAAAATTATATATACATAATATTTAAATACATTTAAATAACTACATAAAATTATATAATGTTATAGTTATTTATATAAATACATTTAAATAATAAAAATGTTAATACACCTTGCAGAATTAGATCAATGTTAATTATTTTATCAAAATAAGAGGGAACAAATTGCATGTTGTTGTTCATTTAGTATTGACCTGAATACGATATTTCACATAAAATATGTTTACATATAGTCCACAAGAGAAAATGATAATTGAATTTATAAAAATGACCCTGTTCAAAAGTTCCCATACACTTGATTATTAATACTGTGTTGTTACCTGAATCATCCACAGCTGTGTTTTTGTTTGTTTACTGATAGTTGTTCATGAGTCCCTTGTTTGTCCTGAACAGTTAAACTGTCTGCTGTTCTTCAGATTACCACAAAGATGAAAGATGAAAATTCTTCAGTTCCCACAAATTCTTTGGTTTTCCAGCATTTTTGTGTATTTGAACCCTTTCCAATAAAGACTGTATGATTTTGAGATCCATCTTTTCACACTGAGGACAACTGAGGGACTCATATGCAGCTAATACATGCATGATAGTTTCAAAATACATTAAGGGCCAGGGGGTGAAAACCTTTTGATGATCAGGGTAAATTTAACTTATTTTGTTAAGAAGTGTATGATCCCTCTTATTATGGTAAAATAATTCAAATTTTGAAGATTCTGCAAGGTGCATGTAAACTATATAAGTTCAACTGTATATATAGAGACATTGGACACTGGCTCCACATCCTTATTGGTGTAAAAAGGCACAATTTATCAAGGCCCAGGAAAATGTTCTTGGTTGTCCAAGCTGATAACAGTCATACCAAAAAAACTGCTTCCAATGCTTAAAAACATCAGGAAATCAACAAGTGCAACCAGCAAAGCACAATATCACAATTCCATCTATATTCCGATTGTCAGAACTTTATGGCTGGAAAAAATGGCTCTGACGAAGGCGAGCGAGAGATCTGAAAGAGGCAGCTGTTAACGTGACGGATCTGATCGAGCTGAAACAAAGACAAACAAAGCTCTCTCTGCAATATGAGTTTAGTTAGAGAGAGAGTTAGAGAATGAGTTACGGTTCAGCATGCTGTTGGGGAAGGTTGTATTTATGGGGGGATTGAGTAGGTTTAAATCCCTGCTAAGAAATAAAGTCATCCCTGTGCAAACTGGGGAAACATTTCACTCAACCTAAAAGGTAGTTAAAAACACACACAAGACCCTTTTTCCCCTTAAAGCAAAAGTGTTGCCCATGTGCTGAGATGGAGGGATGGAAGAACATCACACTGAAGGGAGCATGAATACTTCTGGCTGAACTTTGCTAAATATTCCCAAGCGATATTAGGTTTAAATGAAGAAAAAAGCTGATTCCTTTAAAATTACATGCTGTTTCAGTGGAATTGCATTGGAATATCTGCACGAAGGTTCACTTAAAGACTTGAACCATGTCAAGCCTTGAAAAAGAACCAATAACTTCCAATTAAAGTACTTATGAATTCGATAAAAATTCCACATTATTCCTTTCCTCAGTCTGTGAAATGCACTTCCTTCACAGCGTGCTCAAATACACCTCTCCTCTGGCTGAACGCCTGCACATCCCTCCCTGCCCCCCGCCCAGTAATCACAATTATTACTTAAAAAGGCTCTATTTCTACATTAACTTAAAAGGCCTATATCTTTTTCTTCCCCTCTTAGTTGGTGCACCCTCACTTACTCTAAGTATCTCAATAAATCAGCAGTTACTGTTAACATGTACTCAACAATTCAGTCATCAATCTCCCCCAGCTCAGAGTGAAAACAGAGGGGAAATATCTGCTCAGTAAAATCTCCCGTGCCTGTGTTTATGCACGGAAACACACACACACACACACACAGACAGACTCGCTATCGCACAAACAAACAAACCAATCCACTGGGACATCGGAACCATTGCCAGATCACCACGGAAACGCAAGCCAAATTCAATTGTGACCTCACCTTTCACTGAGGGCTCAATTCCATCAGCAATAGAAACAAATCAACAAGAGGGTGGAAAAGAGACAAACTTCCTTCCTCCCTCCCTCTCTCTCTCTCGCTCTCTTTCTCGGCCTCACTTTTCAGGCCTGCACTAGGCCCGAAACAGCACATTGCATCCTTGGCAGCGCACTGAGCTCCATGCAAATGTGTGTTTAGATTTAAAGACACTGTATTTATTTAACAAAAAGGGGAAGATCTTATTGAACGCTGGAACACAGCACATCTTCCAAACAGAAGCCCTGTGTAAAATCCTCCAGTTGACAGAACAGCTGTATCTAAACAAGCGCGTGAGAGCACGCTCGATACCGGCAGTCACTCGCTTAGCTGGGCAAATAATACCGCTTGTCATCTAACGGAGAAATTCTGAGCAATCACTAGCTGAGGCCTTGCTAGTAATTAAGAACACAATCTGAGAGAAAAAGTACACAGTGACTAATCCACATCCAATAGAAACAAAATTAAAGGAGACTATACGTTTGACTCACGTACTTAAGAATAATACATTATTATATTTTAAGAACTTTGGGATATTTCACACCTGTGGAGTGTACGTGTGACTTCTAAAAGCTGTTGTTACTATTATAAATAATCTAATATTTTATTTTACAATTAGAATTGAATACTTTTTAAGGATTCAATTCAGCATAAGTTAATTAATAAATTAAAATTCAATTCATGTTTAAAACGTTTTGTGAAACTTGGAAAAGTACAGAAAAAAGCATAAATGTTCTTTTTTACTTTCAGTAAAATTGTAATAATCAAAGCAAGCAGATAAAAAAATACAAAAATGCTTTGTGAAGTTATAAAAGCTAAAACAAAAAACTACAGAACAAAATATTTTGTTTTATTCTACATAACATTTAAATCAGTTAATCAATACAGAAATATTTGCTTTTGTAAAGTTCTAAAAGCTGGAAAACTACTAAATTAAATGCATAATTTTAGTTTTTTATAAAATCTAAATAAATCAATTAATAAATGAAATCATTATTTTTGACAATTTAAATACATTTAATAATTCAAATCATTGTTTTAGTTTTCATGAAACTAAATAAGCAAACACAATGTCACTTGTACACCTAAAAATAAAAATCACTCCTCAACTTCATATTTCCATTCAGTCATCACATCACAGTGAGGTATTACTTTACCAAAACACACAGTGAAAGTAATGAGTGCCTTTGTCATTCTACACCCTCACGCCCACCCCATCCACAGCGTGCTCAAGCCACCAGCATCTTTCACTCTCACTCTCTGTGTGTGTGTGTGTGTGTGTGTGTGTGTGTGTGTGGCGCCTGGCGCAGGTCTTACCTGGCAGGAGACAGCCCTCCTCTCTCTGTCTCACCTCTCCCTGCTGCTTTGGAGGAATTCTCTCCACAAAGCAAGGCATTTTTCTCTTCTCTCCCTGTGTGTCTTTACGGCTGGGCTGCACTCGCCCTCTCTCGCTCTACCCTTCTCCTCTCCCTCTCTCTCCCTTTCGCTCTCGCTCTCTCTCGCAGCACAGATGTCAGGACTGCGCGTGTTTACCCACTTTACCAGTAGGGGTCCTTCAACACCCTCTGCTCCCCACAGCCACTGTGGAAAAACAGGCCCAGGAGAGTGAGATGGAAAGAAAGAAAGATAGAGAGCGGAGAAAAAAGGCCACTTAAGCTGATCTCCACAGTACGAGGCTGAGCGAGACGGAGCGGAGAAAGTTAGACTGGTCAGTCACTGGAAGTCACAGTGAGCTCAGGCTGTTAAAGTGAGACCCGTAGAGAAAGAAAGAGAGAGAGAGAGAGAGACGATAGAGTGAGTGCCTGCAGCTGACAGTAATAATGTGCCACATACTCCTCTCAGTCCACTGAAACTGCATACCACAGACAAGCGGAAATATTTCAATTTTCTTTTTTAACTAAATTTGAACTAAAATTTAAATTTTGAGACTACAACCCAGCCTCATTAGCTCAACCAATGGCATGATTTTGGGGCTGGGCTATCTGTTCAACTAACCCAATAGCAGTCTATGGGAGAGGAAACCTGTTGGTAACAATCATTATGTTTGCAATTCTTTGCAATTTTATTACAATTTATTTTTTGCGACACTAATAGATATACAATAATAAATGTATATTTATATGTATATTTCTTTTCAAATCTAATAATAAAAATATAAAAAAGGCAACAAAGGAGGAAAAAAATATTTTTTTTCTGAGTAATTGACACAAGTCTGCAAGATTTGACGACTTTGGGCTATTCTTCAGAAAGGAATTTCAAGTTTTGCTCCTACTTGTAGGGCACTTTTCACATTGCAGTATTAATGCTGGGGCTGTTGCCGCCCGGACCCTCTGTCACATCTAATGACATCCCTCTCTCTCTCTCTCTCTCTCTCTCTCTCTCGGAGACGAATCACTCAGACAGAAGAATTTGAGACTAAGCCTCAAATTAATATTACAGGCCGGACAGCCTCAAACTGCACATTATGGTAAGTGGAAGGTTTCAAGGGTGAGCTAAAAAACAATCATTCTTTAAATACGAGGTGTGTCGACGGAACAGGGGAAATAATGTGGAATGAGAGCCGGGACCTGGTACTGGACTCAAATGGGAGGATGAGCCATGTGTGTGTGTGTGTGTGTGTGTGTGTGTGTGTGTGTGACATTACTTCTAGGCTGCACATGCTGGCTACTAGAATAGTATAATGCTAACCAATAGCCAAATTACTGTAATGCTTAGACAATATTTCACAACGTATTGAATAATGCTCTAGTTTTACATAAAACTATGCTTCTCTATAACAGGATATACAATTCCAAATTTGTCTTAATTTGCTTACAGTTTTGAGCAGAATAAAATGTTCATGTAGCTGCCGGACCGGTTATCCTGTACCAACCGCTAATAGCATTAGCACAAAAGAAAATTGACAGTGTTAGATTGAAATTAAACAAACAGTGAAATAAATACTTCAAACAAAACACTGACTGAAACAGGTTTAACAAGTTTCTGTCACTTTTTGCAGAGCTATCATGAAATGTTTTGGTTTGTAGCCTAATTAAAAAACGATGCCAGAAAATATGCTAACTTGAAATGTATGTTACAAAACGGTTAGTTCTGACTGGATGAGCCACGATCGAGGTCACTGTAAAATGACGATCAGCATGATGTGAAGTTGTGAAGTTTCCGAATTAAAAAAGACGTGAATGATTTTAGCACGTGTAAGAAGGTTTGAGGTAATTTTGTGGTAAAATTACTGTAACGCACAGCCTCTCGGGGCCCATAGCTTTATTTCCAAAACAAAGCGATGTAAGTATCTTCTGACTTCATCTCATACAAAAGCAAGTTATTTAGTCGATGACCTCAGATCATGGCACTTTCTTTCTCTGTCAGTGTCTGTTTTTCTTGTCTTCTTCTTTTTCACAGGCACTTCTGCTGTCATTACGCTGGGACGTACGTGTTCCCTCTAAATGGCTTTTCTGACAACTGATCTGTAAATACAGCCAGATCTGCAAATCTCTCTTCTCTCTCTCTCTTTCTAGCATCAGCAACCCCGACCCTACAGCAACACACACACACACACACACACACACACATCGCAGCCCCACGGCATGTCCCCCTGCCCCGCCTCTGACAGCCCCCTGCCCTCCTCCCCATCTCCATTCCCTCAGCCACTATAAAAACACAAATATGCCATAACTCAGCTTGCCCTGCCACACTGCCTCCATCTTGCCCTGTACCAGGGGGCCCCTCAGGAAGGTCACCAACAAATGGCTTTCCGATTCACTGCCCCTGAAATAATTTTGTGTATTAAAACCTGAATCTGCACTTTCTGGCATAAAAGCTTTTCTAATTATTCTGCCGTCCTTGGGATAGACACAGATCCTTCACACGGGGGGAAACAAGCGACGGACCTGCCTGTTCAGCCGCCACAAACATCCGCTCTCTGTTGTTTTTCCTCTTTCTCTCTCTCTTTCCCCTCTGTCACTGCTGCCCCCCTCCTCCTGCCCTCCTCTCATCTGCTCCCCTCTCGCCGCTATATAGCTACCCCCCCAATCTGTTTTCAAAGCGTGCCTGTCCTTTATTAAATTGTTTTCTTTTCCACATTATCAGTTGCCATGGAGACCTCATCTCTCGGATTATTTGAATTTCATTATATCTATTGATTTGGGAGCATTTCATCTTTTTTATTGTTTTTCTGTCAATTTTCGAAACGAATAACCATCTAATTTGCGTCAGTGCTGATTACGTTCGTCCCTCAATAGAGGTCGGCAGCTGCGCCGGGGAAACAAATCAATGAAAAACATCATAAAATTCGAAAGTACAATCAACCAGGATATGGGTGACATTCCATGGTTGCTGAAACCAAGTCATCAAAAAATATATACTTTTTTTGCGCCTCTGCGTGTATGCGTGTGTTTGGCGTGTGCGCGTGTGAAATATATGCATCTATGCAGGCATATGACTCAATATCGGGCACTGCTATAGTAAACTCAATCTACTCTTTAATGCCCCCTAGACTAAAACAAAAAATGCTTACTTTGTGTTTAAATAATTTATGCAATTTTAGCATTTATATATACATTTTTTAATAAGCCGCTAGGAGCAAAGTGGCCATTAACAAAATACACAGCTGTCCAGTGGGCCAAGCACTCCAGATCAATTGCATGTTTTTATGACATGATAAAATGCTTTTAAAGCAATTTACACAAATATGAAAGAAAAGAAAAAACAGCACCCGGGCTTCATTTATTCATAAGCCGGGGTATTAAAAAAACAGTGCAAAAGCCAGCATGAGAAGATGGTCCCAGGCCTAACCGAATCGGACTAGCTGTCCTTTCTGCAAGGACATAAAGTTTCATTACCGATGCACGCAGTCAAAGGCAATTTAGAGAACACAATGTGCAAAAGAAAAGCATCAGCATATTGGAGGTGTTTGCGTATTAAGGGGCGCCAGCGCTTTGTTTCCCAATTTTATGTTGATTATTTATTTTTGCCCAGGACGGTCTGCCATTGACACCCCACCCTCGAGGGAAGAGCGAGGGAGGGATGGATGGATGGATAGATGGGGGCATGTCCAAGGTGAGAGAGATTACTGGGAAATAATAAGAGGTCCTGACAGGAGTCCACACCTCAGCGGTACACTGGCACACGTGGCAGACGGGTGTCACCGGGGAGGCAAACGCCAGTGTGTTTGCATGTGTGTGTGTAAGGAGGCACAGGCAGGTGTGTGGCACCGGACCAACACTATCCATCAGCCACTCTACAAACAGTCCCGTGTCTAATGCTAAAGACATCATGAAAATCAAATTGGAGTTTTATGGCATTTAGTCCATGTTTTTAGAGACATACCAGGCTAACATTTAAATCCTAGTGTACTCCTGAAAGTTGACCAATAACTTTTTTGTAATTTGTATTAATAATTACTAAATATATATTTAGTAATATAATATATTGACACTGCCATTTAAAAGTTTGGGGTTGGTAAGATGTTTTAATGTCTTTTGAAAGAAGTCTATGTACTCAAAGCTTCATGCTGAAAAATAAATCATTTTGTGAAATATTATTACAATCTTAAATAAATTAATTCAGTTTTATTACATTTTAAAATATATTTTATTCCTGTGATGGCAAAGCAGAGTTTTCAGCAGCCACTATTCCTTCAGTGTTACATGATACTGTTCTGTTTTAACAGAAAACACAGCACAATTTGCTATAGTACAGTCATCTGTACATCAGCAGGTTTAGCGTCAATGTGCAAGTATGTTTTGGAGACACAAAACATGAGAAGTGCAGAAGCTGAGCAGCAGGCTAATCTCATTTCAAAGCTTCTCTTCTTCTCCTCATGTGCTGACAGTCCTGGCCGCCTGCACTCTTTATAAATGCTCTGCTAAGGGCTCCATGTTTGCGACACGTGTCAACATTTGACAAAGCATTACTTTTCGCACACAATATCCCGCGCCCGGGCCTCTGAAATGAGGTAGCTAACAAATTAGCTTTTTATGTTTATTTGCGCGTGGGTGTGTTTGAGGAGAGGACGGGTGGAGGGAGGGAAGCTATGGGGGGAAAAAACGAAGGACATTTACGTTACCGTTTCTGTTACGCTGAATGCTTTCTTTCAGATTACAGGCCTTACACAAAAAGTATTGTTGCGGTACCATGGTAAAGTAGTGTACAATAAAACATGTCAAGGCCATATGAAAAATCATGGTCTTTTCATGATGCATGTCATAATAAATTTCCCAAAAATACAAGACATCTTTAGGTACTTTAGGTAGAAAAACTACATATTATGTTACAATTAGTGAACCAGGAGACAAAGAAGGTGCTTAAGTCCCGACTCCCACTGTCTATCGGGCAAACACATTTTTCTAGCCCAGGAGACTGGATAAATACTATTTTATGTATCACTATATGAATTCAGAGACAGTAATTACACCATTCTCTTTAGCTCCCACACAACAGTGGTGGATCTGAGCTAGGTGTATAAGTCATAGGTGTATACGTCACTTGACAGCTCTAGTTCCTGACAATGAACACCACAGAGGCTTCATTGATCGTGTTTTTAAATGTTACATTTATAAGCTGTAAACACTGTGTTAAAACCACTTGATGTTAAGGAAATGACTGATAGGATTGCTCTTCCCTATCGGCTGTGGGTTAGAAGACAGGACGGCAGTTTTGAGAGTGATTTCAATATTTGCCACCCCAGCAGCTCGCCTCTTCTCTCTTATCAATGAGGCAACAATAACACGCTTGTGTTTCAAACCAAACATTCCCACAGTGAATAATAGGCTATGTCTGAGTCCAGCCACCAGCAGCAATTTGTTTACACTGGACTGATCATAAACTACAACTTCCTACTGAAAAGCTATTTCTGCTTGACTTGATGCTCACAACAGCATATATCAGTACAGAGAGATATCTGGCCACACAGCCACATTAGATTTGTCTTTTTAACATGTGAGAATTAACAGTTGTTAATAATAATACATTTATATTATATTTAAATATTAATCAATAGATTCTATTTTATTATTATATGCAAATGTGAATACATTAATAATATTTTGATTTATTTTTAAACATTTTGGGGGAAAATGTATGACAATGATAATGGTTTTTAGCTGTTTGAAATGTGACGGCTCCCATTTTTCTTTTCATATTAGGCTTTATGTTTGTTTTTAATGAGGTCACCATGACCACAGTATTTGTTGGATATCCCTCTCTCTGTGCCCAGAGCCACCATGTCAATCAATGCATCATCTAATTAAAATGATCTGTTGCCTAAATGTGACGCACTTACACAAATAAGCACACAAACCAGGGTCACAGTAATGTACATATTTTCCACACCTTTAGAACAGTGGATTTTATTATACAACAAATGTAAAAATAATTAAAAAACTATAAAATAATTGTATAAAGACTGCACTCACACACACACACACACACACACACACACATCTATCAATGTACTAGTTTGTGATTACTGAATTAAATAATAAAATCTAAACATATATTATTTATAAAATTATAAAAAATATAAACAATTATTTTAAATAATTTTATAAAAATATAAAAAATATAAAAAATAAAACATTTTACAAAGATGAGATTTATAAAAAGCAATTTCTAGACAATGGAACATTAATTTTACATAATTAAACAAACCTTGCTGTATGTAGGGGTTTCACAGAGTAAGAAGGGGAAAACAAACAAACAAACAAAATATGGCATTATAACCCAGTGAAATAGAGACGGGCTTATGGAAGGATAGAGGTCTGGTCAAAGCTTTCCCAGACTAACAGAGCAATAAAGCATCATGTTCATGCACAGAGGCTTTAAAAAGCACAATTAAGAAGGACCCAGGTTAATAATTAAAATGCATAATTATTGACCCCTATTTTCGTAAAGTACATTAGATCAGGAAAACTGAGATGATAGAAGGGAGGTGTCTCTAATGCACTCTTTCCTGCTTGAACTTCCTCTACATCCTAAAGTGCCAGTTCACTATTGAGATTTGCACTTAATGAGGGTCCGTCACAGAAAAAAATCAAAATAAATCTCGTACACCATCAACAAGCATTACAATCACATCACCCCCCACACACACACACACACACTCTCAGTGCCAATGCCCACCCGGAGAGCCGGGCCAGACAGGGGAAATTTGAGGGTTAACTGTCCCTTAGGGGGCTATCAATGCACTGAGAAACCGTCACTGCTGGTGCCCCCCATCCTCGTTTGACAACAAGGCCCTAACAGATTAACATGCAGTCAAGAGTGATATATTTCCTGCCAAGTAGTCAAATCACTGCTGTATAATGATTTTGTGTGTGGGAAGACACAAGAGGGACACTCTTAATTAAGAGGAAATATTTGTTTTGGGGTTATGATTCCGGCTGATTCTGATTGGTCCACTCGCAGCGACACTGTTTAAATAGGTCAGTCGGGTGATAAATTGTCATTTTGACACATTAAAACTGTGACGTCAAGAGGCTGGATGAGAAAAAGGGATCAGTCAAAGAGGTCAGAATGAAGAAGGCCACTGAAATTACCAGGAGAGTTCTTCAAAATCCTGAATGCCAAGGACAGGTGGATTAAGGTATTAAAACAATCGCATTTCAGTCTTAAAATAGTCCTGCACACGACTCAGCATCAAGCCTATCTGTTCAAGATAAGGTGCGAGCAAATTCGCACCATGTGCAAGATCTGATGTAAACACCAGCGAAAGCTAATGTGAGCAATGATTATGGCAAATGTTCCTGAAACAATCCCATCATGGAAAAAAATGTAAATGCACCCAGATGGTGAGCTGCTTCAGACTGACATTTTCCGATGGCATGCTAACATGCACAATTGAGAAAGCTACCAGAATTCAAACCAATGTAACAACGGAGCATTTCAGTGTATTGTTTCCGCCTCTAATTAATATCAGAGAACTGGCTGGAAGGGAGACGAGAAGACAAGGGTTACGCTAAAGTTCAGTCCTGAATCTATTTACAGTGCCGAATTAATAAGAACTGGAGGTTATAATAGTGCCAACACATTCAAACATTTGGGTGAGTGATTTTAATTTAATCAAAGCCGTTTAGTACAAGTCTATTCTTTAGTGCAACAACTGTGGAGAGCGAAAAAAACCCACTCCTTTTTCTCCTCACTTTCCAGCTATCAGAGCGGATGGAAACCCATAATTTCTTCATACACCGCTATATAAACTAATGTGGTGTTGATGGTCAAGCCTTGAAGTGTATGTGCTCATTTATGGCTGTTCCCTGCGAATGAGGAAATGGTTGAGAGAAAAGACTCTTAATACTTTAAAAATTCCATTAGTGAACTCACTGCCATCATGGGACCGTCTCCAACAGAGGCACTTTCTTCACAAGACCAAGAGTTATGTCTTACATATCTCTGTCAAATGGACGGCTCTGTGAACCTAAATACTCCCATTCAAACCCTTAGATGATAAAGCTTGTGATGAGTCTTTTTATGACAATGGCATTTATTTTTCTTTTAAAATCAACATAACATCAAAATGGATAATTTAAATGAAATACAAAGGTTTGTAAATTAAAGCCAAGGTTTGACATTAGGGAGAAAAATACAAACTGCACTGCTTGTAATGCTGATAATTTAGGTGAGCTGTGATGAAATTTAAGCCTCTTAGTGGAGCATGAACCATCTGGGACAACAATATTGCTGTAAACGTACAGCCCATAAGCATCTGCAGTCATACTGTACCCTTGGAATGCACAGAAAATGACAGACAGAAAACAGGAAGCCAGAGATAGAGAGAGAGAGAGAGAGAGAGAGAGAGAGAGAGAGAGAGCAACCTGTGCCCTTCAGTCTCAGTTAAGGCACAGCTAACCAAGTCTGACAGCTGCCGGCTCCTTGACAATTGGGGTCAGTTAGAGGAAAAGTAGCTCAAGTTTTCATGGCTTTGCAGGAGATGTTCAGGAGCAACTGCCCACCGCAGCATCAAAGGGGATTAGAGGCCGCAGCCATCTGCTGCCAGGACAGGCCATGGGCCTTTCATGTCCTTCTTGGAGAGAAAGGCAATCCTTCCGTAGCACAGTTTTAAGTCCCACCGTAGGGGAAGAAAGGTCTAGCTTGGAGGGACATAGCCAATTAGGCCCAAATCAGTGCAAGAGAAAAAAGCCAAATGTACACTATTAATAGCAGAAGGATTGTGTTGGCATCTACTTATATGGATACACTCAAAAGAACAGACAAATGTGCACTCATATAAACAACATCATCACAACGATATTACAGGTCCATTTTCATCCTCAACATTTACTTTTTGTAAGTGATACCCACTAAGGCAACTTTCCACATAGCCTACCTAAAGATACCTTAACTGTATAGCTTTTTGAGAAAAAGAAGTGTCAAAAATAAGTATAGGCTTGCAATGAAAAGGAGGCTTAAGATCAGAATCTTAGAGATAATTGGAATGTAGCAACCAGTCAGAACACTCTAGCATGGTGGGTCTTACATGCTTTCTGTGCCCTGAATCTCATTTTTCCTCTCTTAGACGTTTATTGACAAGCTGTGCCAACAGTTTTCTTTCAGCAGCTAATTTGTTTTGGGTCCCGTTCCTGGCCTCCCCCATGACTGTTACCTCAATAGTCTGCTACCTTTCAGCTCAGCAGCTCAGCACTTGACCCGCCGTCGTCGCTTATTTCCAGCGCTCTAATTGTCGTTTAATCACATATCAACCTGTCACTTAAAGAGCCCCTTTTTCAATTGCAGGAATTTGCATATTGTGTGAAACTAATTCCTATCAAAAGCTCTGCTGGCTGTGAAAGCGTTTGTCTACCCGGGCTCGCTCTCTCTCTCTCTCTCTCTTCTCCAAAGCGCCTGATTTTCTCCGTTCTGAGTACAGGTTTGTTAACAGCCTCACACATATGGTGACAGGAGAGATAAGGAGCTGAGAGCTCATGACGGAAGGTGCTAGAGAAAACATGATGTCATAATGGATGGGTTAGGTGGGCAACCGCTGGGGTTAATATCACCTTCCACTCAACGGTAATGGCAGACATAGGGAGCACTAGGGAGGCCACACTTCTGCTCCCGTCTTTGACTTCACGCTGGGATTTGATGATCCTGGCCGGTTTTTACAAAGGGTCCTCGCAGTGACGGTCCTCAAGAGGTGGATAAGTTTAATTACGGAGATGAGGGAAGCTCTTTGTTCCTCCTTTTATTATATTAATTGATAAAGGGGGCCGGGTAAGGGGCTCATGGGGGACAAGGATGAGGGAGTTTTTCAGAGAGGTTTAATCCCGTTAGAGGCACCGGTCCGTACCCCAGCCTCACTGGGACCCTACTCTAGATTTCCCCTCCACCCCTCTTTTCCTCTATCTTGCTCAGGGCTGTTACTCCGCATGGCGGCCCATAATGAAGAGGTCTTTTTGGGGATCAGATGGGACAAGGCCTGCAGATGCCACCCTGCTTGAGAGAATTGATCTTTCCTTGTACTGCTATTATATATATTATACAGATAAAATGTGAATCATATACAGTACACTGTATAAAATGAGTTGAGAAAACTTAATTTCATCATAACTTGATGCAGATTTTTAGGTTGTATCAACTATTGTATTGAAAAGTGTCCTTTCACACTTCTTTGTATTTGTGATTCAAAAGGTCCTGTAAACTGAAAAACGTTTTTTTACAGTGTAGCGCATCCAATATTCAGATTAACTAAACATTATCAGTATTTTCATTGCTCAGTGTTCTTAGCTTTTACCTTTCCAGTATTGAATATTTGGTTACGTTTTGGTAAAAATAAAATGTTGCTCCAACGGATAGTCTGACATTCATAGAATGAAAGCTTAAAAGAACTGAAGTACTGTCAATATCTTAAAAGTGCACACTTCATGTACTAATACACACTAAGTTAGTCTCAGCCCTGATGCGTTGGCTCATTGAAGGGTTCATCTCAACCTGACCAAGTTCCTTGTCATTTTTTTTTCAACAAGGAGTCAAGATGTCTCAAAACTGTCAAAAGCATTTTCCACAAAGCTGAAGAGAGGGACAAGAGGGAGGCAGGAAAGAACCTCACACACAGACATACGCACCGACACGGACACACTCGCGAGGCTGTCAGGTAAATTAGATCTGAAAGCTGACAATTTCTGACCATATTTCCTTGATTATTTCGAACAAATGCACACCAGCCGCTCTAAGGAGATTAAAGTGACATAAAAGTCTCAAGTGGGAGGAGGGAGGGCAGAGAATCCAGGTCACCCCCATTTGTCCCCCTGCCTGACAGCAGCTATATCGCTATCCAATCCAATAAAAATCCCCCCTCCTTTTGCTTTAATTAATTTTACAGCTAGCTTGCTTAATTACTTTCAATCAAAATCCTCTTGCCATCACAAAATTAGAAATGGTTCAACTCCATTAGTCTAAATTCTTCATTTACATACACAAAGACTGTCAGCTCTTGCTAAGCAAACGGCCTCTTGCCTGATGAGATTGTTTTTTTCTTTCCCTTCACTCTCTCTCTCTCTCCCTGCCCTCTCTCTATCTCTCTCTCTCTCTCTGTCTCTATCACTGTCTTTCTCTAATCATAAACATGTTCAGTGTTAAAGGAGTGGTAGAGATGTCCAAAACTAACTTTCAAAACTGACCAGATGGTGGGTTGCCTGCACGACTAGTCGACTAATCAGGAGTCCTATGTAATTAGATTGATTTCAGGTTCACCTGATCTTTCTAAGGGGGCATTTAAATCAGATGAGAAGAGCTTGACAGAGTGCAGTGGAATAAGAATGGAGGTGTCTTGAAAAGCATTTTTGAAAATAAAACTACTGATTATAACTTAAAAATACACTCAAGTTGGACAATTTTTCTTATATCAAGATAAAAATTAATTAAATTAATTAACAAAGTTAGCCAGCCTCACCTTTCATCTAGTCAACTGTCCATTGTGAATTACTGTGAATTATTCTTAAAACGTAGCATATCTTATTTTCATTACGGTTCAATATTTTCAAAATAAAAATTCTAATTCAAATAAATGGTATTTTGAGTACTATATTACAACGGCGTTTTAGTGCCACATAAAAATAAAAAATCTAAGATTACGAGATTAAAATCGTAATATTTCGAGAATAAAGTCGAAACTACGAGAATAAAGTCGAAACTTTAAGGAATAAAGAAGAAAAAATCAGACAGACATTGAGGAAATTGCCTCTTTTGTGCAGTCTGAGATGGCGACCAGTGGTCCTTCTCCAAGGATATCGATGGTTACATCTGCGTGCTATTCGAAGAGGATATGTTGTTTCTCAAGAGACTATGAGGATGGTGATCAAAGAAATCGACCCTGAAGGAGTTGAACTTCGGCGCGCTCGACGTCTCCGAATATGCCATAATGCCACAACGCGTTGGGACCCCGGCTGAAGTACTGGCGACATCGTTATTTTTCTTCTGAATAAATTAACTTTCCTACATAACCGCTGCAGTGTCCTTTTACTAATTATAACTCCGTGCTGATGCGCCAAAAGACAAAGAAATTCCTTATTGCTAAATCCTAATCTAAAGTAGGATTTAACCAAATCCTCCACATCCATTGTTTAGCAATTCTGTGATTTTTCTCAAAATATTCGAGTTTAATCTCGTGCATTACCACGAGTTTATTCTCGAAATATTACGACTTTATTCTCGTAACATTACGACTTTATTCTCGTAACATTACTTTTATTCTCGTAACACGACTTTATTCGTAATATAACTTTATTCTCGTAATAATTTCGACTTTATTCTCAACATTACGAGTTTATTCTCATCACAAAATTATTACGACTTTATTCTCGTAACATTACGACTTTATTCTCGTAACATTACGACTTTATTCTCGTAATATTACGACTTTATTCTCGTAATCGACTTTATTCTATTCCTCGTAATATTTCGACTTTATTCTAATATTACGACTTTATTCTCGTAATATTTCGACTTTATTCTCGTAAACATTAGACTTTATTTATTTCGACTTTATTCTCAAACATTTCGACTTTATTCTGTAACATTACGACTTTATTCTCGTAACATTACGACTTTATTCTCGTAACATTTCGACTTTATTCTCTTTGCAGACTTTATTCTCGTAACATTTAAGGACTTTATTCTCGTAACATTTCGACTTTATTCTCGTATTTATAACTTTATTCTCGTAACATTTCGACTTTATTCTCGTAACATTTCGACTTTATTCTCGTAACATTTCGACTTTATTCTCAAGTGTTTCGACTTTATTCTCGTAACATTTACTTTTTTTCTCGTGAATTTAGGACTTTATTCTCGTAGTTTAGACTTTATTCTCGAAATATTACGACTTTAATCTCGTAATCTTATATATTTTTTTTTTTTTTTATGTGGCACTAAAACGCCGTCGTACTATATTTATCAAAGAATCCTGAAAAAACTATCACAACTTCCACAAAATATAAAGCTGCACAAAAGCTTCAACACTCATAATGTAAACAAATTTTTAAAATAGATAGAGTTTTTTGCACAATATTCTTTTTGTTTTTTTACTGTATTATTGATCAAGTAATTGCAGCTTTGGCGAGCATTAGAGCCTTCTTTCAACTTGACATTAAAGTTATAACAGACCTGTACAAAAAAGTTCAGTAAATCAGTCATTTTGCGACTTTTCACTTCTTGTTCCCTACTGACAAAAACATAATATGCACAAAAATCTAACCAAAACCTACTCTTTAAACAGGAACAAAAAAACCTGCCTCAAACCGAAACAAACAGTCCTTGTATCAAACAATCACACTGTAAATAAATAAATATAATACAAATTATTCATTTTCTGAGGTTATGAGTTTATTGCATTTTTCTATCTCTTGGTATGCATTTACAGTTTTTACTGAAAAATGTGGAAAGTTAAATGTAAGGGAACATTATTATAATGATTTTTTTTTAATAGACTGGTGGCAAATCATGGTAGTGCAGTTCGGTGTGCACTAATGCACCCAACCTAGGATTCTTGCCTTTTAGGACGGGGCCACACAAGCAGCCATCAATTACCGTAGTTTCGACGTGATATTCAGAGGCCAAACAATAATTTCCACTGGTGACGCGTCCTCTCCATCACATTCGGTGCCCAAGGCCTGCACATCAACAGGAATTAAGGACATGCAGACACAGTTAGTGGGCTGGCCATGGAATCCACCCCCAGCCCTGCTCAAATAACTAGGGCCCTGTAATAATGACAAAATCAAAGCAGGCCCTCCCTGGTGCAATGGACGTCCCCAAGCATCACCACTCAACCCTAATATCCACACACACACACAAAGTGCTGACTCTCGCATGGCACGTTGTTTTGTTTGCCCTCACTTTCCTTGACCACATGCATACAAAGCCGCAAACACTCACTAAATGGGATCTGTTGTCTACACGCTAAACATATTATCTTTCAGCAGCTCGCCTCTCGCACTGTCCTCGCTGGTGATGATGCACAGAGAAAGTGACTTTGGAAAATACTTATTTGCAGGGTTTCATTACAGAAGGTTCATGACACTTAAGAAATCAGGCTAAGGAGCTCCAACTGTTTCCTGTTTGGATGTCCGGGACATAAAACCCAAGCCTGGGATATTTAGTCAACCTGTACCCCTCTATCATGTCCTCTTTATTTTGCCCCAAAAATATGTAAAATCTACCAATTTTGGGATAAATATTATAAGCTGAATTTCCAAATTAAAATGTACTGAAATCTAAATGTTAATAAAAAAATTATAATTGTAATCATAAATAATGATAAATTCTAGATGGATAAAAATCTGCATTTTTCCTCATTAAAGATCCCGTTTTGCTCATAAATAAGCATAACATTTTTTTTTTTTTACTTTTCATTTACAACATCAGGAGACCCTGAAGGAGGGGGCACTGGGTCTCTGTTGGCTGGCTGGTGTTGATCAGCAGTTCTGCATCCTTTCGGAGCGCCAGCAGTGCTTCTTTACCAGCCCTGCTCACTTGGGCTTAGCTAATTCTGTCACTTCGCTCCACGCTGCCCATGCTGAGCCTATTTAAACAGCTCCGCAGCACCTCCGCTGCTTCCGCTCTCCTGCACTCCTCCTTAACAAGGGGTCGCTCGCACCAGCGGAACAGCAAGTGGGAGCAGTGCCCTGATCACAGACCACCAGTCCACTTTAGCGGAGCTAAATAACCTGTCTGTTTGTCACTGGATTTCCTCTCCGCTCATGCAAATCTACACCATGCTGCAGGGCAGATTTTTAGGACAAATACTACATATAGAGAATGTTAAAGAGTATTATATACATGTATATAGAGATACAGAATTGACATCTAAATGTTTCTAAATGTAGATCAAATATAAAAGTTCAATATGATATAAATATAAAATAATAATTTTTAAGAATGGATAAAATGTAAATGTGTACCTTCAATGCTCAATGCAATATAAGTCACTTTGAATAAAAACACCAAAATGTATAACTATAATATAAATATTAAAGAAATAAAAAAGTTATAAATAAAAATAAATACTTTTTTCAAATAAAAATCATGTTCCTAAAAAATGGGTGCTAAAAACCAAACAGATATGGCAGCTGAACAAATTTCTATTGTATTATTGTAAGATTGTGGAATGTAGCGTGTTGGGAAATAATTGTTATTCCAAAGAAAGATTATAAAATATGATTACATTCAAATCATGCAGTGACACCACACGCTGCAAAATAACAGCACAAAGGCACATTCATTACACGCACAAAACAGCATAAAGACAGAAACATAAACAGTGAACTGGAGAACTGTCCCCTCATTGTTCATCTGACTGCACATACATAGAAAAACAGTGTTTTCCCTTTATCCAATTATTTAATGAGAAAGGGAATTTGCCCCAATTCCCTCATTTTACATTGTATGACATGCTATACTACACAAAACAAATACTTGAAAAACAAACAAGTTTAAACCCCAGGCTTTCCCTTTAAATTTCCCAGACACTCATTGTTCGGAAGAGTTTCGGATGATTTTAGCCGTGATTTAATGTAGCTTGTTAAAGAGTGATGATGTCAGCACAATAGAGGAGCCTCTAAATCCACCACATTCACCCAAAATGCCTCGATGAGATAATCACGGGTGACGTCTGCGAAAACACTTATTATATTCACCCATCGCCTGGCTGAAGCTGCTAAAACTCATCAGCGTTATTCCCAATTTCTCTCTGGGAACGAGGAGGGGGGAAAAGATGATCTGAACTTTGAGGGAAAACTAGTCTCTTTTTTTTAAAGGGACAGGGCTTTATCTATGAAGAAATGGGCTGCTTTATTGCTTACTGAACTTATTTTCCAGATATTCAATGAACAATCATACAACTTTGATGTATTTACCTTTTACAAACAGTTTGTTTTTCTGAATGCTAATGCAGGAATACTGAATCTTAGGCACTTGTCCCTGTTCTTGTGCACATGGGCTTTACCAAAGTCCCATAAAAGGCTTGGAGTTGACAACTCAGCACTAGAGATAAGAAAAGGATCAACCTGAGCTTTTCTCATAGCTTAATTTATTTTAAATCCCGGCTATATTTACCCAGCGCAGGCCAGCAGCCATTGTCCACCTAAAGCTAGAGAAACGAATCGCTGCTTCAGTGTGGCACCTCTACGAAACTAGTCAGGTATTTATATGTATACGTCGATAATCTCACTACATTCAGGGGCTACGGCCTGAGTTGTGAGTCTGCTGGGTCGAGGGCAGCGGCTCCCTGTAGTGTAAGTTAATAATGAGCGGCTCTTCGGCAGTATGTGATGTGGAGGTGAGGTCCTAATCCTCCGGCTCGCCCCATGGGGGCAGGCCTCCACCCGGCCCCTGTTTATCATCGGCAAGAGCCGTGCGGTCGAGGGAGGGGAAGCGCAAGGCACTCGGGCCGCTCACGTCAGACAGGATATCTTCTCCGATGCGCCAGCACTTTAACCCGGCCTGTTATTAAGACTCTAATCTGTTAAACATGTCAATGTTAGCACTTTTAGCGTGATTAATAAAGCGAGACATAAAGTGAGACTCCAGAGTGCTGCGCAGGCCTTTCTGTTGCCTTAGGTTATTTTGTTTCAAGCGTTTCTTTGTTTGATTTACATGTTTAGTTTTTTTTGCCTCATAAACGGTTTAAATTATCTACTCGCACATACATAATTCTCCAAATATTTTTTTTTTTGGTATGCGCCTCACATCAATCAGAAACTGAAAATGTATTACCCTGAAAGATACATATTCGACGCTAACTGAGACAGATATCTTCAGGAAGCTAACCCGAAAAAAGGTTTCCAAGATGCTAGCATCAAATTGGCTTCATAGAATTTGAAACAGTGTATGTGTTTGCAGAGAAAATAGGGTGATGCACAGCAATGGTACTGAGGCGGAGGGGGAGACTTAAAGGATGTGATTTATCTGAGCTTGATTGCGTGTTAATCGAGGTTACGTGTATTAAGTGGAATCTAATTGGAACAGACACTGGCAGCCTGACAGATCGACATGATGCAGATGGATTGAAGAGAGAGAGAGAGAGAGAGAGAGAGGGGTGAGTGAGTGAGAGAAAAAGAGAAAGCAAGAGAGGGATAGCAGTGAAGCAAATATAAAACTACAAAGAGGTGCTTTCCAAAAAGAAATACAGGAATTTGTACTTAACCTACCGGAGTTACACTTAAAGAATCAAAAACTTCAGTAATATAAATGCAAAATGAAATTAGAATATACTTTAATTACAGTTATTGTGTGCATGTTATTGTAAATAAATCAAAATGTAACCTGCAACCTACTTCCTTGCATGATGACATCACAAAGGCCACAAGGGATATATTACACCCACTTTTTATCATCCAATCACCTCTGACAAATTGTCACAAAAAAAAAATACTCACAGAATGTCCTGTTTACATTTAAGAATGTATCAGATTACAGAAGTAAAATGGCTATTTATATTGATTTTATACCACTAAGAATTAGGAATATCACATTCATTTGTTTTATGAGAGTGTGGCAAGTTCTCTGGCCCTTCTAGAAGACAACTGCACCACTCTGTTCTGGCATGTGCACTGCACCGCCTCAGTTGCCACAAACATTCATTTATGCTTTATTGGAAACAAGGGGAAAAAATATCCTCCCCTTCAAAAAAAAAAAAAAGCCCCAGCTGCTTCAGTACATCTCACCTCTGGGAGCCAACTGCCCATGTGTACTCAACTCACCAGCTTTTTCTATCCCAGAAGACAACTGGTTTGAAGGCCCTTGCATTAAATCCGAAGCATTCACCCTATGACTGAGTGCCCTTTGCTACATTAGTCAGAAAAAAGGCACAAGAGCCACACCTGTTGTGACAAACAACTGCTCTCTGAAAGGCTACACAAACACGTAACAAATTATACCAACAGAAAAGGAGGGGGTGAAAAATATCTGTAGCTGCATGCCAAATGCCGATCGGGAGGAGGTGACTTTAAGGTTTCTCTCTCAAAAAAACGTGTGGACACAAGCCTGTTAACAGACATCGATTCCATCGGGTCTTGGACTCAGAAATGTCATTTGTAATCATCTTTTATCACAACTGTGTTCAATAACAGACCTGCGTTATTAACAGCAGCACATAACCGTCGTGGATGACTGTGTCCATTCGCGTCCCTTCATTTTGCACTCGTTCTTGCATGATAATTACACAACTGATGATGTGAATGATATCATTTTGAGCTGTAATCTCAGATTATTTCACGTTCAGTCAACCTGAAAAAAATTATAATAATTATTGCTTAGTTTTAGAATATTATTATGGTGCATGTAGGTGGACAAACAATGAATATATATATATATATATATATATATATATATATATATATATATACTCAGTCTTATAAATAATATGTCAGTCTTTCTAATCTAGGAATCGAACCCATGATGTTGGTGTTTGAAGCTTTACCAGACCAAAAAAAATGCCTCCAAAAAATGTACGCCATTGTTTAGTGAAGAGTAGAGAGAATAAACCCTCACTCATCAACACAAAATGCTCAAATTACTCTCGACACAGTCCCGTCACAGTGCAGAGACAAGGGACTGAGCTATTCCTTTCCTCCTTTGATTTGATGCATGCTGACTTTTACACTAATGGCATTAATAAGGACAAAATTACTATTTTGAAACACTGACTTTTCATCTTCCTAATCTGTCTGGCCATGTCCCTGCCCCCTGCCCCCAGCCCTCCATTAAGGGACCTGCGGACGGGTAGCCTTCCCATTGCTCGGTTTGCCATGCAAATTGATTGCAACATTTTGAGAGGCCAAGAAGACTACGATCATTGAAATTTGACCCTCAGCTATTTTTAAGTGTTTGATTGAGATAGCAACTCATCCAGTTCAGCCCAGATTGCCCAGATAAAATTTCTCTTACTCTGGATATTCTTCTTAAGCGTGGCAGAGGCCAGCACAACCGTGCACTTGTCTTGCAAAATGCAGAAATGTAGAACACAAATAAAGAAATATGGATATATATGTATTGTAATGTGCAAAGGGAGGGCTGGTCATGCTCTGCTAGGCTTTGTGCTCTAACATTGAGAGAAATGACACAGTATGATCAAGGACATGAATTGCTCATTGATTTTTAGCGCCAGCTTAACTATCCATTCCAATTGATTTTAGCCCGGCCGGGTTATGCGAGTTATGGCACTTTTAATGCATCTTCTGTATGGCGGCTCACTACTGACAGAGAACAAATTTCCAAGCGCACACGAGGCAAAAAAATGTTGATATGTAAAACAACTTGCCAAAACATGTGAGCAGTTTACTCTCTATCTTTTCTCTCTCTTTAGCCCTCTCTCGCCCAGTTCCTGGTTGGGAAATATGCACATCATAAAAAGTGTACTTCAGTCTTTAATTATTGGGATATGTCAGTATTTTCACCTGAGAAAACCTTTGCTGATTACAAAATAGAGCCAAAGTGATATAAGTCTGCCGAAATGTTTATTACAGCACATAGCTGCTCTTTGGGAGCCAGTGAGAAAGTGCAGAACATTCTAGGTGCACAGGAACCAAATAAAACCTTTACTGCCTCAACATGCACACCACATACAGTATACATTTCAGGCTGAGAATATACAGAGCCTGCTTACGAGAAGTGAATCAAGTTTCCACCAAACATGCACAGAGAATGCAGCCAAAACTTATATGAAAATGCTAAATATTATACATGAAAACAGCATTTTTCTATTGTGCTAATTTAGTGTAAACCCAGTCTATTATTCTTAGCCAAAATCATGAAATAAATTCAAATTCGTGGATAATTCTTGATGTATCTCTTCTCTATCAGTGGTATTATATCATTTGCATCAATTATTAATTAAGCCTGGGTTTAGTGAAATAAGAGATAATGTGAGACATGTGATCCAATAGATGGGCTAAATGTCATCTGTCACAGAGAAACACGTTAAAATAGAGGCTCACTTTCCTGTGCGGGCTCAGCTTTCACCCCGGGGAGGGGAGATTTATTTTACTTCTGCAAAATACAGCTTTCAAATATCACAAAGTCTATTACGGTGCACTAATTTCAGCCCTATTGGTTCAAGTACCTATTAAGTTCGAAGGTCATTTCGTTCTGTTTTCAAGCAGGGTCAGATTAGAGACCGAACTGAAACCCTAAATTTCAGAACTAACATCTTCCCTTCTCTGATCCCACCATCATACCTTTTCATTTCCCATACTACACCAGTGGCCTCATGAGACAGGTTTAATGCGGATTTCAGTGCAAATGGGACGTGGGGAGTGTCTTTGCAGCACAGTGAGTGGAAGTAGCCACCAGCGCTGCGTCTATAAGAGTGTCAGAGTGTGTGGGTCAGGATGAAAGACAGGCTCCCTGTTAAAGCTGCGAGAGCTTTCAGCCATGTGCTTGTTTCTCTCGGCCTCATTCACACTGTGGCCGTTGAGAGCAAACTACACATTGATTCATTTCCACTGGATGACAGGCTGTATGTGGGGAACATTTAAATGCGCTTTATATGATGTCAGTGAAAACAGAAGTTAGATAAAACTGACAAAACCTCTACACAAACACATACATACATGTAAATAAAAATTGAAATAATGCAATATAACACGATGGAATTAAATAATTAATATAATTACTCATTTTAATATACATATAGTGCATACTAAGCTAGAGTATTAATATTACAAGCTTTAGTAATTATAGTTACCTTAATTTAAACAGTAGAAGTTTATAGAAGTAAATGTGTGCAGAACAGTAGACTCAGACTCTTAAAATATTTGCAATGGTTGAAATATCTAAGATATTAAACCTTCTTTTAAAAGGGCAATTTTAATGTTTAAATGCATTTAATGACAGTGTACAATAACTACGGCCTTTCTATCACTCTGTTCTTTCACAAGCACACACAGCTTTTCTGAAAACACAAACAGCAAAAAAACTAAAACACGAACGCCCTCCAGCATTATTGACGATGTGATAATTCTCATTTGAAAAAGCGACTTCACACTTGTGCATGTACTTTGCATGACAGCATAATTACAATATTTCACTTTTCCTGTTGATTCTCTCGATTTGTGATCAGCAATGATAGAGCCAGCACAAACCGTCTGCCAGTTACAACAGCAATGAGACACGTCATGGAAAATTTTATGATCTCATGTTCCTGTTAATCAAGGTTTGAAAAAAGCGAAGTCCTTCACTCCTATTTACCTAAACCAGCCCACTTTGTGTAGCATTATTTTATGGGTTTGTTGTTCTAGCGTGAGGTATTATAACTTTGCATTCTTTCCCAAGGTCAGCTGCTGGCGTGGCAAACACAATATTTGCTTATGGGGCTTTTCAGGTCAGTTCTATTATATTTACATCAAATAATTTTTGATAAGGGATGTAAAAGACCTATAAAACTGTACCATAAATGGGAGAGGTGTAGTTGAGAAAAAAGTACAAAAGATCAACAGGTTTAATTTTTCCTTTTTTTTTTTATCTTTGACACGTTGACATTTTTGCGCTGAACCTTACCAAGCAATGCACCTAAACTAAGCCAACAAAGTGGGCACCAGCTCTTGTTTCTGCCCAAAGTACCTGTCTCTTATCTCTACAGCTCTATAATCACTTAACAAAGACTCGGGCATTTGCACAAATTAAAACATCAATAATGCACGAGTGCTTTTCAGTTTCTGCCACACACACCCCATTGCTGGGGCAGCAGCACTCTCTCAAAATGTGCCACGTTCTCCCCCTGAGAGACCTCAAATCCAGTACCAACCCACACCCCCTTTACTCGGGAGGGGGGAATTAAATGCAATAGACTATTGGGGGAGGGCTTATTTTTTAAGAATGAGGGAAAGTAGCGCTTCAGTGTAAACAGCCAACACCCTTGAGTGGCGTACTTCCATAAACAACATCACCACGGCATGGCCACCGTTTGTCATTAGCGGTCTCGCTGCGAACACAGAAGACATCTTTAATTCAGGCCTGGGATTCTGCCCTATCTTTACATATCTAAATCGGCAAAGGCTAGTCACTTATTTACAGGGATGAGAGCGACCAAACCATCATAGTGAGATGAAATATTGCATGATAAATATGCATTAAAAAGGGGTCAAAACAAGTCCACTTTGGGAGAAAAGGAAGAGAGGATAGGGTGGAGGAAAAAACATTAAAACTCAAAGGGTCCGAAGACGGAGCCAAGAGGTGTTCCTTATGAGAAAGACTGTTAGGACATGAATCTTGTCCCCCGTCTTCACGTACTAGCCACATACCTCCCAGAATGTATAGTCTATACCTTAAATAGGAGATAACCATTCAAATACTGCAGGATTTGTAATGTGTATACTTGAGCCAAATGTGCATGTTTGTGAACATTAAACACATTCCTTCTACAGGCAAAAAGATGTCAAAGACAGACTAACTCATAGAGATTATCACACACACACACAGGCTTTTAAGCTGACGCATTACAATTAAGTTGCTTTATTTTTCCCAAGTATACTATTTTATCTTTTTTCTAAACAGATTACTTCATGTTCAGAGCTAGTTTATCATTATTCCCTAGTTTTTTCTCTCTTCCCGTTACCCTTGCAAACAATCCCCTTGTTAGCAAACTGTTAAGACAGGCGCTTGGTACACAAATTGCGCTCGACCAAGCGAATTTGTTTTGCAAGGATGACCTGTTTAATCATCTCATTTTCTTTTGCGGACGTTTATTCATCTGGTTTCCACGGTTACGGAGAACATTAAGGGGCTACAGTAATAAGGCTGGAGAGTCAAACAGGTAATAAAAAAATTAACGCCATTTTCCAGCAGCCGAGGACGGTCTCTGAAATGAATCAGGGGAGAGGGGAGCGCACACGCAGGTGAAAAGGGGCCTCCAATATTTCCAAACAATTAAGAGCCGAGTGGGTTATTTCACTCTGTAGAGAAGCTCAGATGGGCGTCCAATGGACATGACACTTTCAGAACAATCAATGCTCGGCTGTTTTAAAGTCATAATGTTCCCTTATTTATCGTGATACTCTGATTGCTTATCAAGACAATCAAATCCATCTGAATTACGATTATTAAAATTTCTTCCCTCCATTCTAAGATAAGATTACTGTTAGTTGCAAAAATACAGTTACAGAGACATGTTGTAAAACTATAGATTAAAACAATCTATGTATTTAGATAAAATATATAAATACAAAATAATTTTTTGCAGATTTCTTTATTACGAAGAAATTTTTGGGGAAATTATTTCTGGCCACTTTTTTAAAGCCTTCCAGATCACTACAGAAGATAATGTCTCTCTCTCTCTCTCTCTCTCTCTCTCTCTCTCTCTCGACTTTGACAAATGTTGCCCCTTTGTACCAACCAATGAGTCTGACTATAAGCCAAATATAGAAAATTCCAGCACAATAGGCAGGACAGGTGTTGGAACACCTCTGAAAGGGTCTGGGCTCAGTAAGTGAGACTAACAAAATCCAAATATGGTATTCAAGTATAATAGTGTACAGGCAAAATAAACAAGCCATTAGTATTCTCTATCTCCCCTTTACCTGCCTTATGCTTTCACACAATCCACACATACCAGGGATTTACACCACAGATTGCATAATGTAAGGTATAAAGGAAATAAAAAAGCAAAAAAACTCCGGGCAGACTTGAACAGGTATTTTAATCTATTTCTGCTGGTTGAGCATGCCATAACATGGCATTTGTCATGGTCTGCGCAGTGCTGGAAAATATCTAAATCATGCTGGAACACTATTTAATGAAGGCTACTTTCAACAACCCAACATGCCCTTTCATATATTACTCAGTGTGTATGAATAGATGGACATAAAATTGCACAAATAATAGCACACAAGTCTGGTGTCAGGTGGCTTGTTTGCCACATAGCTTACAGGGGGTTTGACTCATTTTGTAAGTTGGTTGTTCCAAAAATATACAGTGGCCATGAAAAGTGTTTGGAACCTTTTTGAAACTTAAAATGCATGAACGTCATTGCATTATAAATGATGCTAGAGATTTTTCTTTGAGCTAACCAACTGGTGTAAAGGTGATTTTTCGTCAATGTATGAAGTCAGTTCCCCTCAAGATCACACAGGTTTCCTAGCAAAGTAACCACAAGTGTAGTTCATCACTTTAATTATAGAGACAGAAAGTCTACATATACTTTATTTTTGAAAAAAAAATCAATATATAAACTAGATAGAGTTTTATCATTTGAAACCTAATAGGCCAATTTGTTTATCTTAAAAAGATAAATATTCCATCTATAAAATAAAAGCCACTTTTTCAGTGTTTTGATATGTATGTACGGACGCATATTTAAAATGCACAAGATTCAATTTGATATTTTGTTGTCCAAGGAAAAGTCATTCAGACAATTTGAAGTGAGTGTAAAATATAAATAAAATAGTTATAAAAGTAATTATATAAAAATTGAATTACATTTTTTAATCAAAATAAGAAAAATGAAAATGATTAATTAAATAATCACATTTGTAGCAAACGTTTTTCTTTAGCTGTGTCTTGTTCAAATTCAAGAAGAAGCAATTTAATGAAACCAAATCCACACCTGTCATCCAGACAGTTCCAATGTTTTAAAGCAGACAGTCGGTTTCTCATACAGACCAAGGGTATGAACTAGGACACAGACTAAAGAGACAGCTTAGCCTCCCCCCCTTTGGTCGTAACAAAAGTCTGGGGCCGGGACAGAACAGCCTTGAGTTCCAAAACTCTTCTTGTAAAGGCAGAAATCCCCAAAAGTGGACAGACAGAAGAGTCTAAAAAAGCTCTAAGCTCTAACCATGAGACCGCCAACTGCTCTGTTAACAGCCTCTTAACAGGTGTGAGTCCAAGAACCATGTAATCCTATCAAGTTACAGAGTTTAAAAAAAAAAAAAATCCGTCAAACAGCAAACTCCCGAGCCCCCTTTTGCTCCCTCTTGTTCTCTCTCTCTGCTCGGTTTAGTGTGTAGGCTGTGACAGAACGCAACAGCTGGGCTTCAGATTTATCATGTACAGACTGTAATTATTGCTGCTGCTGCCTGCTACTGACCCAAGTGAATAGAATGTCACAGGCAAAAGCACACACAACTAGAGGATTCACGGCAGGGGAGGCTTCGAACGCAAGCACCCCTGTTTGCAGTCAATTACCAGAGAGGACAGGATATCAGCTCTGTGGCTCTCTAATGCAAACAATCTCTGAGGAAAAAAGGCAACAGGAAAGACGTTCATTTCCCTTGCTTATCATTGGCAGAGTAAATAAAAAGTGAGGATTGTCTTTCAAAAAAAAGAGAGCAAATAAGTGAATATTTTCATGACTGAGTAGATGAGAGGGAACTTGCTAATTCCACACGATAAACTTCGAGAGATGAATGCAACATGCACACGCTGTAGAGATTTGACATAAGACCACCGGAAAAGCAACGCTCTAATCTTTTCGCCAGCCCCACCCCATGTGACCTATGTGTTTGGGTCCGAGATAAGGAGACTGCTAAAGACCGCTAGCGCACAGACAAAGCATCCATCAGCTCGGGCCAATCGGTCCCTTAACTGCAATCCAGCTGCCGTTCTCCGCTCCTGCCAGACTAAAGGAACTCGTCAGAGTGTAGCTGCACTCAGCCGTCAAGAGCGGGTCGCGGTAGCCTCTCTAACAACCCTGCCTGAAACCTGCCTACAGGGTTGTTCACACCTTAAAGACCCCTGCCACATTTAAAAGGATTAGTCGCCACATTTTGTACCAGCTTAATCTTCCTTTCAGACAGCATAATAAGGGAGCGCCGATAAGCGGAGCATGCAAATTTCATTCGAGGCCATTGGAGCTCAAGCTTTCAGACAAACAGACTAAAGTCTTCCACACTGTGCTAATTGCTTCTTCATATTCTTCTTTTTTTCCCCTCTTATATCCCGTATCAGCTGCCGCAGATTATTTGTCTCCCCCACTTTGCATGAAATTAGAATTTCATGTGGAAGATGATAAACGTGAAATGAAGCCATTCTGCTTTGCCCTGCGCGCCGAGGAAATTTTTTTCACAACTTTTCTAACCATATGTGCCAAAACAAAAAAACTCCATGTTGTGTCTGCACGATGGGGAAAAATGGATCATGAAATTCTCAATCGTGTGGCACATTTGTTGCAAAAGGTGAGGTAGATAGTGTGAGATAGCAGCAGTATGAGAAGCTTTTTTTGCGAGATGCAAAACTTAAACCACAAGCCCTGTGAAGCACCAGTGCCTTGATATAATTTCTTTTTTTTCTCTTTGTACAGATGACTTTTGTTTTACTGAAAATGACACCACAACTCACCTGAACTTTACGTTCATAACTGGATTTGCTTACAGCCAGGGAAATTACATTCTTGGAAATTGTATCATTAATCAAACAATATTCCGCTTATTCACAAAGACGTAACACTGTGATGTATTTGTTTACATTAATACGGAAATAATTTATCTAGTATTATCCTATTTAAATAAATACAAAAATGAATATACTATTTAATATATTACATAATAATGTGTTTATATTATACAGCTAAATTATACAATTACAAAAATATATATTTTAAGCACATAAAACTATGCAAATCTGAGATCAATTTATTATACCACAACCTTTTCTAGCACAGTATCAATTAGACCGTTACTGTGTATAAGTGACAGAAAGGTTTTGAAGTTTTAATTAGGGTCTGGTGTCTGCATGAATGCACAGGAGGAGAGGAGAAGAGAGGAGAAGAGAGACCTCATAAGCATCACGTTCACATGCATAGAGATTGATCCGTTCCTGCATTAGCCTCCGTTATCGTTTGCCCGACTGTGAGCTCGGGGACTGCTGGGGTATTAGGATGACAAAGTTCATTTTGATGGTGGTGGAGTCAACGACTGATCAGGAAACACAAGCTAGACTCAGTCGCCCTCTCTCTGTCTTTGCTAGCCTTTCCCATTCAAAGAAATACATAAAATGAAACAAGTAAATACAAGTACATTTGCTATAGCAGTTAAATCTACAGTAAAATGCACTGATTATTGTCAATAATACACTACACTATTAACTTTGAGAATTAAATTGAGAAAGAAATATTTTTTGTAAAGAAAATTAAACAAATAATGTATGAGCTATATGAATAAAACATTTAAATTACTACAACTACATTTAATAATTTAGTAAATTTATTTTTTGCCATATTTTAAGATGTAAAATTATTTAAACATTTTGTTTAAAATGACTGGAATATGCAATATACAAAATGCATTTCAGATGTCCTTCTAAAAGGAGCTCACCTTTCTTCTGTGTCATCTGTGCGTGTCATCAATTATAGATTAGAATTTAAAGAATATGCATGAGTTGACATGGCAACACTGATCACCCCTTTACTAAAGAGCGCTCTTGCCGCTCTCAGCGGTCGGGTGTGTCAGGGGTCCCTCAGGAAAAATAAGCATAAAAGGGGTTAAATGTGATGCCTAGCATCCTTTTCCCCTTTAATGTCCCCCCTTCCAAATGTACTTCAAAACTCTGTTAATCTACGGCACACAATATTCCCATTAGCATAGCCCAGCCCCCTCATAAAAATTCCAGCTAGTTTAATTAAAAAATGTAAATTTACTGTCATCCGAAGAGCTGCAGAATTAGGACAGCAACAGCCTTTTTTATTGCTTAAGACATCAAATTGATTCGGTTGTTGCTAAATTGTGATAAAGGTTATTGAGGGCTGCAGACCTTGGGTTGTTTTTTCCTCCTCATTTGATCCTATTTTGCAGATGAGTGGTAAAGGTGCTCAGAGTGGACAGAGGCTAAAACTGCTTTCACTTGCACAGAAGAAAAAATACTACAGGAGTAATAAAATAACTCCAGTCATCTGAACAGAGGGCATGCAGCAAAATCTTTTCTCGGGTGTGTCTCATTTAGAATAAGAATTGTGAAATTGTGATCCTGTTAAAAAAAATTCTGATAAATAAGACGCAACTAATCTGAAGCCCATTCTGAAAGTTCAAGAGATGCTCTTTAAAAGAAGCCACAATGGCATTTATTTTCACTTAGTTTAATTTCATCTTTCACCATTTAGAACAAAAAATGTTCATTAGTGTCAAAAAAAAGTATTGCCTGAAGGCAACAAGATATGAAGATATCGCATCAAAAATAAATTATTGATTGAATTTTTCAGTTAGGACTAAACTTACTTTTGGCACTGGAAAAATTTACTGATTTATGTACGTGTGTATTTATTTTCCAAGCTAAAAAATAATCGTGGTTATTGACTACTTAAACAACCAGTCCTATTACAAAACTAAAACTAAATTATTTTGGAACATGCTAAATATATTTTTTTATTTAATATAAAATATCTATTTTTTTAAATAAATAAACATATAGCAGTTACACACCACAATATTTAATCAATTAAGTGTCAACGTGACGTCTAAAACTCTACCTAGACAGCATCGAGTGAAACACATCGAAAGCCAAGCAAACAAGTGTTTGAATAAACACTACAATTCTGGGCTAAATATAAAACTATATAAAAAAACTAAACAAATAAGTTACATTTTCCAGGAACTCTATTTAAGACTAAACTGAAATAGAAATCCAACAAACTCAAACCACACATTACAAACTAACTATGCTAAAACAGCAGTGTTTATTTCAGGAACATATTGCCATTTCTGATTTAATAATAATAATAATAATAATAATATCTAAAGCTCCAAAAGCCTGATTATGTGGTGATGAAATCAGGATACAGGATGGGACAGTATGACTGATATCAATTTCATTATATCCCTAAACGGAGGCACAAGGAAAACGGAGAGGGATATCATTTGTTCTGTGTGTCCTTACATGTGTCAAAACAACCTTACTACAGCATTTTGTTTACTCAGTCCCCTTGGCAACAAACCCTAGGCCACACCAGTCACTTCACTAACATTTTTACATGCCAATGTATGTTAATTCCACATCGGTGCTTCCATAAAGTTATATCAGCATCAACAAAAAATAATAAAAATCCCCAGAACTCAGACAAACAAGACTGCTTTAATAAACACAGATATATGAGTTTCAAACATCACCGGACGCCTGTAGGTAAGAGTGACACTGTGTCTAAACAACAAATAAACTTGACTACTTCCAGGTTTAAAATGAAAGTAGTCTACTTAAATTCTCCCCCTCCTGAGAGGCACGAGTAAAGTAAGAAAAAAAAAACACGGGATTCAGGGACAGAGTGATCGTATTAAACACTGCCATCTTCTCAGGGCTTGTTGCACAGTTATAAATAAAGGTAGAGTAAACTCCCAGCGACGATATGCAGCACTTAAAACAACTTCCCTGTTCAAGACATATTTTATATTAAAACACCCTCTTATGGACACACACTCACTCACTCACACACACAGAAAGGTTAAAGAGGAGGGTCACTTACCATATTCAGGGTAGTCGAAGTTAAATCCTGTCAAGCATGTAACTTTCATAATATTACTGAACTCTGTTTGAAAATCATCAGATGTAAGCTGGTCTGTGAGAAAAGGAAAACTAAAAGAAGTTGACAATAAACGCCTTTTTTGCTCTCAATCATGTACTAAACTCCTTGACATGTAATCTGTCAATAGTTTGTAGCAGAGATAATGCCGGCTGCCACGAGTGAGGTTGATTGGCAGCTTGGCTTGGCCCCTCCCTCCTGTGGTTTGACAGGGGGTAGGTGAGAGAATACAGAGCCGGCCCCTTCCTCGACTGCTCCTCCTGCCTTTCTCTCTCTCTCTCTTTCTCCCTCTCTTGGTCTATGGTTCTGCTCCTGTACACACGCACACACACCAAGCAGTTGGCGATGTCTGAATAGGCAGATAGGAAATTACAGCAGTGGAGGAACCTGAGCACACTTTTTTCCTCCCCTTAGTGGGCTGGCCTTCTCATCTTTGGGCTCTTCTAGCCTTTCAAATCTCTCGGGGAGGAGCCTTCCATGATTCTATGAAAATGAGGAGGGAGGGAAAACTCAAAGGCTCAGAGAAAATATCAAGCTGATTAGATATATCAGTCTGACATTTTTGCATGCGATTCTGATGATAACAGCACGCCCGTTTTAAAATGAGCAAAGTGTTCTGTTTTTTGTTTATCTCACGTTGTGGGAAAGACCCTCTCTGGCCTACTGTGCATTTGACTATCACAGCTCATTTTATGAGTGTTATTTACTGAAAACAGGAAGTTTGCGGAATATTGCAAAAAAAGCATTCGAGCAAATTCATGGGTGATTATATAAAAGAGGAAAAAAGGCTAAATCAGTTACATTTTATTGCATATTTTAAAGTTTCCTCATAATAAAATATCAGACATCAGTAATGAACAGTGCTCACATGGTGAAGTAACCTTATCCTCAGAACAGTTGGTTATATATTACGAGGAAGAAAAAAAAAGAAAAACCAACAAGTCCCATCCCCCGTTCCCTTCTTCTCCCTCCCTTTTTCCCTCCTTCTCTTCTTCATTCATCTTTGCCTGCTCTCTATGTGCTTGTCCCTCTGATAAGGTATCAGTTTTCATTGTAATTTCAGGTGAAATGATAAACGGCAGCCGTTACCAGGTGACAATGAATACTTTATAAGACAAAGCCCTTATTTGCCTGGCAGTTTCTTCCGCTGCGGCATGCAAAAGTGCACCCGGACAGCATATTTTCAGCAGATTTTATATCTAAACACAGTCGACTTTGGAAATATTTTAATTTGCAACTTTAATTATATGAGTAAACACCAGGCAGGAAGGAAGTTTTTGCCGAAACAAAAATAGCTTAATTTCTTGAAAGCACTAAGAAATATGTCCAATAAAAAGGGGAAATGCATATTCTGGGTACTGTCTCATAACTGTGAGAAATGAGTCGATCTCAAGTTCCTGTTTGCTAACTGTTACATCTCATTTGTGAGCATAAAACAGGTTTTGGTTGATTTAGTGATTATGCGGATGACTCATAAGCAACAATGGCAAATGTTCCCACCTTAAACTCAATAATCCAGAAGGGAAAAGCCAGCGCAGTCAGTCATCAGATATCTTTGAGATGTTTCGGAGAAAACCCTAAATATGCAAAATATCAGCAGGGCCACACCTATCAATCTCTGCCAACTTCATAAAAGTTTTACAACAAAACAACATAATGCCACCTTTATGCACGGGACGTTTTAGAATTAGTACAGCAGCAACACGTGTCGAGCGCATTCAAAGCGCTGACTGACACCGTAACAAGACGCGCAACGATCCGGCAGAACGCATTGTACGGTAGCGAACGGCCAGCGGTCGCAGATCATTTTTCTTTTTGCTGCCATTTCTGTTTCTCGGAGAGGAGCTCAATGGTGTTTGATGTGGCACATTATGATGGTATGCTCAGGGCATGGGGGCGAGTGGGGAGGGGGGACTGTGACATTGCAGGGCTGCATCCGTCAAAGGGATGCAGGGGCCAGACGTTTAGCTGCCCCTGACCGCGCACTCCAGGAGGGGCTGGTCCAGCGCCTCGCTCCGCCGGGACAAAAGCCAGTGCCCAGTTGAAAGATGTGAATTGAGGGGCTTTTGTGCCTAGGGCCCGGGGCCATGCGGAGTGAGAAAACTGACCTTTGCTGGAAGTTAGATTGTGTTTGAACCCTCTCACTGTCTCAGCCAGTGGGACGGCAAACAGACTGAGTGGACAACTGTGAGGTGGAGGGCGTCACAAAAAGAAAATTAAATAAAAAAAAGACAGAAAAGGGAGCATCTCCACTACCATCATCATCTCTCTGGCCTGAAAAAGAAGCTTTCCCACAGAGATTTAAAATTGAGTTTTTTCCCTCTCAAATATCAATTGTGAAATTGACAGGAAATTGAATATGACAAATCTGGAGTCTAGTGCAGTAGCTTGAAAAGAAGGCCTGAGAAAGCGTTTGCCCTTGTATTGTTCTAGCGAAGCCTGTGATGTTGGATATTATTCCCCCTCATGTCTATTTGGATAGCATTATATATTTATTTTTCCCAGGGGCAAGCGTATTGCATACCAAAATGTGAGCGTGTCTCCAAAAGGAGCGGTCAGGAGTTACTTATCATAAACTAATTGGCCGAATTGTGGCGGTGATCTTTATAATGAAAATATCTTTATTAAATTAGCCTATCATCATTTGCAAACAAATGAAAATGTGCCTAAAAAGAGGTTAAAGATGTTCCTGGAGCAAAGAAAGGTGCACATCCATCTAGTGGTAGGCTGAAATGTCCAGTTCACTTAAAAAGCATTACTTAAAAGTCTAAACATTTGTCTTGACGCAGCTTTCATCCCCTGCCTGCCATCATTACATTTCAGTATCTCTCCCGGATGCAGACAGTCATAATGTAATCTTCCTAATTTCGGTCTCTCGCAATCTGGTTTTAAAAGGGAATGAGAGAAAGGGCCACATTTCTGAAGGCCCTGACCATAATCATTTTAGACAGATAGCTTCTCCCATCGCAGATGAGCAAATATTTGTAAACTAGCTATCTAATGGAAAATTATAGTGAAATTAGAGCGAAATTCACGACAGAGAAATCTGATTACCTCTAATTTTATTATGCCATCTTAGCCCACACAGCATATTTTTGTGGAGTTTTTTCCATAAATACCTATGCCAGGGGTCCCGGTAATCAAATAAAATTGAAATTCATCTCCCCATTAAATTCAATTAGATGCAATTTCAAAAGCCTATCAAAGATTTTAATTACTAAATTATAAAAGTCTCTAAAGCCAAATTGGGGAAGAAAAAAGTACATCCTGCATCGGAGGGGGCTGGAACGTAAATGTAAATAAATTAATGCGACTCAAAATAAAACCAGCAGAGGAAATTGCCGATCCAAAAAAGATACCCAATGGAAAATAAAATTAACCGAGCAGAGGCCTTATTCAGCGGCTCTGGGTGGAAGAGTGACGTGCAGCCAGGACGAAGGACTCCTGGACCAGAGGAAATGAACTTAGCTGAGGTACGCTCTGCTTCTAAACGTCTGCCCTCTGAGTTATTATGCCATAATTGACTAATTGACACCTTAATTTCATTTATGGGCTCCTGTATTGAGGAGTCAACCTCTGGGTATGGAGGTGGTCCAGGAAGAGAGCAGCGAGCCAGCATCCTGTGTGCAGGTGGATCCGAGCCCTGCTCTCCCCCTAGACGCCTCGATCACGAGTACGATAATTAAATGGCAAAGAGAAACATATTGACTGAGCAAATGCTTGCAGAATACGCTCAAATCCGCCGTACCTGCTAACGATGACAGCTGCTAGGATTCAATCGTGCGTGCGCAACCAATATCTAGCAACCTGCCTCATTGGGCATCAATTTGTTTCCCTGCGATAATTCTTTTTGCTAGAACACACGATAAAGGCTATTTTATTAGGTGATGTGAAATGTGCCGCTTAAATTATGTTTACCCACCGAAAGCTCTGTATATCATGACACAAATTCATAAACAGTAAATTTGCGTTGGAGTTATGGATGAACGGGTTTCGGTGTGCCGTGCCGTGATGCGTAGGACCGACTCTTTTAAAGTGACATCAAACGCTGCTGCTACCTTTCCACAAAAGTGCTCACAATGGGACAGTAGAGGGGTCTCGGGTCACCTACTAGGCCCGTTTCCCAGCCACCCCCTACTCCACGCCAATGGGCGGCTAAAACAACAGCACAGCAGCCTGGGAGGACTACAAAGCTCAGTCTGAAAAGACACCTGCTGCCTTTATTCACTTAACGCTCTTTAACTGCTCCCTGTGTTTGTTTAAAAGGCATATCCTAAAAAGAAAACCTTCAGGCACTGGATTGGGCGATGATGAATTAGATAAATATTGGCATTAATTGTTGCTAGACAAACATCTCTGCGTCTGAGAGAGAGAGTGTGGGTGTGGGGGAACGCGACTTCTGGAAGACTCTGTCCGATGCCGAGCTGGGATCCAATAGAAGAGGCTCTGTAAATATTACTAAACTGAAACTTTAATCTGCTTTTTTCCACACTCAAGCTGGCTGGGTATTAAAGCTAATCTTTTTTGAGTGTCATATGGTGGGAGATATGGATGGAGCTAATTTTTAGAGACAAATCTGATATTTGTCAACTGGTTGAAAAAACCTGGGGATTTTCCACTAATCCTCCCATGGATGTGAAGGCGCGTTAACAGCAAAATGCAGATGGTGTGGAGCTCTCAGCACCCAGTCCAGACCTGAGTTAGTCTCGGAACGACTTACTGCAAACCTGTGCTAACACCCCAAGCACTGCCCGCGGCTAGTTACCACAGCGGCTAGCATGTTTCTCAACGCTGCAGTTTTCTCGCCGTTTATTCTCTATTCTTCCCCGTTGTTTGCCTGGCTAATTCCTATGAAATTATTAAAAATGCAACACTGAGCTAACTTTACAACTCTTGCTTTTTCTAATAAGGAGACAAGGAAAAAAAATATTTAAAATATAGCATAAATCTTTAAGGACCTTAACCACAAACCCACAGGGTAATTTTCTTGTTTACCTTTCCAAATTAAACTATTTCCGTCCCTCTGTATACTTTTGAAAACTTTAGAGAATAAGTTAAGTCGTTTAAGAGGTGGATACAAATTTATTAAGGATTACAAAACATGCACCAATGAATTTTTCACTATAAGACCAGGATATATAAAATAATCTGCTCCAAATATAATGAAACACATTCTTCAAATTGATCCTTCAAAACATATACCAAAATGTATACAGGGCAAGAAAAGTGAATAAATAAATAAATGGACCACACACACACACACACACACACACACACACACACACACATATATAAATAATAAATAAAAATATTTTTAAATATTGTTTAATTTGCTGTTACTAATACATGTATATACATGTATGTATCTATCTATCTATCTATCTATCTATCTATCTATCTATCTATCTATCTATCTATCTATCTGAGGTTAAAGTGCAGTCCACTAAAAAGGCTGTTCATTATTGACTTCATTGAAGCATTAGAAAGAACAATCTACAAATAGAAGTGTTCAGGAGGAAATGAGCTTTTAAAGCTCTATTTAAGGAACAGTGCCAACATGGCAGTTCACATAAAGAAAAGATGTTTAAGAAGTTAAACACTACCCTCCCTCGGATGAGAGGCCCCTTATGAGTAACTGTGTGACTGAGACAGAAAGAGAAGAACAAAGCTGATCATCATCAGCAAAGGTGTGAGGTAGAAAGCCTGCCACTTCACCAGGCGGAATAGACTACAGTGATACATTTTCCCACTTCCCTAATGGTCATATTTTTTTAAGTCAAAAACAAGCAATCCAAGCTTTTCATTCTGACCACAAACATGCATTAACAATCTCTAGCCTCGAAGTTTGAAAGAACAGGCACAAATGTTCTGCTAAACTTGTTCATCTTCTTTTGTACACTTTGTCAGCATGTTAGTGTTTTATTCGACAGTTTTATTTCATTTGTACACCACAGGTTAGCTTGTAATAAAATTACTTATTTGCTGCTTTATAGAAACACAACAAGTTGGATAAATCTAAATTTGAAAATAAAAGCATGGTAGAGATGATTTATGTAACACAAATGCTTGTTGAAACTAGTAAGCATAGCTGACATCTATTGATCAGTCCTACTGTGAGCTAAGGGGCTGAAAAAAGTTTATATTGTAGGCACAGTGAAATTCAGCACTTTTTTTAACCTTCAGAGATGCTTTGCATTCATCTGCAAAATAAATAAATATATAAATCCCGACAAGAGGCGGGAGGAAAAAAATCACTAAAGCTCTTTTGGTGTAATTGGCTGAACAGCAAGGGCAGCAGAAAATTTACAGGCAGACGACAGTGTGAAGGGGACTCGGTCACCGCACGAAAGCAAGCCCTCAGCACTGGCCGCTCTGCTCTAGCCTGGATTTTAGCCACTGGCTTCGCACTGGGATCATCCAATGCCGGCCCACCTACACAAGACAGAAAGCACTACAGACTACCGTCATGCAGTACTGAACAGTTTTAAAGGTACAGTTTACTCAAAAAAACTCACAAAAAAAACCCTGGATGCTCTTTAATAAAATGAATGAGTAAATGAGGAATAGGCAATTTGTCAAATGATATACATATATACATGTGTGTGTGTGTGTGTGTGTGTGTGTGTGTGTGTGTGTGTGTGTGTGTGTGTGTGTGTGTGTGTGTGTGTGTTGTTACAAAATATTTATTTTTCAAATAAATGCTGTTCCTTTGGAACATGTCAAAACATGTTTTCAACTAAAATATTAAACAGCACAACTGTTTTCAACATTGATCATGATTAAATGCTAAATCAACATATTAGAATGATTTAGGAAGGATAAGGTATTTAAATTCTAACTACTGTAAACAGTGCTTTTGATTAAATGCAGACTTGGTGAGAATAAGAGACTTTTTACCAAGAAAGACACAGTAATTCACTGAAAGTCTTTACTCTAGTTCTCCTTGGCATGTTCATGAGAAAAGTAGTAATGTCTTTTGATATAAATCCTTAAAATGAATCACTTCACTCAGTTTGGTTTGAATGATTAATTCACGTTAGACTGATTTGTCGACTCAATATGCATAGCAAGTTTTTGTAAAGGAGGATTATCAATAAAAACTTTTAGATTAAAAATAAAAACCCTGAATGCTCCCATGCAGTTCATTGTAATTGCATGGGGGGGAAAGGCAATCAGGGCTTTACTAAAAAACATCTGCTTTTGTGTTGCAGAGGAAAAAAAATTACACTGGTTTGGAGCAACATGAGGGTGAGTAAATAATGACAGAACTGTCATTTTGGTGTGGACTATCTCTTTAATATGACATACAGTGACATGAAAGCAAAAATCCTTTACAGAAACCAAGCAAATTCAATCAAACTGTAATGGATGGCACCGGAGGAAGAAAAGCTGTCACGGGCGGCCCAAAATTGGCCCGACTTGTGACAGTGGTGCCTCTTTCAACACCAGCCATCTTGAGAGGATAGAGAGGATAACACTTAAAACCTCACAGCTTTATCTCACCCACTGATTTTCCATAAAATGCCAGGCCAGGGAAGCAGGCCATGTGACCGCCATGTAGGTCAGGCAAACAGGGGTAGAGCGGTGGGTGGCGGTGGGGCTTGCGGAGGGAGGAGTTTTCGATGGAACTGTCGAAAATAGCATGCAGTAAACAGATTAGATCAATAAGGATTGTTGCTATATCTGTCTTTGAATACTACCCAGAGAGAGGATAACAGAGAAAAAGAGCAATGGGGGGGCCGAGGAGAAAATAAAAAAGACAGGAAGAGAGATGAACAGACCGTTTTGTTTAAACAAAGTTATAAGGTCATAAATGTTTGGGTGGAGCTAATCAAACAACTGCCTGCATGTGGAAAACGCCTGAATTTACCAAGTGTGAGAAATGTGTGTATACATATACTTGCCTAACATACTGTTAGTCTTGACCCGAGAGAACCTGAGACACAAGTGAAGAGTTTAAGCCTGCAATAGCTGACAGCTGGTTTGGGCAAAGCCAGGAAATATGACACTGCGTGTCAGTTGCTCAAATAAATGTTGAAAATGGCAGCTCTCAGCTCAAACTGCAAATCTGAGGATGGGTTAGGAACATACAACACTAGAAGGTTTGACAGCGGTTAAAATATATGAAAACCGATGCGGTGCCGACCGTTTTGGGTAATTTATCAGAAGATAATTGATATTAATGTAGAAGGGGCCTGTCAGCCGGCACAAGCTGGAGTAATGAATAGGTTCCTCTAATGTACTCACTCCCAGACCCATTCAAAACTTCTTGATGTTTCATTTTTTTTGGTCCCCTAGTTTGTTTCTCTTTAAAAACCAGCAATAATGTGAGGGTTTGTGTGCGATCTGACAGACCAACCCACAGGGAACACAACGAATAGTATGAGCAGTATGTTTCTGTTAGCTTACTTACAGAAAAGGAAGCAGATCTATTGAATGAGCGATTGACACCCAAACTGGATTTTTCACTGAGTATAAAAATAACACTCATCGACTGGTTGACCTTGCTCAGTGAAATGGCAATATATTGAACATTTGTGTGAAACTACTGTATGATGTTCATTAAACGGACATCAACGACGGTGGACCCAGGAGTGAGATGAGTCACAGCGGGATGTTTTTGTCTTATTAATTGACCTTGACCGATCATTCACCCAAAACCTCCATTTTGTTTTGGAGTTTATGTTGCATGTAACTAACGCGAAATGGCCCCCACGACCTAAGCACCGCCTAAAATTGAGATATTGGCACTGCTGTTCATCATCTGAGCGTTTTTTCTATAAATATGAGCATTTGGTGTGTTTGAACGTCAATCCCCGAGCCATAAAATCAAGACACTGTATCCCTGTTTACAATAATTATTGATCATAAGTCTGCTCTGGCTGCTCATAAGGGTCCCTTTCAATTGATTTTTTTCTCTCCTGCCTGAAAAAAATAAAATAATAGAGTTGGTATGAATTAAAGGCTGTTTTGCTTCAATTCATCTAAGCAACCAGACAATCATTTCATGTTACCAGGGAAACGTGATAACACAGACTCCTTGTTGCTAAACAATCAATTAATTTTATGCTTTGTACCGCTGTTTACTCTCCCATTAAAACCTGAAAAGTCAGTTTAGCTTTTTGCAGCGCTCTAGTTTTTGGGTTTTGTTGAATAAATCCTGAAATACAAAAGAGAGTGAGAGAGAAGCCAGGTGGCTGTGAGTACAGCAGCTCCACACACAGACGTGGCCTTTTGTTGGGATGCTGAAATTCAACAAACCATGCCCCATCACGAATAGAAGCTGTGTTTTTGTTGAAAGGATGTTTTAATGTCACCATTCTTCTAATGAGGGGGCATGACAAAGCATTGACTTTTATCCATTTTAATCAAAAGCATTAGCCTGGCTTACAGTGAACAGATACCGTTCCTCGTCATATGTGCACGTTTTACAAGTGCGGCATTTTTTGTTTCTGGGATCTTTACAGTCTTTATACAGAAGCTTTATCATATTGTAAATATATATATATTTTTGGAAACAGATATATCAATATTATATATGTCATGATTTACTCAGCATCATGTCGTTTCAAACCTATATGATGTTTTACACCACAAATAGAGAAGTTTAGCAGAATGTTCATGCTGCTCTTTATCATGGTTTATATTTTTATTTCATATATAATGTCAATGGTGACCAGCAGTTGTCAGGGCTAAAAATGACATAAAAGCACCATAAAAACAATGATAGTGCGTATTAATAGTATGCCAAATAAAAATGACAACTCGTGATATTGATACGAAAGAAATGGACATGGCGTGTGCATGCTATGCGATGGGAAGGATTAGGGTTGTGGGGTAGATGCTAAAATTACGTATCATATGCACGCCAACAAATTTCATATCATATGCACGCGAAAACTGCATATTATATGCACGTCAAAAGTGTTTTTTCGTAACAATACTACAAGTTTTTGTTTTTATTTGGCATACTATTTATACGCATTTTCATGAGACCGGGCTCATAAAAACCTTCTTCTGAAACTTTGTGTGAAAAAATACTAACATCTAAGACATCTCTTTATTTTAATCTTTAATAATTAACTTATAAATTGAAATATGTCATGTCATAGCACATTAGGTTTAAAGTCAATGATGCTAAACATCATGTCTTTCATAACTGATCACAATATGCCAAAATCGAATATCTGTACATTGAAATGACAAAATTGAGAATTGAGCGCTTTGGCAGAAGATCATTTTTAGTAAAATGCTAATTACATCTCAGTTTCTTACATAAAGCTATAGTATGACATAAGAGGACTTGGAAAATAACACATGAGTCATTTGGACCACTTTTTATGATACATTTATTGAGCGTTTCTTATAATTTTTGGAGCTTGACAGAACTTGGTCACAATCCACTTTCATTGTATGAAAAAGAGTGTTGTGAACATTGAAAAAGTACAAGTTTAAAATAACATAGGGACAAGTAAATGATGACAAATTCTGACTGAAAAAAACGTATAAATATCCTTATGGGTGTAATATTACTATTACGATATACATGCCTTGTTGAGACGATCTAGAGGAAAATGAACTTCAACATCCCTCTAAATGCTGACAGGCCAATGTAAAGAGGGTAAAGGGATTAAACCATGTGGCCCAGCAATCGCAAAATAAACCGAGGGCTAATCTTGCCTTTAAAGCCAAAATCTCCTGACCCCTAAGACTTCAAACTAGCATTAAGAGAAAAACACAACAGGGGTCTTTTCAGGTGAGCGGGTGGCTGGGCCGTACACCCACACCAATGCAAACACAAATTATCATATCAATAGACATCCACTGTCTCTTTTTCAATACAGGAAGCTCTTAATCCTAATAACGCACCAATGATTACATGCCAGAAGCATGCATATATGTGAGTGTGTGTGTACGTACGCAGACAGACAGACAGACAGACAGACAGACAGACAGACAGACAGACAGACAGACAGACAGACAGACAGACAGACAGACAGACAGATAGATAGATAGATATGTAATTGTAGTTGAGTGAGCCAAAAGGGTATGTGTATTAGCATTTATATAATATCCTTTATTTAACACACTTTATTAAAAAATTTCCTCATATGGGCTGACATATATCATTATCATCAAGATAAGAGGGATCTTAAGGAAAAATGGTTTTGTTGAGTCGAACAGCCTTGCGTTTTAAAGACTGTGGAGTTCAAAGTGTCAACTGTCGGGCACATAAAGAGACATAACCCTTCACAAGAGCGTCAAAGTTTCTCAAAGCCTACCAGTCCAGGGTATCCATTTGATTGAAAATAATACGTCGTTCCATCTTTCAAATATGTACTTTTCCTAAAGCATCGTTGATTGCCCTGTGTCCATTACTAGGAGAGATTATGATAATATTCCACATTGTGCTCTGTGTGATGCAGGGGAAATTCAATACTCAAAAGGTTAATGCAATCAATTAGGATGACAAAGGGGTAAAGTAAAACCTTCCTGCTCGCCGAGAAAGGAGCAGGGACGAAGAAGGAGAAAAAGGTATTGAAAGTTTGAATAGATCTGCCAGGAGAGAAGAGGCACTCCAAATATGTGAGAAAGAGGTGAAAACGAGTGTTATCTATTCTATATGAGCTCTTCAAAGCGTCCGCTGTCCTTGTGTCACACAAATGCACATGCACACAAGACAGATAAAGATTAAAGAGGAGCTCTCACTAATACTCAGTGGCTACATCCTTTTCCTTACACAATATTCTCATTATTTTAAAAACATAGAACAAGCCCACCAATAAAGCTAAGCCTGTCACAAAAATAAGATTGTTAGGTTTAAATGATAAAAGAATAGATTTACTGGTAAAAACGCATTCATCTGTGTGAACTTGAGGGCAAACTTACTTCATACACCCACTAGAAATCCCCTTGAGGCCAGTTGGTTAAAAGTAATTACAAAAAATGTCTATATATTCCACTTCCTTAAGCTTACTCTGGCTTTCAACATATGTTTTGGGTTTAATGTTTCAATTTCATCTGCACAGAGCAGTCACAGCTTGAATATTAACAATAATAAAACGACGCTGAAATTAAAAAGACAATCCCTTCTCTTCAAGAGGGAGACAATGGCCTTTATTATTTAGATAGATGCTACACCGCTGAACAACACAAAGGATTCCCATCATTGCAGATAAATGGATAAAGTTAGATAGCAGTATTGAGCTGTACAACTATTGTGATAATCCATATTACCTTTTCAGTCCTCAGCACAGTCTATCAGGGAGAGACGGTGATAATTACATCTTAGCAACCGTCTGTTCTGATAAAAAAGGCAGAGAGTGGCACAGTAACGTTGCTCTATTGAGAGATGCTGCAATGCCTAATTTCCCACCCAACGCAGAGAGAAATGACATAAAGGAAGACGGCTGTAATCCACCACATCTGGGAAGAAGCCAACTTAAACCCCACCTGTTTACACCAGGCCCAAATGCAACAGATGAATTTCTGCACAGTGATGTCCGCTGTCACTATATCTGTTTGCATTCCGTTACGCTTTTTTGGAATTCTATAATTGACAAAGATTTGTAAAGAGACAAATTTCCAGGAATATTTCCAAAGGAGATTGCTCCGTTCCAAAATCTAGCGAGTTGCATGAGCAAAATTTTAAAGCATCGTAAATGCGCTCCAGGCATGTAGTCTGTTTCTAAAGGTAGGTAAATTAAAAAGACAGTTCACCCGAAAATGAAAATTCTGTCATCATTTACTAATTTACAATACAGAAGATATACAGGTTTAGAACAACATAATTTTTGGGGGGAACTATCACTTTAATTTTGCTGGCTCAGAATACTACATATTCATCAAAATCTATAAGACAGTATTGCATGTATCCTTTGCAGAGAGACCCAGAATTCACTGCGAAAAGTGGTGGACAATGCGAGGGAAATGCTGGTCTTATATTTAAAATTAAAGCCATGTATTAAAAAAGTTGGCAGTTACTTGTGGTATTTAATCATCAAATCCCATTTCGCATTTGGCATGTGTTAACTTTAGACTGAGCCGTCTAGCATGAGAGGTAACCAAGGCCTTCCGTCGACATGCAAAGAAATTTCACTTTTTATAAGCGCAACTGCTGTAATTTGACCTACATCACATTTCCCTGTTGCACCATTTTAAGGGCGAGTGGACGTACCACTGAGACAAAAAGCCTATAGGCTTTGAAGTTTCAGGGCTTATGAAAGGCAAGAGACCACGGTCTCAAAAGATGTGACGGCCTGGAGGCCCCGATTCAAAAGAAAAACAATTACTTTGAGCGCGAGGGGAACGCGATGCTCCTGTCTTGGCTTCCTGCGGCCTGAGTGGCGGCCGGGCGTTGGGGGGTTGAGGGGGCGATTTGAGGAGGTGTCGGGTTTGATGGATGGGCCGGAGAGAAAGTCTATTCACATGGAGATGTTACATCATAAATATTTACACAGGGCTGCCGTTTCCATGTAGCCTCTTCTTGTTTTGACACACTGGAAAAAAATTCAAAGGCCAAAAAAATCGAAAGGGAAAAAGAGAAAAAGTAAATAGTCAACGCATACAAAAGAGGTGATGGCTTTTTTGTTATCACAGTTTGGACTGATATATTAAAGGAAAACGAGAAAAGTAAGCTGACAATGTAACTTGTTAACTCAGCAGATACATCCTCTCTTCAGCCCTATAAAAGAGGGTTTAATATATCAATGTCTGTAATTACTTAAATAGGAGAATAGTCTCCGCAATCTGACTTTGCACTACATTTGAACCAAGCGATCTCTGAAAACAGCCCAGTTCGGCGGTCTAGCTAGAGGGAGCCTGCTTTTTGTTGTCTTAAAAACAGCTCATCCAATTCTTCACAGCAAGTGCAATTAAAAGCCTTCCAACTCCCCGCAGAAGGCCTGAACCAACAAAAACAAATTTGGCAGTTTAATTTTCTTCCCACTGTTTGAGAGGGAATCCATTCTGGGAGGCTTCTGTGCTGCACCCGCCTGGTCTCTGGGAGCTTTTCGGGAAGGGAAAAGGCATGCAAGGCCCCATGTTGGAGCCAGTTTGGCTGATTAGCTGAATTAAATATATCAAAACCCAATTAAGCTAACTATACTCCAGCCATTCAGGCTGCAATGAGGAGAGAATTGGGTCATGATGCTGGGGCTGCCTAGCTTGGCACACTGTCCTAAGTCTGAATGCGAAGAGGGACTCCTAAAGCATCTGGCTTATTAGACCGAGACGCAGAAAAACATTGCTTTGACTTGAAAGCAGGCCTGGGTATGACGGTATATGCAATGCGATAGCAGTAATGTGTCAATCGGTAGAGATTGTGCTGTTTAAAAATACAGCATGAAATTCAATGATTGCTTTGTTGGTTTTAACAGGAGTGAAACAACTTACATATTTAATAACCATAAAAAATATATACATTTATTAAATAATGAAATAAAAAAATTGTTAAACAATAAAAATTGTGACGTATACCTTTCTCATGACTCTTACCGCTCACCCCTACCTGATAGTAAAACCAAACGCTGTTATCTTACAAGAAAAAATATATATTTAAATGGCTCTAAAGAACAAAGATCTCATCCACACATCGACATAAAGAGCATGATCTGTGTTGTTCTCTCTCCATTCCCTGCCCAGCCATGCATGACTGCCGGTGGCTGCCGAGACATTGTTTAGACATAGTTTGCCCGTGATTGATGCTGCAAGTGTGTATTTCATCCTGCGCTGAAAGACACTGGCAGGACAAAGGGGTGTTGGTTTCTCTGAGCTGCGTATCATGGTCAGGCCAGCACCCCCTGGACATGAGAATGACCCCGAGACTGACACGAGACAACGCACAACATCACTCCTTTCCGCTGAGATTGCTGCTGACTCAGGAGCCACGGGCAAAGCCATGGAAAAGAGTGTCATTCATCCCAGAGAGCAAATCTTTATGCTCTTAACTTTGTCTGTAAACTTCCATGAGCTGTATTAATCATTTGTGGCATCTTATGCTTATCGAGATGGCAGCTGCCAAGTGCTAAACATGATGATAATGGAAAACCGTGTGCAAAGCTGCATGCACTTTTAACAAACAATGCAACCTCAGAGCAACAGTGAAAGTTAGCAATATATTTCAGCATTGCCTTGAAACCTAAAAAAGGGAAACTAACATTTTGCCAACATGTAATCACTCACTGTATGACTTTATTTTGTGAAAGGAGAAGTGCTGAAGAATGTACTGCCTGTGGATATGAATGACAAACTTTCATGTTTCAGAAAGCATGCAAATCACAATATAAATATGATGAAAGTTCCATAAAAGTTGTCAATATGATTCATATTTTATTCATTTTTCTCTTAAAACCTCTGCAACTGGATCCTTTAAATAGTGAGTTTATATACTGATTCAAAGTGTGACATTATTTCTTTAGAAATGAATTCTTCTATTCAGCCAGGATGCCCTAAATTTATCAAAGGTGATAATAAATATTTATATTTATTTATCTGTTCAAATAAATCAATGTTATACTAAACTATTTATTTATTAATCTTAATTAAATTTTAATAGCATTTATTTATTTAATTTTATTAATTTATGAATGTATTTATTTTTGTTTGAAGCAGCACAACTGTTTTCTACATTGATAAAATAAGAAATGTTTCTTATAATGACAACTGGATTAATGGCTGCTGATAATTCAGCTTTGCCATCAAATTCATCCCAATCAAATACAAAGTTGTAGTTAATGGTTTAATAATGGCGAGAATAGGACCTTAAAATAAAGTACGATTGATATTTCTTAAAAATAATTTTTTTAAATCCAACCCCAAACTCGCCAACAGTAGTGCATAATCTTACGGTCGTCAAATACTTTTATTGTGTTTTTTGTCATTTTTCAACATTTCTGCTTTTATGTTACACAGAAGGCACAAAAAGATTAGCATATATAACTGTACAAATGTAATCATTGCACAAGCTATTTGTATAAATATATTAATAAAAACATGTATATATTCTGAACATGAACCATCGGTCAATGTGCATGCTTCTCCTACCTTTCTCTTCCTCTGACAGAACAAGTCACTCCACTCACAGGCTTACTTCATCTGTAAGACAGAGAGGGAAAAAACACTTCAGAGTAAATAAAATTCAAACCTCTATTTATTAGGCATTACAGAAAACACTCCATTAATACCCCCATATCCACACTGAGCGTATACTGGCTGAGTGTCTAAATGTGAAGATATGTCTTCCCCCTTAGCATTCTGGGTGCAGAAACTCAGTTCTGACTGAACAAAAGGCTCTCAAATGGCCCCCGTTGTGACCCATTGCATACACACAGAATACTACTGTATGGTGTCACAGTTGGTGGGGACTGACAGGTGACAGAAATCCACCACAAACCCCTCTCACATTACTCATCCGAGCCCAGGAGAGCAGGTGTGCCATCAGTTAGCCAGTTTTTCGCAAATATTTTATCGTGGCTTGCCGATGATAATTTACTTAGAATCAGTAATCCTAAAATCTGATTGAGGGAGGATTTTATTAGCCACTATGACCTTGGCCGGCATGCATTAACCAAGGCCAGCACAACACTCATATTACAGTGGGCAGTAAAGCCAAGCCAACTGTGACCACTTTCTTCTGATTTCTCTGTAAGCAAACATCCATGATGAGATGTCTGGTGATATATGTGGTTTGAACAGCAGAGCCTAACTGAGCGTGGATGAGAGAGCGAGATAAGCATTGTTTAACGCTATGAGATGAGCACACAGCAGAGTAATTCTTAGTCACTCTGTAACATAACTGTATCACTTTAATGTTTGTTTAAAGGAGAACTGTCTCATTTTCGTGTCACTAGCGACACCATCTGGAACTGCAAAAATAGCTTTGATTAATAAATGTTTCAAACAGGTTTCCAAAACACTTGCCCTGCCTGCTATTGGTCAAGCATACTGATAGCTCCGCCTTAAACTCACGTGATTGGTTAAACCAGAATTGCTTTGTCAGCTGTTTGGGATGCTCAAACAAAGAAATCAATGCGTTGTGGTTTACTTTTTGTTCAGACCTCTTTTTAAGGTTGAATAAAGTATTTTAACTCTGAAAAAATTATTTAACTAGCCTAGTCTTTTAATCTTTATTCTTTTTTCATTTTAATCATCATCAATTTAATATATTGAGATTTACATTACATAGATAAAGTTGTTTTGTGGCTTTTAGTCCACATGTTTTTGTAAATATGCATGCTAGTGTACACCTACAAAATTACATACTGTAACACAGTAACAGAAAAACACACCCAAAATATTGATGACTCATCCTGCACTGCACAGATATTTGTCCAATCAGATACTCTCTAATCAGGAAGCCCACCCCCCTGTGACCAACTAACTATCTGTGGTTTATTACTAAGTGATAGAAAAGTAGGAGGAGCTTTTTGATAAACACCACCCACACTCTCTAATTCATATGTCAACATAAGCAAGAAAACTGCCCTCGACAAGCGATGTAATGGGGTCTTTAAGTTTAACCAGTCATTTGAAGAAAAGGTAGTACACACACACACACACACACACACACACACACACATGTTGTAAAACAAACACCCAAATGAGAGACTGTGGCAACCGGCAAAGTTTCCTAACCTTGAGAGCATGAGCAACCGAAAAAGTAATAATAATTCTAACCTGATCTTCCTACTTATTTTATATCTCCCCTCAGCAACCTAACTTCTACTCGGCAACAGTGCAGTTATTAATTCATGAGGCACTAATTAGTTCTTTGTTTAATTTTGTGTTAAACAGACTGACCGGAATGATAACGACTCGCGCTGTAGCGCTCTGGTCCCACGCCGCCCCTGTTTGCTACAACAAGGGAGCATCGTGCGACTAGCATGATGAACCCAATTCCCTTCTAAGTTGCACTTCATTAAGTCAAAATGTGACAAGGAGCTTAGAGGAGGAACTGGCAGATCTGATCGTACATAACAATGCAGGCCCCGTAAGTTTGGGATGAGGGGGAGCCGTGCATTCCAGCATCCATGTTGCTAATTTTCTATTTTTAACCCGTAGGGGCTGCCTTTCATTTTCCTTTAATTGTTTTTGTTGGGAGCTGCAGTGTCCTCTCTTTAAATTGCCGCTCCTATCAACTCCCCAGATCAAAACCCCTGTGCAACATCTCTGGCGCAGAGTAAACAACAGGCTTGCCCTTTTGCATGAAGTGGCGCGGGCGGAATGTGCCGGTAAATAGGTGACTAATAACACGTTTGGCGCAGCGCACACGCCAGCTCACGTCATACGCACGCCATGACAGGGTGTACGTTATAAAAGACAGCAAAGAAAACTTAGAATTGTATGCCTTCTCGAGAAACCTGCTGAGAAGGAAACAGAACAAAAGCCAGCCTGAAACTGGGAGGAATGTGACTGTTTTCCAACCACCCCATATTTCACATTTTTCACCAATGCGGCGAGAACACAAACATAATAGAGAGGCTAATCAAGCGCATGTTTGAGATTTATGATGATCTGCTGAGAGCATTTGCCAAGTTTTTCTCTTTCACACATGAGAAAGTGTGGTATTCCTCATTCTTGCAAATATAAGAGACACACCTATACCCCATCCGGGCACAGTTATGTAACGTGTGATATAATGCATGTTTGATCTCTTCGTTCTGCCCAACTATGTGTCTTATATCATTTGGGTAAGTTCCTTTATAAAAGCATTCGCATCTGTAAAAAAATTAAATAAATGCTTATTTTAACACTGTTAGCTTAACAACATGCTAACATCCAACTTAAGTTGAGTTTCTCTTGTGAAGTGCCATTTTTGCAGTGTATAGAGTTGCTGGCAATGTTGGTCATGTCAAATAACTTCACTTATCAGGTTCCATGACAAGTAAGATTATCCCTTAGAAGGCAGCTGCCTATGTAGTAGGCAGTGAGGCAACTCAGGTTTTGTAAGAGGTGGACAAGTTTTGACAAGAAATTTTGATATACATGAACTTATATTTCATCTAGTAACAAAAAGTTCATATAAAAAGAGTTTAGAGCAATTAAAAACAGTATTGTTCCCAGTAATTGTGAGTGGTTGTATTCTTAATAGACTATTGCACATAGATATATTCATAGATGCCTCATTAGGGACTGTTTCTTTGGGCTGCGACACGTAAGCCATCTGCCATTTTTGGAACGGTCTGCGAACCTTTGAGGGCATTGACTGTATGCGTCTACAACAGCAAGTTATACACTTGTATATCTTCGAATATTCATTGATTATTATTGTGAATGATGTCAAGTTGCCCGTTCCAAGATGGCAGACGCGTCAACGTATCTGGAGCGGTCGAATAGGGAATCTATACATATCTATGGCATTGCACGGTTAGCCTTGCCAAATGCTAACATCAAACTTCAGTTGAGTCTCTCTTGCCACTCTGTTGAGTTGTTGGTGATGTTGGCTGTTCTAAATTCAATATTTTAAGGGGTTATATTATTACTAAGATGCTCCCTAACAAGGCAGTATAAAGAGATGCATCTCGCTAGGTTTTGGAACAGACCTCAGATATCATGTAACTTTAATATGAGAAAAACAAGATTATATATATAAAATCTACCTTGTTTGCCTCTACACACATCTACTGAGTTGCTTCACAGCCTACTGCCTATAGACAGCTGCTTTCTAAGGGAGCATCCTAACCATCACAGAACATCATAAGGGACTAATTTGGAACACAACTCTACAAAGCACACAAATAGTGATCCAAATGGGTCACTCAAATTGAATTTGATGCTTAGCAACATGTTGCCATCTAATATAGCATAAAAAAACACAATTGGGATGAAACAATATTTTTTTTCTTGGGGGCTGTTTTAGAATTTAATTAAATATTGAAATAGTTCATTTATAAACATTTGTCCACCATTTTTGCATTGAGCTTGTCGCAATGCATTCTGGGATTGCCTTCTCTGCAAATAATACTGCCTTAAAAGAAGGCAGCATAATTAAGTCACCTACCCTTTGCAATGCCCCACAATGCTGCCTCCATAGGCAGCTCACTAGCTTTTGGAACAGAGCATAGATGAGATATTTACCCTCTCAAGGGTCTCCCCATTAGTTAAAGATACGATAAAAAAACAGACTTGTAATTACACTGTATAATAGGCAAGATTGGCATTTTCAAAATCATTTTCATGTGGATGGAAATGACATTGCTCTGACTATTCTGTATTCACTGGTGCAGATAAATAAACAAGGCATGAAGAAAGAGAGAGAGAGAGCGAGCTAGGGAGAGAGAGGGGAAAAAAACATGAAGAAAGAACGCATAGTACAATGGCAAGCAGGTCAGTAATTAGAAAGTCTGTTTGCACAGTAATAATTTTAATATATTCATCAGGAAACAGGGCATGCTTCGCATGATAAAACGCCATCAAGGAAGATATCCCAGCACCCCCTTAACCTTTACTGAAGACTGACAGCAGATTGCCGAGGATCTTAAAGACAAACTAGCTCGCCAATTATTGACACATACGACTAGGCTTCGTTCTGCGGGGAAATTATGCAGCGGACAGTTGACATGAAAACATGACATTTAGATACTACTTTTCGCTCGCCGTCACAGTTACCCACCGTGGGTTAGTCTTATTAGTTAAGTAACTCAATCAAGAGTGCGGTGTTCTTTTTAATAAACCTGCACGGAAGTCGCAACACCTGTTAAACCAACAGAAAGTGATGAGCGCCGCTCTTCTCTCAGTGCTGGAAAGACCAAAACAGTCATGTACATGACAAGAAGCAGTAACCTTGTTTGTTATTGTGACTGGTGATGATGCTATGGAAATTATTGCAAATTGTTTAAAGTAACCCTGACACACACACACACATAAAAACTTGACCTTATTAAGTCATTTCACAAACAGAAAAGCATTGAAAGGTGAAATCGGTCTCGCCATAAGATCGTGCTCAGATCAAATCAGGCATGAAATAAACTTCGTTGCACACGAACCAGGAGAGCAAGTTCTGTTAATGTGCTTCTCACACCTTGAAAAAAACATCCATTAAAGATTTCTTCCACAGAACTTGATTTCCTTTAAGCCCCCAGAGTCCGTGTGCATGACAAAACTCTTACATGACAGCTTCCTTTCCTGAAAGCGAAGTTAGCTGCTCCCAGAGAATCCACAGAGGACCTGTAGGTTTAATAATTAAAAACAGGAACATACACATTCAAAGTAGCATACAAAACAGCTTGAGATAACAATCCTCTGTCCTCTTAGTTAGGATTTATGGCCGAACCATTGTTTCCATTTCCTGGCTGTGTTTGTAACTTATAAAATTAGAAACTCGGGAACCTTTCTGGTGGAAGCGGACTCGGCCCAAATAAAAGCTAATCGCTAATTACATGATTCAGATGACATACTTTGGAAGCCATTAAAGTGAGCAGCCTTTCCTCCTTGGCTCAGACCTTTTCATTCTTTACGTGCTCCCCTCTGAGTCGCTATTCAACGGCAGTGGCACAATGAAAAATCGGACATTTACTTAATAGCGCTGCTTATGCAGAGCTGACAGAGGCGAGAAGGCCCCCCTTTTTGCTGTCACTTTTCGGCGCTATTCTCCACTGCCTGCTGGAGAGAAGGACACTGGGCCGAGGGGCAGCTACCTCTGCACCCCACCCTGCCCTCCTGCCCTAATTTTTGTCATCCATCTCTTTGAAATCTGGCGCTCACGTGGGAGCGAAGAATGATGAGCGATGTGCAACAAGTGCCAGCGCCATGGAAACCTATATTTTCCTCTCAAAATATTCCTTTCTGGCTCTTTTGAGGAGCTGTCACTGTGCAAAGCGAGCATCACACGACCCCGCGCCTGGCCGTGACAAAGCCTATTTTCTGCCTCGAACTTGATTGATTAAAGAACTTTTTAGCAAAACCATGTAACGAGACAAAAAAGTGACACATGGAAGAAAGGGCCGGGGGTGAGCTTCTATCACACTGTTTCCCCGGTAATATGACAAAAAAGAGAAGGGGGTCGGGAGGGGGAGCCGAGGTCAGTGAGAGCATGAAAACCGACCACAATTGCGATTAAGACGATCGGGAGAAAAGGCAAAGACATTTGGGAAGGGAGCTCATCTCGTGGCCGACATGAAATCAAAACTGACCCTATCTAAACTGAACTAAAATGAATTAAAACCAGAAAACACAAAAATAAAATCTAATTCAAAACATGCAATAAAAAGTCAAATATAATGACATAATATAATGAGAACCCGGACCAATTTCTCCTAATAGGAAAATTATGGGGCGTATAAAACAAACCAAATGGACCACTTATAACATGTTTCAGCAGTTGTTTGCCCTCCTTGTGAAATATCTGTAATGTTACATATATGACACATTGGGCGTTTATGATCATTTTTTCATGTTACATATATGTAACATTTGGCGTTTATTTCTCAATTGAAAAAAAAATACATTTTACATTTTTTGGCTAAATAATTTATTTTCTTCTGTTTATATGCTTTTCCACAACATATATCAAAATGATTACTTTTCTGGGAGGATCAAACAAAAACCTTTTTCAGAAGTAAAACAGTTACAAGTAATACAGTATTACAGTAATACAGTTACTAGTAATACAGTATTTTATTTGCTTTGCCACAACATATTTCAAAACCACATAATTGTGACCATTAAGTTTTACAACAACTCTTTTGTAGCATATCAAAATTCTACCTTTTTAGGTTTAACCAGAAATGAATTAATTTTTATTTTTTCACAACTCGAAAATTTGCGAACTGAATAAAATAAACAATTACCTCACACTGGAGATCAACATGTTAAACGTGCAATGTAGATTTGTTAAAATATGCTTTGAAATGAGCAGCAGAAAATATATAACACTAAAATAATTAAATCAGCTAAATTAATTGAGCAGCTCATCACCATTTTTCTTAAAGAGATAGTTCACCCAAAAAATGAAAATTTGATATTGATCTGCTTACTGCAAGGGCATCCAAGCAGGGCCGCATTAACCATTGGGCTAGGTGGGGCTGAAACCCTGGGGCCCAAGCAAGGAGGGGGCCCCTGATTGGCTGTGGAGTAGACTGACTGGTCATCGGTAGCGCCGATCGCCAAACCCCCATGCACTTATTAGTGCTATAAGTGGAGCTTTTCCATAAATTCCATTACCATTAGTGATTAAAACGTCACGTTTGAATTTGCTTTACCAGTCAAATACATTTATTATAGAGGCTATTTTACTTTTGAATGACCTGTGCACGTATCTATACAGGTGATCGCTGCGCCTAATGGCCGCATTCACTTTATCTCATTCTGGTGTAATCTGGAAATGGTCATGTAAAGAACAGTCTTCGATAAGTAAAAAACTATGCTAAAAATATATATATATGTGAGAGGGGCTATTCTAAAAAACACAGGAGAGAGGGGAAAACACTAGTTAGACAGTAAAATCCACAGCTAGGTTATTTTTTACTAAAGCTGATGGTGGAGTGAAAGTTGTGGAACAGTAAGAGGACCGGACACAGAGCAGATAAAACACAGCGTCATCGTCCCCACAGATTTTAGGTTAGTTTGAACAAAGTATATTCACTTATCGAGAAAACCGGGTAGAAATATGTCAGTCATTTTGCGCATCATAATGTAAGCTTTTCATTTAAACGCATTTTAAGCATTGTGGTTTAAAAACAAATGTAACTGTTCAGGGACATTAAACAGCGGGGCAGAATTCATTTTGGCAAATGCGTGTTTTAAGACGGTTTCAGCCTGATATGCGGCGCAGCGTGCACCTGCTCGTACAGCGCCTAACTAAACTTGAGGTATTTTCCACGCTTTGTGCTTCACCAAATACACACAGCTATGTGTCAAAGTACCTGTATCCTCGTCAACACAGACATTTGTGTCTTAAATGAGTGTTAATTTTGAAAGATAAAGCATAGGCTTAGCCTATATGAGATCCTGGCATTATGATGAGATCTTAAAGCAGAATCAAACTCATAAAGGTTTAGAACAACAACAGAACTTAAACTATTCTTCTAAAGCAGCCTAATATCTGCTGTTGCTATTTTTGTCAATAATGTAAATCAAACATTAGAAAGAAAATCACTCACTGTTCAATATCACTCACCGAATCATTTTTGTAAAATAAATACAAATGAATGTACATTGAATTTATACAGTGAAGGCTATTCATTTTATTTATACATTTATTTTATACAATATAATATGTCTTATTCAAAAACTCGCTCACCCTGCTGTTATTTAATAGATTAAGTATTTCAAGTAAGTCGATTTCTTTGTTCTATTGTAATTCGTGATTGTTTACTTGTCTTAAGTAGGCTAAAGCTTGCTTTGTTTTTATTTAGGATATTTTTTTTGTGATATTGAAACTGGTAACAAGAATTATGAAATTTCAATGCATCAAAATTGTTGGTAGGATACAAATCTTATTTAAAGGTATATATATATATATATATATCGTTATTGTGATGGGGTGGGGTCTGCAGTAACTCATAGCCACGGGGCCCAGCGAGGTCTTAATGTGGCCCTTCATCCAAGATGTAGGTGAATTTTTTTCTTCAGTAGAACACAAACAAAGATTTTTAACTCAAACCGTTGCAGTCTGTCAGTCATATAATTGCAGTCAATGGGACTCACGGCTTTGAGAGAAAAAAAACATACACAGACAAAACCAAATTAAACCCTGTGGCTCCTGACGATTTCCTTGCGGTGGATCAGAGGTAAAAAATATATTTAAAAATATATATATAAATACTGTTCAGTTTCTTGCACAGACCAATCGTATCTTATCTTTAGACCTCAATGTATCGTTACGAGCCGATGTATGTATTTCAGAAAAAATTAGGTATGTCTATAATTAATATATAATTTATACATAATATAAATTATATGAATATAAATATATACATGCAAATACATGTACATATTTTCAAAATATATACTGTATGTATGTACATTTATACATACCTAGTAAATATACAAAGTACACACATATATATTATGTAAACAAAAACGTTTGTTTTGGATGTGATTAATCACGATTAATCGTTTGACAGCACTAATTTATTAATAAATGTAATCAGAAATCACAGGCCAGTCAGAATGGTGTAGTTCACGCACATACCAGCAGGGGCTGACGAACTAAACCACTTCCTCCAAACACTTTCATCCTGATATGGAGCACTGAAATTAATTCCCAAAGGATATAATACCCTGTTACACTCAAAAGTGAGTATGTTGGAAAATGGGTAGCGAACCGCATTTCATGTTGACTTTAATACGATTTTTAATCTCGCCGAGAGCAATTTGTTATACTTACGCCTTGAGAGTTCATACATCACCCCATTACGGAACTTTTTTTTATTTCCACCGAGAACCTCCCTGGCACATTTGATTAGCCATGTTACCATAACTACCCACCTTCAATCTGACTCATGATCGCTGCTTCACCGCTATCAATGCCAGCGCATAATCTCCACTAATTCCCAGCTTTGACTAGAGAAATGCTTTTTGCATTAACTTTCATCTACACATCTGTATAACCTGCTCGTGCGACTCGAGTAAAGCGAGAGATCAATATGCTACACAGAGCACATTTCATGTATCTTGTTGGCCTAAGTGACAGGCCATTTAATATGAAGTGAGGCGGATCCAGCGGGCCAGATCTGCGCACGAGTCGGGCTGCAACATTTATTCACCTCCAGAAACAAGTCAATACAACCAGTTCATCAGCTGGCTTTCATCCGCTAACACATTTCTTTTGTGGATCATTACGGTTTGAAAAACAACAAAAGGTGGGGGAAAAAAATGAAAATGTTTACGCTGAAAACATTTCGGGTTGTAAATGGTCTTTATTAGCCAGTATGAACCAGACATGCTCATGTAATGTTTCATCCCAGCTGCCTTTATTCAAATGAAAAAGGGGATATTTACCAAGCGTGCGGGAGGGGGTGTACTTTGGCATCATGAGTCTTGGCAGGAGAAAATTAGTATTCCAGATCTGGCCAATCTAGGCTCAAAAAAGAGCCTTAGCAAATCCCCACGGTGGAGGTGTCAGCCGCAAAATGACAAAAATCTGCTCCTTGACAGGGAGTCATTTATATTTTAGCTCCGTTCCATTATCTTAACGAATCCATCATCAGCCAATGCAATATTAACAGCAGAAAATCAACTCATTAGATCCAGGGGGATTTAATCAAGATTGCAATCATGTATGCGGTTCCTGGAGAGTTTGATTTTTTTCTTTTTCTTTTTGGTCCTTTCCACGTAATTGGCGCATCTCAGATCTTAATAAATTATTCTCTGTCTCAGACTGATGCCATTTTTCCCTCCCTCTCACGCCAGGCTCACTCCGGCTCTGACTATAATATTTACAATAAACATTATTATGTCATGGGCACACTGTTTAAATGGCCTTTAGCTAACTCTGAGAGGTAATTGGCTTTTCCATTTCTCTCTCGTTTTCTTCTTAATTGCCAGATGATATTGCTAACTGTCTCCCAAGAAAGAGGAAAGCGTTTTGGTGGGGCTGTGCTCTTTTGCCTTTGAAAGTCTTCTGCTGAAGATAGTGAGTGACTCTTTGAATTGTTAACAAACACAAATAAATATTAGAATGTCGGGTCACGACAAACACCAGCACCATGCTGGTTTAAAGATGGACTGAGCAACTTTTTTTTGTCTATGTTTCATTGGCTGATTCAGTAGTACTCTGACTTCATACTGACAACTATTAGATGCAACTATATAAAACAAAATGTGTTCATTTACCAATAATGCTGCAGAAATATCCTATTCACACACAAATGTGTAACTCATAAATGAATGTCATATAATAGAAAGGTTGCAAAGATAAAGGGAGAAGTGTCAAAGTCTCACTTGGTGGACAACTTGGCACTGTTTCTGGGTTTTATAATCATGTACTCTAAGTACAGAACCTATTTACTTCATTGTGGAAAAAACGAAATCTCTCAGAGTATAATAACATGTCATATAAAGTAAACAATAACATCATAAACTGTGCTTCTTTAACTCAAATCATACAATGTTAACAGCTAATGTTTCAATCTAAAAGAAAATTGTCTCTTTTAACTACTGTATAAAGTGGGACATTCACTGCAGTGTTTATTAACCATATTGCAATGTCACAAATTCATTTTTATGGTCAATGAATGGAAGCCCAGTTTTGCTTCAGAGTAAAGAAAACATGTAATTGTAAAATAACATCCCATGATAAGAAGTCAAAAATGTCTCATTTATCAGTTATGAAAAATAGTCTGAAAGACAATACTAAAAGCTAAGTCACATGACCTCATTAATTTGCATGTAGTTTGCTTGTTGTATTTTTTATTATATTAAATAATGTCTCTCATTTATATATATATATATATATATATATATATATATATATAAAATAAAAGTAGAAGCCCACTTCTGCTGCAAAGTAAATAAAACAATTATAAGACAAAGTTTAAAGAAACAAACATTATGTGATAAACAGCTAAAAAACAATTCTCAATTATGGCATATAAAGTCACAGATATGAAAAACAGTTGCAATTACAATAAATGAAGCAGCAATTATCTTTACAAATTTAAATGAAAAGTACTATTCACCTCTACTTACAGTACCATGACACAGGACACCATATTATTTGAGTTGAAGTACCATTTCATTAAATAAATGATCAAAACAAACAATATAGTCAAACCCAAGTTAAACAGGAGTCCTGTAGCGTGCCCGGGCCTGGCCTGTTTCCACGGCTACACACAGCTAACAGACACAAATATGGAAGCGTTCACATAAAAACAGTCAGAGGAAGGAAATACATGGATCAATCAACAAGAATATCAAACAAAGTTCATCCCGAAGCCTCTACACATGGTATAATCCTGCCCGGATTAACACACAACATGTCCTACAAGATCCAAAAGTATAAAAACTGAGGAAGAGCCTTCTAATCTGCCTATGGAACAAAGCCTTTTTGTACAAGCCTTACCATGACCTTGTCACTACCAGTTAAACTCACTGTCTATTCTGCAATATAAAGCCCTGGTCATCTCGTTGTGCCTCCTCCTGTTTCCTGTGGCCGCCCTCTGCCTGTGGAGAGCAGCACAGAAAGCCCGGCTAATCCCCATGTCACTCCGAGATAGTCAGTGCTAAATCCTTCTCCTCAGTAAACCAATCTCTGTGTTTTTTTATCTAAATCTATTAGATTATAAACAGTTCCTGGCTCTGCCTGAGTCAGTGCGACACATACTAATCCTAATCGGAATAGACAAGTATTAGCCCAGTTCAAGGGGAGCTACACTGTGACTGTGTTCATCTCGCTGCGACAAGAGCCAATAACACCTCAGGTCCTTGATTTAAAAAAAAAAAGCATTCTAGTGCCAATTAAAAATACTGTAGTAGCTCACCAAAATTGTGCTACTTAATGTGTTTTAAGGATGTAAACAAATTCTCTCTACATGCATAAAAACAATGGCTCCATGATTATATCATACAAATCTTGTTAATCAGATTTATGCTGCTGCTGCTATTTGTTTATACGGCCTTATGTGTTTAAATAAATTTGCTAAAATCCTAGCATCCAATAAGCAGAGTTGCCCTATAAAGTGATCAGGGTTAAATGCCTCCCTGCTTGCCAGAGTTAAAAATAAAGTCTTATTCTAAGATACTTTTTCAAGCTGTTTAGTTCTTTGCATGTCTGCACACACTGCAGGAAAGACTAGGACAAGAGGAAAATGTCAGTTTAATTCATCTAATTTGTGCCTTTTAGGGTGAATTTAATCCCATCTTGCCACACTTTGTGATAAACGAAGCAGATATTTTCAGAAGCTGCATTAGTTAATGTGAGCTGGCAGTGAGTAAGACCTATTGGAATGGGTCCATATGACTTATGAGGACAGGACTGACTAGATTCAGAGGTGTCTCTCTCCAACAATGTTGTTGCCAGTGCTATCAGGGCCAAAAATGTGAGTGCTGAAATACTACCTTAAAATCTTCACACTCAAGTAAACTTATTCAACTGTTAGTCTTTATTTAAAACAAATCAATAAAAAGAGTTCCTGGGCTTTGAATATACATATACAATTAAATGAAATATAATTTTACAAAAAATTATGCTATTCCAAACCTAGCCAGAGCTCCCAGTGCCATTGTCTGAGAGTGTTTGTCTGAAAGTGAATGTAAGAGAAAGAAAGGATACATATGCATTCTGAAATTCAGCGCATAGTAACAGATTTGTGTGTCCATGTCTGTTTGTGTGCGACAAAAACAGCGTGTAGCCGCTGGCTGACGGGAAGAGGTGAGGGAGATGTGACAGCAGTGTCTGCTCCCTGTACATGTTAGCTTGGCCCCGAAAGCAAGAGCCTACTCTTGGGTCCTACCCTCTGGGCAGGAATGGGACCCTACATATCACTTCCCATTCCCCATCACTGCTTTAACCAGTTCAGATCACCCCTGCTGAAGAAAAAAACATCTGAAAGCCAAACAAAGCTGGTCTGCAGATATCCCAGCTTTATTAAGTTGATCTAGTTTGCTGGTTTAGAGTCATTTTAAGGACATACAGTACCATCTTGGCCAGGCTGTGACATCAACTAGACCAGTTAAAAGCAGCTAAGAACAGCACATCAGCTTAGATGTACACCTGTAAACCACATGTTCATATCCCGGTTGTATCTTTGGCTGTGTTCACACGGTAAGCATTTGGGATTGACAACTGTGTTTACTAACAGGTGTGACCCAAAAAATTGTTCATACAACAGAAAGAATAACAAAGTCAAGCTCCTTTTCTAAGTAAACTAAACTATAACTAAAGCAAATATCAAATATATCTTATATAAAGATCATCACAACTGACGCAAACTTATTTAACAAACTTGCCCCAAACATGACGCAATTCATAAAATTCATCCTGATTAATCACTGCTGGAAAGAATTAAATAATAAAAAAATTTTTTAGAAATTTTATTTTATATAGTTATGGCCAATTGGTGGATTAGTGGGAAAATACGGTGACATATTTAAAAGGTAAGTGTAAACACACCTATTAATTACTGAAATTATGTCATCATTAGAGACACTAGGTTATTTAAATGTTTATATTTATTCCTTGAAATATTTAAAGAATCGTTATTGGAACAGAAAACAGAATTGTTCAATTCTTTACAATTCCAATCCTAAGTTCCTATTTCAGGGAGTGTGTGAGTTCTAGAATGCAGTTGTCACTCTTTTTCAAAACTGAACTGTATGTGAACAGAAGCGTATTTAGAACTCCAAACAGTACATGTGTGAACAGTCATAAAGAACCAGGACCCCCTGTTGTTTACAATGACTTCTGCTTCACAAACACACAGGCGTTAGGAAGGGTGACCCAAGCTCTACTCAACACCCGCGAATGTACCTGGCATAGACTATTTATTTCCAAATCAGGACCTCGTCAGCTTTGTGAGAAAATCCATGTCTGTCCCGACTGCACTTTTGTCTCTTTTATGTAAGTGGGAGATATTTCAACCGGCTATCGGTTTACCTTATACGTGCTGGTATATGCAGGAAAGGTGCCCATGTAGGGTCAGTCACTCTTCTCTGAACGTCCCTCTGAATCAACACTGCCTGTCTAAGGCCATTTGTTTTGCTCTGTACCCTCTCTTTCTCTCTCTCTCTGGATGGAAAATATGGCATGCTCTTCAGAGTGGAATGTAGTGCTGAGTTGCATGTCAGAGGAGAATTGATAAAATGCCCACAAGTAACACAACCCTTGGTGGCACTTTGAGAATCAGCAGCGGTTGACGTTGGTAAGAGATTTGGCTGAGCTTACGCATATTTTCAGCACTCAGCCATATCTACTGACAACAAAAATCAATCTAGTAGCAAAAAAGCAATCAGTTTAGTTGACCGTGGTAAGGTTAAGCACTAAACCATCAACAAAAAGCCTCAAACTTAGAGAGTCCGTATAAGGGAGAGAATACCATTTGTATGATGCCAATATAGAAAATAGATGCACAGAGGCATTTTCAAGATGGCCGCCACATAGCTCACATCAATTGGACGTCTCTCATAACCAGATTTGTAGTGGTCCTCACTAAATCATATACCAACCATGACATAGAAAGTGGTTTTGCATGAGGGCGGGATCATTGACAATACAAATTCATAAATAAATAGAATTTATATACATATTAAAATATGCATATATAGAGAGGCTATACAGAGAGCAATATCACACGAGTGCTGTTTGTCCCGAGTGCAAATGTGATTTTATACAACAGTACAGTAAATAATAAGTTAAGATTGTGTTATATTTTAAATACAATATTGTCTGTTTTTGCTCAGTTTTGCCAACAAAAATATTACCTATAAAGTCATTGCAGAACTGTTGTGTGTCTCCGAGCAACACAGCGGTGTTTCGTTTCTGAATAAATCCACGTTTTGAACGAATCGTGTCAATCAATGATTTAAAGCCCCATTCATAAAGAGAAAGAGCCGTTTACTTCATTCCTGAATGAATCAGCCGTTCGACTGAATTAATAACTCATAAAGACATTCACCGCCATCTGCTGACATTTTTAGTTTCTTATTTAGTGTATTATTTCATTTATAATAAAAAATGTAAAGCCTTTAAAGGAATAGTTCACACAAAAAGTTCATTTACTCAAAGATGAATGACTTGGGCTACTTTCAGGCTACTGTTAGAAACAAAGTTGTTTTGGTTACCAATGACTTCCATTGCACGAACAAAGAAAAATAAGACATGATTCCCAAATTAACTTATTTTATGTTCCATAGTTTGTTAGCCTAAACGTTTATGTTTGATAAACGTTTTAATACATTTTATGTTGAATCAAATATAATATTGCTTTCTAAAGCTGCAGTTTGTAATGTTTACTTGATACTTTCTCATTTAACACAAAAAATAGCATTAAATATTATTTTGGGGGTATCTTCACAGCCAAATGTAATTTGCGATTAATTAAATGAATTAATCAACACATTGTGTAATTAATTAGATTAAAAAAATATAGATGGACTGACAGCCCTAATATATATTAAAAAACATGGCACAATTCTCTGAAAATCTTAGTAGAAAACACTGGAAAATAGTGTCAAATGTTTCCTCAAGAATATTATGCAGAACAACTGTTTTCGGCATTGATAATAATAAGAAATGATTCTAAATCAGCATATTATTATATTTCTGATTTCTGACTGATCATGTGACACTGAAGAATACAGTAATGGCTGTTGAAAATTCAGTTTTGCCATCATAGGAGTAAATTACATCTTAAAGTATATTAAAATACAAAACAGTTACTTAAATTGAAGTAATATTTCACAATATTTTACTGTGTTTTTAAACAAATAAAGATGAAATAATAGCAGTAGTGTCTTACATGCCTAGTTAACTTACTATTTAGTGCCTCAAAAGAAAACACTGATCATCTTACAAAGTTCTGATGCCACTAATCTTGCAAACATCAGCAAATCCAGAGATTAGCTCTTCCTCAGAAGTGCTCACTGTGTCAATCTGGTACTTTGTAAAGACACCTAGAAATCGCATAAAGTCAGCCAATAAGATCCGAACTAGCGATTTTCAGATATAGTCTTGTCAGTTTTGTGTGCAATATGCGTAAGACGGACCGTGAATGGATTGCGGGTGCACCGTCTGAGGCTGAGTCTGATGATTTCTCCACCGAAGTGTTCCTCACATGCACAATGACTGAAATCAACGCAATCTGCCAGAATGAAATACTGAGAGGCGACTTCTTTGGAAAACAGGAGCGTTATTATCTCTAGCGAGAGGGTGGGGAGGCAAACAGCTGTTTAAATGTGAGGGAGACAGGAGGAGGTTAAAAGGAGTCAATGGAGGCTAAAGAGACAGCAGGTCTAGCGATGACAAAAAGAGTGGCCAGGGACTGCAGATCAGGACTTCTGGAAACCACATCAAACAGGCTATGGAGAACAGCCAAGACTAATACACAGCAACTGTTGCAGAGCGAGAGAAGTAGAGGGAATCAGGGAAGGAAAAAATGAAGGGAAAAGAAAGAAATGGAGAGGCGGCAGGCAGTAGTTAATGGAAACACAAACGACCGATGCTTCACTGGCCCAATCAATCTGGAGCACCAATCAATCGTTCAGCAGCCATACACTCCAGCCTATCAGAGGGCGGCCACTCGCTCAGACGAGCACCTGACTAATACCCACTACAATGTCACTTCTATATTTGTATCCCACTAATCTGCTCTCCGGGCTCCAATCTTTTCCACTTTCTTGCAAATTTATCATTAGACTGAAAGGCCGGTGCCAGATCCTAAGTGCCTCACCCCTTTAAATTAAACCGTGGCATTTCAGATAAAGCCCCTAAATTCCTTATCTCAGCGCTCTGAAGAGTCTTTAAAGGCAGAGTGTCACTTTTCCTAAAACAGAGGCACATGACGCCCCCCCTGCCTCCCTTTTCTCCATTTAGAAGAGAAATTCTTGACAAAAATAGAACAAAATTCAAGTATGGTGCATTACGAAACAGACAGCTATCTCTCCACAAGTGCGACCATGAGAGTTCTTGTCTGAGGGCCAAAAAAAAATCCAAACACCTTGGCAAACACACTGGATAAATGATTTTGGGCTTATGTTTGTTTGCCACCAAAAATACAATATATTAAATTACAACCTGCTTATTCTTTCCACAGAAAAGTGTAGCGCCCAAAGATTGCTCGTTCTTAGCTCTTTCAGGAGATATACAATTTCCTAAAATGGAAACAAATAAGACAACTGACATACATTAATATTAGTTAAGATAATCCTCTCAAAGGTATCTGATGAGAAATACTTGAGTTCGTATCTCTAACTTTTGATCGCAGACTTTGATATCTGAGCACAGATTGTGACATTGTTAAGATTTTTTGTTTAAGTCTAGAGGAGATACAACAGGAGATTACTGCAGGATATACATCTGTGAAATCTGTCTGATAGAAACCATTAAGATATCAAAAATCTAATTTGTGAGTTTTATTTCATATGGGTGAAGCTAAAACATTTCTCTCTCAAACTTCTGTTTTCAGTCCATCTCATATCCAGAGTTCTAGCACACAGTGTAACAGCCATACGCAGATGTTACTCTGTCCTTGCTACAAGTCCACAGTAACACCAGTGTGTCAATATATTTCTCATTAACTTGCTTTCTGCTGGAGATTCATTACCTAATATGGGACCCGAAGCATTTTGAGATCTTTTGACAATGTGTGATAATGTGCTCTCTTTGTCTCTGTCTTTCTTTCTCTCTGCCCCTACAGATCCTGGTATATTTTCCTGCAACAACAAAGTAGCACATAGTGTTAAAATATTGATATTGAAACCAGTATGGACAGAGTCTAATAAACAACATGGGACAAAACTATTTGAGTAGCAAATATTTGACAAAATATAATATATATATATATATATATATATATATATATTAATAAAAAAAATATCGCCTCTATTCTCAAAGTTGGGTTGGGAGCTGGGTCTATACTACGCAAGCTATGATGACTTTCACCCTGATATTTGAACTAGAGGCTGGCAGTCCGTGATGGACAGATTGTTAACGGCTGGTCTGTGTGGTAATACAATCGGCAGGACATCCAAACGCTCACCTATCATTCATCAACCTTAAATATGGCTTTTCATCTGAAAGATGTATGTAGTAGCAACTTTACATGGCCGCTCAATATGATGTTAACCTAGAGAAATGTGCGCTATTGAAGTGTTTGTGTGGAAGCGGCTTGCTGCAAGACAGGCTATACAGTGCTACCACGTTTTTAAAATCTCCGGTGCATTTTTGGTCATACAGATAAAAGTAGCCTAATACATCTTTCGAATCTTTAAAGACTCACGCTTATTTGTGTGCACTCAGAATAACAACGAAAAGCTGCGCTTTTAAGCAAACAGGATGCGCTTCAGGTCTCATGTGAACTTGAGCGAGAAACTTATATATCTATAGAGAGTGAAATGTCAAAAAAAAAATAGAAGAGTGGTGTTAGCATGGATGATTTACATGAAATTTAATCTGTGCAACACTGTGCATAAGATGGCTTTCAGTTCAATATAATAACAAAAACGAACATTTTGGGTTTTATTCAACTAATAAAAGATCTGTACTATATCTTTATTCTGAATGCCTCGGCAGAATTAAATGAGCCATTTTAATCTAGATTAATCTAGATTAAAAAAATGATCTATGCCCACTTAATATATATATATATATATATATATATATATATATATATATATATATATATATATATATATATATTATTACAGTGCATAAACACTCACAAAATGTTGTTAGAAATTACAGCACATGCATATTAAACATGCACATGCATATTAAACACATGCATCTTGTGTAATTTTACTGAAAATAAAAATCTTACAAACAACAAATGACCCCCCTGACACATTTATTTCAATGTCAAGAGGTTTACAGTGGTTTTATTTATCAAGGGTGGAATTTTAAAGCCCTTTCTTTAGTTTCTAATCTCATTTTGATATGATGTGACTTCCTTAACCCACCCAGTCTATTGTTTTTCCCCTTTTTTTCATGAATGAGGTCGAAACCGACTGTTCCTTTTTAGAAGGTCAAAAAACATAATAGGAGAATAGCACTCTGGACCAAAGGTAGTCCCACGCAGCACTAAGCAGAGAAACAAATTAACCCCTTAGATGGGTCCGAGCACTTGACACGCTACAAATCCCCACGCTTTGAAGAACTGCATGGCCGCACGCTCTTATAGCGCTGTCTGTGTTTAGCTTCAGCCTCTGGTGTTTATTTATCAGTGCTGTTATCTATGCTAGAGGACTGCCTGATTATTTAGACAAGTCACTGGAGTATTTTCAGGGCCAGAGGAGTGAGATCTCTAGTGCACAGCTCTAAGCAGGCAGTTTGCTTAATGCTTGACCTTTCACCTCTCAGGGGTAATAATACTTCTATATCTTGCCTCACAACACACACACACACACACACACACGGTGGCAAAGAATGAACAACTATCCAGGTGACTTCTAATAAGGATTACTTGTTATTATATACTCACATGTGGTGCTGACTATGGAGGGATCTTTCAGCTAGGCCAACACTATACATATATAAACTACCATTCATTTTTGAAAGATGCTCAACACAGGTGCATTTATTTGATCAAAATATAGTAAGTAACTGTAATATTTAAAGCATTATCACAGTTTAAATAACTGTTATATATAGTTCGTTTCTGTAATGGCAAAGCTGAATTTTCAGCAGTCATTACTCTTGTCTTCAGTGTCACATGAATTGACATATCTTATTATTATCAATGTTGAAAACAGTCAAGCTATTTACATGGTTTGTTTTTACATTTTAAAATTAATGTATGTTATATGTGCCCGTAGTGTGACAAAATGTAAAAACAAAAATGAACAACAATGAACAAATTAGTTATTTTTCCTTTCTCTGACTGTCATTGGTCAACCAAACACCATTGGTTGCTATGAAAGCTGGTTGGAATACTCAAACAAAACTCCGATTGAACTAGAAATTAAACTTAGATTTTAAAGTTGAACAGTTTTTACAGTGCATTGAGAACACTGAGTGCTGAGGCCTACAGCACCCATTACTAACCTCTCTCTATCAGTTCTTTCTTTCCTCCAAAGGTTAGTTCCGTTCTTTTCCAATCATAAGAAAAGCTCCCTGACCCTTATTGAGAAATTCTGTTTTCCTTTCCATTTTTCTTTGAGATTTTGAATAGGAAGCAGATAAATGTAGCCTTGTCTCCTGGTTGCAATTTCCTGCTTTTTCCATTTTTTCCAGTTTTTAACAAAACAGTCCGCTCATATTTCACCCTCATATATGAACTACACACCCAGCATACACTAATAAGCCAAACAGCAACACACAGCAAGTGCACAAAGAGCTCTCCTAATAGAAAAGGCAGGCTCAAAATAGAATAAAAATAGAATAAAAATACTGTTATCAATCTGTCCCCTTACAGCCACTGCGACCGCTTAAGCAGAGACCTCAGCCTGCTATTGCTTTTCTCAAGCTCAACAATTGAGATATCCATAAGCAGAATGCGTTTTTAAACTCTTTTCAGTATGCTATCCCTCTTCCTGACAGAGCAATGACTAGTGCCGTGCATTCCACAGCCAGTGCAAGGCCACGGGCCGGTACAGACAGACCCTAAACCTGGACCCGAACACAGAGAGCGTGTAAAACAGTCCCAGAAATCATGCAGCAGTGAGTGGGACATACTCACATACTCAACATACTCACGCACCAACTGAAAGACAGGGACAGACGGTACGCTTGGCAACACAGAGAACACTGAGCTTAACAGTTCTCAGGTTACTTTATGTGAAGTTTGAAGGTTTCAAATATAGCGTCTGCCAAAGCGATTACTTTTAACATTGGCAAGCCCCAGCGCATTTTCTATGAAGCATTCTTTAACACTTCCCTTCTTAACAGCCATGTGCTCTAACGCAAAGTGCAGCCCCGGCCACAGCACAGAGGGGAGCATAAATAATCACTGATATTTAACATGCTGCCTGGGAGGAGCCGCACTTCAAACCAGCTGCCAAAATTAGTGGCATTTAGCTGTTTTAGAAATTGATCATGTGGGGGCTGATGCTGCTGCCTGTAACAAACAAATAGATGAGCAAATCTCACAAATCCTCCAGGTAAGATCTTACCTCTGAATCAGAAGAAAGAAATAAGTACATTTTGTTCAAAAATCACACATACAGTATATATATATATATATATATATATATATATATATGCACGTGTATGTGTGGGGGGGGGCATGTTTATGTGGTTTATGAGGACACAAATTTGTAAAATGACATAGGTATGACATAGGTGTTACAAGGAGAAGGTGATTTATGAGGACATTTTAGTGTCCCCATAATTAAAAAGATTTATAAATCATATAAATGTAGTTTTTTGAGAAAGTAAAAATGCACAAAGTTTTCTGTAAGGGGTAGTATTAGGTGTATGGTTGTTGTAGAGCGATAGAAAATACGGTTTGAACAGTATAAAAACCATTACGTGTGTGTGTGCGTGTGTGTGTGTGTGTGTGCGCGTATGTAAAAATGGGCTTAATTTTCTGTAATCTGGACATGTTTCTGTAAGATTTACGTTGATATGAAAAATGAAGTCAACGAAAAACAACAATTACACAATTATGACATAATAATACACAATATTTACATACACATATATATATATATATACATATTAAATACACAAAAGTATGTGTATGCAAATATTGTGCATTATTATTATGTAATAATAGTGTAATTACAATTTTTATCAATCATACATCAAATCCCAAGAAGGATACAGTTCTCATAAAGACACTTTCTTTGTGTGTGGTTATTTCTCACCACTTTAAAACACCTGCTAAATTTATAACATGTATTCAACATTTTTATCTTGTTAAACTACTCCATTCCTTACTTAAAAGAGCATCACTGTACATATAAATTAAGTCACAAACCAGTCTTGACACAGGATTTTTTTTTCACCTCTCAAGATAAACATGGCCAATTGCTCTGCATAGTAACAGCTCTAGCAACAATATAAACATCCTAACACAAGATAAAAAAATGTGCATTTCAGTTCAAGGAAGTTTCTTAATAAGGAAAAAAGTGGATGAAGATACATCCCAGGCGCTCCCGACATGTAGGAACTACATTTTTCCATTCACAGACATTCCTGTCCTGGAATCATCAACACATATTCTCTTTAATCCTTAACTGGCCAAAATGTTCTTCCAGCTAGTCATTCAGCAAACCAAGCAGGCAGCACACAGCCACAGGCACAACAGCAGACGAGGAGAGGAACGGTACGACTTACTCTGCAATAAATCCACCGGCAGGCAGGAGAGTAGGGCTGCTTTCTGAAAGGCCCACAATCAGGCACCAGATAAATTGCATTTTGTGCAAGCTGCATTGTCTCTGCTTCTGTGTTCTGCTAATCTAATGTGTTCAACATGGTCTTGGTCACCTTGACTTTGGTTGCCATAGAGCTCCATGCAAACACATCCCCACCCAGAAATGCACCAAATAAGGCCAAGGGAAAAATCTCATAATCAAAGAGGTGAAATGAGAGTGGAAAATGCTTCCAAATATACATGCGTTGCACCAAAGAGCGTATTAAAGCTGTAAATGCGCTAAGATGATGACGAAGACTAATTATTCTAGGACAATAAACGCATTAAAGCGGGAGAATGTTTACGCATTCGTAATCATCATTCATTTTTAATCGACAAAAGATAAATTTGAGTCATTTAAGACCGAGGCCCTCTAAGCTGTATCAGGGCCAGCGTTGTTTGTTCTCAATATGACCTTTAAACACTTCGCTGAAACACAGAGGAATCAGCCAACGCGAAGACGGCCGTCCTGTCTGGCAGCCGACCCCGGCAGATGCGACTTCTGAGGAGTTCAAAAGAATTCGGCATGGGGGCAAAGCTATTTACATAATCCTTCAGATATATTCCCCTGCAACCTAATCAAATTATTCACAAGTCTAGCCCCTAACCATGTAGACCCCGTGATACACAGCCCTTCCATTACCGTCCTCTCTCTTCCTTAATCATATCGAACCAAAACCAGTGTCGATTTCCCTTTAGAATGGAAGGCAGCGGCGGAAAACAAAAGCATTGCGACGTCTGACACACACAACAGTCTTTTCCCTCCAGGTCCATTTCGCTTGCAGTCTCAAATTAGTCCTCCATTATATTTGCTTTTCATCTGACGCATTTAAAATGAGAGAATATTGGAGCTAGGGTTAAACAAACTGCGATACAAAGAAACAGATAATTTACGTTCCATTGTGAGACAAAGACCATAAGTTAATCACTCGAAATAATGCCTTTTATTCTTTCAGCGTTGAATTTGTGCATTAACTTGTTTAATCGACTGAACGACTTACATTGCGATAACCTGAAATGCCCCACGCCCTGATTGGCTTGATCTATTATTATTCACCTCCCCTCACACTAAAAACATCGACTGAACCCTGTTTAAACAACAGCATCGAAAAGTCATATTTAAACATGCACGAAATATGAAACTTGTCCGAGCGATGTCTCATTTAGGCTCCAACAATGCCTAATTCTGCACATTGCAATTACAGCTTTGTCTCAATAACAATAGGCCATCACCACAGTTTCGACTAGCACCTAAGGGGTTAAGCTGTCAGGCTCCATCAACAAAGTTTACATCACGTGTGCGGTCAATTTTCAATGACTTCTTTTCCCACGTCGAAATAAACAATTTTATGTCTCCAAATATGCAGATCATTTTGCTTAATGAAAGATGCTTGACGTCTCCGATCCAATTAATATGCAAATGCAAGCGAGGATTTATTTGTGACATTCTGTATGGGTGAGAGAAAACAAAAAGGGCTCTTAACAGTTACACTAATTGCTGTGACTGATTGTCACATATCATCATTCACTCTGAATCTCCTAAATACCACATTTCAGATCAAATTCGTGCTTGCACTTTGTGAAGATTTATTTACAAAGGGGTCGTATAGATCAGAGCGGCCGGCATTATGTGGCAAGAGCTTCCGGATAAACAGTCCTCTCTGTTTCGGTCTGAATAGAACACGAAATGCTTGTTTCTTATATCAAACACGATATACAACAGATGTATGCGTGTTTCCTGTATCCTAATGGTCAGTGTACTAATGCAGTTTGGCCTCTACTGGGAAAAGGCTTCAATAAGTGATGTATTTATTACTGTAAAAATACAATCTCTAATGCAGCTTCACTATTAAAAACATTTAATGGACAGTGCAATATAATCTGTTGTTTGCATCATCCTATAGCTTTAATGTATGAAGCAATATACCATACACAGTGATTGACTTAAAGCTAAATATGTGGCCTTCCCACAAAGCCAGCTAAATAAAACAGCCGGTCCACTTTATAAGCGACAGAAAGCTATTATTCCAGGAAAGGAATAGGAAGGAAACAGCGCACCTCTATAGTCAAGGAAAGGGTTAATATGCTAATCCAACTGATAATATGTGAGCATTCAATGCAAACACCCTCAAGGATTATACGTTGAGAGGAAAAAGTAACAAATTAGTTCAGAATGATCAATTTGCAGCTGTTTTAGCCTTGTTTTTTTAAGCCAGCCTCAGTCTATAAAACTTACTAGCATGTAATTGGAAGATTGGAAATAATGGTCTTGAAAAAGACACTTTATCAATGGAGCAGCAGTGGCAGAGCTGTCAAGCTTAAGACATCGAACTGCCACTGACAAATGACTTAACGACACAAGACTGAGTATATGAATTAGAAAAGAAAAAACATTTTCTTATGAATGAATACCTCAGTGATGTTAACTAAATACAGCAAGATGAACCCTAAAACAAGGCTTCTTGCTAAAACGGCTTTTGCATGATGGTGTGTGTGCTCTATAAAGATAATATCTTTCAGCTCACTATGTTCTTTCTCCTCTAAAAAGGTTGGAACACAGACGGCAGCTATTTGAGGATATAATCACTCGCTCCTCTCCTTGAAGCGGCCCATAATGCTTCGCTGCACACTGGTTAGCAGTTAGCGGCCAGAGCAGATTGTAAACAGATCTCTCATGAATTGCGGGTTTAGCAGTTTTGCGCATCTCCAAACAAGGTGCTTCCGATAACACCATTCTCTCCCTGACAAGGGTTGACAAAAATCAGTCACTTTGCTGCAAACATGTGATTTGAGAGCCGTCAGTCAATGTGATTGACGGCTTTAATCCCCCACAGGAGCAAATAGGAGAAGACAAACCCAACCCTGATATACAATGTGTGTTTGTAAATCCTATTAAATATATCTTTGCCTTTCTAAGTGCTCTATAGAGTAAGGTACGTATACAAAAAGTGAATGTTACTCAACTTTTAAGGCTCACAAATTAATGATATAACTATTCAGAGATAACAGAGAAAGACATTTATATGATGTTACAAAAAGTCTATTTCAAGTAAATGCTTTTCTTTTGAACGTCCTACACATCACTTTATTTCAACATTGACAATAATAGGGAATGTTTGCTGAACACCAAATCAGGAATTAGAAACTAGTTATTTTCAACTTCTTCAGGGCCCCAAAACCCCTCAGTCCCAAGAGGGTTACATTTTAACAATATTTCACAATATTACTATTTACTGTGTTTTTGAATGAATAATGCAGCCTTGGTGAGCATAAGAGATTCTTACCAACCTTATCTACAAACTTGACTTTATATCTCATAATTGCACATTTCTATTTAGTAAAGGCAACTGTATATCTCAGAGTGCCTTAATATGTCTCAATTGTAAACGTCCTTTTATGTGGTATTGTGAGGCAGAAACAGGTTTCCATAGCTAATCAATCTAAACAAACAGAAATGCTTAGAAGCACAATACATCCCCGTGGAACATTCCAGAACTTTCCGTAGCTTCTATCTCACTTCCCGCTAATTTGCGGCCACTGACTGGCTGTAATGAAGACCTCATGCATTTTTACAGCAGTGTCAGGCTAAGCACTGTCATGTATAAATTAACCAGTGAGCTAAAAGCTTTGTTGTCCTGCAGGAAAATGCAAGTCATCAAGCATTAAGCACATATTAATTTTCAATGGACCAGCAATAATGGGAATGTTTTATGAACAGGAAATCACTGTGGTCTTACTCATCAACCGGCCCGCATCAAACAAGGTTCTATTGCGCACCGTCACCCCCGTGCCCTGCACGTAGTCTTCTCGCCTTTCGGAAGATTGCTGTTGAATGCGACTTTTGGACATGTCACAGAGCTGCAAATCTGGCTCTGACCCTGCGATACAGTCCCGTGAAATGGTCTTCATTGGGACATTTGAATGATGGTCGGGACTGTCTATGTGAGATTAAGGCAGCGGTTGTGTGAAAGGCAGATTGCTATGCTTTTATGGCTAACTGCGGTATGCTTATATCCAGGTAGCAGGTTTTCATTCTCCAGGCTTTTATTATGCCACATATAAAAGCGTATTAGATGCAATGATGGGCACAGGCCAGCGCATCCTTCCAGACCCCTAAAAGCTTTTTTCAAAACAAATGCGGTAGGGTGAGAAATTTTAATAACAAGAAGATCGGCCCAATTCCATTTTTTGCTAACTAATAGACTGGCGTGCATCATGAAAAAGCAGTAAATTACAGTAAATTTGAAGCACTAGTAATCCAGTGCATTGGAGGATACTCTCCACCCCTCTCTCTCGGCCAGAGTATATTTCTCCTCAGACAGAGGTGAAAATGGCTTCAGGTTTTTTCTTTATTTCTTTTAAACCAGACTCAAAGGGTAGGCAACGCATTCTGGGGCCTAAAGCTGATGCCCTAGTGGCTCGGCCAGCCACTTTTCCAAGGCCTGCTACTTGATTAAATGCATAATCCACTACTCCCCATCCCCAATGATTTAGTGTGCCTTTAAATCAGCTTGCGCACACATAAAAACCTCAAATAAAAATCACCAAGAAAAACCATTGCACTCTAACTGTTCTATTAAAATGATACCCGGCCAGGCCTTTCTTCTCCGCAATACCGTTTATTCCACATGAATGCGTATCTTCATTTTTTTTTCCAAGGCGTGCATATAAAATATTTAAAGTTTAAAATGTCAGCATTGAAACATCAAATGCAGGAGTCTCTCATTAATCACCTAGGATGTAGGCTCCCTTTTAAGGTTATAACCCTTTGAAAGAGCAAAAATTACATTTCTGACCTTGAAGATGAGACAAACTCATAAAGGTAAAATAATTCACGCTTTAAAAGGAGGCAGTTATCTGCGGGCTCAAGTTGCTGTGCTGTGAGTTTCGTGGGAGACACCAAACAACTTTCGTTTTCATATTTACATCGAAGCTGTTAAGATTAATTCAAAATCAAATCGAGAAAAAAGAACAAAACTGTGAGAAAACATCAAACGAAGCAATAGTGTAACTTTCAAATCCATGGGGCTCAGCTATCTGCGCTGCATAAAATGTTGCCTTATTTCATGGACTTTTATTAAATGGTGCATGACATTTCCATTACTCAAGGAAATTAAATTCGCTAATTTTCTTACAAGCCCGGTACGTCTGCTATTTTAGGCAGGTGCGCTGAATAGAACAATTGTTCCTACACCTACACAAAGAAAAGGGATTGTGAATCTACCTTTTGAAAAGAAAAAGTGAATTAAAGCCATAAAAGCAATTTACTCTTTAATAAAACAAGTCTTGGTTTTGATCTTCAGCTAAACTGGCATTTGGCTAGGTATTAAGCCTGAAGCCACTTGCATTTATAAACCCAGGTGCCATGTTCCCGTTATGAAATTTACTTCTAAACTGCTTCTAATAACAATAAAAAGAAACAAATGCGATACGTTTCAGGTGTTTTCCCTTAAAAGCCTGCAAAACACTGTCTAAACTGAAAACTGAAAAATGTCATTTCAATCTCCAATTGTTTTTCTTCTGACAAAAGGCAATCACTATGAAGCTATACTCATTTATCAACAGAAAATATTCAGTCTAAAACCCTCATGATTCAGAATTCCAAAACAAACAAATCCGTTAATGTGCTGCAGATCTGCAATACGCTGCTTTTAAATTGTTCCACATGTCAAAATGGAGCATCCCAGAAAACAAACATCACACCAAGACTTGGTGTTGTTTAAATGTTAGTTTCTAGATCCAGCGGCTTCTCTAAGGAGTGCACACACAAGTGAGTCTTGGCTGGGCCGGTGAAAGTGACAGCGTCACACTGAACCTGGCTCTTCTCCTCGGGAGATGAAAAGGCTGATTACTCTGCCTCTCTCCTGGGGAACCAGCAACATGTCTGACAACATCATTGAAAAATAGACTGCTTAGCCCCTCTGGGTCTTATAAGGGCTCATATGTAATGTAGAGGAGATTCTCACTAAAAAGGAGGTGACACCACAGTCTCTACAACTGCATCAATGAATACATTAAAGACTGTAAAGAGAGCGGCTTCCACTAAATGTTCAGTTTTCCAGCTTTAGACTGTCTGATAAAGCGGGACTATTGACTAATTCAGCTTAGAATGATTAACCAACAGCGGATGATCTGTGTTGACCTCAAAAGCTGGACACACTACGCTGGCTCAACCAATTGACCTATCGGTAAGCCCCTCCCCTCGAACGCAGACTAGCCAATGGCAGTCGAGTATCAGTTTCAGCTCCATAGAGAAACATAGGAAGATGCAAAGCTCGCATTGGTTTTATGGGGTTTATGCTTCAAAAGTGGAAAAACTATGTGCCTGGGGTACTTTTAACACTGATTACAGGTATCCTGAGAGGATGGGCAATATAATTATTGTATTAGATTTCCTGAATCCAAACAAAATAGAGAAAACTGTCCCAAAGTATTTACCCCAATACAAATGAAGACAAAATCTTTCATTTTCTGGTTGTCATACACTCATTAAGTTACAATTTTCATCTACTCAAGCAGAACGTTAATGTTATCTTGTGCTTTAGTAAGGTATCTCTGGCTAAAACTAGCTAAGGTTAAAGTTAGTAAGTCCATGCTAATGTACAACCTGAAGCGGACTGTTCTCACATCTTGTACAATGTAGGTCAAAAACACAAATGAAGGTCTACATTTCAGTACATCTCCATATTAAATGGGTTACGTAAGGTTACCCTGCGATACATGAACAGTGTTGATCCCGCATGTTGTCATCCATGATCATGATGACCGACCGTAATGTGAGACTTCTCCCATTGTGATCTTTAAACCCTCGCTTCAAGTTACCCACTGTATTTATTTTGAAATATTTAATAAATCCCTCCATGGAATATTTAATTCCCATTTGGTGGCCTTCTGTGTCCAAAATTGTGCAAAAACATCGTGGGACAAGGTTTTCACACTGCAGCTGTCATTGTAAGACAGTGAGCAATAGGGGTGCGTGTATCGATCCTAATATCGATAGTATCGATGCCAACGTTGGTATTGGTATCGGATCGATACTAGCCTGATAAGATCGATACTTTAGTTTTTTTCTTCTGCTATACACTTAATACATTGCTTAATACATACAACAAAGTGTAGAGATGTATGTGGGTGTATTTTCCACTCTTTTCGCTTCTCCTTTGCAAAACTGACTCAGCGGCTCCAAGTACAAGCGGATACAGTGAGAGATGGAACGGAACTCCGAGCTACAAAAGAAATGAAAAGGGGAGGAAATCCTTCACATAGTGCATATTGTATACACCTGTATACCGAATTTGTCCTTTTTATGCAGTATCACTGTAAGGTTTATACTGAGTTTGGCCTTTTAATATTATTTCTTAATGCATTAGGACACTTTTAATGTTTTCATTATAACGGTTTTCTATGGGAGTAAAATGCTTAACATGAAACTGTGCATTGCTTTCATGTTCTGGCCTCCTCTGCCTGCAAAGTCCTTTTAGAAAGGCAAATAATATCCATGTAGCTTTAAGGTGAATGTAATATTAGTCATATCAACATTAGTAGTATTGTCAATTTTTGTAATTGTTGTTGGAAATTTAAATGTATGGTTTTTATGACAAGTATCGGAATCGGTATCGATATCGGAAATACTGGCCCTGTATTTACTCGGTATCGGATCGATACCAAAATTTGCAGTATCGCACACCCCTAGTGAGCAACTCCGTTTGTGTGTCCGAGGGAATAACAGTAACTAAGGGGGGCGGGGCTGACCGATATGTCAATTGCAGACAGGGAAGAGTGTTTAGGAAACCTGTCTGAAAAAACTGTACGTTTCTTTGCTATTTTTCTACTATTGCCACCGAAATGACACACTCCACCTAAAAGCATAGCATGTCTCACAAAAAAAGTCCAACAAGTTACATCATAACAGTTTCTACAAGATCACACGGTGCAGCAAAATTATCCTTACAAATCAAGCACAAAATGTGCTTCAAAAACACTCTGCCCTTGTTTGTGTAAATATAAATGCATCTAATAGAGCTCAAACCAACAATGACCAACAAATAAAATGCCCGTATTAGCAAATAAAATTACTATTAAATATAAAATCTACTAAAATTATAATAATTTTTATGTACATTTTCTATTGAAATTGTACTTCTTTTCATTTTCATGTTTTATTATTAACACAAGTCATTTTATTTGCTAATATATAAGTCATATTAATTATATACCCAATTAATAAAACCCACATTAATTAATAAATATAACAGCATTGGTCTTGAAAGCATTTTAAACCAAATGGCTGGATAATATAAACATAAATGCAAAAAGGGGGTTACTGTTTTCAATTAGTCTAAGCATCATGAAAAATTAAGATGAATAAATTCTTCACTCAGCAAAGAAAGGCTGACAGCATCATGGAGAAGCCACATAAAATGTATCTGTTGAGAAAAAGAGAATAATTGGTGCCGTATGAATCTTTATCCAGAGGGGCGTCATTATTAAACTTAGACACGCATTTCAATTCAGCAGTCATATCAGGGAGAACAAGGAACAAGACAAGATCAAGAAATCCTAATTATAATTACAAAATTACATAGGGTGCAACAAAGGTGCCTAGTTTAATGGTAATAATTAGAGTCATACAATTTTAATAGGAAATATGGCATTGTGTGGGTTTTGAGGCTTATGCCACTTTAAGGCCCAGTCGCATGTGTGTGGTTGAATGTTCAATGATGAGCACCGTGATTAAGATGGTTCATTTTGCACTGCTGGCCCTTTAAAGGAGCTCAGCCTGTATCACTGCCCTGAAAGAAAGAAAAATCCCCATCCTGCACCCAAACCACCACACGTGCCCTTTTCCTGTCTCTCTTTATTACCCTGCCACGATCCTCTTAAGCAGACCTCTTCCCCAGCGCAATACCATATGTTTTCTGTTAAGCCTAATTTCTTTTTCTCTTCATTTAAGATATGGACTGGCTTAGCCAGAAGAATTACGTGGCCCACTCTTCTACTCATTCATTTTCTTCTTGGGTTTTCTGTTTTTTTTTTTGGCCCTGTCTCTTTAAGGACTCCAAAGCTCCCTGTTGAAATTAATTTACAGCCACAACAAAGCCAGCACACGATTTTAAGATCATTGTAAGTAATTTTAAGTTAATTCACTCCATATTTCTACATTAACCTTTCAAACAGAGTTCAGAGCGTAACTGAGCCGAGGTCAGTGTTGATGTAAAAACAGGTCATTCACGGGGGATTTCTCCAGGCCTCGTTGGTTTACAGTCAGCAGGAAAACTCTAGAAAATGCTCACGTATATTTTAAGAAATGCACTGTTTGATCCAAGTAAATACATTTGCAAAAAATGCAAGAAACATGTTTTTTTTTGCAATGAACAATGAGAGAAGGAAGACGTGTTTAGAAACTAAACATCAAATTCTAATATAATTTTGACTTTAAATTCTTATTTTTTAGCATCCTTTGCAGGCTTAATAAGCAATAATGTTAATAGCACGGTGATGGAATTGTTCACATTGAAATGTCCCTGTTAGGTGTCACACCTGGGTCTGAGGTCTCCAGAGAGACTCCTATGCTGACAAACATCTTCCTATGACAGATTTCAGTCCCTGTTCAAGATATGCCACTCTCTGCATTTCCATGTAGCACAGCCCCTCCTGTGCTGAGACCGATGCTAATTGCATGTTTTTCTGCACTTCCCTGAGGTGCCACAGAAAAACATCAACATCACAAATCACACTGTAGTGTATGAGACTTGGCACTAATGTACTAATTGTTATACCGTATTCCTTACTTATAGAACAGTGCATTATGAAAAGCACTTACTGTTCAACACAATAACCAAGACAGGAAAAATAGACTTGTGTTTTCCTTACAAAGACTCTTTTTTCAGAAACAACTGTGCCTCTGTAACTGACCTTGTATAAAGGTCTTGTGCATATTGTTGATCTACCTTGATTGCCAAACAAAGCCAATTCGATATTTAAGCAAACAAACAAAATACATAAATACATAGCTCTTTGACAACTTAAATTATAGATTTCAAGACAGAATTTAAAATTAAAATTCCCTAAATAAACAAACCACATTATCAACAAACAAAAACAAAACAAATATATAACTGCACAGCCCTATAGACTGAATAAATGACAAGATTTAACAACTGACAGATTCTGAGCCAGAATATGAACCAACCAACTTAATAAATAAATTCAGGACTAAAAATTACAAGATTTGACAAATAACAGATTCTGAGAAAGAATGAACAAACATACAAAAAAGCACAGCTCTATTGTACAGCTAAAAAATGAGCCTGAATACAAACTAACTAAATTAATGAATGAATCTATGACATCTTAAAAAAAAAAAAAAAGTTGTGTCACACAGAACTACAATAACACTACAGTTTAGTACGTATTTAACTCCTCTTTCACCGGCTCATCTTTGGAGTAACGACTGCTGTGATTCCAAAGATTTTCTGTGAAGACTAAAGTCTGTAAAACCTCCTTTGGTCGTAATCTATGAAAACAGGAGATAAGCCCACCACACAGTACATGTAATGAAGCTCACAGCAAACACAATCAGACTGTTGTCTGAACATCCCCACCAAAAACAGGCTCTGTCTAAATCATCTGTCCATTACTGGGCTCAGACAGACCACATGAAACAGGTGGCTTTTTCAGTATGGAAGACCCTCATTTCAATGGGTTTTCTGTTAAAAAATGTGCTTTATTGTGGTTTTTGGCTGATTTTCGGTGGACTCTCTTGTGGACTATTTATGTAGTCATATTAATTTAAAGAGAGAGACAAGTCTTGTAATGAATAACTCACTCGAGAGACAGATTGGATGCTAGTGTGTAAATGGCTGCAACAGCAAGTATGCCATTAGATTCATAGTTTGAACACAAATGATCCAAAGACAGAATCGATTGAGGCATGCTAAACCGCTACAAAATCTTTACAGGCTTTAGGGAAGGAAGGATAGCTGAGGTCTACAAATTAAGCTGTAAATTGTTAAATATCAGTAAAGGTGAGCTCTTCTTTCCAGCATAATTACTGCTGCCAATCCAGTGTGATTTTATAATTCCAAAATCCTGACACTTCACAAAGACACTATAATTGCCTTGTGCTGGCCTTTCGCTCACCGCAAAGGTCCATTAATTAATTTTTCTGTGGATCTGCCCTGAAACGTATTTCTACTTATGAAACGCAGCTCGTAGGGAGATGTGGAATTTTCCATGAAAACACAAAAAAACTGCCGGTCTCAGCAGCGGCCGCTGCTAGCGCTTTCTGCTGGCTTTCAGAGGGGCCCAAGAATAGCCCCATGATTTGGTGCTAAATACACATTGGACATGCAAGAATTCAAAACATGAGGCAGTGGATCTACATTACTTAGTCAGCTGAAACAGAAACTTCCAACCAATCACATTTCACTGCTCGGATTCAATGACAGACCACAGCCGTTTACTTGTGATTCACTTCCATGAATTAGTCTTCAATGAATCATTCATATGGTTAATGCAACCATAATTTGTATGTTTTATTTAACATGAATTTTAAGTTCACCAAATAAATGAATAAACACAGAAATAAATACATTTTACTCACCCTTAAGTTGCAAAAAGTACAATGCAAAACCATAAAAGCATTATTTCAAAAGAAAAAGAAAGAAAGAAAAAGAAATAAAGTATGTGCACTATATTTCAAAAGATTTTATTCCACAAAAGTGCATTACATTGATCAAAAAGTGAGAGTCAAGACTTTCTATTTAAAATAATTGTGGTTCTATTAATTTTCTATAAATAGAACACTGTATGGAGAAAAATACATTTTGATGATGACAGAATGTCCAACACTTTATCACTTCAAATTAAAAAAAATCTCCCATTGACTTGCGCTGATAGAATGTTTGCCTTCTGAAATCTAAATGACAACTAATATATTTACATTTGCATATGAATTAAATTGACTGATGAATTCCATCCTCACTGAATATCATCCTAAACTTTCAGTACACCATTCTGCCGTGTCCTTGTGAACACTGGAACTGTAGTTGAAAAAGTACAAGCATATTAGAATGAATAAATACAATGGTAAAAGTTTGGCATGTGGAGTTAAGTATATATTTCTGTTTACACATGCCGTTTAGGATTGAGTCTGTGTAATGGAACCGAGGGAAGAGGACGGAGCAGAGAGAAGGAAAAGAGTAAAGAGGGACACTTCACACATGACAGCTGTTTGTTCACATCATTTGCCATGAAACACTTCCAGTGAGGACAGCACTTCAACAGAGCGGCCCAAGGAAAAACTCCCTCTGAATTTTACTTCTTAGCTGTGAGAAGACTTTCAACAAACAACTCAGCCGATAACTGCAAAGACAGTCGCATAAAACACAATTCAAGAAGATCCCAAAATCCCTGTAGAACACCCAAAGCTCGGGGCTTAAAAACTCACTTATGTTTATTCACTGCTGAGTGTGAAAATGTAGAAAATGTATTCTAGCGTCTCCCTGTGTATTCTGATGGAGCTTTAATTATGAGCTGAAACTATTGGATATTGGAGGATGCACGCATGTCGTGTATTCAGCGCATTAGATGGATTTTTACAAAGCACCCCTAGAAAAGCATTTCATTAAGTGCACCTTTCTTCCTTCTGCTTTTTCTTTTTTATTGTGTTTATATGTGTTTCGTATAAAGCTGTGCAATGTATAAATATCAGAGAATTACAGCGAACGCAGAGGCAGGAAGAGCAATGAGATGAAGGGAGAAAACGAAGGGTTGAAATGGCATCCTCTCTAAACTTAATGAAACAGCATCCTTTAATTTTTTTTTTTAAGTAATTATAATAAAGATGGAAAAACATAATAAAGGCCTCCCAGCCCCCACCTGCTAACAGTAATTATAATAGACTCAACAATAAATGGTAAAGCAGCACAGAGCTGCATCTTGGGAATTCTCTGGGGTCTGTGGATTAGCTTGAAAAGCCTGAATGATTAAAATACACTAATTAAAATTTTGTGTTCCTTGGTAACTCGTCTTCTTGGGCCCCTTGCGCTGGTAAAATGGGAATAAATGTGACAAAAGCAAATACTGCTTCAGACTCCAGTAAGTAAACAAGTATAATCCAGTTTTCATAGGTGTGTTTCCATTACATATTTCACAAAAACTAACGTTCTTCAAACGCACATTATTTCTCAAAGGAATGGTTCAGACAAAAATGAACATTCTGTCACCATTTACTCACACTTTTCATGTCTTTTAAAGCCCATCTGACATGCTGAACGCAAAAGATATTAAGAAAACTGTCAAAGCTGCTCTTTTCTATACAACGAAAAGTTTTAAAGAAAGATTTTTAAAGAATAACTTAAATTTCAGTCCGAATGGCTTCAGAAAATAGCAAAGAAATAATATGGTCACACTTTATTGTCCTTTTTAGAGCTTGATCGCTCCAGTCTCCGTTCACTTTTATTATATGGAAAAGAGCAGCTAGGACAATCTACTAAACTACTCCTTTGGAGTTTAACACAAAGTCAAAAAGGTTTGAACAGAATTTTCAATACAAATCAGTTAATCAACTCAAATCAGTCTCAAATCAACTTATAAAGAAAGTCTCTCGAATATTCAGGTGACCTTGCCTTTACTCAAAAACAGTGACCTGTTTCTAACATGAAACTGAACCGATAGTCCTTTGAAACAATCCAAACTAAAGAGAAAACCCTGCTAAATCTCATGAGTAATATGCAGCAAGAGGCTTTTGCATGTTATGACACATATGGAGAGAACGTCAGGCATAAAGAACAACAGCATTTGATCAAAGAGCAAAACGTAGCAGTAGTAATTATGCTGTAGTCATTTCATTCAAACAAGAACAGATCTCCTCGGCTCACTCGTCTCTCGGTACTGGGCTTCAGTAGTAAAGATACGGCATGAGATCGGTCATGCTGGAAATCTAACGTGTCACCGGTGTGGTGAGGAACATGCTTTTAAAGGGGCCGCGTTTTTCGAGGGGGGTCCTGGGAGGCCATCGCCTCTTTCCTTTCGCAATGCGCTGTCTCTGTGAATGATGGTAATCGCTTGTTTGCTGTCAACAGGAACAATGGAGCAGGGGAAGACGTCTTTAACCCCCCCTTCCCAATCCCCGCTCACTTTGAGACATGGATACGGCAAGTCAATCCCTTGGTAAAATCACACAGAATCAAACAGAACAGAAATATCAAGGGTGTTAAGTACACGCCCGGGTTACTCTTGACAGCTGCGTCCGATGCTTCGGGAGATTCAGCGAAAGGAAAATAAAGATCTTGTAAAGAGAATATGTTCTTGTGATCAGGTTAAAACCAAGCTAGAGAATGTGTACACACAGGTTTAATGGGAAAATATGCTAATACAGTATTTATTCTCTACTAAAACAATGTTAACTTTGGTTTAGCTGGATAAACAACGCTGACAGAGCTTGTTGAGAATGTGGAGGAAAGAAGGGAAAACCAAAGCTAATTATGAGGTTAAGAAAAGTAGAGCTGGTCTGGCTGTTGGTTCTCGGCCAGCACGGCTTCGGAGACAAACTACAGCTGTGTCTGAACATCTGGATACACGGCCAAAAATCATTGTTTAAAAGAAATATAATAATAATATACTCCCAGAATTTCTTTTTACAAAAGTTGTCACTTGAGCTGTACCGTTTCAAAAAGGTACACATTATTTAAGGTTAAATGCTAGTCTCTTAAACATATGACTTCATTTGACTGAATATTTTATTATTATAATAAAATAAAATTATTAGTATTATTGTATTATTTATTGAATTCAATAATTTGTAATAAAATAAGTAAAATAATCTTTGAAAATGAATTTTTACTAAGTAGCAATTTTGTATATTTTTGTTTAGGTAAGAAGTTTATACTTCTGTATAACCTTACAATATAAACATTTGTTAGAGTAATATTTATGCATCAGTTAAAATCATCTTGATTCAAGGATGATTTTAGTATAAAAAGTACAAATATTGTTTGTTTTTTGTGTTTTTTTGTAAAAACAATATATGCTAAAATACTAAAAATGGCTGCTTACAAATAAGCAATTTTATCTTTGAATATGTATTTTTATTAAACAATAGTGCTTATTTTTCTTGTTTAAACATATATATTTAAACATAAGCAGGAATATATTTTGAAAAAAAAATCGAATACAAACTATATTCTCTTCCAACTCTTACCTTGTGCAATACTTAAATAATAATAGTAAAATACTTTTTGCTCTGTGATATCTGCTTGAAACAAAAAAGAAACTCAAAATTCCTGCTTAAAAACTGAATTACCTTTTCGGTTAACCAGAGCTAGAAGCCAATGACCTGGTATTTTGTCTCTATGGAGCGTCGAGGGAGGGGGGTTAGAGGCTGCAGGCATGAGTGGGCATAGGAGACGGGCCAGACTGGCACGAGACTCATGCCCATTTACTCCTCACCACCGGGCATGCTCCGTGCGAGGCGTGCTGGTGGCCTCAGTCTTGAGAGCAAATTAGATCCACTTCATTAAAATATTCCAGCCAGGAACAAAAGGATGAAGGGTGGAGGAGATGTGCTAGAGATATGCGCCTGATATACATGCAGGCCAGGCGAGATCCATGCACATCTGACAAACAGATTGCCTCACTTGGAGAAAAAGAGACACAGCCCAAAGGGGAAAACTTAATCAGATATAGATGTAAAGTAAACGCATTGGATTATACGCCGTGTGTGAGCGAGTGACAGAGAGAAAGAGCGGTGAGAGAAATGGCAAAGGGCATATTCGTTGTACCACGTCCCTTTTGTAGAGGTGCTATAATGTGTATGTGCTCTTTGTTCACTAAAAACCTCAACATGACTCTCGGTTATAAAAACTTCTGCCTCATTGCAATTATACAAAAGAAAATGAACACTTTTGGGTTGCCCTGGTAACCTAATTGCATCAGTACATTGCACACAGGAGCCAAAGTAACTGAATTTTGATGAAAAGGCGGCGATAATTTACGGCATTGAGAAATTAGTTGCCGTGGCGACGCGTTAATTACATCTCAAATTAACAATGCAAGTGTAGTGAAATTAAATATAAATCATATTTTTTGCATAAATTACAGGGGTTGATTAGTGCGAGGCGCCAGGAGAGAGAGGTTGGGATTCCACGGGTCTGTCACATCAACCCTCCCAACACCCCCATCTCATTCAGCTCCTCTTAAAAGAGCAATGCCGTAAGCTCCTTTACACGCCAGCGCTGCGGCAGAAACACGCGTCTGTTTTACAATTAGCATTTTGATCTTTTTCAGGTTGATGAACTTCTTTACTTCTGTCACTCCTGGAAAAGCATAAAATGATTTGTTCCCCCGCCTCTCTCTCTTCTAAATGAACACTAATGGATGTTAACATACGGTAGGCAAACATATCCATCATATATAGCCGGGTCTGAAATGTCTGAGTCCACTAGTCAAAATGCTTTTTTTTTTTTTGCATTTGTCTAATTTTAATATAAATTTTGTATTCAACAGTACAGAATCATAAATATGTACATCATAATATCTACATAAATAAATAAGTATGCAGTTGTAAAGTATATAGCAGGTCAATTATGAAATTATTATTATTATTTAGAATAATTATATATGTATAATATTTTTTTTCAATAATTATATATATATATATATATATTAGCATAAATTAATACATTACATTTTATTAAATAATATTCCTTTGTTTCTTTTACATTTTACATTGCAGTGTTAATGATGAAGTTATTATTTAATAACTAATTATTATTTAAGTAAATTATTACATTTATTACATTAAATTACTTTTGTCTCTTATTATTACATTGATTACAAATGTTTACATTTTACATTGTAATGTTATAATAATGAAGTATTATTATTTAGAATAAAAGCATAAAGATGTTTTTTCTCTCTCTCTCCTTCCTAAATGATCACTAATGGATGTTAACATAAGGTATGAAAACATATCCGTCATATACAGGTGGTTCTAAAATGTTTGAACCACTAGTCGAAATGATTATAAAAAAAAAAATCTCTAAATTAAAATAAACATAAGTATGGAGTAACAGTCTTGTTATCATTTATTCAATTTAAAATAGTAATTGAATATTAAATAGTAATTTTATTTACATTTCTCGTTATTTAAAAGTTTGAATCTGAAATTTTCAATGTCTCTCTTCATCTCATTGCTCTTCCTGCCTCTGCGTTTGCTGTAATTCTCTGATATTTATACATTGAACAGCTTTATACGAGCCCATATTTATGGTTTCTGTTGTCGCTTTACAGTAGGAAAAAAAACTTGGACATGTTCTACATGTGATCGCATACATATTGATTAAGACAGCAGGGTTCAAGGCAAATCAAAATGTTAAGAATTAAGGCTGACACTCCTGAGTGAAAATGTGGCCGATTTTGTGTATGAAATTCCTTGTGTTGTTTAGTGGCTCGATCCCACACGTACAGCGGCATGCGTAACCTCAGAGCATCAAGAACAAGCCTCTAGAGTCGTGTCGGCTGAGGGGTGGGGGGGCTGTGTCTGCAGAGGAGGAGAGAGAGAGAGCACAAACACAACAGCAACAGGAACCAACTTGAGCCATCTAAATTATTCATCATCCAGATGGATTCCTTTCTCCTTGAATTTTCAACTCAAATAGACCTATTCACCTACAATTTTCACTGCCGCCTGTTGTGTCCGATGTCGCTCAAACCACAAAAACAACACACACAGCCGTTCAAACCACAGCCAATGAACACTCTTATCTTCACAATCCTTTTTCTTTCTCTCTCTTTCTTTTTTCCTTCTGTTACGGAGAGCTGGGGGAGTGACATTGGGGGAAGGATATGAAAAAGCCTGCAGCCCCAGAGACAGTAACTATCTGCCATTTAGCCGCTAAAATGTCAGCAAAATTTAATGAACTCCACATGTGTCTCTATCAGTCCTTGAAAAGTATTTTATGTCTTCTGATGCTTTTTCTGCTCTTTATTACTCTGATAATTCCAAACAGCATCAAATTAAGTGTAAATTTATTCGTCAGAATTTAATCATTTTTAAACATGAAGTGTAATGATTTGCATCTAAAAATGTTGTGTTAGATGCTAGCATTTTATATAAATATAATAATAATAATTTGTAAATATAAAAATTGCTACTGCTCTTACTTACTCTCTCTGTTTTAGTTATGTTTAATTATGAAAGTTTCAGGATAGCCGGAGTGATTTTGAAGATTTTTGAAGTGTTGAGCACACAAAAAGTTCTGTGTGAAAGGTTTCATGAACTCAAAGAAAGAAAAGAAACAACTAAATACATAATTGGAACCAGCCATGTGGATAGAAAATATCCAAAAAATAAACTTCAAGCCACTTATGTGAGACGGCAATCAATTTAGACTCCATATTTAGATTTAAATGGTTAAAACAATCTATTTAAAAAATGATTTCATGATATTTAGATTTTTCATTTCTTAAATAGTTTTAAGAAATACAAATGTTTTTTAAGATTTTTTAAAGGAAGTTTAAGTCTCTTATGTTGGTTTTATCTATATACATGCATTTTTCGACTCTTAGTCATTTTCTTAGGCAACATTTACAAAAGCCACAGAAGACATACTATAATAAAGCGCTTTTGAAAATGACCAAAGCAGGATTATGATTCTGTGGGACACTCCCATGAAAATGATTTTGCCAGACTGCATTATGAAACATTTCCATCAAAAAACGCTTACACAACACTGCACACGGCTCTCTATCTCTATTGTGTTTGCCTGAGGCTCTCTTCGTCTCACCTCAGTCATTACGGCCCATGTGCCAGGATACAGATGAACAGCCTACATTATCAATATGACCAACCTCTGCTGGCAGAGGTCCATTCACGCAAACTTACTTCCTGGCCTTGGATAAGGAGGTAGAGATGACCTCAGTCTCCAGGGGCAACTCTTCCCTTGTACATATCCACTTATAAATGTGCCTGATGACTTTTAAAAGGACAAAGAATCATTAGGAGTATAAGTAGCCTTTCACATATTCCTTCTGCAACGCCCCCTGAAAGTAATTCCAATGCATTTACACAAAAGAGAATTGCTTTACTGGGAGAGGCAGTGGTTTAATGGTCCAATACGCTCTTGGCCCAAGTACAATTATCTTCATATGATGGTGCAACAACAAAAAAAAGAAGAAAAAATCTTCAGCTTTGAAGGATAAGCGGGTTCAGTGAAATGTCAGTGTACACACAAACATTTGGCCTTTCATAAGTAAATAAATCATTTAAATGAAAAATAAAAAACATTAACACAACAGTTATTACTCTTTGCACAAACAAACTGCAGTTGATCAAGGCATAAAGAAAACATTTAACATCTTTAGTGCAAAATGAAAAGCAAACACAGTAAATCATTCAAGAGAGATTCCAAATGCAGCTTTTCATATTGATTCAGAGTTTATTGGTTTCTTTTACATCTGTTATATAATAATGGGTTTGAAAAGCAAGGCAACATGATGGTCAGAACAGAAGGTAGAGAGGTCCACCCAAGACCTTTTTCCAGTGTATATTTCATATACATATCTCAGCCCGGTCGACTGAGCACTAAAATATGTAAGAAGTCTTTTTCTAACACTGATTTATGATTTGAACGATCACTTCAGTTAATACAAAACCTGTTAAAAGAGGCCAAAGTCTCAACATGCCTCTGTGTGCAGGGGCTAAAACTGGCATGACCTGTCATACAGATTATATTAGGCAGATGTTTGAAGTTTAAATAAATATGCCCTTTCATTTTGCCTGCTATATGCCTCACTCCAGACCCTCCCAACAAGATTAAATAAAAAATAATAATAATACAGACTCCCAACCTCTTAGTAGCAGGAGGGAGCATACAGTAGTTTTGTGGGATGGCCTGCCCTGCATGGTGAAGCATCACCTGAGCTTGTTTTATTAAAAGATGACCTCTGAGCAAAACTCACTCTCAGGCTATCCGAGATGTAGATGAGTTCAAACTCTCATTCTGGTGGCACCCATTCACTGCAGTCTGGTGGCACCCATTCACTGCATTCTGGCGGCACCCATTCAAGTGACAATGCTAAACTTCTTCAAATCTGTTCAGATGAATAAACAAACTCACCTACATCTGGTGACTTGATAGCAAGTAAATTTTTCAGCAAACTTTCATTTTTGGATGATCTATATTCCTTTAAACATGGAACACAAAATATATATTTTAAAAGTGTTTTATGCCCATTAATTTAACGTCAATGGGGCCCAATGTTCTTTTTAAAACAACATGAGAGTGAGTAAATGATGACCGATTTTTTATTCGTCGGTGGACTTTTAATGGACAAAAAGTATTGATGGATGAAGAATAAAAAGAATGAGAATCATTTTGCACCTAAATACACTATTGTATTTCTTCTAAATGTCTCGTAAAGGAGACATTATTGAAGTACCGGATCCATTTGCATTTTCCACATAACTATTTCCCCAAAATTTGTGTTCTGCTGACAAATGAACATTATTCTGGTTTGAAAAAAGTACTGAGGACAGTACAGAGGAAATAATTACACAAAACGATTTCTAGTCAACAGCATGGTATACTGTACATGTATAAATTACAAACACAAGACAGGAACTGAATCAGGCAGACAGTCTGTCTTAGAATAAAATCTAGCTTTCCAGAATAAATTGATATGGGCGTTTAAACATCCCATTTTGTGCTGGAAGTGCTTTCACTCAGTGCTAAAGTTCTTGTGGCGGGAAAGAAATCAGTTAAAATTGAGACCTGCTCTTTGGCTGTTGACAGGTAGAAATCTGAAACAGCCATATGGCTGGTAATGGGAGGGAAAGAGGAAGGAGAGCCCACTAGAACCTGACACTCCCATTAGGACCCTCCTGAAAAGTGAAATATTTGATCACGAGAGGGAAATTGAGCAAAAATGAACTGAAACTAGATATAGTCGACTTACTTCCCCATTCACGGCCCGATATAGATGTCACTCAGAACTTAATAAGCTTTTGAATTTCCATTTTATCACAGAAAATAGAGTGTGAGAAATAAAATCAGCCAGTTTCACCCTAATGGACAAAGTAATGGAGAGGTGGAACTGACACAATACATTTTGTCTGTGGTAATACCATCAAAATGAAAGCATATTCACTGCTGGAGTTTTCAGGGAATCAATTCAAACCAAATAGTGGCCCTTTTTCTCTAGGTTTTTATTTCATAATGGCTCCAACAAATACAGCACTTTGGCTCTCGGGCAATGGGGTGTCACTCAGGGCAATAGCAACAGAGTCATTTATCCAATAGAGTCAAGTCCTGAAGCCAGTGCGCAGACCGCGTGTTTCGATTCACTCTCTCTCTCCCTCTATTTCGGCTTGTGAGCATTAGCTAGACGCTACATTGATCCCACAGGAAAGGATTAGCTCACTTTTAGACCAAAGTGTTACATATGAGGTCAGGTCATATCAGATGACCTCTGCGGCTCGCAGCTTGGTCTGAAACTGTCGGGCTACAACACGACCGGCCTAGCCGACTCGCAGCTCGCTTCAAAAGAGACCAGCCTTGGGCTCATGATCACGAACAGCGCTGAGAGAGCTGAACACGCAGCCAGATGGACCTCAGCCAATCCTGTTCAAACACCAGAGGCCGTGTTCAGAGAGAACGGGTGTGGTAGCAGCCTCGACAAACCGCATTAATTTAAACGGTTAAAGCCATCACCAGGGCTTCTTTTAACCCTTCTGTTCTACAGAGACGAACTGTACTCTTTAGTGTTTAGAGTGCCAGAAAAATAAATAAACTAACGACAACTCACATTTTATATTGTGGCTTCCTAATGGAAACTCAAACATAAGTAATATATCTGAAATCTCTAAATAATTATTATTTTATATTTAATATATATGTATAACACCATTTTATAATATTATATTAAAAAATATTATTATATATTTAAATATTTGTTATACTTTTTATGTAAGACTATATAATACAAATAATCAATAAAAAATAGTAAATGTCATGAAGTATAAATCTGATTCATACACTTGTTCAACTTGAAAAATAAGATAAAAACAGTTAAAGTACCACTTTCACGTGAAAACAACACACCTTAAATAAATCAAAAATAATATTTGTACTATTATATATTAATTATTTGTATACAATTATTAAATATATTTAATATTATAATAAATAACATTACATTATATATTTAATAAAAACAAATATTTCATAGTTTTTATAGAGGACGATGTGTATATAACATAAATTATATATATAAAGATTCACAAAATGTTCTCAAACACATCGAGAAGGTTTAAACAAATGAACAATGAAACTGTTGTTTTAAACTATCACAACGCCAGAAAGAGCGCTCAAACTAAAGTTCCACATTGAGTAAATCTGGAAATTACTTCTTTAAAAGTTGTTTTGTTAGGCAAGAGAAAAGTGAGTCAACGGCAAGATGCAAATCTAGGCTTGCTTTGTTTTTGACAATAATTACAGAAAGTGAACAAGAAGAAGAGTCCTCAGTCCCCTGTGTTCTGCTGCTCTATTAATTATTCTGAGGAAGACAGATGTTAAATTGCGTATGCCCATCAGCACTAAGACTTTCACAAGATTTATCATTCATGTAAATCATGAATAAAATATTTCCTTGCCAAGAGAAAATGTTACATCTGTTTGGAGTATCACAGACACCATGATGCAAGAAAAATCCCAAACTGGAAGACGCCGGTGACCACCTATACAGACACAAAACGGACAGAGTTTATGGAAAGAAAATGGTTCTTTTTTTCCTACACAGCAAGAAATTAGATTAAACAGATGTTGAATTCATTAATATGAATAAAGCCGTTTTAATTTTGTTTTTACTGCACATTTGCATAAGCCTTTAGTTATGTACCAAATAATTGAGACGTTTGCCTCTTGACTTTGGAGAACAATTTTGCTGTCCAGCTTTATGTTGATACTTCATTATCCTCATGAATATTCACAAGCCAAAGCCACTTTAATACAGTGCTGTGAAAACACGGACAATATTTGTTTCTCTTTTCACTTCGCATCCGCCCACGAGCTTCGGAGGAATAACAGTTTTTTATTTTTTCATCACCGTAGGCCCTTCTGGTCTAATATACTACCATGGATACGAAAACTCACTGGCCAGTGGCTATAAATATTCTTTAATGGCTATGAAACTCCATTTTGCATTAGTTTTATTAAACAGATTTTTTGTTCCCATGACATCATCATATATAAGCCAGTCTCCATCTCTCAGTCAAAATACGCTTATATTTTTGTTTCAGAGAAAAAGCAGTTTTAATAAAACGTGCACAAGATGCTCTGCCTTCCTCCGGATGCATAAATAAGTAAGCAGTGACAGACAGAGTGTCATCTGTGAGGAGAGAGAGGGAGGGAGGGAAAGAAAGGGAGCATCAATGTTCCAGGAGGAGGAGGACGAGGTCGGGACATGAGTCGCGGGGACGCGGCCCTTTCGCGTCGCCCCCGGCCACCATCACGTCGGCCTGCCCTCGGAACAGACAGCCAGGCTCTCACAACAGATGGAACTAATGATGCGCAACAAAAGAGATCATTTCACTGTGGTCCTGGGGAAGCCACAAAGAGCACTGGGACATTTGAATGATAGGGCCAGCCAGTCACTAGGGGTTAGATATGGGAAGCTTTTATGGAGGTGTACAAGTGAATAGAGGCTCCCTGGCCCTCCTTCGGCCCCTTTGATGTCTCTCACAGAACCAGTGCCCCACTTTTTAAAAGGGAAATATGAAAAGTGAAAGACTAGGGCCTCTGCCAATCTCTTTTTCATCCTTTTTTATGAGCCTTGTCAGCAGGAAATCCCCAGTTTTTTTGAAGACGCATGAGTTCATGGCGAATGCACATTTTGATGTGCTTGTAGGAGCACTGAGGAATAAAAGATTAATAAAAGACAGTAATGCGCTCATTCAACATTTCAAAAAGCTTTCAAATAAACTCAAGAATCAACAATAAAGATTTTTTTCCCCACTTGCCCTGCCAACATTTTCACCGGTCCCACCACAAAGAAGCTTATTTGAATAAATAATGAATTATTAAATAAAAATTTATATAAAATAATTATTAACAAAAACAATATTTATAATAATATGAATCAATATTCATATTATATATCATATAAAAAATCTAGATATATTTTATTATATATATATATAACATTATATACGTTTTGGACACTATATTAAAACTCACAGTTGCCTTGTACCATCCTTATTGTTAAAAAACTGCACTATATATATTTTTTTAAACTGAAAATGAATGAATGATGCATTTATATAGCGCTCTATTGTGTATTGCTGTACACCCAAAGCGCTTTACAATCATGTGGGGGGTCTCTCCTCAATGAAATTGTGCCGTTTTTAATCACTCAACCTCATCTGACCCTTAAAAATGACATTCACTGGTATATTGTGACGTCAGCATATTTTTAGGTTACCAAACTAAATACTTTTTCAATGTAAATAATTTCAAATAAAATGACTAATGAAGGGGACGCATGCAAATGTATACTGTTCTATAAAAATATATTTGCATAAGTTCAAAGGCTTGTACTGCGAGAGCATATGAGTTAAGTGTACAAAGAGCATTCTGATATCCATACAGCCTAGATTTCAATGACAAAAGAAATCCCATATATCATTCACCTAGGGGTCCATTCAGACCATGATACCACGCTGTGGGACACCATCATTTAACTTCAGTTAGAACATTGAGGAAAGGGAAAAGGGCAAAGGTACCCTCACTTTCTAAAGCAGGCTCTTATTTATTGGCTTTCTCTGCATCGTTCAGATCAAAACAAATGAGCGTTAACATCACTTCCTCCCAGTCTGAACTCTGAACAATAATAGACTAGTTCAGCCAAAAAAGAACATTCTCTCATCATTTACTCATCGCCAAACGTAAATAATAAGAGAGTTTCATTTTAAGATGAACTATTCCTTTAAGTGCACATCAAGCAGACTGGCACGTTCCTTCTGCTGTTTGAAAATAAACAGAGAGGGGAAACAGCGCACCTTCAAACACCTAGAGAGGGGATTTAAGTAAGATGTGAAGCGTTCAGTAGCTCAATCCGCTTCCCTACTTCCATACTGTAGATATCAGTGAAAGTTCAGGCTGATGCTGACACGAACAGAGAGCGTGTCGTTATTAGCGGCAGGTTAACTCTGATAACACTATCAGCCTCCTCCCCCCGGGCCAGCGGTGCTGGGCCTAACCCTCGAATAAAGCCGAAGTGTCTCGACTCCCTGGCACATTAGCTCTGATTACAATGACCTTCATTATATCTGCTACCCTTATTATACACATAGAGCACAGCGCTCCCTTGGGCTGCACACTGCAGCATAAAGGAGAGGAGGTGGGGCGGCCCGCTACAGGAGGATGCATACTGACCGCAACCATGATGGTCCTGCATAATATCCTTGGCCGAAAAACAGGATATCAGGCCATTGTGCAAAAGTTAGGTAATTGTTCCCAAAAGAACAATGCTTGGAAGAGGTGCAAGATAAAATCCTTGTATTTCAATTGTTTCATATTCAAAAAAATAATAAATGCACAATACCTATGTATTCACTGTCAAAGTACACTAAAAAGAATGTGGAACCCCTTATGTGTATTTTGAGCATTTCATTTCAAAATAATTGGGTTAGCTTTTTGATTCAATCCAATTTGCAATTTAAATTGATTCAGTTTGATTAAATTCAGATTTGATTTTAATTCTTTTGGGTATATTTAAGTTATAATATTCATTTTAGTTAGACAATGAAGAAATGCTTCTGCTAAATGCTAGATCTCTGCTACTGCTTAGCATCATAGACTGATTCAAACTCATCTTTTCAACTATTTATCAAAAGAACTGGCTTTAGGAACAGACTACACAGGTCACGCTGTATGTTTTGAGTCACTAAAAACAACTGGTTTATAAGAGTCACTTGTTTGTGAATCAGACTACACTGATTGTGCTGTATGTTTTTGATTCGCTAAAAACAGCCAATTGTAATTTCGAAATGAATCAGAAAACACTGGTTACACTGTACCTTTTGATTGATTAAAAACAACCCGTTCCTAAAAGTCATTTTTCTGTGAACCTATTTGTTTGTGTCTACACTAGCCGCGTTTCCATTACCCGTCAAAAATTGCGAATTAAAAATACACCCAATGGAAACACATTATTTCGCTAAAACTTCCATATATCACAAAAACGTTTATACGCTCGTATGAGTTGGTTTTTCAGGCAATTTGAAAAAGGAATATATCAGAAAAAATGAATGGAAACAGTTATTCGCATATACAGGTTATTTGGCGAATGTAAGTCACATGATCATTCTTTAATGTACTATATCCTCCAAGAAACACCTCATACGTGGCCACTCTCAATCTCATTCCTTGCCATTAATGCTTAGATACTGCTCACATCTGCGGCACATTCTGGCTCCGACACGGCCACCGGAGCTGATCTAGTCTCACTCTAGTCAGTGCTTGAGTTTATACCAGCCGCTCCGCAGCACATTTCAGAAGCGGCTGTCCATACTGCTTCGCCAAAGATACACGCATACATCTCCTTCCATTAAAAATAGTTAATGTAAATAATTTACATTTACATTTTAGTCACATAACAGTAATAATGGAAATGCTGTCAATTCACAATAGTTTTTTTTATCAACATTTATAAAATATTGCAAAAGTTTTGTGCAAATCTGTAATGGAAACCTGGCTTGTGTTAGGGTTGTATGTTTTGATTCACTAAAAAAAAACATTCATGTTTCATATGAGGTGAAAAAGGTTGAAAAGGTTCATAAGAGTCATTCATTACTGAATCAAACTACATTGGTCATATTGTTCCTTGCCATTATTTCACAGTACAAGATCTCTTTTTCCCCTGCAAACTCACATTCACAAATCAGGTCAAATATAATTAATTTTGTTAAAGTATTAAATATTCAGTGGTGCTGAAGACAAAGATCATAAAATATACAAAAATCCAAGTTTTTACTAATACTAAAACTACTAACCAACAGTACAAATCCATCTTTTATATTCCTCTGCGTCACAGAAGTCTTGTATACAGGACATTGTGATGTCTTAATTTGCCTACAGACGCATAATGCTGGTCAGCCAGCAGTCAGAGCCAACGGATGCTGGCAGCGACTCTACGAGGAGAATGGAAGCTGGACCGGGGCCCTAACGGAAAGCTCGGGGACTCTCATCACCACTTAACATACGGCATGCTTGTTAACTTCAATTTTCTGCTCATTCCCACTCACAGGGCCGTAGGGCTAACATTCTTCAGTTCTTGGCAGACGCACCCTCTGGCAGGGGTGACCACCCCCTGAACGGCAGGGGAGCGGGATAAAGACGCAGAGCGTGGCCCCAAACCTCGCTCATCTGCGTGCGCCTGCTGGCTCTTGCAGCATCCTTCTCTCTCTCCTGCCAGGTGCCTCCATGGCAGCCGTTACCCATGGAGACCTGCCTCTCCCTGTTCACTTAGCCTGGCTAACCGAGCATCGAGCAGTAGGGGTGCAAGGGGAGGGAGGAGGGCATCGGTGCAGTCTGCAGGGGGCCGGTGTGTTTGTTTTGTGGAGAGCGGTCTAGAGAGCTGGCTAAATCTGCTTGTTTTGGATTAGAGGGAATTGGGAGGCTGTAAGCACTGGTTTAGGTGATGACTCCTCAATGACTAGTTTAAACACCTGCCAGACCAGTGAGATGCCCAGAAGGACAGAAATACTGGAAAATAATGTCCTTATAAAATGTTTTTTCTGGCATGCTGATCTCATTTATGAAATTACCAACAAAAATGTGCTTCATATATTGTTCAGCTTTAGCTCCAGAATCCCAATCCCAGACATTATCGACTATTATTGGATAATCTGAAACAATAATTTTTCTGTCTAGATTGTAGAGTTCATGTACAGTTCATATCCTGCACTGTAATTTTTCTCTCATCATATTTGCATCAACAGTATATTTTCATTAGAAACATTGAATTTATTTTCATCATGATTTGCACTTTTTGGTCTCATCATTGTTGACGAAAACAATGATTTTTTTCAAATAACACTTTTGTTTGTGGACCAATTCTTACTATTAAGTAACTATTAGCTATGACATTTGCCTCAATAAACTCATAATTTGCTGTTCATTAATATTTATTAAAGTAGTTGTTAAGTTTAGGTATCAGTAGGATTAATGGATCGAAAATATGGTCATGCAGAATGAGGCATTAATATTTGCTTTTTTAAAGTACTAATAAACAGCCAATATTCTAGCAATATACATGCAAATTAGCAACTAGTTGTGATAATTGGTCTCTAAAACTAGTGTTACTCTTTTTTTTATTAGACAAAAATATCAACAAAAATTAAATATTTTAATTAAAACTGCAGACAAAAATGTTCAAAGAAAAAACATCAACCATGGACTAGGGCTGTCAAAAGAAATTCAAATTTGAATATTCGTCGAATTTAAAATAAACATCCACATTCGAATGCAAAACGCTGCATTCGAATTTTAGGTGTCCGTCAGGCAGCTTGGCGATGACGAGGTGTCGTTGCATTTTAATGTTTTTTTAGCCTGTCCAGTTGAACCCATTCGATGCGGTGCTGCACATTCAAAATATTGCGGAAAAAGAGAACATCAATGTAGAGATGTTTACCTCAAAAAACCTCAAAACTGAAACCAAGCCGTTTACACAGAACGCATGTTTATTGCATTTTCTAGAGGGACATCTATCTAGAATGTCTACAATTTTGCTGAAATGTTTGTAGTTGGACATTTTAAACCTACAAGTAATTGTATTTGTATGATAGCACTAGCTGTAAAGTGACTGTAATGGGGTAATCAAAATAGCCTTTTTACTCAATTAGCCTAGTCAGTGCTTTTTCTTGTTACTGAATTTATGCCTTTTAAATTTGAATATAATTCGAATTTTAATCATATTTTAATAAAAAATCTAATTTAGTTTTTCAGCCAATTTGACAGCCCTACCGTGGACTGACAATTATTTATGAATAATAAGAACATGATATAAAGAATATGATAGTTTCAAATAATCCAATCATATACAATAATGTCAGGGACTCTGATATGTGAACTGAAGCTAAACAGTTTAAACACTTGTTTAATGAAGTGCTTTGATAGCGGGTTAATTAACTCACGCAAACACATCCTATACATATGAGAATAATCACATGTATACACAACATAAACAAAATATTACAACAAAATCACAAAAGTGAACTCGAACTAAGCTTAATGCTAGTCAGAATGTGTAAGTCACGACTAAAGCATACACAGTTTACACAATTCTATTACAACAGTGTACCCATTACATCACAATATCATTTCAGGAACTTTTTACACAAAGAGTTTTTGTTAATAAAATTGAACTAATTAATACAAGTGCAGAAAGATAAGCACTATATTAAATATTCAATGTATTTAAGCTTGGATGATTCATGTCAGTTCCTATATGTTTTATTTCTTGATAAAGTTGCAGTTATGTCTCAGGATTGTATTTATGGGTTTAGAAGCGGAACTAGTGGCAGATGAACAGGCACCTGGTGAACGTTGAGCGCTCCTGGGCTTTTAGGGCTTAATTAATCAAGGCCTCTGGGTATTATGACATGGCTTGGCTTCTCCGTGTGTATGACTCAATTAAGTTTTTCATGAACCAGAGGTGGGACTTCAATATTGCTTAGAGTCACTACAATCAAACGAGCTGTGGTTAGCATTAGCGGTTTGGGCGAACTGAGGCGATTCCAAACATAGTTGTGACTCGTGTCTTCATCTGCTTCATTGACAAAACACAGCAAAGCGAATGCAATGAACAGTTACGCTACTTTAGAATGAGTTACTTCAGCACCAAAACCTGCAGTCTATTTACTAACCACGGCAATCCAGCTTAACTAGCCATTATACGTGCTGGTATACCGTCAAACCATGCATTCATAAAACAAGTCATTGTTTACAGGCATAATTTGCATAAAAACAAATAACATCAACCAACAGAATTCTTTCTTAGTACTACACAATGAATTAAGTCTACACAAAATGATGAGCCGAAAACCTTTATGCTGACTGATATGACTGTTTTAAGGTAACTGGCCAGTTAAATAGTCATTAGCAAACTATAGATGCATTATGGTACATTGTGACACTGACCTTCAAGATATATTGAGTGCTCCAGTTTTGTCTCAGTCCTCTGGGCCACTGTCTTCTTGCCAACAGTTAGCTCGCACGTTCACACTAGACTCTTACATAGCTGTCTGTTGATGCCTGTAAGGACACAGAACAGTTATGGGTACATATTTTACCACCAAACCATAAACGCAAACAAAGATTTTGATGAACTTTAAAAAAAAACGCCTCCCATTTGCCATTTTGACAAATCAACATTCAGTTTGTGTGACCGCTTTTAATGCATCTTTTAATACCAGTGCTGTCAGTGGCTTGTATCGTACTCCGAATTGTATAAACAATGCTGTTTCAGCAGCACAGTAACTACTTTCATTTCATTGTAAAACCTGTCAAAACTCCAATGAGATGTTTAGAGAGAAAAATACGACTTTCAATTTGCCCAAACAAACCACTCCGTAAGTTAATAAAAAGGCATTATAATCCATCCTGTGCTCTTATTAGATTGTGTATTTATGCATGCTATCCTTTCAAGAGAAACAAGGGTTTGTGGGCAAGGGGAGTGTGTAGATTCTGAAAAACAGATTTCATGAGAGTGAGTGAAATAAAGTAGATTTACTTCAGCATGTTAAATAGCTTTAATATTTATTTTTTTACCAGGTGAAATCTGTCTCATTTCATACACATCAATATAAAACAGATACCATGTATACAATTAGTTATTCTTATTTATCTTAAAATACTGATGCGCTTTAATAAGCTTTTTGTTTTAGATAAGGGCTGAAAACAACAGAATTAGAGGCTTGAAATTCCAAATTAAAGAACAGGCTAATAACCAGATTATTTTTTAGAGCAGATAAATACACTAAAAACATAATAAATAAAAGTAATTATTGCAGCTGGTAATTACAATGCTAATTATATTGCTAATTAGCTTATTGTGATGTATACTGCAGACGGGGACTTCACTATACCTCAGATCACACAGAAACAAAGTCAAAATGGACTTCAGCCTATGTGATAAGAGCACCACTGATGACAATATGTTTGCTTTAATATTATCAACTGATTGCATATTAACATTCAAATGTCCTATCGGCAACATATTCCCACTGTCCATGTGACCGTTGTGGAATGACATCATTGCAAAGACCTTTGGTCTTACAAACCGAAGAAGTTAATTAATCAGGTCCTCAAATTATTCCTTTCTAAAACTATCTTGGAAGATGGAGAATGAACCTGATTTAGAGTAGAGTAGAGTAGAGTAGAGTAGAGTAGAGTAGAGTAGAGTAGAGTAGAGTAGAGTAGAGTAGGATAGATAGATAGATCGATAGATAGATAGATAGATAGATAGATAGATAGATAGATAGATAGATAGATAGATAGATAGATAGATAGATAGATAGATAGATAGATAGATAGATAGATAGATAGATAGATACTGTTTTTCTGCATTTTTATTATGTTGCAGATTCTTTCAAAAACTTAAAAATATATATTTATATCTTGTTCCTGTTGATCCAGAAAGCAGAAATAAGTAAAACCAATCAAACAATGACATGAACGTTTATTTTTATGAGTGTGATGTTTGACATAAAAATATTCACTTCATTATGCTTGAGGACAAGATGACCTGCCGTGACACGAAATGTTTTTCACTACATTTTTTAAGCATGATCTCACAAACAAAACAAAAAGAAAAGAAAAGAAAAAAGCACACACCCAAAAAGGCACAAGAGAAACCAATCTTTCTTCCTGATGTCTCGATATTAAATACATGAACGATGATTCATTTATGTATTACCATAGGTATGATTCACAGAGATTCACACTGAATAAATTCTGTCATTGCATTGATCTGGATATTTATCTCCAGATGGGGGGGATCAAGTACATATTGTGAACTTCGGGGTATATGAAAGCATATGAAAAGAATAAAGAGTGTATGTTTGCATTGCCAGGTAACCGTCGTGTTTAGATCCGTGGTCACCTGTTATTCAGGAAAACCTTATCTAGGTTTGTCATTGTTCAATAAAACAATGTTTATCTTACATAGGTTTACGAAAACAAGGTGGCAAGAAAAAAAATATAGAATTTTAGTTCAACAAGGAAGAGGTTCGAAAACATAACACACCCTCTGATCATACAGATAAGACACTGCGTCAGGAATAAGGAAAGTTAATGACAGAGTCTGTTCATTTCCTTCAAAATGAAAGAATGAATTTTTGGATATCTGCTGATCTGTGCACGCAAATAACAACCTGTGACTACAGCTGCATGGCTTAATCACAGCAATACAAGGAGGGAATATGTAACACGCCAACTTCTCATTATCAAATTCCAAATTAATAATTTTCCTAACAATACACCACCTGTCTCCACCTGTGCAATTTTCAGCACATTGCGGAAAGAGAGAAATGCAGGTTTAAACACATTGGTACAGGAGTGTTGACATGGGTTTCCCTTGTGTGATAACAACACAACATATTTCCAAAACTCAGGGTTAGGTCACGAGCATTCAAATCAGAATCTGAACTAGAAGAGCTGGATTTTTCCCCAAACCACACGATTTATATCAGGTACCTCCCTGACTTACAATCAACTATCATTGCTCTCGAACACACATGAGAGGGAACATGTGACTACAGTTTTGTGAACGTTCTGCAATGTTGATTGAGTTATTCATACCCATCACACATCCGCAACAAACAAGTTGGTTTCAACTAAATCTTTTCTGAACGGCGGATCTGAGAGGAGAAGGGATCAAGCTTTAGTCTTGCTCCAGATGTAACGTGATCATTCGTTCTTTTTATCTATTAATGATTTCAAAGGCTTCCAACCATTATTGCTTTTATTCTCTGGAATAAAACCCAGCTGCTCTCTTTGTAGTGAGTCTGTGTGGGTGTATGTGCTTTTGGTGCGACATGGAGGGGGTTGGGAGGGAGAAGAAAAGAGAGGGAACACAAAAAAGGATGAATATCAACTGTTTCTTCAACAAAAGTATTCACATTTACACTCTACAACATATTACCAATGAGTGTTTTTACAAGATATCAGAGTGGTAAAACTAATTAGCGTGTAACTCTGAACAAGACCCTACCAAACCAACTACATAAACAAGTTATGACAGTCCGCAGAAGGAGTAAAATTTGGTCTATAGTTTTTTCAAGCAGTTTAAAGCATTAAAAGCACAACTCCTGTGTATCAAATACCATAAAATTAGCCTAGCTTGAAATCTGAAATCATACAACATTGGCATAAACCGCTGAACTGATATTCAGTTCATTGCTTTTAAAGTGGTTTTAATTTATTAACTCATTATAATGCTAAAGAAATTATATGCAGTTTTAAACTCATTTCAATGTTAAAAAAATGTTTTTAACACACATTAAGAGCATATGTCAAACTCAAACATACAACTTGGGCAATTGTTACAAAAAGTTATTTAAAACAAATATATATACATTATCGTTGTCCCTAGTAAAAAAAGTTATACATTTAAAATAATTTATTCAATGTACATTTATTCCATACTAAGTATAGTTAAAATCTATTAACATACAGTATTTACTGACATAATCGCTCGAGACTTACTGATATAAAAAATATAATTTAACTTTATTTGGGGTACTACTTGTGCACAATGCAAATTTCTTAATATTAAGCCTAACATTTATTTGAATGTCACTATTGATGAGGATTGCATAATGTTTGAATAATATCTATAGTCTTTAAATGCAAGATAATTAAAGTTGACTTGCAATAGCCCCACTTTAGCACAATCAAATATACTTCAGTCAATATATCTGAAGTTGGACTTCAGCACTACTTCTGCAACTGAACTTAAACTGAAGCGCATTAAGTACAAAACTAGTTGTTCCACTTTAGCAGACTTTGGCAGACCAGTTTAGTATTATTTTATAGTATTAGTCTAATTTAGTATAATTTTTAAGTACATAAATATATAAATAGTATGAAAAAAATATTTTAAATACATTATAATATATTTATTTGTTGTAAACAAATATTGTTACACATTTTTATTTTGTATAAATATTTATATTATTATTAGGTAATATTCACCTATACTTACATTAAGGTTTTAAACTGCATTTAGTTTGGTTAGTGTGCTGCAAAAATGGCAAAACTCATCCATGAACAGAAAACTTTAAAAAGTCTCTATTTTATATTTGTATTTAGGGATGACTATTTTGTAACTTATTTGTGGAAAGTGGCTTATAGAGTTTGTTGTGTGCTGTCTCAAACGGTCCAGTGTACCCAGAAAGACAAATGTGCCCTGAATGGGTGTGATGTGCTTGTGTACTTGTTGATTACGCATGCGAGGAGTGCCACTGTCTTTTATTGGGAAATGTACACCCTTGGTGTGATTTATAGAAATCCGTAATGCCCACAAAGCAGTAAAACTCTAATTGTTTCCTCCATTTTTAAAGTCTATCCTCCATTAAGGAATCGGTGGGTAATAAAGAGCATTTTTAATCAACCCTCTCTTGCTGATGGGTTGGCTTTGAACAGTCTCGCCTAGCGTACAATGCAAGCTTTTACTGCTGAGAACAATATAGGCTAAAATATTAGGACATCTCATAAGTGACTGGGGTTTTGCAAGACTTGGCCCTTCTCTCAACTCTTCTGCTATGATTTTGTAAACATATGCATCTACTGTACAGGTCATCTCTATATGTAATGTTTTATTTGGGTCATATTGTGTTGTGTAAAATAAAGATGTTCGTCAGCTAATCCTGGTATCATTGGGAAACTTGTGACTCACCGCATATTTCAAATCCATACCTATTTCTTTCAGGAAACTAAAGCCAAAATTCCCTGGGAACAAGTTACACCCAACATAAATCAGCCAATATATAACACACAATTCAGTCCAAGAAGAAACACATTCATATAATGAATATATATGTTTTTCTTTTGTTTTTTAAAGAAATGAAAACTTTTATTTAGTTATGTTAAGTTGTTACAAAGTGATAGTAAAGACCTATATTGTTCCGGAAGATTTCTTTTTCAGCATATTAGATTCTAGCATTATAAAATGATTTCTGTAGGATATATATTTCATATATATGTATCCTCCTGGACTGATTTGTATGTTAGATATTGGCTGGTTTTCTGGCATTGGCTGTAACTTGTCCTCAGACAATTTTGGCGTTAGCTTCCTTGAATAAATAAAATGAAATGTGTGTATATATACATGTAACTTATACATATATATATATATATATATATATATATATATATATATATATATACTTGCCACTTTACCACATTAATGTGCATCTCTTTCATCCCGCAGAATCTCTCCTGCATCATAAAACACTTTAAACGCAAGCACTGGTGAGCAAGAGCGCCCTTCCCCTACGCCACAATCCCAAACGGACTCTGACTCGGTCACCGCAGGCCTCCACCTGGCCCACCGGCTGGCAGTGCCACTGTAAATCCTGGAGCTATAGCTGGAGTAATTAATAAAAGCTCCATTACATGCCTTGTGGTCGTTGTTTGCTATTTCAACACCCCATTTGTGCCACGATTACAGTCATTATCAGTCAGCGCCATTAATTCAGCCACCGATGCCGGAACTGCATACTAATAAATCGGGCTCTAAAATTCTAAAAAACAAGGAGTTGGTGCTGGAGTGGAGCCAGGAAGTGCCACTCCTGATTAGGAGTCTTCTGCTGACTCTGAAAGGCCCCTTTGAATAGGGGCTGCTGCATCTTTGGAGATAGTTCACACTCCCCCTCTTTGATTATTCCCCTTCCCCTCCAAAATGAATCTTTATTAAGCTTAAATCCTAAATAAAATGAAATTAGCAGACTGCAAAATATTGCTTTCTTTTCTGCACATATTCCCTGGTGCCTCCATGCAAATTATAATGCTTATTTATGTAAATGAGGTGTCGTCTTTAATTAGTTTTGCTTGAAGGCATTAAAATACATGTATTCTCTCCCCAAAATATTATTTGTTTTGTTGCTCTCTTCAGTTGAGTTCAAAATGACTTATTATGCGGACTAAAAAGCTTTATTAATTTCAGTGTTTTTTTCTCCCCTGACTTTCAGAGTATTATCTTCTCCTCCCACTGTGTGGGAGCAGCGCTGAGCGTTTAGCTTTTAGCTGTGTAATGGAGAGGTTTCCTCAGGCTCTCTCTGCTGTGAAGTGGATACAAAGCTGTCTGAGAGACCCTGCAGACAACAGACGGCCCTCTCATGGGTCAGCAAGCTTCTTGGGCTAAGACCCTTTCTTTTTTGTTATTGTTTGTTTTGTTTTAGTTATTTAAGTACTTCAAGTTAAACTAAATTATAAATGTTGCCTTGACAGCTAACTTGAAACAATTAAAGTAATAAAATAGTTATACAACATTTACAAAAGAGTACTGTGGTTATACCATAGTATAGTGATGGTAACATATGGAAATTCCATGGTGCCATGATAGATACAGAATAGCAGTGCATTATTATCATATTCATATACAACGGTATTGGCATGAATAATAAAATACAATCAAACATAATACAAAAAAGAACTCACATCTAAAATAATGGAATAGAATTCCATCGTAAATTCTACAAAAAAAATGAATTGTGACAAAAATCCAGTTACAAATTTCAGAATCAAACCTGCTACATTTGGTACACTTGAGCTAACCGCTAGGCCATGGAGCCCAATTGTGCTGTCTATCACTATTGTTTCCGCTGATGACGTTGTTTATTTGCATGTGCTGTCTGCATTGTTTTAACCCCTAATTCATTAAAATAATTATGCAAATGAGGTAACAGAACAAACACAACCCAAAATAAGGGCTGAACGCAAGCTGCAGTTCCTCATCGTGCAGGCCAGTTAGGGGTGTCAGCTATTAGAAGACGACTACATTTAAACACTGTGCTGCGGTAAACCAGTGTAAACTGGATCATGGGTGTTTAGCAAATAGGATGGAGGTTTTTGTGTTGAAATACCACATATAAAAGTGAATTTGCCCCAAGTGTCCTGTAGCTTGTCAAACTGCTAAGAATACCTTCGGTTGGCACTGTATGTTGTGAACACCCCACATACCCCCAATACACTTAATGAAAGCTGCATGCATGCATTGTCTCATCAATCAAATGCTAATACCAATGTAAATTCACATGCATTGTCAGCTCTCGCCGCACGCCTCTAAACTAAGGTGCAATGACCTCTTAAATGACTTTCAGACGGCTTTTTGCCTTATTTTAATATTTGTTTAAAAGGATTTTCAGTGTTACAGTAAATCTCCCTCTTGACACGGTTTTTATGCATTTGCAGTTGATTTACAACACAATGTTGAGTGGCTATCGAGCAGAAACCCGCTGTGAGTCACGGCCAAAGGTGCCGGAACTGATGCAGTCAAACAGAAATACACGCTGTCATACACTCCGCTCAGCTGACACAAAAGGTTAAAAAGAAACATGAGCCGCAAACAACGAGCATTGGTCAATATTATATCAATATGCTTTGAGCCCTCAATGGACTGAAAAGACTGAAATGGCATATTTTACGAAGTTATTACCCCTCAATACGCAATTCACACACATATAAACTCACGCACGCACAAACACACCAGCATGATTTATAGTAAGGAAGCTGAGGCCATTATAACGTTTTTATTATTACTGTTCTTTCAAGGCTAATGCTACAATAGATTTTTGCATGATTGATGTTTCCCAGTAAACATTAGGAAGATTCCATTAACTTAGCAGAATGGCATCACTTTGATTATAGCTGCATTCCTTTCCATGCTTTTTGATTAAAAATAGAATATCAATATCACATTTTTTAAACGAATTCATGATGTTCGGATCTGTCTTAAAAAAAAAACGTCAAATCTCTTCAGCCAACTCATGCAACTGATTTTAACTGAGGTCACCATATAAATCATTACGTTTCTGGAAGTCACTTCTGAAACAATCCTGGGGTTAAATGATGACAGAAACGGTCCTTCCAGTAAATCAAGTGACTTTGAAGCTCTGGCCATTGCTCGGCTAGTGTAAAGCGCAGTTGCTTTAATACAAGCTCTTAAAGGGACAGTTCACTCAAAATAAAATAAAATTCTCATTATTTACTCAAACCAGTATGACCTTAAGCGGAATGCAAAAAGTTAATTTGCGAAGAATATCATGGCCACTCTTTTCAATATAATGAAAGTAAATGAGAATTGGGAGTGTTAAATCAAGTTGTCAAAAAGGACCATAAAATGATGACAATTCTACAGTATTCCAAGCTGTACAAAAGCTGTGAAGCTGTACAAAAGCTTTGTGTGATGAACTTATTGACATTTAAGTCATTATTCAATCCAGAGCTCAATCCCGAGTTGAATTCAAGAAAACAATTCATTATTGAATTATGCAGACTTAAAAATAAAAAAATTAAAAAGATTTGAGTCAAAAGAACAATTCATTCATCGATCATTGCTACCATTCAAGAACATGCTAAGCAAAGCTCACAAATGTTTTTAGAGAACAACTTAAATTTCGGTCATTTCCTCACATCAATCCATTGTGTGACTTCAGAAGACTTGGATTATATGGCATGGACCATTCTCTTATGCTTTTATGACAGTCCAAATTTGTGTTACACAGAAAAAAAGACAACTGAGAGTGCATAAATGATGACAAAAGTCATTGTTATGTGAACTAATCCTTTAAACTACACTCCAGAAGCATTTCAGAATGAAAGAACGTGGTAACAATATGCTGAAACTTCCACTTGTAATGAGAAGGAACTGATTTGAACTGTTGTCTTCCAGTTGTGCTTGTGCTGTTATAACGGTCCCATGCCTCAACATTCATTTCACTCCCCCAACAAATCTGTGAGCAAACTGCTCCTGGCACGCCTGATTGGCTAATTGATATCTTATGTGTGGCCCTCAAGGGAACAGTGGCAGTGATGACCCGGATGAGCGTGGATCTCTCTCTCTCTCCCTTCACCTGGTGGCCTTTGCAGGAAACAAGTTCACAGCGAACAGCGCGAGTAACACCCCTAACACCTTCTGCCAATTATTCACCATGTGAGCCACACCAAGAGAACAAGAGATCTGTCTCCCTATACGAAGTCATAAACATGCACGCCCAGCCTTAAAATTGTACACGTGTCTGTGTGTGTTGTGTGTGTGTCTGCCTCTCATGCTCTGGCGATACACTGGTGCTTACGGAACCTGAGCCAACTGATCTTTTGCCCAAAGTGCTAATTTGTGTCACAGCTGTGTGCGCAGAACTATTATTAACTGAAACGTAAACTAGAAGCTATGTCTCACAACAACAAGATTCTGCAATAAAATCACATTTTAGGGCTTGATCTGGCAAAAAAAACTTGGAGATATATTTATAGGTTGCTACAGGAGAATGGCATGTTTCCATTTGATCTGTGGAAAAACAAATCTGAACAAAACACCTGGTTTTACCTTAGGCTTAGCATAATAAAATACTAATAAAACTATTTGCAAGTCCACAAAGTAAGTACATTTTCCACAAGACTTATAAAATAAAGTTGAAATAATCCAATGGCAATTTTAAATACTACAAATGGATAATACATTCTAGTAAAATCACAAATGTATTGGTGAAAAAGAGATGCAATATAAAAGAACATTTAAACTTGCTTGTTTTATAGAGGTACAAAGCCAGCTTGTTTCTCGTCTTATTAGATGAAGAGGATTCCAAAAATCTAAGAATTCTGGTGAAAAATACAACTATTTTTTTCATTTTCATATTTAATAGAAAGATAAATTATACTGTCGTAATAGCAATTTAAGAGAAAATCAGTTTAATTTGGTTGTTAATGTTTTAAATGTATATTTTAAAATCCCTTATTTTATGTAACTGTTAAATATATATATATATATATATATATATATATATATATATATATATATATATATATATATATATATATATATATATATAGTTTTCAGATTTTAATCCAATGTTGAGTTTATTCGTTTTTTTTTTTATTTACTCATTGCATATCTGGCTTGACCCAACTGCTCCAACGACATTTATTAGTCTTTTGTCTTTTTTGTTGCAATTTATCTAGAAAAACAAGTCCTGCAGGAAACTGTAAGCTGCAAGTGTTATGTTCAGAATTTATGGTTTATAAATAAAAAACACACCTTTGATTGTGATGGAATGGATCCAATGAAAGGAGCTTCCAGTGAAAGGACAGAGAAGATCTGTAATGTTCACTTTTTAGATCTATTTAAGCCTATTTTCAAGAGTCTGTCGACATAAAATGCTGAAAATGAAAGCCAAAACAGAGAGCAAGGGCTTATTTCATGTGGGCTGTATAGTTAGGAAGCACTATTGGACGTGAAATGTTATCTCTGAAGCCTCATGTTTCAAAGCCTGCAGGGCCCATCTCCCCTTGCCGAATACACGGACACGCAAGAAATGCTTTCTCTCCCAGAATTTCACAAATGTCCAGTTGAATCCTCATCACTTGTTTGTGCGCACTGAGGCCAATCAATCTAGATGAGAGAATTAAATAAATGAACTCAGTTCAGGTCACGCCAGGAAAGGCCCATGTAATCCACCGAGGGTTTTTTCTTCCACAACATTTTCTGACATGACAGATATAATTATTCTAATAAAACTGTGCCTGAGACAAACAATGCTATATTCCCTAGGTACACAGCAACGTTAGGATGCATGCCAGTTTTTTCCCTGTTGGCACCGCTGGCTAACCACGTCAGCCATGACACAAATTCACAGATTTTTATATCTTGACACACTCACAGTTTACTTAAGAACAAGCAATTGTGATATCTTGTGATTTGAAGCTTAAAAGGAGAGTTCACCTAAAACTGAATATCCTGTCGTCATTTATCTCATGCTGTTCCAAACCTGTATGACTTTTGTTCTTTCATGGAACTTGGAACACATGGAAAGATGTGTTTCAAAGATCTTTCATGGAACACAACAGAAGATGTTTTGGAAAAGTTGTAGTGTTTTTACCCATACAAAACGTCAATGGGGTCCAAAATTGTTTAAAGAAAGAAAAACATACATATTATCTCTTTAAATATTAAGTGTGCAATTTTCTGTGTCACTATAGCACCAAAAAAAAAAACATAATTACAAAAATAGTGAAAAAGGCTGTTTTCAGTCATTGGACAGTACACAGATAGCCCCGCCCAAAACTCACGCCATTGGTTAAGCTAACTTTGCTGCGTGGGATTGTTTGGGATGCTCAAACATAGCACTAGTTTAATAGTGCAACACAACTACAGTATATACTGGGAAAATAACCTACAAATGTCATAGTCAGTTAGCTGGGAAAGTATTTTAAATTATAAAATAAAATAACATTAATTCTCAGCTTTAATTCTTATAAACAAATATACAAATAACACCTTTAATTCCACCTTTAAACATTTTCAGGAGCAAGTACATTTTCAAATAGCTAAGAGAGCTAAAGCTGTTGATTTTGTTAATAACAATAAAATTGCACCGCTGAATGAATTTACTTGAAATGCAGTTTCAATCTTGTTTGGCAGAAGCTATTTGAAATCTATAGGCTGTCTATGTACAGTCATTTATCACGGTGTAATTGTATAATACAGTTGTGTGTCAGTCTCATTTCAAGCAGCAGGAAGGATAAAGATCTTTGATAACAGCATGCCTTTCATCTTTTCAGAAATCCCTGCACTGCCGCACCTAGGCTTTTATTCTTTAAACACCCCTTTATAGGTCCAAACTGCACCGCATGGTATCTGATACACCTACAGAGGGAAATAAAAATAGAGAAAAGTGAACTTCAGGCTAAATTTGAAAAGGAAAGAAATATCACGCTCCTTTGATGACAAAGTAAAAACAAAAGACTGTAGGATATGTTCTGAAGCAGGCTGAACATAAATCCACACAGAGACATCTCCAACATTTGAGTCTCTTGATTTTTATATTCTTTTAACATTATGCTTTTCCCTTTACTGTTACGATGACAATCGGCTGTCTTTTTGCAAACATGCAAATCAACTAAGGATGTACAGATTTCCCATTAGTCTGTGAAGCCCACCGAGTAGAGATGGGCAAATTCAGGGGTTAAAACAGTGGAGGAGTACTAAAATTGTTAAGGTGCCTGAGGCATGATATGACAAAAAAGCATAATTATCCAGGTTAATGTTTTTTTTCCTAGCATGCATAGTATACAGTATAAAAATACAAAAGTACATTTTATTATGTGAATAAACGTAATAAATTATCAATGATATTCAATATATGACACATTTCCAATATTTTTTAATGAATTCAATTTCCCAATATAACCCCTGGGTAAGCTCAGTGATAACCATGCCATTTATTTTTATTTGTGGTGAGCGTATAAGAGAGTCAATGCATAGTGCAAACTCTTAACCATCATTTTCATGAAAAAAATACCCAGAACTTTCCTAGCCACAACAATTTGATAGAAAACAAAATGCCTGTCAGGCTGGCGAGTGAGAAGCATGCTGGTTCTGGAATGGCCTGTGAAAAGTCATAAAAATATTTTCCTTTTTATTTAATGTCGCCCATAACTCAATGCACGGAAAAGCTAATCAATAGCACCTTAATGAAAACTTGAGCCATATTTTATTTTGCTGCAGAGAAGGCCAGGATCAGCATTTGTTGCCTTGTTGTGTGCTGGGTCTGGCCCCGGGGCTGTTAGACAGATGTGCATCACGTTCACAGATACGTTAAATATTTGCTGCCTTCTCCTAGAAATGCTTTATCAACACGCCAAGCAGAAGGAGTGAGAATTTCTATGCAGAAAAACAACAGCCACAACTGTGAGTCTATATTTCATCATTTCAGCTCTGTCATTGCCCCAGTCAGTGATTTAATATGTGAGAGGAAGGAAGAGTGAAAGGTTATGACTTCTACACTTTAAAATATTCCACCTACACCGATAACGCGGCTATCCCACGAACCCTTCTGTTTCATCCCAAATCAGCATAAACGCCAATATCTCTCACATCTAATATATCTTTATGGCTCACAGACATTCTCCTCACATTTAGAAGAAACAACATCATCCACAGCCAAGATCCCATATGCTTTCCATTTCTTTTTATATGTCAATAAATACAATAATTACACGTGATTATCACAAATTATAAAACATATTGAGCATTTGCTCAAATCAGTACAGCCAGACAAGCTCAAATTTGCCAGTAAATAAGGATGACTGACATATGGAATCACCAGCTTCTCATATGACAACATTCAATAATTATTATTCTAAGAATTATTGATAATTTCCCACAAAATAAAATGATCTGCACCACAACCAACTATTTCTAGCCTTCTCACAACTTTCCTTTTCGCATTACACTGTAAAACAATATAAAAAATGCAAAAAATAAGCAATCATTTACCTGATTATTGAAAAAAATATTGCACACAAAATACTGTTTCAATCTCTTATTTAGAATTACTTTTAACTAAATGTGCTTTAGCCATTTCTTTGTATTATTTTGTGAAAATTGCTAGCAATTTCTGTGAGAAATTTTTTTTTTTTCCCAAGTGTATTGCATCTCATGCCTGCATTTATAACAATATACTCTAATTTTAAATCAAATCAATAAGAACAGAAGAGCTGAAATAATACAGTTTTTTCTACAAATTAAGCCTACACTAAAACAAAAAGTCCTTTTTGAAGTTCAGCCTCAGTCACCTTTTCCCAGCATGCACTGGGATATAAATAATAAATATTGTTTGCATTGTTGGACCGTTTGGGGTTTGACTTGAATAAACATTAAATTAATCTCATAATATGAGCAATTTAAAACCATTCTGAATTGGACCCATTTTAAGTTAAACTTCAGAAAACTTCAGACATGCATAATCAAAATAATCTTAAAATAATTAAGTAGATTAGTTCCATAAGCAGAGCACGTTCTCATACTTCTTGCAAAACGGAATAAAATCCTACAGTATATTCTTGATCCGTCACACACTAAGAGAAGGCTCAGACAGCATCCAAACAGGACAATGAGGATCAGCTCATTCGTTGAGACTGAGATAACAATTATTCATCAAAGGAGAAAATAATAACTCAAAGGTCAAGTCATAAAAACAATATCAGGCCTGTCTCAACGCTCTGAGCAAGAGTCACATTATGTTAACCAAAAGAGAGCTCTCTCAACACGAGGAGATAAAGGAACTGTGGAAGGTGTGCTGAGTACCTTCACGTCATATCAGGAGAGGGCACAAGTACCTCCGTCGTACCTCCTGTGGCCATTATATGTAACCAATTCCAACCTGAATATCAAACAGTACACATTTATCAAATGTATATCCTTGGAACGGTGCCTGGGGATTACAAAGCAATCAGCTAATATTGTACTTTATTCTGTTCTTTCGTTTAGATCGTCTGCACCATTTAGAAGTAGTTTTCTTTCAAATGAGTAACCCATTCATGAGGCGCGGGCCTGCGGAGAACTGTCCAACAGTGAGACGTCATTTGCATAGATTTGCATTGTCAGGATGCAGTGAGGGAGGGAGAGCTGACAAGCCACTGACTGCTCTGTGATGCTAAAAGAGCTGACATGCTCTCCTAAACGTCAATGCCATCCCAAACAAACACACACACACACACACACAGTGCTGCCTCAGAGCAAGTGGAGGACTCATCAACCAGCGAGAGAAGTAGCATTACTAATTTTTTATGCGAGTAAACAGATGTCTCTTCACATTGTGAAAGAGAAAATAAGTTTTCAGTGCTTGTGAAAATGCCAGTTGATTATCAGCTACATTTATTAGGGGACTGTGCCTATAAAATCATAAAAAACAAATGATTGCAGAACAGACAATGTCCTTGTGCCACTGTTTAGGCCATTTCAGAAAAGCAAATGATACATTTTCACATACATTCACATCTCATATTGCTACATTTTCAAATCTATTTTATTCTATATTAGATATTCCATATTGAAATAAAAATAAGAAATGTAGTTCATTGTACAGTATTCATATAATTTTTATGAGTTAAATGCAATTTTTTGTATATCATTTTATGTAAGAAAATAGGGAAGTCTGGGGCTAGGGATATTTTTTATTAATTATAACTATTCCAGTGTTAGTTTTAGCTATGTTAGAACATCAAGTTAAACTAAATTAAAATGAGAAATGTAGTTCATTGTACAGTATTTTTATATTTGTTATGTGTTAAATGCAAATTTGTTTAATATAATTTTCTGTAAGAAAATAGGGAAGTCTGGGGCTAGGGATATTTTTAAACTAAATTAAAATGAGAAATGTTGAAATGTACATAAAACATTTTTAATACAATATTTGATTTCAGTTAATGTTCAAAAACTTTTTTTCTTTTAGTTTCAGTTTAATTTAATTTCATAATAGTCAGTTGCATGGTAGATTGTGACAATATACACGACTAAATATCACAATAGGCCTACAAAAAGCATGACAGATAGGCTTGGTCTTCCTGATATTCTAAACAAAAATGTAAAACAGAATTTTTTCAGTAGTATTTAGTGGTCAGAGTTAACACACATACAGTAACTGAACTGTTAACTGCTGTCAATCAATCAATCATCAATCTGAATTATTACGAATCATAAGACAGTTAACAGAAAAATAAAGTGCCAAAGATACATATATTCAGAAAAGAGTACAAAAACAACATTCAAGTGCTTGATTTAATTCAATTCAGGTGTGCCATGATTCAATTCAATTCAAAGTTCAGTTATCAGGAGGGGGAATCTACTTAGTTTGCCATTTAAAAGTGCGAGAACAAGTCATATTTTCTAGTCAGATCAGATCAAGAGTTTTAAAATTAGAGATTTTAACATTTGTAAAGCAATTTTTTCGTTACAAATTGAATGCAACAAACCCTTACAAACACTAAATCTGAAAGGCAGTGCTGTGGGGATAAAGCAGAGACGAAGAAGACTGAGAACAATTGATATTGCAAAATACAACAGAAGCTGTTTCAGTCTGCTAAAAAATGTACGCAAGAGAGCAGAACGTTCATATTTCAGCAGGACAATGATATCAGACACAAGGGCAAAGTAACACTGAAATGACTTAGCAACAGAGAGGCGACTGACCTTAAATGGTTCCAATCAAACCGTTTGTAGTATTATCTGACACTATTAAACCAAGAATAAACTCATCAAAAATATGTCCTAACAATTTTACTTTTTTAAGTTTAAATTCTCAAAAAAAAAGTTTGTGATTCGGTAAAATTAGAAAATTGGTTATTCTGATAAAAAAATAGAAAATCTGATTATTAAATGCAGGCATTTGATGAGACCATTGATATTCAAATAGATTGTCAAGCCAAAATATCACAGCAGTGCCCCCTTAAACACTAAAGCCCTGCCCTGGAGAAGCTTGGCCAGCGGTCTGTACTGTAACGTATGATTGCGGAGCACAAAAAGAATGATGTTTTGTTTTCTCTGTTTCTCCGTCTCTCTGCCAGTTTTTGCTCTGGAGGCAGCTCCTGTTTATGCACATCCCTCAGGCCATTTGTTTGTGGCACTTCCTGGTCCCAGAGTGGCATGCATAATGCAGGAATGAAAATGTTAACAGAGGCAAATAAAATCGGCAAGGTGCCCCCACAAATCAGGGCAGTTTAGGAGCACATTTAATCATCCGTGCATAGGGAGGCGCTGCGATTTATTGTGGCATTTCTGAGAAGATCAGGACCCCATTTTTCCAGGGCCTTTCCAAGCCATTCGCCTTCGTCCCCCTCCCATCGGATTCACATCGAGAGAGATCTTCTGCACTCACTCAACCAATGGTGCAAAATTGATGTCGCTCTTTGTAAATGTATGTGGTTGCTCTTTTGTGTTTTATATTAAAGCAATAAGATACTCAAAGCCATGCATTAGTGATTTTACCACCTTCTTGTTCTAAAAGCCCCTCATATGTGGTAAAAACTCTGTAACGTATAGCCTTGAGTGAATTAAAGCTGTTTTTTTTAAGTTGTTCATTAGCTTTTTAAAGTTTACAGTTACTAAGCAATGTGGTAATTTGACACATTAACATACAAGGAGTGGTCACATGATCATATTTTTTAATAAATCAATCACAAAATCATATATTATATTTAATCTATAATATAAATAATATTAATCTAAAATAATATATGTATATTTGAAAGTTAAATATGTATACATTCCATTGTAAATACTGTAAAGTATTGCTTGCCATGTTGTTCAAGTTTTATTAAGAAAATCTAAAACTATTAATAACCATTTAATTAAAATAAAGCTGAAATAAAATAAAATATAAATACAAATTAAATTAAGAATGTGCCATTGTAACAATGAAAATAAGAAATACAAATAAGAAATAAAATAATTATAATTATTAAATAATTTAAAATACAAAAAGCATATAAAAAAATTATATTTGAATAACACTAATATACAACAGTTTGGTTCAAAATAAATGCAACCAAGGTTCTCAGTCAAGTTCAAAACATTGTAAAAATCCACAAAGTGCTTGATGTAAAAACAAAGTGAAGCTGTAACATGATCAAGGCCCAGTGCAACTGCAACTGAAGACACACACAAGTTGCCGCACCATATGGTGGTGTCAGGAAAATAAATGGTTTAAAAAATTAATGTGCTGAGCACACGAGCGATCACAGAAATACCAACACAAGGCCCTTCATGCTTAACCCTGCTAATCAGGACCTCAGGGGGGAGTTTATGGAGAGATACAGCAGCGCTGCTCTAACTGAATTGAAGACCACTTTGGTATTTGGGCGGAAGGACCGGCAGCTGTCTCCAGATCTACGGACAGTGGTGCTCGTAGCGATACAATCGCCAGCGCCTTTCAGCACTTCCTGTGCATGAGACAGACTAATCAAATGAGTCGAGGCGAGAGCTGCCTGAGCTTTTAGTCCTGCGTCCCGAAGCTCACCCTAAACCAACATTAAATCCATCCTCCCTCCCCCCTCATTTCTTAATGTCTACCCCCGAGGTGCACTTGGTGCGGTTTGAGTCATCACTGTTTAGGTCTGTAGACCAGGGACACGAGCTGGTGGCAAGGTTACAGCCAGGAAGACGAGGGACACTCGTATTCTGCCAAGCCGGCAAAAAACTTGAAGAGGGCTTGGAGTGAGAAGATGCGCTCTGCTGACAAGGCAGCCGTCACCTCACTGCGGCTGGAAAGACTGATGCGCCCGGACAGCGCAGGATAGCTGCACTCAAGAGAGGGTCAGTAGGAAATACAGCTGCCACCCTATGGGACCAACCAGTCAGACAACCACACTGTTTACGCCATGGAATCAGCTTTAGATCAATGTCACATGGGAAAATATTGGCAAAACAAATGCTTTCTGCTGGAAAGGGACAGTCTCATTATGTAGCAGATGTTGATGGGATACAGTGGGGTCCAAAAGCCTGAGACCAGAAGTGAAAATGCTTCTTTTTGCTTATATTTTAGTATTATTACATATTTTACTGTAAGTGAAAGTGAAAAAATCAGACTTTTTGTACAATGCAGTGCACATTCCTCCACATCATACATTTTTTTTTTTTACTTTTATTATGAGAAAAAAAGTCAGAATTTAGAGATATGGACCAAGAATTAAGACTTCAATTCTGACAAATCTAAGTTTACATCAGATAAATCAGATTTTTCTTTCTCTGTATTCTAGATTTACATGTCACTATTTTGTTTGGTTATATCGCAAAATGTGGAATATTTTCTTTTTACCTCAGAATTGCTAGATATAATGTCACAACCTGCTTTTTAGTTTGAGGTGGAAACAGGCTTCCATATTTGAACAACAGTGTGTATATACAAATATAAAGAAAATGAACAAATATTGGTTATGCTAAATACATACTGTATATAGGGCACGATTGCCTGTTAATTTTCCATTTACTGTAAATATTAGCTTCAAATTGCACAAAAAGAGGTTTAAATGTTTAATATTTCGTCTTTTGGATCCCACTGAAAGGTTATTCATTACTTTCCTTAAAAACTGTACATTTTCAATCAATAATTTGTTCTGAAATATCACATGAAGTCATTTTCTAGCCAGATTCAATTAAACAAGAAGGAAAATTGAAACCATTCTTCCAGAAACCACTGGAGCAAATCTGTGTCACTGTGAGTGAGCAACACACGGTCACTTAAATGCTATAGCAGACACGAGTCCCAGTCAATTCCTCCTCTCCCAGTTTCCAGCTTGTAATATTTAGTAATGACCACAAACCATGCACTCGCCTTCCATTATTGTCTCATCATCTGAGCTATTTTAAGAATCTGGAAGCACATTGGACTTTTTAATAAGACAAATTAGTGGCATGATGTGACGATTAAGTAAAGGCCCCAGAGCTGTGGTGGTAAGGAGGCCTTGACTGAACATGTGGGCAAGACGATTTCAAGTTCAATTTCAAAGAATAACTAACAATCTCCAGCTTCACTTCAATTAATAGCTGCACAAGAGGATGTATGAGACAATATTTTCCTAGTACATTGCTGGTGTTTATTATTAGACAATAAATGGTTTCATTTATATACATGTACATTACTGTCCAATAGATTGAGGTAAGCACTTTGTTTTTAATTCAGCAAGGATAAATGAAACATCAAGAACAAAACATCAAGAGCACATGAACAAAAGTGATGTAACAACAGCTTTCAACATTATTTTTGGACACTGAAGACTGGAGTAATGGCTGCTAAAAATCAGCTTTGCCCTCACAGGAATAATTTACATTTAATATATATATTAAAATAGAAATAACAAAATAGAAATTGTAATAATATTTCACAGTATTACTGTTTTACTGTATTTTTGATCCAATAAATGCAACCTTGGTGTGCATTTATACTTCAAAAATATTAACTTTTTTTTTTTATCTGTAAATATTAGCTTGTACTGTTTTTCTCAGTCAGAACGGACTGCCTCTGATTCATTTGATTGCTACTCATGACAGACATCTGAATAGAACCACGGTAAACATTAACTACTACAGCAACTAATCTTGCTCCAAAATCACATAGTTCGGCAGCAGACATGTTGATGAGAAAGCCATGAAAATTCCATGGCAAGACTTAAAGTTTTGTTACAGAGGACATATAACTCTACCACATCCCTCTAATCTCAGACAGTGCTCCATTATATTAAAGTGATTTCATAGTGGTAATCATAACAGAACACTCACAGTCATTACAAACACGTAAACACACAATGGCGTCTTCAACAACTCTCATCATTCATGTTGGACAACGCCACAAAATTTAAAGCATTTCACAGTAAAAGATAAAGGGCACTTCAAAATATGTTAAAAGTGTGTTCGACACGCCATCAGTGTGATTGTCTTACTGATGGGCTGCCTCTCTCATCTCCCACCCCAATGTCCCATGGCTTATAAAAATCACTGGGTTTTAAACAATGCTTAGCTGTTTACTGAGTGCATCAGGACGGACGAGGAAATGAGGATAAGCGAAACAAGAAAAAAAACGCTTGTCCTAAGTTGCTCTATTATCGCCATAAATTCACGCTCAGTTTATTGCCTCTAATAAGTTGATGCAAGGCCATTTTTCTCGCTGCCCATCGTTCAAACATTTAAGACATATTTACAAGGAACTTGTTAAAATATTTAATAATATTTAGTGGCAATTTCAGAGCGGCCTGTCAACTGCAAATTTACGTCCCTTAAGTGTTTAAAAAGGCGATGACATGAATAACAAACTGTCAAAACTGCCTCATTTGCATAGACAGGCCGTAACTCTGATACCTTGAGTAAAAATAAATAAATAACTGGATTTTAACAAAACAAGCCATAAAGATAACACTCATCATGAGTGATGGTGCGCAACTTCTCCGCAAAGTCGCTCTCGAGCAGACAGCATCCCGCTACAGATGCTGCCGAGATCATGTCAGCTCATAAAGGGACATATATTCTCCTCCCTGAGTTATTTATCCCGTGACTATGAGTGCAAGATGGAACGTCTCCTACGGAGTCTTTTAATTAATTGCCATAAAAAGCTAATTCTGAGACGAGCGAGCCAAACAATCGTTTCCGCCGCAAATCTTGTCAAATATTTCATCCATAATTTTCAACTTTAAAGTCAGGGAAAGCTGTTGACTAAGCTCTGCGCTGCATTATCAATTTAAAGCTACCTGGCGTACCTACTCTGGCCGTCTGGCCTTGTTGGCTTGCGCTCTGAGAGTCTGATATCAAGTCGTTTGACCTGGCAATGGCCTGGCTAGCGAGTAGAGTAGGGCCCCGTTGACACTGATTGCAGGGCTATGAGTAGTCTCTCCCCTGTGCCCTCTCTGCGCAACTCTAATTAATAGCCTTTTCATCTTCTCTGATCTGAGTCTGCACACGCAGTAATATATGGTTAGTTTGGCGAGCAAGCCATTAAAGTGTAATAACCAAGTGCAGGCACTCGATTTGGAAGAGTAGCACCTTCTTACCATGGAGGGGAAACAATTAATTTATTTGATGATCCTTTGTAGCCAATCACCTCTCTCTATGCTCCTGAGAGAACAACAAAGCCCATGGCGTGAAAGCCGGACACATTTTGGGCACCAAAGAGGCTGACGTTGTTACGCAACCCTTCTCTAATCTATACCGTCACCCTAGGCAAGAGAAATATCACTCAAGCGTCTCAAAGGCAAGGTGGTTGCTGTCTCTGCCGAGCACTGATCTCCGGTTACCTTTTTATCATTTAAGGCTCCTACAGCCAAGCTGAAGGTTAAACGTATTTAATTCCCAATGCGGCCCTAGACTGAGACTATTTGCTAAAATCTGCTGAAATATATCATGGTAAAGACCTCAAATCGGGTGTAGAATATAAAAAGCACTTTTTCCCAAGCTTTCCAGACTTTGCAGGTGAGGAACCGTGCCAACAGGATTACCTGGTGCCTGCATTGGGGGCAGCTGATGGCAAGAAGGTAAATATCCTGAAATGACATGTAAGGGTGTGGTTGATTTATGTAGCTAACGTGCAGGGAAGACAATTATTTCAGAATAAGACTTCAATAATATCCCATCTCAGAAGGATTCCCAAACCTTAAATAGACTGGCAGCTAACCAACAAAGTAAACAAAAGGTTGCACAAACATTGACAGACAATGGTCAGACCGTATTCAATCCTGCGTGGCAGTTAAGGAGTTACTTGGGAGTTATTCAGTGTTTCTCAAAGCAAAAATCCATAAACTTCAAAGCCGGCATATTGCAAAGGTATCCGACTGAATGATTACTTGAGCACCCATTATAGAACTTTTATTTTGTGTCTGTTAACCATGACAGGCCTTCTTCCCAACTGCCTTTTATTAGAGAGAAAAAAACACACTTGCATGCATAATAATCTGCTTGGTATTTCACGATTATGTGAAAATGAAAAAATCTGAATACCCAGGATTCAGCTTGGGGTTTTGCCTGCCTCTCAAGCAAAACCTTCTAAACCCATTATTCTTTTTGCTAGAACTAATAACGTTTTTGTCTCTGCAGCTTAAGAGACTAATTGACTAGTTTTTTTGGAGGATAGCCCAGATGGAAAAATAAGTACCCCTTAAAGACCCTATTCCCTCCTCTTCCCACAGATTTAAGCCCCTTATTAATTAAACTTTCACCAAGTCAGGGGTTTTTATTAAAAATAATAAAGTCTACCGCCTTATGAATAATTATTTTGTATCGTTTTAGAGGGTGAAAAACCATTCGCATGACCAGATGGAAGTTTTCGTTTAAATACCATAATTTGTGGTCTACAGACTGAAATGCAAAACTTATTTAAGATGAGGTACAAAAATTACATTCTGTCATCATTTACTCACTCGTTCAAAACCTGTATGACTTTAAGGAGAAGTTTTGACGAATGCTCACATGGTTATCCTCCATAAAATAAAAGTGGATGGTGAGCAGGGCTGCCAAAAATCATCTTAAAAACATAATAAATGTAGTCCACAAAACTCATTCACTATATTCTGAGTCTTCTGAAAAAAAAACAGAAATTTAAGTCATTAAACACTAAATATCTGATGTTAACTTTTGCTGTATGGAAAAGAGCAGCTTGGACATTCTGCAAAACATCTCCTTTTGAGTCATACAGGTTTGGAATTGCATACAGGTGAGTAAATATTGAAATTCTTCTGAGAATGATTCATTTAAGTTGATGCAAATTGGCCAAATGAACAAATAGCAAGTATTATGTGACTGTATCGTCAGTTATCAAACTGTTGTGAACAAACAAGATGCCGTGTGGATCTGAACTTGAGTCGTGAGCTCTGGTTGACAGGATGTTTAACGTGGGGTGTGTCTTTGCGTTATCACTTTGGTCAAATCAGTCATCATCTTGATCAATTCATTAATTTACTTTAAGCCTTGAAACAACTATAAGCCTTGAAACAATATTTGCAAATCGATGTCATGTGGTTCAAGTTGTTGATGCTGCTACTCAGGACATCAACTTTTTTAACAGCCCATTAAACAAATTGTTCAGAAATGTGAGGTAAGAAAACCGACTACAAATAAAGGTGAACTATGCCACTGACATCGAGTCCAAAAAGCAACCAATGAATTCTCAGGGATAGTGGGAGGTGCAGCCGGCTGAAACTGAACTACACATTTTCGAGCACGGCCAAACACGTGTCTTTCCTGTCTGTGTCCATACATACAGCATAGCACTATCACAAGACCCAAAATAGATCAGCTAAAGAGCAAGATGACCCACAGAGTGTTTGGAATGTGGATTTAGAAGAGACTGACAGCAGAGGCTGCTTCTGACGTTTAAACCCTAATAAAACTTGCACTCTTCTTCTGTTTCATGAAGCTAATGGGTCGTTCTAAAGCTAACAATCAACATGCGATAGTCAATCTGCTTTTCTGCCTTAAGTATCTATTCATATAACTATAGTTGAAGAGCTTTTAATGTTGACAAAATTCACTTCCCCACCCATATTCTTCTCCACCCAAGTTAAATAGTACAGGTGTGGTTGCGAAAATAAACAGCAAAAATGTGTTTGTACATTATTTTTTTACATTTTCCCATAATGATCACACAGCAGAGTCAAACAGTAGCTAGAATTGTCAAGGTGACGTCTTTTTGATACTATGAGAACGTTTTAACTGCTAGGCCTTGTTTTTTCCCCAACATGTACTGTAGGTATAGTGGAGGTTTTTAGTTTGAAGCTGAATTGCAGTTGATTACATTTGAACGGGTCAGTTTTTTTTAAATATCCAGATCGGTTTAATATCTCAATTGTTTCTCCTAACAGCGGTAAATTAAAATGCAAATGGAGCCTTGAAAGTTCAAAGTTATGTCTGATTTTCAAAAAATATATCATACAGGTCACATTTTATGTGTTTTTTAAACACAAACATAATAAATGAGATCTCTTAAATAATTGTTTCTCCTAGTGATAATGAGATGAAATGGAGAGAAAACAAAGATTTCCCCCAACAAAAGTACCACAGTAAATGACGTGTCTCCTTCAGAGTTTTAGAAAATTGTGCTCGGATTTGCCTAGATTTGCTTTTAAAAGTCAGATAACTGTTAGTATTACTCAAACATTTCTCGCAAGTTCTTCATGATTATCAGAACTATGCTGTCCACTCTTATTTTACAGCTCAGTACTCTCATTTTCCCATTTATGTCTGTTTGTATTTCTCCTAAGGAACATCATTTGACACTGATACTTACACAAAATATAGCTGAGAACTCAATTTAGTCTCCTAAGCTCTGATGAAGCAGCGTCTAAGCAATAAAAAAAGTTTATTCTAGGAACAATCATGCACTGTGCAATTAATGCAAACTACACCATTGTATGCATATAGCACCACTCTTTTAACACTAATGAAATTAAAGTTTTTACATAAACCACATCAACAATGCAAGAGTAATATGATGGTTAAGAAACAAATCGATCAAACAAATCTACCTAGCCATCTTATTCCAGAAATAAAGTGCATTATACAAGGAAAAATACCTTCATTGTACTAAATAAAAGGATTCATTGTTTGCTCTTTGCTTTCATACAGTTGTAAAAATGATGATGTGAAAAAGAAATGAGTTAAATAAGGAAAGACAAACGACAACAATTTTATAAAAGTGGGATAAACCTTCATTTGAACAAAATGTAATAGACCGAAAGACATCCCATTTCATGAGAATTGCTCTTTCTAGTCATTCCACTTAAAACAAAACAAAACAATTGAAGCCTGCTTGGTAATCTTTCCCTCAGTTCTCTGTTTTCTGTTAACGAGATGTCACTAATATGTTCTGCAATGCTGGGTGAATGGGCAATATGATTTGCTACAAGGAACTTAATAATGTATACTAAATGTGTGAGGACAGCTTCTTCGTTTAATTTTTTTATGCACAAACACATTTGTTGACAAGCATCTCCAGAAGAGTTTGCCATTTCACGAAGGCTTTGCTCTCAAATTAGAAGTGATGAATCGTTTCTAGGGTGCCAAATCCTTTTACCAATCAAGCCGCCTCAGTGTTTGTTAGATTGTGCATTTTCCTTCAATTACATAAATCGCAAGGACAAGACGGAATAACGTAACAGGCAGAATAATTAAAAGAAAAGCAGTTTTCCTGTCTCCATTTACAAAGAAAAACAGCTGATTGTTTACCTGTGTTCCTTTCAACTAATTAAAAGAGAAAAGCAAATATTGTAAGATGTCTGTTGATGTAAGTGCATAAGACAATTGCGATGTGGATTTTGCTTTATTGTTCCTCTCTCCAAACAGCATGCTATTCTGACTTAATTTGCACTAGTGTGCCATCCTGAGAGCATCTAAAGCCATCTTTAAACAGTCCCGTTTAAAATTCAATGTGATTAGCTGCCAAATTGCTACCAAGTCTGCAGCGTAGGGATGGGGTAAAAATTTAATTAGGATTCGTACATAAAAGAGAGGTCTTTGTCACATTTTGTGAAATGCATCCCAGAATGACCACTACGTTCAAAGCTCCTTTGCTCCTGTGAATCAAAACTAATCGATCTTAAGGGAGCGGAGGAAAGAAAGTAGGGGGAAAAACACACACGAAAGCTCAGGGATGACTTCGGTGGCACCGCAAACCCACAGGACGCGGCATGTTTAAATAATACAAAACTTTTCTTTAATCACAGTTTAGAAAATTGGCTGGGATCTTCAACAGGAGACAGCTGCAGAGCCCCACAGCCATTAATGAGATTCGCTGAGGGTTTCCCCTTAAAATATTTACACCGTCCCATGGCACTGCAATACTGTCCTAGAATGAGGAGATAAGAACCGAGGAGGTGTGCTGAAGTTCTCCTAATCAATTTGCTAATTACTGGAGTGGCTATAGGAGAAGGGAGGAATTCCTTCTGGCAACGCCGCGTACTAATAAACGCTGAAAAATGTATTTACTCAGACAGCCAAGTGGAATTCTGAAGTGGAATTACCACACGAGTTGATTGAGACAGCAACCGCTGAGGTCTCTGTCAAGGAAGAAAAGGGAGAGGACAAATACGCGGTCAATAAGGTTGTTCCGTAACATAAGAGGCCAAGTATCCAATCGCTGAAGGTGAGAGTAAAACAGAGACGTCAGTGCTGACAATCCACTTTCCCTTTTGAACAGCTTCAAAATCACCGGCTCTTCAAATTAAATTAAGAAATGCACGTAAGTTGTATCTATTAATAATAAATAATAAATATGAAGTATCTTCTGCTCACCAAGCCTCCATTTATTTGATCCAAAGTACAGGAAAAACATACACATTTTTAAATATTTTTTCTATTTAAAATAACTTTCCATTTTAATATATTTTAAAACTTAATTTATTCCTGTGATTATAAAGCTGAATTTTTACCATCACAAACAATTATCGCTAATAACATATTTCTATAATAACATCTAATTCTTTTCACCACTGATTTTTACCTCGTAATTTTAATTTCAGATATCATATTTATATAATTTTTATAATGTGTCAACTTAGTTTCTAACATATGTAACCTCTATTTAACCAGCAAGAGAAAATGATTTTGCATGCACATGATAAAAGACCAGAGAAGAACAGATAAGTAAGTCTTTGTCTCAGTGCAGCACAGGTCAGAGGGGCGGTAGACTTTGTGCTGGGTGTTTGAGCTCCTCCGTACCTCATGAGAGCAGCGGTCCCATCCACCCCAGAGGCCAGACTCAACACTGAACCTGTCACAGAATGCAACCCACATCCTCCTCGAGGTTACAGGAGGAGAAACAGGCGCCTTCCTCCCGCTCAGATGCGCTGATCGCAGCCCGTTTTCTGACCTGTCCCTCGGCCGCGGCCTTCCCGCCCCGCCTGTCACACCGCACCGTATGTCTGTTACTGCACGTGCATCAATTAACATAAACTAAAAGCCCCAACAGCACATGATAAACAACACCACAGAGGAAGATGAGGAAACATCTTCTTTAACAAAGACGCAGAAGCGCTTGGAGCATGCACCCCCTCAGATTTCTAGAATCGAGTTGAATTTCATGAAAAAAAAGACAAATAATGATTATTAAAAAAAATTAATAAAGAGAACACTATATATACACACATGCACACACACACATATATATATATATATATATATATATAGTGCGTGCGTGCGTGTGTTTATGCAAAAGAAGAATGAGTAAATGAAAAATTATGGCAGAAAGTAGTAGTAGTAATAATAATATTTCTTATTATTAAAATATTATTATTATTACTAATAACAATAAAAATATAATAAAATATGTCATAATTTACTCACCGTCATATCTTTTTTGGGGGAAAAGGAAATGGAAAAAAATAAAAATATCATGATATCATAAAAATATTATGTTATGTTTGCTGTTATGTTGTTATGCAATGTTATGTTTCATTTATATATATATTTTATTTTCTAAACAATATAAATATTTTCTAAAACAAAAAACTTCCGTACGTGCAACCATTTTTTCAATACTTGCATACAATGCTACAAATTATTTCTGTATAGGTTACACAGCAGGTTTTCTTTTTCCTTGGTTCACAAAGTGATCCATGACCACCAGTGCAGTATGCGGCAGCTCTGCTAAATCCAGTACCAAAGGGAGTTCACCAAAAGTTTTAATTCAGTCATCATATACTCACCCCCACATTTACTCACCCTTAATGACATAAATAACGAGTAAAGTTTCATTTTTGGGTGGACTATCTCTTTAAATAGAAGAGATTTATGTGGTACTTTGCATAAGTCTCAGATCAGTTCAGCTTGAGGTGAATCTCAGCGGTACTTTAGGTTTTACCAAATAAGTTTGAGCTGTTTTTCTCTTCAGTAATTGAAAGACTTTGCTGTTCTGCGAGGGGCTCTCAGCGCCAGCCTATAGCAGGATTTAATTTGTTCTTACTGCCCCTAGTGGAGAACAACCGATCTCATGTGCTCAGTGCAAAAAAGAAGACTTTTTCAACATCCATTCAGAAGAAGATTAAAGTGGGGAGTTCAGGTCAAATTAATCAACCTGTAGATTTGCTAGAATCTCACTCTTAGTTTGGCCAGCGAGTTCTGGGAATTCACTAATAAGATAAGATTCATACTTGAATAATACTCATGAAGACATTTTTAAAAGACAAAAAAAAAGAATTCACATACAATTTTTAAAAGTTATCGTAACAGGGTGATAGCCATCTCATGATGATATGCTTCTCTCACCCCTCTAGATTGTTGAACGCAAACTCAGTTTTCATTTGTTTTCACGTTGCCTTCTACCGTGCACTAAAACGGATGACTTAAAAGAGGCAATTAACAGATTTCACAAACAACTCGTTTAGCAGACGGCAGCACAGAGGAATCAAAGGCTAAACAAACCCCTACGGGCATTAAAGGCAAAAACAAAACAAAAAAAACCTGTTGCTGTGACATTTTGTTCCTCTCACCTCAACGCGCACCAGTCACAATGGACTGCTTTGCAGAGGTTCTGTGCTCGGATCACCATGGCGATGGCTCTCTGCCTCCCAGGCTGCCCCAGGGGGCGATGAGAGCAGGTTGCCATACAAACCCCAACCAGGACCGGGGAGAGGTTGAGACTACAGGGAGCGCTGGAACAGGAAAGAAGCTCCTGCAGGACTGGACCGATGCCATATCGCCAACCAGCGCTCCCAGAGGATCAGCGCTCCGCTTTCTCAACATTTTCCATCTCTCCGCCAGAAAATAAGTGGCACAAACACGGGTAATTATGGGGCCGGGGGCTACATTTCATTCATAACCTTTGAAAGGGCAGACAATAGAAGAAACGGTGAGACTCAGAACATCTGTTTGGGGGTAAATCATCTTTAGGTGACAGAGGGAAGCTGAGAAAACGCAACTGTGAAACAGACAAAGGCCAATAGATCTGCTTAACAGATCTGACTGTGTTACGTTTGTTCATTTAGCTGCTGCATATTCACACCGAGCTTTTATCTGCTTTAAACTGATATTCATTATAATATTTAAGCATCGCATGATGAGAATAATATCTGAAGGGTCTACAAATAGATCAGCAAGACGTCCGAACCTGGAGCATTTAAAACAAGACAGGCAGATGATGAACTAAACTCACCAGTAAGCTAAACACAGCTTTGTCCATGCAATCATTTAATCCTCTCAGAACTGTAATAAATACCTGACAGCAAACAAGTACACCCTGCAAACATAAGTACTGGTTTAATACTGTGGAGTGCAGTATTAACAAATGTATTCAGTTCCATGTTGAATGTAAAAATGTTTTTTACATTCATGAAGCTATTTTTTCAAACCAAATAAAAACACTGTAAGTGACATCCTTTAATGTAGAATGTGTTCATTTAATTAATTACATTAGAATAATTAACTAGCATAACTAGTTAGAATATATGCATCTTGTAAAAATATAGTAGCAATATTTTTCCCACAGAAAGAGATTTTTAGTTTGTCTTTTTACATTCATGACGCCTTTTTTTTTATAACAAAACAAAAACACTGTACGTGCCATACTTTAATGTAAAATGCCTTAATTTAATAAATTAGATTAGAATAATTATCTACAATAATAACTGGAATTAAAAAACATATTTAATGTTATATAGGGATTATTTTCTGTGACATCTGTGACATATATTTCTGACCCCGACTGCAATATTATCAAACTCAATTCAATGAAATTTGTATTAAAATAAAATTTGACAAAGAATTCTGTTGCCCCTACAGTTTGAAAACATTATTTAACCTAACTTAGTCAGGTTGATTAAGTGTATTTAACATTTGGTAATATAATATAATAATATTTTATATAATACCTTTATTATAAATATTTTTTATTACGAGTTAATTTAAAGGTTCACTGCTAAAGCCCAAGTTACCAGACAAAAAATGTTTAGAGTGAAGAAAGCATCAGTTCATACACTTCTAGCATCTAGGAGGGCTCTGTAAGTGCTGCTGGGGGTACGGCTCATTCTGTGTCCCAGTGCAACCAGCAGGGAGGGGTGTGCATGTGCCTTTGTCCCCAGTAACCTTGGCCAGTGTTAGGATTACCTTGCATTTACACTCACTGCTCCTTCTTTCCTTAAGACTTATTAAGAATGATAATGAGCTCGGAAAGGGGCAGTATGTACCTTTCTCTGTCTTGTTAGCTCTCTCTCTCTCTCTCTCTCTCTCTCTCTTACTCACCTCCACCCCCCAACCATTTCTCTCGCTCGCCTCCTCCTGCATTGAAAGGACCCAGGACAAATTATCAAAAAGGCCATTTTCATCTATGAAGTGAAGGCTTAAATCGATACTTATTCCATGCCTTCAAAATCAAGCCTATATTATTGTTGTCAGTGTGATTTGTTTATTTTTGCTCAAGTATATGCATGCTCTTTCTGTCAAGGAGAAATGCTCAGGATGCAATTCACCTTGAACCTCAATTATATTAGATTTCCCTACTGGTTGATCAAGCATGCAAAGAGGACATTTCCAGTGCACTAAAACAAAAATAATAATGACCATTAAACAAACATGTGGCCTACACACGCCTGCTTGTTCAGAACGGAATTTTTTTACAAGGATCACAATAGTGTGAATACAGATACCAAATCATTACAGCGAGCAATTTACAAAGTGGTGGTGTAAAAAAGCAATTGCATTACATCTCGAGAGCTGTCAAGCATAGCGCAGAATCATGAATGTGCATTTTAACTCAAGGGTTACAGGTTCAAAGCCAAGGTCAGAGACACATAGAAAAGAGGTCTTAGGTAGCACCAGCTCCTGACACTTGCAGTAAATCAGCAAAACCTCAAACATATCTTTGATTTTGACTGAAGCAAGTTAAAAGAAAAAAATGCAGACAATTTACACACCCTTAGGCCAACTAAGACGTAGATGAGCTTGTTTGTTCATCTGAACAGATTTGGAGAAATTTAGCATTACAATCACTTGCTCACCAATGGATCCTTTGCAGTGAATGGGTGCCGTCAGAATGAGAGTCCATACAGCTGATAAAAACATCACAAAAAAAACAATCACCTTCAACTTCAGTCCATCAATTAAGATCTAGTGATGTGAAAATGTTAGTAAGAAACAAATCCATCAAGAGATTTTCATTTAAATACAAGTCCTCTATCCATAATATTGCTTTCAACAGTGAAAATGTAGTTTTGTCTAAATCAGGAGAAAAATATGCACAGATCAAGTACTTTTTTTCAAGCAAAATCTGTCCAAAACCATTCTAAACAAATACGCTGGCAGATTTAGATGTGAAAAAGCAACAGGGGAAGGAATTTTTCACTGAAGGAAATGTTATTATGGACTCGTATTTTGGACAGAAGTTATGTTTAAAGTTAAACATCTTATTAATTAATTTATTACAAATATGCAGCTTTTCACTGTACTTTTCACATACGTTAAGTGATGGATTGGAGTCATGTGGATTACATGTGATGTTTTCATTAGCTGTTTGGACTCATTCTGACGGCACCCATTCACTGCAGAGGATCTACATTTCTCTGCTAATTTACATCTGCTCTGACAAAGAAACAAACTTGGATAGCCTAGGGGTGAGTAAATTTTCATTTCTGGGTGAAGTATTCCTTTGAAGGCATCACAAAAACTACACAAAAATTCTCTCTGCTACTTACATGCATAATGTACAATCCCAATTTACAGTATACACTCCAGCACAACTTATCAGTGGTCAAAATGTAAAGTACAAACAGCGGAGATGGAGATGAAGAAGTGAGGAAGAGAATATTCAAGGCAGATGGACCCTGAGACTGATCAACACCTGTAAAATTGCTCTGACAGTTGGAGCTGGACAGCTGTCCAGATGGAAGCACGTCTCCGGGCACCAGCCACATGCCACCACATTCCACAGACACATTGTAGATCAACACGGTGGGACGGGGCCCCAAGCAAAGCTTGTCCCTGACAATTTCCACATTAATAACCAATTACAAGCAACCTGGGAAGATTTTGAATGTATTCAATGCTTTTCAAAAAGCTTTAATAATTTGACTTCTTAAGCTTTTTATAATAAACTCAATTCATTCATTATTGTAATCATCAGACACAGAGCCTTGTCATTTGAATGAGACCCAGACGCACAAAAAAGGCTGTCCTCACACATTAATTACTTATTAAATATGAATAGTTTGTCATAATGATACCAAAACCATAATGTATGACACGCAAACACAGACAGTGGGTACACATCACACATGAAACGATCAGGGCACAAAAACACTTACATTCTAAACATCAAGGTTTCTGTTTACCTTCTCTTGGATATCACAGGCATTTTAAACATGAGATGCTTCCCCTCAACTGATTGGCTTACTGGAGACAGGGAGGGAGAAAGAAAAGAGAGTAATTAATTACTTATGTGAACCATTGCATGAGAAAGACAATAAACCTGTCTGGTCGCCATGGATATGACATATTTGCTCAGAAAACAACACAATAATTAGCAAAGCAGAAAGATCCAGCGAGAATATGCGAACTCTGGGGTTTAAAGTGGCAGTGATCTTTTTACACACTATTGCTTTCTGACACAACACAGCAAATAGAGCGCAAACAAACATAATAGAATGAAAAACACCTTACAAACTAAATGGCACTAAAAAAATGAATACAAAATTTAGACAGCGCAAGCTGTTGTAAATACGTGTTAATTATTACAGTCAATAAATACAAAGGGAAAAGGGAAAATGCTATGATATCATTTTTAAATATTGTATAACTATATAGTTATAGTGTGTTTCTTAAATGGATAAATAACAATCTTCATGAAACTGTAAAAAGCTGAGTAATATTAATTATGTACTTAATGCACAATTATTTTGTAGATAATGGTATTGTCATTGCTATAGTAATTTAAGAATTATGTGTAACATGAACAGTGTATTGTAAGGTTTTGTCCTATGTCAGAGATAAACTGAATGAACAATCAAAGCAGAAAACAAGTGACTAACGTTAACGTTACCTTGCTGTTGTCTTGTAAGGACCTGGTCGATTCATAAGGTGCTCAGAATACAAATAATATCTAACCATTCATTTATGATTGAGAGCATGGAACTATTACAATCACGTATTATTATTATTCAAAATGTATATTAAATGTTAAATATAAAAAAGTCTAGATTTAGTAAAAAAATACTGTGATGTGACAAGTAACGTTATGTCGTTCTGTGATGCAACTAACGTTACAGAAGATAAAGATTTAATCCCCTCTGGAAACCAAAACAAAACTGTGGAGTCTAAAATGAGTTATTGTTATAAATAATAATAATACAATATATTTCAACTAATTGTTCAAAAGTTTCATTTAAAAAAAGTTTTAAGTGAGCTAACGTATACAACAATTGCGTTTGCGTGTGCAGGTAACCATAGCAACAGTAATACAAACAAAACAAAATGGACTATAAACCCTGTCATAAAGTACTGGTAGCCTACTATTTATTACTTTATTATATATTTACATAACACAAACATATCACAAAAAAATTTGAGGTGCAACAAAAAACTAAATTCCTATATAAGTCAGTTGAAGCCATTATTAAATATTCAGTTATTATATATTTTATATGTATACACTCTCTCTCACACACACACACACACACACACACACACACACACACACACACACACTCCGTACATACTTCACTAGCCTTGTGTTTTCAATTTGTACTCCCGTGGCTTAACGTTAACGTTACACCTGTTAGTGCCCGGTCACGTTATGGGTATTGAAAGGTTTCATAAAAGCTCCAAAGTCAAACTCTCTTTCCTTTTACACTGATATTTACATTACGTTACCTAGAATGACATCAAAGGGGGGGAAAGCACTACGGCTTTTACTGTATCCATATACAGTAGGCTATGTGTCAAAGACACGAGAGATAGGCGTCACATCTCGGCGTTTTAAGCATTAATAACTGTATACCGAGCGGGCAGATAAGGACAAGCAAGAAACGAGTTATCGGGAGCGATCAAAAAGTTGTGAACTACTTTTAGACACGTAGAAAACAGCGCACGAGTTCCCTGAACCGGTCCGCGTCTGTCCCGCGTGTAATAGGTGATTGTAGGTGCACAGAGTTTCAGTTCTCATGTTCTGCACTCACTGACGCGTTCTATTCAAAACATGAGCTTTATATTAGAAACGCAAGCGTTGGATTAAACACAAGCGATTTACTGCATCGTAAACACCTGGTCGTATTAAACTCACTGGAGTCATAAACAAATAGTTAGAACTGACTAGTGAGATCTGTAGCTCATCCAAAAACAACAGTCTTACCTGTAACGTTACTTCCTGGCTTTTCCGCGACTTTCCAACTTAGAACAAATGCTGTGTATAAGGTGGATGATAAGGGAGCATGCGTGATCAAAGTTGCCTCATTTTTTATTTTTTCAAGTGTTGTTATTATTGGATTTTCCTATTTCTAACACAGGGCGGGTCGCTCGGAAGACCTGCCCTGGAGAGCCGCTTCAGAGTGGGAAGAGGAATCCTTAATTGAATATCTCAGTTAGCACAGTAAGTGAGCTGGAAAACACGGAACGGACTCTGCATATCCGCCCGCCCAGGTTAATTGCACTGTGATATTGATTTGGGCTGCTCTGCAGTGAATGATATGGGACATTTTATTCTGTTCATTCATATGACATTGTTGGGGTGTTTTTGGTCACCTTCTGGATTCACAATTCTGATGACACTTGCTTAAATACAATTTCTTCTGTCTTAAAAATAAGCTTTCCTCTATTTTACTATATTTAGGCCTAAGCCATTCCAGTGCTTGCTATATAACTGTTTTACATTTAGACAAGCAACTAAAATCAAGTGGAATTTTTGCTGATTAAAGCATATTTTATGAAAGCACAAATATGAAAATTACCTTTATTATCATTTATCATTTTTATCAAAGCAATTTTTTGCATAATAGAAAATCATGAAGGTCATAACACACAATAACTCAAGGGACAAAAAGAGCTGTGATAATATATTTCAAACCTGAACTTCTCCTTATCTAAATTCTGCACTCTTGTGAATTATTGACAAACAGATTATTGCTAATTAGCATTTTTGTGATGTGCCCTGCTCGACATAAAAACAAGAATAAGGGGTAATCAATAGTATAGTCAGCAAGGTAATGCTCTCATCTTGCAAAATCAACTTTTGCTAAAATTTTGCTACTGAATAAACATCAGTAATCTATATGATTTTAATTCAAAATATCATGTTTAATTCATTTTTCAATGTTATATTTTTTACACTTTATATATATGTATATATATATAGCATTACCATTGCATCCTTGAAATAATTGTGAGTTTTAAGAAATAAATATCAGCATAATAATAAAATAATATTAAAAAAAATGATCAACATTGTCCAGCATTTATTATAAGTGGCTTTACTTTAAATATTTTTAAATGACAATATAAGGATAACCTTTAACATTTTTAGCTATTAAAGTGGAATAAAATTATATTTCATATCTGCCGCCTGATAAATATTGAAAGATATGTTCATAGTTCAAATCCCCATCCTAGTATTGCCTGTGAGATACTGTTACAAACGGTACATATTTAATGATGAATAGCCCCACAAGCCCACAATGTTCAGAGGTAAAGCTCATGTTCTGCGGTTCAGACTGTTGGGTTCATCACTTTTAAATGGTTAGTTTGAACATCATGTTACACAAAAGAACTTCTCTGAGGTAAAGCAAGAACTATGAAAGGGACATGCAGAAGAATGGGACACACACCGAACAGCCTTGTGATTGACAAAGCTCCATATTATTAGTCGCTTTGCAACTTAATGTAAAGCTTTCTTTAAAAAACTCTATTTTAAAAGACAGTTCCAAAATTCAGAACAGATTCTGCTTGCCCTTCAGTCAATTCCCCTGATGGTGCAATACTGTGATACGGAATAATTATGTAGTAAGAAAGAGCAAAAATCAATACATTATTCTGCAGATCACTTGATTCAGTAATGACTAGTACAATTATTGCCATCCATTGATTCATTAGAGCGGCTCTCAAGGGTAGACCCAACAAACCCTTAGCCTTCTGACTTCTTCTCCAGTGCCATCACTAATTATGAAACATTAAAAGCTAATCGTAATGTAGGACAAGGTTAGAAGAGCCATACTGCTAGGTGGAACCACTTAAAGCAATTAGTTTCCTTCTGTCCACAAATTTGGTAGAATGTTTCTTTCAAGTCACCGGTCATCGCCATTAGAAGGCGGAAAACAACCCTGCTAGTGCAAACGGAACTTCCAGCTGCAACATTTGTAGCATTACATAAACAAGAATATTTTGTCATCAAAAAGGGCAGGTAAATGTGTTTCTATTAGGTGTCTGTTGCTGCCTAACTGGAATGGGAGGGGTGTATGAATAATTGGAACAAAGAGAATACTTTTAGTACATTTTATGAAAACCAAACTACGCAAACAACTGCACAAACAGACAAGAACAATAGAAATTGACAAACTGATGAATATCACTCCTAACGTCTGCATTGACAAAGTGATAAAGCACTGTCCATGTGGCCCTGCTGACACGTAAGCATTTTTAATGTGAGGACACCTTTGCCCTACGCAAGCAGAAAGCCTTGACACATGACTCTATAATCACCTCTAACATAATGAGCTTTAACACGTTGTCTCTTCTCAATCACATTGCATGAATAATACACCAAAAGAAGACACAGAGCTTCAAATATTGGGTGTTTGTTGCAACTTAAATGGGAGTGACAGATATGAACGTTGCAAGCAAATCTCGGGCTGTTTGTTGCTCTGTCACCACCCACACAGAATAATAAATAGAGCTGAGGTAAAAGAGATTCGTTTTGACCACAAATTAAGATGAGGGTTTAAGCACCATACGGGTCATATATTTGTAATGTGTAAAAAGATATATATATACTATAGTATATGTTATATTATATATATATATATGTATAGGTACATACAAAAATTGAATATGGTGAAAAAGTTCTCGTTTTTTCTCATTCATTTTTTATCGGAACTTATTTCAAGAAGTGCAACTTTCGTACATTTTAGATTCATTACATGTAAAGTAAAACACTTAAAAGTTTTTTTTTTTTGTGTTAATTTTGATGATTAGAGCTTACAGCTAAACAGTCAAAAATCAGTATCTCAAAATATTAGAATATTTACATTTGAGTTTCAATAAATGACCATCCATACAGTATAAATTCTGGGTATCTCTTGTTCTTTGAAAGCACAATAATGGGGAACACTGCTGACTTGGGAATGGTCCAGAAGACGATCATTGACACCCTTCCACAAAGAGAGTAAGTCACAGAGGGTCATTACTGAAAGGGGTGGCTGTTCAAGGATGTGAACTTAATTTGTCTTCTGGAAAGCATGTAAGTTATCTTCTGTAGCTTCTGAAGGGCAGTGCTAAATTAAATAATATGATATTTAGGCAAAACAAGATAAATATACACATCGTAATTCTGTTCAAATGTTTTCACGCCCTGGCTCTTAATGCATGGTTTTTCCTTCTGGAGCATCAGTGAGTGTTTGAACCTTCTGTAATAGTTGCATAAGAGTCCCTCAGTTGTCCTCAGTGTGGAAAGATGAATCTCAAAATCATACAGTCATTGTTGGAAAGGGTTCAAATACACAAAAATGCTGGAAAACCAAAGAATTTGTGGGACCTGAAGGATTTTTCTGAAGAACAGCAGACAGTTTAACTGTTCAGGACAAACAAGGGACTCATGAACAACTATCACTAAACCAAAAAACACAGCTGTGGATCATTCAGAAAACAACACATATTAATAATCAAGTGTATGTGAACTTTTGAACGGGTCATTTTTATAAATTCAACTAATATTTTCTCTTCTGGACTAAATTTAAACATTTTTATGTGAAATATCTTATTCATGTCAGTAGTAAATAAAAAATAGCATGCATTTTGTATGATCCCTCTTATTTTGGTAGAATAATTAACATTTTGCAGATTCTGAAAGGTAAAGTTTTGACTTCAACTGTATTTATTACACACACACACACACACACACACATTGTACAAACAAATAAAAATAAATTAGTAAAGAATATTTCCATACATTTATTTATTTACTTGTAAATTACTTATTAAAATTGTTGAATAAATAAATACAATTTAGTTGTATTTGTAGTTATAGTTTAGTTCAATTATTTTGAATCAGATACTTATTTTACGCCTGTTAAGGGGTCTTATGATCCCTGCTGGCTTTATGAAAACATAATTACACCTTCATTTTTTATATTTCATATATTCAAATGTATAAGTACATCCTGAGATAGTACAGCACAATTTATTAAAATATTTTATAAAACATATAAAGTTTAAATGACAAAACTGTCCTTTAAAAATCATTGTATCAAACTCAACAAGGTATCCACTTCATAGAGTAACCCATGACATGATAGAATACTACTGTCAGAGGAAAACAGTCTAATTTCTCTCTGTTTGATATCTGTCCTCAGACAGATCCCTGTTAGAGCATAATTAAGGTCGACTGTGAAACTCACTGGCATATCGTGGAAGGGCAGGCAACTGGCATTTACCTTAATTAGATAAAGATATGTACAAGCAATGTCCTCTAGAAGCAGACGCCTGTCTTCCTACCGGAAGTTAGAAGTGCTGGCAGCTGCCTGTGCTCGGTAAATAAGGAGCAGCTTTGTGAGTTGATGGGCGAATAGAGAGAGGGAGAGAACAAGGTGGAGACCTGTTTTTTACAGTCTATGGTGGAGACAGAGAATTTTAAGTGACTGGGAAGCTGTTATAATTCTATCCCTTCTTTGCTGACTTGAGTTAATGCTCTCTTCAGCATTTGGGTTGTTTATTTAATATCATTAGTCTGCAGTATTCCTTACATATTAAGCACGGGGCCTTTAACAGGTGTTTAAGTAACCAAGCAAAATACTGCCTAAATACTGCCACTAATGTTTGGGAACCCCCCTGTGCAACAATGTGTTCTCCCTGTTCATTTATTTGTCCCACTCGCACACAATAACAGGTAGGTGGTCACTTCCTTAATCACTTACTCAGGAAATGAAAGTGTGGAGCATTGTCTGCACATTATAGTATCAAATCAAAACAAAAACCCTGGCATGTGTGCATCGAGAACGCTTTATGAAATTATTTTAAACTCTCAAAACGTGCATATTATTAAATGCAAACATAAGTCAATCTTAGCACACTTATTTAGAGCTGAGAGCGTCTGCAGTCATTCATCTACAGTTTAATATAAATCAGTGGTTCTCAGCTGGTCATGATGACCTAATAAAGGGAGTATAAAACACTTCCCATACCTTTTGCTATTGACGTCAATGGCTGTGAATCCAATCAACCTCTACACCAGAGCTTCAAACTGGTACATGGCAGCCCAAAAATAGGTTGCAATTGCGTTCTGATAGGGTCACGGTAAGTAATATGTAAATAATAAGCTGCAACTAAGCATATAATAGTGCAGAGTTAGGATAGCAACATAAACAGGCCTTATTAACTTTAAAGGGGAGAAAATGCTTTCAGTATTTTTTGTGTTTGGCAACAAGCATCCAAACAAACTCTACAGTATTTTGCTCTAAATTCATTGTAGCCAAATTAGGCAGATGCCAATGTAAAAAAAATTACAATATTAGCCACACCACAATTAATACAAAATGCCAATGCTTGGTTTAAAATGTAAAGTGTGCCACTAGTGTTACCAAACAGAACTGCAAAAATCATAACACTTAAACCTGCCTGCCATTGGTCAGCCAAAGAGGCAGTCCCAATATCACATCATTGACTGGGATGCTCAAACAAACAGACCAATTAAAAGGCGTTTAAATGCTACAAGTGAATTTGGGCATCACAGAATTGTTATGTACAAATGAAAATAGATCATTTTTACATTTGCTACAGATCACATTTAACGGTGTTATTAAATATTATAGCCTAAGGGTTTTAAAAGGTTCAGTTTAAGCGAGTGTTGGACAACAGCAAATATTATCTATGTGAGAAAATAGGGAAAATTAGTATGCACATTTAAATATTGACTGATATTAATTAAAACAAAATATCAGTTTACTATCAGCAAATAACCAATATGCTATCACTATTTTGTGCAGGCTTAATTCGCAGTCATCCATCCATCCATTAATTCATTCATGTATTGATTGATTGCTTGCAAGATAAGTGTCCAGAAAAAAAACAAGATTACAAAGGTAATCTAATTGTAAAAATAGAGGAAATAGGCATGCATAATTAATACTGGACAAAATATATCAAATATCAACCAGTACAGCATTAACTAACATTAACATGAGCAATACATTTGTGACAGTATTTATTAATCTTTATTAACGTTAGTTAATAAAAATACTAATGTTCATTGTTAGTTTATTTTAGCTCAGGTCCATTAAATAATATATTAACAATAACATTAACAAACAAAATAATATAAATTGTAATAATGTAATCGTAAATGTTGAAATTAACATTGACTAAGATTAATAAATGTGTTAGAAATATTTTTATTGTTTGTTCATATTAACTAATGTGGTTAACCAATGTTAGCAAACTGTAAAGTGCTACCATAATCTCTAATGCTGATATGATTATGATATACTGTGCATCTCTATATGAAAGTTCCACAGTGGTTATATTTTCAAGGAAAGAAACATACAAATGATTTCAGCAAATTAAGCTGGGAAAGCAGAAACTACTGTTACATGCAAATAATGACATACTCATGTTTGTACAATAAACAACACTGCAACCATGTTGGAAGAGCACCGTAAAATCTGGGTCCTGAAACAAAACCAGTAAAGAACCAGCGATATACATAGTGGTACCATTTCAAAAACGGACCAGTGCTCTGTGTTTATTAATGCTGTCTACCAACAATGCTCGTCATACAGCCATATGCTGCTGATAAGATATCTGGGCGCAGAGTTAAAATCTCATTTCAATAAATTCTTAATCAGCTTGTAGGATACTGAAACAACATAGTTAATGGAAATGTGTGGAGTCAGCGAGGTCTTTTGCAGTCGTGGTCTTTAATAAGATTTGAGAGGCATTACAACAACACAGCAGTCAATGTCACGTTGAGCTGCTCTCTCTGTCTGTAACTCAAGTGTGGAAAAAAAGAAGAGGAGAGCGGCGGGCACAGGGAGGAAAACATGGTCATCTGTTTCAAAAGAGACGGAATGTGATCTCTGGGGGAGAGAGCTGCAGCCGCTGTATATCACATATCATCTTCTCTGATCATTCACGCTTTCTAATTACTGAAGGTGAGGAGGGCCATCATTTTATCGTATTTGTTTTGCATCACTGCAAAAATAGAAAATGAGGGCTTGCAGAGCTGTTCCAATTTACTTCATTTCGACCTTGATTAAAAGAAAATTAATTGCCACATCTCTCATTATGTTGCGAGCGGCATTTGATGACTGGAATGGAAAAACTGAAGAAAAAAAATACCAACAAGACGCACAGCCTCACTGGGAGTGCAAGCTCGACCCGCGTGTTCAGGAGACAACACATTCTTTTAATGATGAAAATAAACAGGCCTTTTAACACAAGCATCACAAGACAATGTCAAAGATATTAGTCTTAATATCACAGCGGTTTTCTTCATGGTGCTTAACAGCGGAAGAGACCTTGTAACTTTGCCATTCTGTCTAGCACATCCTTTGCAAAACACAATTAAATCTTTGAACCGAGTTGCACTAAGCTTGGTTAAGTTAAGGAGACAAGTCACTGAGCAGAACTTTATGTTGACTGGCAAAACAAGAAAAGACGAGACAGGATCTAAACAGATCACATAAGAGGACTATGAAACAAGACAAGGTCTGCAAGATGCAGAGTCGAAACAACTGCATACGCATTCAACATCTGCAATGTCTTCAATTAAACCTAAAAATCATATCAAATCAAATCACATATAGCTGATAATTCAATATGTAATAAATATGTAATAAGCTGATAATTATGTTGATGTTATGGCAGATAAACAATTAATGATAAATAATAAATGTTAATATTGAAACTAAATACTAGTTTTGAAAAAAACTATTGTTATTTTAAATACTCCAAGTGAATTGAGCATCACAATATTATAATGTGCATATGAATCTCAATTTTTTTCAATGTTCAGAAGATTTAACATTTTTATTGTGTTTTTACTTTTGGTGACCATTGAATAGGTAATCTAAATGTAAAAAAGTGAAAATGAGAATGCGCAATTAAATATCTAATATAGATATATAGCAACAAATTAATAAAAACGATAACTCAAGTAGTATTCTGAACAGGGTTATTATAGTTAACAAAAACCATAAATAAATGTTATGCATATTTTACTGAAATAAAATACAATTTTCTTAAACTTGTTTATTTCAACTAGTTGCCAATGTAACATTTTCATTTAGTTTACTTGATGTACTAAAATTACTAAAAATAAAAACGAATACAATTATTAGATACTAGGCACATTTTTTTTTAAATGACAAAATTACTCAACTTTTCCTAAAATTTAAATTAAAACCAGAAAATATAAAAAATCAATTCTATATCAACATATTGTAATATTATCTATATCAAAAATTGTAATAGTATCTCAAAGATACCAAAATAACCCTGATTCAGAAGGGCATGTGTCAACATGGTGACCCCGTGAGGTGATCTGCTCAACTGAAGCCCTTGAAAACACATGAACAACATGAATATCAGGTTTTACACAAGCTTGTGGAGTTCCTGCAGCCAATAAGGTATAAAGGGGACAACTATTACAAGGAAATGCATGCACATGTCATATTTAATTAGTAAGGAAAGCCAAAATACAAACACTTTCAGACTGTTGGACTCCATTTTACTCAGCAAACTGGTTTCCATGTTTCCATACTTCAGATTCAACTACTTTATAAGCCACTTTCTGTGAGTCCTTTTTCTTTGTCTGAATGTATAAATCCCTCTTCACCCCCTTTCCTGCTATCCTCTCCTTTGGATAAGCCACCATATGTCTCGGAGGATCAACTTTGAAAGTTTTCTGAGAGCATGGTGTATGATTACACGAGAATTTCTCACAGACAGGGATCTCCAGAAGAAGGAAAATGCTAAATGCTATTTTAGAAATGAAATCCTCTTTCATGCATCTGCACCTGTCTCCCTCTGAGAACCCAGAGAGCAGATGCCTGATGGGGGAGTTTCGCCCGTGCGCACACCTCATTCTGAAATATTTATACGCTTTTGACACACTCCGATAGGAGGTGAGACAAAGGGTGCTCTGTGCCCCGTGCATTTGGTCTTGTATACTAATCTCTCATTTGACGTGGAGCTATTTCAGCTGTTTATCTCCTCACTGAATCATTAGCCACATTCAGAGTTTTGTCCAATCAAACTCCCATCGCGCTCCCAATGTAATAATTCATAACACACTTCAATCAAATAATATTATGCACCCTTAAATTAATTAAATGCAAACTTCATTTATTTACTGCTAATATTACTGTATAAAGGAAGTACCCAGATTAGACAGACACGGCTCTGATGCATTTCCTGATGGAGGGGGACTAACAAAAAAACACTGAGTGCTTGCAACTAGTCACGTACTATTAAAATGTATAGCTTTAATGCACTACTAGGTAAACATGTCTGCCTGAATGCAGAATTGCTCACTGATTGGTTTATAAGCTATAGTTGTGCTCATAATAGTTACATATAGTTTATTTACATAAAGTTTATTTATCCTAAAAAGAAGTTATATTGAAGAAGAAAAAACGATTTGGTTCATCATTGTATCATGTTCAAATGTTTACATACCCTTGATTCTTAATATCCTGTGCTGCTTCCTTGGATCTCAATATAACTGAGCCACTATGAGGACCGTGAAGAGCATGCTGGGAAAGAAATATCTTAAGAATGAAGGGAATGTGTAATTCAGTTATTATTTATAGCAATGTCATACCCATGTCATTATACAAATTTGTGTCCTCATAAACCACATAAACATGCCCACACACACACACACACACACACACACACACACACAATATAATATGGGTCAACGATGAGATGCCACATTTTAGTGTCCGCTTCTAATTAAATTTACAAAAATGATTTTATACATAAAGAAAGAATATAAATGCCTGTAAAGTATCTACTTTAATGTTTCAAAAAACATTCGTGAAAATAAAAATAGCAACATTTTCCATCATCATTAAGTGTAACACATAGATTTATGAAACAATTAAACCACATACTTATTTTGACCTGTACTCATTAAAATACATAGATTTTAGAGTCTTTTAATGTCATATAATGATTGTTTTATAAACATGCCAAACAAGATTTTTGTTGGTATATATATTACTTTTTAATTAAGAAAATTACTAGTTTAAATAAGGATCATATAAAAATATATAAACTTTTATTAGATTAAAATTGTATTATATATTAAAATTACAAAAACTTGTATTATATTTTTATATAGTTTCTCATTTTTTATGATCCTCTTATTTAAACAAGTAATTGTCTTATTTAAAAAGTAACATATATACTTATATATTATATTACATACCGTTGAAGTCAAAAGTTTACAAACACCTTGCAGAATCTGCAAAAAATTATTTTACCGAAATAAGAGGAATCAGACAAAATTCATGTTACTGTTTATTTAGTATTGACCTGAATAAGATGTCACACAAAATACGTTTACATACAGTGCACAAGAGAAAATAATAGTTGCATTTATTTTAAATAAAATTGCCTGTTCAAAAGTTCACATACACTTGATTATTAATACTGTGTTGTTACCTGAATGATCCACAGCTGTGTTTTTTTGTTTAGTGATAGTTGTTCATGAGTCCCTTGTTTGTCCTGAAAGAGTTCAAATACACAAAAATGCTGGAAAACCAAAGAATTTGTGGGACCTGAAGGATTTTTCTGAAGAACAGCAGACAGTTTAACTGTTCAGGACAAACAAGGGACTCATGAACAACTATCAGTAAACAAAAAAACAGCTGTGGATCATTCAGAAAACAACACCGTATTAATAATCAAGTGTATGTGAACTTTTGAACGGGGTCATTTTATAAATTCAACAATTATTTATCTTGTGGACTATATCTAAACATATATGTTATGTGAAATATCTTATTCAGGTCAGTACTAAATATTATATATAGTAAATAGTATATATATACACATATACACACACACACACACACTGTATCTTTATGACAAGGTGTCCTGGAATCACTTGCAGGTTGTGTAAATGTATCATGTGGTGTGTAGTTGCTCAAGTTCATGCCAGTCATTCAGGGTGAGTTATGACAGCTCAGTGGTTCTGACCGTAGCATACCAAGTCATTACGGGCAGAATGGGAGGCATCTGAATAATTAATCAAAATAATGTAAAATAATCCAACAAACCTTCCCTCTTTCCCTCACCTGTTTGCGGCCCTGAGACTGCAACAGATCTGCTGCGAGGGGAAAGGAGGTGCCCTTCAGGTTAAGTATAAAAAATAAAAATCACTGTGTACTTGGGACCAGCCCTTTGACACCTCTTTACCATTTGAAGGGGTTACCATTACCCAGCTTCTGCCACTTTGTTAATGCAAAGACAGATGAGTTACTCGGCTCTAGTGGAAATATTGAACGTTTTCTGGCCGAACAAAATGGAAAAATATAATCAGAATGCTGAGAAATCATGTGCTTTGAACATACACCACATAAAAGCATATGTGCCTATTCTGTAAATGATGCAAACATCGTAATGTGGTCAGTGGTGAGCTTTAAAGGAGCTGCTCGTAGCACTTACTGTCCATCTGCCATGGGCATTAGACTTCTATTGAACAGTCCACGAGTCTGTTAAGAGAAAAGGGAATCGTTTTCTTCTAGTCCATAGATGGGAAGGTATACGAGTGCTCATGGGGAGGCGGTTTGGATATCGTCATGGAACATATGGTTTAAGCGCAAGTGTGTATTCGCAACAAGAGAAGGTCTTCACTGATCCTGGAGCTTTTCTCTGCAAATTCTGTTTATTAATCATGACTACGGTTGCTGCACTCTACCGTGCCCAACATTAATAGGCCGACTAAAGGCCTGATACGTGAGTAAGGCGAAGCAAGGGCAAGCGTGTTTTGTGTAAAACAAACTAAGGCCAGGAGTCATGCACCGCTTTGGAAGGTAATAGTCAGTGGTTGATGAAGGTCTCTATTTTAGATAGCAGTAAATCCCCTCTCTTCTGCTCCCAACCCCCTCTTTTCAGATATCAGTCCTTGAAAGTGTTCAGTTTTAGGACACAGGGAGGTCACACCTGTTGTGGAACTTGATAGAAGGCTTATTTATAAACTTTCAGCCCTCCAGATTCTTCCTACGGAGAAAATGCTGACATACACAGGGGAGGCCGGAGGGGGTGTGTGGGGTGAAAAGCGTGTTTATGAAAAGTGCACCAACTGGAAAATCCATAAAACTCTGAAATGATGAAATTAACAAGCAATCCGATCGGGTTTCCTCAGGACCGGCGAGGGAAAGTGTGGCTTTTTAGTCTCCCGTTGAAAGGAGAATGATGGAGAGAATACTGGAAGTTCCTCTTCGTTTTAATTCAGTTAAGACATCGGATTACTATTAACCTTTTTAAAAGACCATACTGAGTTATACGAGGGACGCCGTATAACTGTCGGTCGAATAAAGTCGGTCAATAAATGTCAGAACTTTCTGAGACAAATTCACTATAAAGAAGAACTTCAATAGCAGTAGCTAATTTGTGTTTAAATGCCCCGGCAAACAAAAAACAAAGCCAGTTGAGGCCTGTTAAAGGTTCTCCTAATATATTGCCTAAATTTAGGATCTGAGTTATGTCCTATGGGACATTTGGGTGGGATCATTTGACGTATGAAAAGTTCTGCAAATGCTGAGTGGATTTGCAGTATAAGGGGTAATATTATGATGGTGGAGAAGACCTCCGTCCCGTGACAGATAGCCTGACAGGTGTTAGAGCAGGCAACACAGTGTCAAATGAACCTCTCATTTAGAAATGTGCAAGTTGCTGACTTTTTTTAAACCTCAAGTAACATGTTTGCTAAAAGGAAGATCAGATAATGACTAAAATCGGCTTCCTTGTCTAGTGATCTGTTACCCCGAACCCTGCTGAAACAAAGAAAGACAGATGGAAACGCTTTCAGACGTGCCGTCACAAAGTTTTATTTTTCCTTCCCATATAAGACAGAAAAAGAGGCATAGATGTCTGACATTGATACATCCAGCTGCGTAATCAAGCTCGCTCGGAGCTGATCTGATTGCACCTGTGCAGCCATTTTTAACATGCTTGATCGACTTTAGTGGATTAGTGTCTAATTGACTTACAATATGTCATCACATTCACAGGAAAGTGCAGACTTTGGGAATTTTAAATGGAAAATATAAACATATTTGTGAGTTGAGAAGAAGAAAATGAAATTTAAATGCATTTACATTAAAATAAATATTTTGGTCTTTTTAAAAACATTCGCGTATTTGCTTGTAAAGGTACTGCTTTTGCAAAGAAACTTTGCATTCTTGCACAAAATATCTGCATTCTGATGTGAAAGTATTGATTTCCACCAATAACATTTTCAGCTCTCTCACAAAACATTTGCGTTCTCTTGCAAAAATACTGCATTCCCCCAAGAAACTAGGAGTTCACGCGCAAGAAAGTTTCTCAGGGGGACACAAAGGTTTTCTGGGAGAATGCAAAAGCATTAATGCGCATTGCTCTATATGAATTAGAATGTCTAAAGGATTGATAAACACATTGATGCAACTTCCACATTAAGCAATGAGACAAAAAGCACCTGAGATATCTTTGCTCTGCTACGTTATGCAAACATTAGTAAACTTCCTATCAACTCTAAGCACAACACAGAGCACAAGAAGACACCCTGACTTTATTATGGACATCTGGATATAAAATGACTCACCTGTGCCAATACCACAAAACAGACAGACATATTCCAAACGACAGGACGTGATACTTTACAAATTGATGGCACAAACCCGATTGCATTGCAAGAAGCTATTTGCTGACAGCTTGCCTGATAGTTTTAGCTTTAAAAAAATGGTGATTCCTTTAAGGTGACCCCCCAGAATGCATCTTAAGAAATTACAACAGACAGAAATCCATTTGCAACTGTGCTCTAACACTGAGATTACATTGTTACTACAGTCTTCCTGCAAATTAATTTGGAGGTTCATTTCATATATTATTCGAATGGGGAGTGGTAGGAAAATTAAATCTCTGCTTCAAACATTCCTGTGTATGTTATGTTATTTCTGCAGGGGTTTCTGGGGAAAAAAAACAGCCAGCGCCCGCTTATACCGCAGACCTGCAGCAGTTATGAAGACTTTGAATTGCAGTTGCCTGAGATTCCAAACTAATGATTGCATTGCGATATAAAATAATTTCTCACAAGATCTTAATGTTTCATTCCAGTCAATATGCAATCTCACTTCCAGGGATCACTCAAATGATGTGATGACATTACATGATTTAGGTGAGCATGTACTGGTACGCTTTGCACTTGAAGAAAACAGCTCAATTGCCTCAAGGACTATTTGACCTTGGATAAAAGCGCTATCATTTTTACATGGACCTTAATTACTCTTTCATCGACCGGCATCTTCTTTTCCTCTACAGATTTCCATGCCAAAGTGAGAAATTCTGACTTTAATGCTTTTACATAACTACTTGTGAAATTATTTTAGACAGTTACAACAAGAAAATAAAGCATGTTAACAAATGAATGGTCATCTGACATTATGTGCATATTGCACATAATATTCAGGAACTGGCTAATTTGCCATGCACATTTAAAATATCATCACAAAGTAGAAAGATGAAAAATACAGCATCCAGAAAAATCCTGAATTTAGCTACACAAAAAGTTAAATAGCCAGAAACATTATTTTGCCATTAGAACGAGATATGAAGCCTGCCTAATCTGAAACAAAAATAGCATCATTCATGTTTCAAATTAATAAGTAATAATATTTGATTGAATTAATTTGTAAAACCTAGAAATAAAGTTAAATTCATTCACTTTCATTAGGTGTCATGAACTAACAATTAATACAATTTATACAGTATTTGTTAATGAAGGTCACTGTTAATTTATGAATATATCTTGTTCATTATTAATTCATGTTCTGAATTACATAATTTTGCTAATTTAAACTTTTTTACATCCTAAAATTAAAAAAATAAAACATTAATTGAAATGTTCTTTAAAAAGCAATCAATAATTATATTAAGCAATGATGCATTAAATTGATTAAAAGTGACAGTGAATACATTTAAAATGTTACAGATAAATTCTGTTCATTTGAACTTTCCATTTATCAAAGAATCATAAAGAAATATTCCTTAAGCATCAAATTGGCATTAATAGAATAATTTCTGAAGGATCATGTGACACTGTAGACTGGAGTAAATGCTGCTGAAAATTCAGACTTGCCATCATATTTTTATTTTTTTATGTTTATGCATTTAGCAGACACTTTTATCCAAAGCGACTTACAGTGCATTCAGGCTATACATTTGTATTGTCAGTATGTGTGTTCCCTGGGAATCGAACCCACAACCTTTGTGCTGCTAACGCAATGCTCTAACCACTGAGCCACAGGAACACTTTCATCACAGGAACATTTTTCATCATCAAATTATATTTTTTATACTTATTTTAAATTGTAATAATACGTCACTGTTGTAATACTATTAATGTTTTACTGTATTTTTCATCAAATAAATGTAGCCTTGGTGAGCATAAGAAACTATTTTCAAAACATTAACAAATATTTATTTTTACATAAACATCATAGTTAGAAGTAAACATTCTAATTCCCAAAGCATTAACTAATGTTAATTAATTTAACCTGATCATAAAGTATTACCGATTCACTGAAGAAGTGAGGAAGCTTAAACCACCCAAACTATCTTTGTTTCATATTCATAGAATCAAACTTATTGTGGCCCCCTGTGACACAGGCCGTGTGTGATTTTGTATGTGAAGGCACTCTATACCCTGTGGGGGGACTGGGAGCCATGTGTCGACATGCACCATACTGCTCACTACATTGCCTGGTCTTACCGGGAACAGGAAAGAAGGGGCGGAACAGAGACTCTCCAGATGTTCTCCATCACAGGGCCACAGGGGAGAACTGCACCAAGCTGTAACACCTGCTTCTGAAAGAACCGCCGCAACCGGGCCAAACATGAGTACAGCAGTGCAGTGAATGACAGGAAAACAGCTCATTTTATTGCACACGGTAATGCCAGATCGGCTTCCTGGCAGCATTTCTACTGTCCTAAGCTTCATAACAACATATCTACCAGTTTACATGATCACACGATCAGTGCCAGACATTAAAACTTGCTCACAGACAGCGTTCAGCTGAGATTTGAGTAGGTGGTGAAGGGAAAGGCGACTGGCATTTTTAGGGGTTGGGGCTGCTGTTGGATAGTATAGTGTTTAATTTCCTAAAATAGTAAGTTCACTTGTGGGCAATGCAGCCCTATGTATTACTGTATGTACCCATAAAAGGATTATTTGCAGACTGGCTGCTTCAAAGATTTTCGGTTCATGCATACATTCAAAACTGGATGAATTAAACCAGATTTATCCTTTAAAGAAATACAACCCGAATTACGGATTTTTTTTTTTTTTTTGAATAAAATGAAAACTAAAAGAATTTCAAATCACATGAGCCAATATTTTATTCACATTAGACCTTTGAGAACATATAAAATGTTTAAACTGAGAAATTTTACACTTTTATCCACTAAATTAGCTCATTTCAAATTTGATGCCTGCTACAAGTCTCAAGAAATTTGGCACGGGGGCAACAAAAGGCTGAAAAAGCAATACATTTTAAAAAGATTCAGCTGGGAGAACAGCATCTAATTAAGTTAATTGACATCAGGTCTGTAACATGATTATCTATAAAAGGGCAGAGGCTCTCCAATCTGTGAAAGAGTGCATAAAAGTGCTTTAAAAACAATGTTCCTTAAGGTCAAATTGCAATGGCTTTGGAAATCTCATCATCTACAGTACATAACATCATCAAAATTCAGAGAAACTGGAGAAATCTCTGTGCGTAAGGGACAAGGCCGAAGACTTTTGTTGGATGCCCGTGGTCTTCGGGCCCTCAGACGGCACCGCATCACTCATCGGGATGATTCTGTCATTGACATTACTAAATGGGCCCAGGAATACTTCCAGAAACCACTGTCGGTAAACACAATCCGCTGTGCCATCTGCAGATGCCAACTAAAGCTATATCATGCAAAAAGGAAGCCATATGTGAACATCTACCAGAAGTGCCGTCGTGTCCTGTGGGCCAAGGCTCATTTAAAATGGACTGTTTCAAAGTGGAAAATGTTCTATGGTCAGACGAGTCCAAATTTGACATTCTTGTTGGAAATCACGGATGCTGTGTCCTCCGGACTAAAGAGGAAGGAGACCTTCCATCGAGTTATCAGCATTCAGTTCGAAAGCCAGCATCTCTGATGGTATGTGCTTAAGTGATATATGGTGCATACGGTATGGGTAGCTTGCATGATTTGTAAGGCACTATGAATGCTGAAAGGTATATAAAAGGTTTAGAGTAACATATGATCCCCTCCAGACGACGTCTATTTCAGCAGGACAATGGAAACCACATACTGCAGGTATTTCAACAGGACGGCTTCGTAGTAGAAGAGTCCGGTTGCTGAATTGGTCTGCCTGCAGTCCAGATCTTTCACCTGTAGAGAACATTTGGTGCATCATTAAATTACAAATACCACAAACTGTTCAGTAGCTGGAAACCCATATCAGGCAAGAATGGGACCAAATTCCAACACCAAAACTCCAGAAACTCAGAAACTCGATGCCCAGATGTCTTCAAACTGATTTGAAAAGAAGAGGAGATGCTACACCATGGTAAATATGCCCCCTTGCCAACAATTTTGAGACATGTAGCAGGCATCAAATTGGAAATGGGCTCATTTTGTGTATAAAATGGAACAATTTCTCAGTTTAAACATTTGTTATGTTATCTATGTACTATTGTGAATAAAATATTGGCTCATGTGATTAGAAAATCGTTTAGTTTTCATTTAATTCTAATTTTAAGATGCGTCCCAACATATCTGGGATTTGGGTTGTAGTTCACCCAAAAATTTAAATTTGCTGAAAATGTACTCACACTAAGGCCATACAAGATACATTTGTTTCCTCATCGGAACAGATTTGGAGACATTTAGCATTACCACATTGGCTCATCGGTGGATCCTCTGCAGTGAATGGGTGCCGTCAGAATGATCCACATGTCTCCAGCCCATCCATTAACATCTTGTGAAAAAGCTGTGTTTGTAAGAAACAAATCCATCATTAAGATGTTTTTAACTTTAAACCATTGCTTCTGGCTAATATAGACTCCTTTGTTCATATTATTGCTCTCTCCAGTAAAAAAAAAAGTTGTCTCAAATCAGGAGAGAAATCACTAATCAAGCACTGTTAACAAAACAAATTGTCCAAAACTGTTCTGAACAAATATGTTGGTATATTTTGATGTGAGAGGACAAAAGGGGAAAGACTTTTTCCACTGGAAGAAGCGTTGTTATGGATTATGGACTTTTTTTGTTGCCAGAAGTGACATTTAAACTTAAAATGCCTTAATGATGGATTCGGTTCTTACAAACATGCAACATTTCAAATCACAAGATATTAATTGATGGACTGGAGGCATGTGGATTTCTTGTTGATTATAGTGATGTTTTGATCAGCTGTTTGGACTTCTCATTATGACGGCACCCATTCACTGCAGAGGATCCAATGGTGAGCAAGTGATGTAATGCTAAATTTCTCCAAATCTGTTCTGATGAAGAATCAAACTCATCTACATCTTGGATGACCCGAGGGAGAGTAAATCTCAGCAAATTCAAATTTTTGGGTGAACAATGCCTTTAAATTTAAACAGCCTTCTTACAGAAGAAAAAAGCTTGAAAACAAAATTAAGCAGCACATCTGAGGGGAGTGATAAATAAAATCACAGTTTCCAAATAAAAACACTGACTTGAAAAGTCCTCAAGAGGTATAGGCTAAGTCCATGATTACTTTGAGTCTCAAATCGCATTCCGGTAATCTGTTCGTCGTGACGTGCACGCACACAAAATGCAAATGAGCAGAAACAAAAGGGAGCACAAGAGCCGCAGCAGGTGAGAGCGCGCAACGCTCAATAACACCAATGTTAAATTCTCCTTGACCTGTGGGTCACCAAACACCGACCCCAAATCGTTTAATATTTTCCCTTCGAGATCAATGGTGGCATAAATTTGGATTCAATGACAAGAATAATTTAAAACAGATCTATAAATGATAAGATGCAATTCCCAGAAGTGCTGCATGCATACTATTAAACTGACAGTATTGTTTTGAAAGCTTTAAACAGAAACCAAGTTTGTATAGCGGACGAAGCAATGTGCTTCTACGACTGCAAAAGTGTTTTCATATGCATGAAAAAAGTTAAACTAGCTTTAGGATGTAATATAGCATCAAAACATTAAACAAATCAATTTAGTTTATTTGATTTACAGTATTCATTACAGGTAAGAGCTCAAAAAAAGAGAGCAATCCGAGAATGCAATAAACACACTTTCATGTTTAATTTACTCTATGAAACTTGGCAGATAACTGTATTTTGCGTGGGTAAGAGCGCATATTGTAATAGACATATTTTGTTTTCTGCATCCACATTTGGTCTCAGGGATACAGGGTAAAAATATCCTTTCATCTGAAGGTAATCTACAATAACTGTGATCTCACCACGTGTTTAATTTCAGTTCAGTGCTAATACTGTTTTGCAAATCATAAAAAAGGCTCTCACTGATAAATATTAATTTGAGCCTTCATGATGTATTTGAAAATTCCAGCTAAAATGTCACCACATGGAACATTAATGTAATATTTCAAGGCCTGAGAGCAATGCTCATATTGATTGCATTTATTTGACTCAAGGGATGAGGAATAATTCTTCAGCCTGGGACACATCTGGCAGCCAAAGATGCGAGGCAGGGAATGAGAAAATGCTAAATAACAATAAAAATAATAGGACTCGGATTTAAATATATCACCTCGACATTGTTTTAATGTGAATGGCTTAATACAGAGGAGATGCACCTCCTGCAGTTATACATCTATTTCTGAAAGGCTTATTTCTGCATAGTACATGATAGGCTACAGATTAGAAACTAAGAAGCGTTTTCATCTCCTCGAGGGGAAAAGCAATTGCACCCTTCTAGATGACACAGGTAAACGGTCCGAGTCCTTGAAACCTCACCTTTTCCTTATATTGACAGTGCTCTTCAGTTGCAAATCAGGAGACTGTTCTTGAAAATAAAGCCTGTCTCCTTCTGGCAAGTTTAAGCAGAGACAGACGAGTTTGACTATGCCTATGTCCTAAAAGTCATTCATAATATTGACTATCATTAGGGAAGGGCGTCTCTCTGTCCTAGCGCAAACGAAACGTAATTTGAGACAACGCTTGACCCGCACCTGAACTACTGTGAAATTTAACAAGAATTCCTGGATTAAAAACACGACAACAGAATGCTGTAAACATTCATTCATCGAGGCACTGGGAAACATTTAATAGACACAGACGTTTGTGTGCTCACATTCAAACCATTTGATTACAATTGAAATGTAGTACTTATTTATAAAATAGTAAATATTGTAAATGTATAGTCAAATTATAATGGCTGAAGATATTGAACATGTTAATGATCTTAAGAATAAAATGGTATTGTTCATTTTATTATTTTCATCCGTCTTTCTTTCAATATATTTTAATTACACTACTTCTAATTAAGTTTGATGCAAGTACACTGAACACTAGTCCATCAGTTCAAACTTACTATTTCCATATACATATGTGTATATATATATATATATATATTAAATGAAAATGTACATCTTTATAAAATGTTATCTGTTTATGTTCTAATGAAAACCATTCCATTTGTAATAAAAAGTTAAACACTTTTCTCCCGTATCCACTTTTGCAGAGTAGACTTGCCAAAATATTGTGATGACTCGGACAAGATCCTTTGGTTCAAGTTTCCTTTCTGGAATTAGAGGACATTCCTCTCTGCTGAATGGGATATCAATTATGTATAGCTAAAGCGCCACCTACTGGCAGGAATAATTCAGTCAGCAGCGCATGCAGCAGTGTGGTAACCTCACTGAACTGCTCAAGTCCTTTTTTAGATGCTACTCACTTTTAGATACAGAGGGATGACAGATACTTTTGTAACATAACAGTAAAAGACATTTTAGAAAACAAATCAGTTGAATATATACACTGTCATAAATCATATTTTTTAATAATTATAATATATTATATTTATATAATGATTTTTTCTATATGAATAGAAAAAAATAAAAGTAAATAAAAAAAATAGACAGGGCAGGGCGACATGAAATACTACAGTTCCACAATTCATCAGTCAGCATCTGTGACAAGTTTTTGGCTGGTGATCTTAGCACGCAGTCTTGAGAGGCTAGGCGGACTTGACTGTCATAAACAATATACTTGAGGCTAACATTAAACAACAATAGTTTTTTTTTCCACCGCAAAGTGTTGCACACACGTGCACATGGACTCACATGCAAAAAAAATTGCATACATGATATTAAGCTAAATGGATCTCAAACAATTACGTTTGATCTTTTTTACTAGGATCATTTATGGCATTCAGAATGGTCCACATATACTAATGCACAAGAAATAATAAACATTCGATTTAAAAAGGGTGATTATATTGTGTAATAATTACGGATGGCATTCTTCTTCAAAGGCCAACATCGGTGCAGCCTATCCTTGATTTCTTTGTTCCTCAATAAGTCACTGCAATATCACAGCTTTACATAACTGAATATTGAAGCCGAAGGCAAACGGAACCTTTTGAAAAGTACTGCATCACTCAGAGCTCGAAAATGAATGTTGAGCTTATCATATTTCAGCTCTGATGCCATTGCTTGTTCACCACAGTGTCATTAAAATTGACGAACCACAAAAAAGAGAGTCAATGATTTCACAATTACTTAGCCTTTTGGCCATCCACCCAAGCTTTGAAGTATCCTGTGAACTGGTGGAGGCCCTCTCACTTCATTAGACAGCGTCATGACCACATGATGTAACTCAATCCATTGAGAAGTCTCAATTACAATGTGGTCCATTATATTGCTGGAAGCCGATTCAAAACCTATCAAAATCTGAAAGACTCGTTTAGTCCGGGGGTCTCTCGCAGTCCTGGATGTCCGACTGCAACGTGCCCAACACGTACACCCCCTGTCTATATTGCTTGTTCAACTTGACACGTAATTACAGAGGAAATATCCGTGTATTTTGTACGGGTGCCACAAAACTGCAGTCGACTCGCTGCCAAGGCTTCACAGCTCTCGCTACTGGTGCTCCAGCCAGAATCCCTGATTAAAACAAGATGGTTACATTTGGGCCAGCTTTGCAAGGAATCACTCCCAGAGAACTGGTGCGCTGCCAAGTCTACTACCGCGAGGAGCATGAGACGCTGCAGCTAGAGTACCGCGCATTAAAACACTACAGGGTTCTGGCTTCTCGTTCGCTTCAATACACTTGCAAACACACACACGGCCACTTGCCTGCCTGTGATATTCAATCTAGCTTTATTGAAATCTGACTGATTTCTAAGGTGAGGAGACATTTAGCACCTGAACAAATATTGGCTAAATTTCAATTATTAATAACAATCTATTTGAAAAATGTGCCATGAAAAGACAAGCATAAAACATATGTGCTGTCATCTTCAGCAAATCTGAACTCATTCATTTAGGTTCATCCATTAACTACAAAGAAAGATTATGAAACATTTTACATTCTTTTCAAACTAAGAACTTTGTAAAAGAGTGTATTTTATCTGAAACAAATGTATTTACCCTGAAACTATATCAGGATGTTGTACAGAAGCTTTCATGAATATAAAAAGACCAGATGCATGTACAACGGCTCACCAAACCACAAAAGCATCTCCAAGGATTTCCCAAGACATGAATATTAACATAATGTGGAATAAAGAATCTACCCTGTTCCATTATATATGTTCAAATTAATTAATGTCTCAGATTATACCCAGGAAATCTATGGAGGATAGATGTTAATAGCAATGTGCAACTTTGAAGAGCTGTGAGTTTTCATGTTTCAAACACTGCATTTATGATATGAAATTCTGATATCTATAGAATATAATTATGCTCAGCAAAAAAAAAAGTTACATAAAAAAAGTATGTGTATATACACCCACATACATACATACACACACAAAAGTTTAAAGTGCAAATTAACTGTGTTAAATAAAAAATACCAGGTTATTTTTAAAGAGTGCATTTCGCTGTGCACTGAAAGACAACACAAATCTATGTGCAGCAGTTCCCTAAAAGCAGCCCGTCTTTTTTAAATCATAATATTGATTCTGAAGGACTGTAGACAACCCTCTGTCAATAAACTGTGCCATGATGCAATGCTCGCACATAAATGTAATAATAATAATTATGAAATTAAATCTCAATTATATCGATATGACCTAGTTTCAATAAACTTCTTGGACATTGTCGAACTCATTAAGCTGTCAAGGTGTAGTTTATGAGACAGTAATAATGAGATGAGGAAAGAGCAATGTTAGCCAGTCCGGTTCAAATATTCCTACAGGATTATTTCATGGTGTAAATATTAACTTCACCATTACCTCATGTCTATAAGCACATAGACTGTAAATTCGTAACACACCCTTTATTGATACCTCTTAAAATTAATAAGCATACAAATCATTAGACACACTTATCGGCTTCACACCAAATATTAAGATGCAAAGCTATGTAGATGTTATTCTTGGAGAGCGTGGTGTTAAACACGGTGTGGCTGTAGAAGACCCACTATCGAGATAAGCTGTCAGACGGCTCTGTGCTGAGGAAAGCGCGCGTCTAATCTAACCACTCTGCTCCCAGCACTTAGGGTAACGTGCCATACTGGAAATCCTCAGACAAATAAAACAAAGTGGGGCCACATTGATGCTCTGTCTTGTTTTATATGATGGCTTGAAATAAATGAACTTTAAATGGAACCTTGGCAGCAACGTGGGCTATTGATCGATCTGGACAGAAGCTGAAGTTTAAGGGCATAGCTTTCCCCGAGCTGAGCTGTAACTGGAGTAATGAAATTGATTGGGCACAGAGAGGTGACAAGCCAGTAGAGTCAAGCCCTTGATGTAGGGAAACAAGAGTGGCATCTAATTGGGGTGTAATATAGGTCTTTAGAGGACATTAAGCACTCAAGTGGAGGGAACCAAAAGGCTCCTTAGCAAGCTTAAGAGTGAAGACTTTAAGCCCTTTCTATCACGCCGACATTTTCTTAGTGTGAGAACAACAACGAGATGTTTCTTAGCTCATTCAACAATTCAGAAAACACCAAAACATCTTTACTTCACTGCATTAGGGAGTATTCATTCAATTACAATCCAAATGAATATGATAAACAATGAATATTATATGTAGGTTTAATAAAAGTTAAGCTCAATCGACAGAACTTGAGGCATAATGTCTACAAAAAAAATGAATGAATTGTAATATAAAAAATAAATAAATAAATGAAAAATATGATTAGAAGTCATTCTTTAGAAATAAATGAGGCCATATCACTTGAAAGTTACAATTAAAATATATTTTTTACATTAAAATAAACATACTTACTGTTAAAATTCTTACTGTCACTATATTGCTACAAGTACATAAACAATATGATTTAAGTATGACAAAAACTGCTTTATAACCTCTTCTGTACATTTTCACTAAAAATCAAAAGTTTGGGGTCAGTAAGGTTTTTTTCAAGAAATTAATACATTTATTCAGCAAGGGCACATTAAATTGATCAAAAGTGACAGTTTTGACAAGAATATTAAGCAATAAAACATTATTTTAATAAGAGATGAATAAGAATAATAAGAATGATTTATGAAGGATCATGACACTAAAGCCTGGAGTAAAGAATGCTAAAAATTCAGTTTTAACATCACAGACAATAAATACAAAAATATTTAATAGAAAAAAATGTTAATTTAAAACGTAATAGTTTTTTACATTATTATGTTTTTTTTCTCAAATAAGGTGTTTTTATAAAATTATAAACTTTACATTTTTGCATAAAAAAATGTCCCCATCCACTTTAAATGTAAGTGCCCCCCTTACCCTCCTTTTTTTCAGAAAACAAGAGACGAGTCGAAATTGAGCTTAATTTGCATTGAACCTGGAATATTCTTGTAATACACAATATGGAGGAAATAATGATTTTGGTTCATGCTGCTATTTTGATCCTCCACTGCACTGGTGATCTAGAAAGAACAAGACATTTGTCACCTATGCAAAATGGCCTTAGTGGCCACACTGAAGAAAAAGTTACAGCACATTACAAGCACTTAGCGCAGTGATATCAAGGTTCACCTCTGATTCCCAATCTGAGGCCAGGAAGGGGGTGGGGAGTGGGTCATTAAAACGCCATTACAAGCCCATATTTCATATTCCAGCCTCGCCTATGTTTCAAGGTGTTAAAAGCTCAATGTATATTCCACTATATTTAAGCACCGGGACAGCAAAGCCGTACAGACACCTCACCGGCAGCCATTGACCTTGGCCTATCCAGCCTTCATTAGCTTTTAGACACTTATCACTCATAACTGGGCTTGTCCTCGTTGCCACACATCCTCCTTCACTTCACTTAGGCCGGCAAATAACGGCTGGAATCCATTTATCTGCCATTTCCAACAAGTGCGTGACATTAACGAATTATCTGCTTTTCTCTAAGTATGGCCAAGGTACCCTCCGAAGAATTCCCCCGCTCCTGGGTCAGCCTTTTAGAAATGCCTTTCTTCATTAGTGCCATTTTATTTCCGCCGTCTTTAAATATTCATTCTGTTTTTTCGCAGACGCTGATTTCGGTTTATGAGCACTATAGGGCGTAAGCTCTTTTTTTCCCAAAGACATATTTATTTAGTTATGATTTTTTAATGCTCCCTTCTACTTTATAACCATAATCCTCAGGAAAACATTGATCTGAGTTGCAAATGAATCTAATTATGGCTTTCCATTCTCTGTGTGAGATATTGACTTCTGGTTAACGGTGTTCCTCTTGTAGTGCAGTGGTCTGCAAGAAAGTCAAACTGTTGGCATTAAAAGTATAATCTGTAATTGCAGCTCTAAAATATTTAGAACAGATTTTTAACAGAATGTACAATCGTTTTGAGCAGCCTTAGCGCTGTTATGGTCATAAAAACGCTGTATTCAAAGGGTAGGAACAAGTAATGTGCTTTTGTTCAGTCTTTATCTATCAGGATTCCTTATCAAGCTAACTACAAAGGCCCAGACAGTGATGTACCATTAGGATGATATTTCAAGCAAGAAAAAAACATTGCTTTTAACACAAAAACGTCTTTTTGCAGGTGTCATTTTGCATTTGTTTAAACCACACAATACTTTGATGCAAAGCCTTGACTTTCAACCATTTCCAACGAAGCCGATTTGAAATATTCCATTGCATCGCATGTCGTCGATCTCTATGTAAAATGGTCATGATTATTTTATTTTGTAACATTAATGGAAGAACATGGGCGGGTGGGGGGGCTGCTCGTGCATTTACAATTCATATTCCCCTGCATGATTACATTAAGAGAGTGTTCTGTCGTATTTGATTAATGTATCTTGTTTTCCTTAAAACCAGATTAAAATATGAAAACTGACAGAAATGAGGCCATTACAAAGAATTATCAATTTTTAATAATCTACTCAAGAGAGGAAAAATGAAGTGCCGTACACAAAGGAGCTGCTCAGAAATTCAGTAATCAGGATTTTGCTACATTCGCAATCAGTGTTATGTGGCAGATGGGGACTAGGCGTCTGTGTTTTAAGGGTCTTAGCTGGAACACAGACACAATTAACATGAAAGGTTCCCGCGCTAAGTGTGTTCATGTGTCAAAGCGAGAATGAAAAGTGTTATTGACTGTAAAAGCACCAGCAGAGGATTCCATATTTCCATATGTACATAACAGAGGCTGACAAGAAAGGACTTGAAAATATTAAAGAGACAATTCTCCTAAATTCTCCTTCTTTCAGCATTTACTTCCAGAGAAACGTTCCAGAGAAAGAAAAACTAAGTCTACAGGTCACTCTATATTGTTCAAAAGTGCTCTAAAGATGTCAGAAGAAGAAGACAGGCAAACATTTTAATTTCAAATCACTTATAATCTTACCTTCCAGTGAGATAATGACATTTGTAACCAGATCACTTAGTCATAATCATTTGAATCAGTCGTATATAAGAATGTATCATTTAGACACTAAACAAGATCAGATTCAAAAGAATGAATCAAACTGGACATTGTACTTTTATGAACACTTGCAAACATGCCAACAGTCATTCACCACACAAGGCTATCATATAGCTGAAATATTATGCATAAGTCGTGTGCACAACTCTTTTGATACTTTCATGGTATGTTTGAACCCTTTTTTCCATAAAAGCCTCAGTACTCAATTTAAATGCATGGAAAAAAGCAACCAATGCAATCCTTTAAATGGTATCCTTTTTGGCATTTCACACAAGAAATAAACTCATATGTTTCAGGAATTATCTGAAATCAAATAATGTTGCATGTCACCATGATAATTGTGTACACCGTTAACACAATTGATATAAGAGTGGTATATTCATAAGACACGGACTAGAGCCGCCATAGAAAATATTTAACCTTGTGAAAATGAAGAGGGGGGAAATGTACCTCTCTTGAACCATCAATGTTAATGGCTATATTTGGAACAAAGAGTGTGTGTATGGGTATAAACTAGGATTTCAATTCCAGTATCAGCCATTTAGCATGACCGTGGGTGACTGTGAATTAAAAAGGTGGTCCTTTATGTGCGACCCCTCTGCTCAAAAGGGTACATCCATAACTTATGTAGACAGCCCGGCCATTAGCCACCAGAGCTGGGCCACCTTTACATAATACACTCTATACTAATCACTGACCACCCCAGTCACACAGCTAATAGATCACACAGACCCCAGAACATATATTTTAGGATAAACGCGGTACATCATGCTCCTTTAAATAAAATCACCACCAGTCACACGACCCCAAATGAGAAGACTGCATGATATGAAAAGCAAGAGAAATACTATACTGACATTTTTAATTCTAAAATAGCAGAACAACAGCATAAAAAGGGAAAGTTAAGCTAAGACTGAACATTTTGTCATCATTATTATTAATGCACAAGTTCTTACTTATACATTACATGTGACATCGTTTGCAGTGGAATAAGAAGAAATGACCTCATGTTGAGAATATGACAGCCGCCATTCATTCCCTTTTGAAGTCCTTATTTCACACTGACATTGAGAATGGAAATATGTTGACAAAATGCCTCTCAGCAGTGCTGAGGCAGTCTCTTTTATTATTAGACAACAAGCGAGAATGACAATGTGTGGTTTTGTGAATAGTAACCATATGGGTGATAAAATGTACACAAAGGCTTTTTTCCAAACCTGAAGCAGAATCAGCTGTTTCAGCTGAGATGGTGTGAAACACAGACGTTGAGGTCTGGATGGAGCCAGCGGTAGGACTGCACACACTGAACTGTTTAAAATTCTGTAATGTGTTTGTGTGTGCTAAAGAGCATTTGGATCACATGAAAGCTGCATGTGCTTATAGGATGCACTGACGCATTATCCATCAACATGTGATGATAGTACAGACATGTGGACACATGAGAACGTTTAGGTTAGATTGACCTTTTGAAAGTGTCATCTAAGATTCTCTCACTTAAGCGATTGTGTGAGCCGTTTCTTTGACTCAATAATCACTGACGAAGCATTCAAACCACTCATTAGTTTCACCTCATCCCAATCACATCCACTAGACACCACAACATCTCTCAAGACACCAAACCTGGCAATATTACAAACCATTTTAGAGACTACATGGGAGAGATTCTCATTAAGCACTGAATGGACATATTCTCACAACGAGGCAGCTTGGAAATTGAAAATATTCTTATGAAACCGGTCAATCTTTTTCTTAATTAGCATTTTTGTCTAGTTTTGCAGGGAAAAAATACTCTTAAAACAAGTTAAGTGAGATCTATTTAACAAAAAATATTAAAAACAAATAAATGTACTTGAGAAGCGTTTAATAAATAAATACATTATCAAGATTACTTGAGAGCTGTTTAACAAAAAATATAAAAATTAAATCAATTTAAATTTTACATTTAAAATATTAGTGTACTCAACACTCAACTAACTCAACATTTGTGAGTTTTGCGGTAAAAATTTATTAAAACATTTATTTAAACCTTAAAACAAGATACATTTACTTGAAAAGTATTAAATCGAAATGAATGAATGAAAAAATATATATTTATAAATAAGGTTATATGCCTAAAACAAAAAGTAACAAACACAATCTAATACAAAATATATCGGTTTTATTTTACTGTTTGTTGTAACAATTTTAATAGGAATCAAGAAAAAATATATAGCCTACTGATTAAGAAAATGATTTTGCTTCTGGATTTGCCATTTTTCCTCCAGAAATGCACATAGACAAAATGACCATCCTCCCCCTCAACTCCCTTCCTCCCCTTACATTTTTTTAATACCAGACCATTGTGTTGTTTCTATAAGCTAAATGCTTTAAAAGGTATAGAAGTCCCTTGAAATGAGAGCAGGAGGATAATTGAACAGCTTTAAAACAGGAATCTAATTGTGCGGGCCCCTCTGGGGACCAATATTGAACTACCTTATAATAGGCCTGAGATATTCTCTTCATGATTTATTGCCAAATCCCTGTATTTTTCAATACATTATAGTTTCAAAATTGTGTTTAAATTGAGTGTGGAAGAGCTCAGGCCATTAGGAGATGCAGAAATGAAGATCATATTTAAATATTCATGCACCCTTTACCTTATTACTGAATCTGAACACTAACAAAATCAATATTAAGTGCAGTATGACATAAATTTATTTATGAATTTCGACTTTCTAAGTAGTGTATTTTTTCACTCAAAAATTGCCAGTATAATGTAGTAATGATATCAAAACAGAGTGTCAGGGTGCATTAGACGGCCAGGCTCATGAAGCGCCACATAAAAACTCCATGTAAAAATGCTTACCGGGCACAACTGTCCCGTTTTACAAACATCACTCATTTTACTGCCCCGTATATCGCACACGCTGTGAAACTAAGGGAAAGATACAGTTGTCTTGTTTATTTAAACGATAAGCTCGTGTTAAGCCTGACTGTATTAGAGCCTTAATGCCATGCGGCGTAACGACCGATCAAAACAGATGCCCTTCCGTTGCTTCACCTGTCCTTATAACTCACCTTCCTTTGCTCTCAGCCAGCGTACTCATTTACATAGCAATGCCATGAATTAAAATGAACCCAGAGAAAGAGGGGGAGGAATGCTCACAAAAGCAAATCGCACAATTGCTTTGACTTGCTTACATTCTAAGATTTTGTTTGTGAGCGCTTACTCGGAGAACAAATAACACATCAATGACATATGGATGGCAACAAATACTCTTTCACTAAAGCTGAAGATGCTTACATTGGATTTTTGTTCTTTTTTTGGTCCTCGACATTGAGTATTAAACATTAAGCGGGACTTTACTGGGCTGATGCCATGTCTCTGGATACAAGATGATGCTGTAAAAGCAGAAAGGGCCGGAAAAAGCTCAGCATCAATCCAGAGAAAGACAGCAAAGCCATAAATCTCAGAGTCATAGCCTTCCTTCTCCTTATAAAATCATCTAAACAGATTCAAAGAGCTTGATTCTGTTTGAGGCTGTTTATAAGCATCTCTTTAAGCACTGGAAACACATGGAGAAAAAGAGAAAAACAACCTCATTCAAAGGTTTCACTATATGTGCATGGAAAAAAACGGGTCTTTGTACTCATTTTGGTCATTTCAAAACCACTTCTATATACTAAGCAAATAACTGTTAAAAAAGTGAACTGCATATTTGATTATCTCTGGTTACAGACTGCCACTTCAGACAGCTTGTCAAGAATCACAGTTTTCACCGCCTGCTTCTGTCCTCGTGTGTACAGTAACGTTGAGGTCAGGACTGTGATGTGAGAAGTCTTGTCAGCTGAGACATTAACTCACAAGGTGAGGTGGACGAAGACCGAGACAGGTCATAGACACTCAAGATCCGACTGGAGATCAAGACGCACAACAAAAACAAACTTTATCCTCTCCTGTCCACTCAGCTCAGGTCCAAGCTACTTTAGCTGACCTTATAAAATGACCTCACTAATGAAAGGCACATACTCAGAACTGATGATGCAGGTATATAAAGTATTATTAAATATCATACAATGGAAAATCAGGTAGAATGTTTGTTTTCTACACATATTTACAAAATCTACAGTAAAAAGAAATTGCATTGTGTTGACATCACATTTTCCCAATCAAAGACTCATTAGAAATTATATATAAAATTACAAATTATAAAGTAATGACAATATTTCCATCAGAAAGTGTTGCCTAAAACTGGCTTCATTTTTGGAGTGAAACATCATTTTCATGAGTCACCCTGCAATGCACCAAGGGTGCCGATATTTTTGGCTATAACTGTATATATATATATATATATATATATATATATGTGGAGGGTCATCGATCATATTTAGATTTAGTTTTTAGATCGTATCACATTTCCCCCTAAAAAGCTCTCTATTTTATAACAAAAAAAATCTTTAAAATGTTTTGAAAATTACCCAAAAATATTTACAGAATTAAACATAATGCATTAATAAAAAAATGCCCATCCCAAATCGTTGCTAATGCTGCCATAATATTGCTAAAAAACGGCTTCATATACATGTAAATATGATTCCCTATCTGGTGAAATATAACCTGGACATTTATTGAGATTTTCCACAAGATTCACCTGTAATACAGATTTTTCCACAGAATACTAAGATGTGGCTGTCGTGTCCAATATAAACAAAAGAATCCAACAGTATGGTGTCTTCCTTCCATTTCACCATTAGTTTGTCTTTGTATTTATTTTCTCATGAATACAAAAATTCCATAAAAGGTGTGCCAACCCGATGATATAGTGACATCATAAAGCTAAAGCCATTATAGAAAGATTACCCACGCCATTCCCAAATATCAAAATAGACCCAGCTCCCTTTTCATCATGTTGCTGCCTTTTGTTTCCCTCATTGCTTTATACACATTAGATAGAGGAGCCATATGTCATTACTTTAATACAAGATAAAAGTCAAAAGTTGGACTCTTTAAAGCTGCTTGCTAGGATTAGCAATAAAGAACTGTACATAAGTCTCAGAAGAGCTTAGCGAGCAGAAACCAGGCCACTAAACATCAGTCAATTTATATTAGAATTTCCATACATGCATTTGCTTGTTACTGTCAATATGCAAAAATGGTGCTTACAGACAAATAAAGCACAATGTACTCAAGCCAGCGCATCAATAACTGCATCAGAGCTTTAAAAGAAAATGCAAAAAGGGGAGAGAGCACAAAGATGGCTCATGTGAACTATATATCGCATTAAACACGAAAACATCAGAAAAATAATGCTGGCTCTTCGCTCGCTCGACAGACCCTCCATTCATCTTAGTGGAGACTGTGGCTCAACAGGAAATAAATAGCATCCTGTCAGCTCCCGTATTTCATTGAGTTACACAGTCAGGTTTTCGTGTTATGGACGACTCTCATAGCACAGACCTCCTAGAAGAAGCAAAAGCCTAAGAGACCTGTGAGAGAGAGTGTGTCAGAGACTACAAGAACAGAGCAGTTCAAATGAAATCAGATCGCAGGCTAACAAAAACTAGCGGAAAGTGACAGTGTCTGCTTTTATCACGATTTCAAATGGTCATATATAATGCATGAAATGAAAGCAGGCAAGGCAGACAGATGTGGCGTGTTAACCGCAAGGGAGCGGATAAAACTGAAAGACGATTGACCGCCATCCTGGACATGGACTACTGGAAAACACAGCTAAGCTGAAGGAGTGATGCCAGAGGACCTGAGAGCTGTGTATGGTGTTGTGATTGGCAAGAATATCAACATGCTTCTTTACAACAATACTTCACTATCGCCCTCACAATCCCATCCTACACACAAACTGAGAAAATGTATCACATCCCAAGCACTAAAATAAATCAAAAGTAACAGCAAAGTCATTTATAATGTTAGAAAATACTTCTATTTCAAATAAATACTGCTCGTTTGAGTTTCATCAAAGAAAACTATCACTGTTTCCACAAAAATATTAAGCAGTATATCCGTTTTCAACACTGATGAAATATTTATTGGGTACCAAATCAGCATATTAGTATGATTTCTGAAAGATCATGTTACACTAAATAATGAAGTAATTCTGAAAGCAGATTTAATGCAGCTCATAACAGGAATAAATTATATTATTTTAATTATATAAAAGAAAACTCTATAGCTTATATAAATATATAACTATATATATATATATATACACATATAATCTTGGTGAACATAATAGACCTAAAATAATTCTATAAAGATTTAAAATATATGAAGATTAACAATTTTCAAAAATCATGTTTTTTTCATTGCATTCCAATTAATCTCAATCAAAATGCAGTTTTTTTTATTAAGTAAAAAATAACAAAAAATACATCTAACTAACACAATAAAACAATAAATACATGATAACATAATACAAAACATGATTTTTGAAAATAAAAACTGAGTTTTCTGTTTTTGCAAATAAACTTCATATACATACAAAACAATTATCGTTGTTTTAAAAAATATATATTTTGTGAATATGAGTTGGTATATATTTATTTATTATTATTATTTATTATATATATATATATATATATATATCTTTTTAAAAGTACTAAAAAACTGAATTTAATTAAAAAAATGTAATTTGAAAAATGTAGTTTGATTGAATCAATCAAGTTTAGGTTACATATGGATTATTTATTCACCACACATACTTATTTGTTCATTTCAAATTTGCACACGTCAGACCTCTCACAAATTCGTCTGTATTGTATATTGTGTTTTTGCCATTTTGTACATTGCCTATGTGTATATTTGTATATTGTTCTTTTGTTGTCTGTGTCCTGTTGCTGTCATTCTGTTGCACTGTAGAGCTTCTGTCACTATTACAAAATCCTCATAAGTGTAAACATACCTGACAATAAAGCTCATTCTGATTCGGTTTCTGATTACATTATGGGTTACATGAGGGTTACATTTACCAAACTACACAATATTAGAATTTAATTTGGTTTTCTAAGAACTGGTTGAAAATCATAACAGTAATAATGGATATTCTATTGACAGGAAATAAGGAAATAATGAACAAACATTATTTATTTAAGGAAATAATGAACAAACATCCCTTGTCATTCGAGATCCCAAACCTAGCTGATCTTTGACACATGTCCCTCTAGTACAGATATTCAGCATGCAGCGGTTGCCATGCGTCTGATGTTGGTGAACCCCAATGCTTTTTCCGGCATTTGCTCCCGCAGGTCTGACATTCAAGATCTCTCAATTATGTATGAACAGCAAGCAATATCCTTTACCGTCATGCCCACACAACATATTTCATCTTCCTGGGCACAGATGCCCAATCAAATTCTCCACGTAATTATGATGACTTATTAAAAATGAGCCCAAACACATTATTAGTAAGACTGCAGTTAGTCTCAGTGGCCAAAATTATTTCATTCATTAAAACAGCTTCTATTTTTAAGCTGCGCACAATAGCTGAGACCTCTCTGGAAACTCATGGCAACAGGTAAAATCCTGAGAGATTTCAGGCAGCACAAGTATACGTCAACTGTCAACGTCTCTGAAAGGTCGAAGTGGCTAGACTACAGCAGATATGGGTCGGGGGAAATTACGTTTTTTTCCCTGTTATATGAAGCGATATATTTCATGTCCTTTTTAAAGCAAACATCCAGCTCAGTCGTGACTTACTGAAACTCACTGAAAATGTCATTTTTTTTTTATTGGTCGTATAAATGGTCTTTTTGTGGCTGCGGTTTCCCGGTGTATAGAGTACAGCCACATCTTGGGAATACACAGCTCAGCGGAGAGAAAACATCTCAAACACCATGTTTATCTGCCACACAACATGCAGCCATTAAAAAAACATGAGGCCACCATCCATTATTCCGTCTCCGAATGGCAAAATCTGCATTAAGCTTGAAGAATCCTTCTGTTTTAGGATAAATAAATAAAACAGGCACTTAGAGATTCCTCTTGCTTTATTATAGAGAGAGGAAATGCGTGTGTTTGCAGAGGAGCAGGAAATGTGCGGCGCTTTCTAAATATGGATGAATAAATCAAAACGATTGCAATTAGTGCCTCGTGTCTTTTCTGTTAAATCAAATGATTTTGCCACTTTTCTGAGAAAGTGCATTTAATATTTAAATTACTTGTTACTTTTTCAATGCCCAGGTGATTTTTGCCATAATGTGCCGACCAAGTCTTGTCAGTTGCGATCCGGGTGTAAATTCTGTAATCAGAAGGGGCATCAGTCTGACTTGCAAAAACTAAAAAATTTAGCAACACGAGACAAATGGAGAAATGCATGCTGAAACAAGGAAAAGCAGCACTGAGTACACAGTTTTACTATCTATAATTCATATCTCTCACATCCAACAACTTCTGTCCTGTTTTCTTGCCTCTCTTGTGTAATTTATGACTCTCAACATTGTGTGTCTTACATTTTTGAGAGATCTGTCAAAATGCATCTGTTGTTTTTATTTTAAAAGACTAGTAGAACGGGAAATAGGAAGTACGTCAATTGAATATTCTGGGTTAGTAAGAGGTAAAATAACAGGTCATATTTTTTCATAATTTTTTTTTCAAATTCACATCATTCCAAACCTGCCAGTCTTCTTCTGTGAAACATAAAAAAAAACATTTTGAAAAATGTCTCAGTGTTGTTTTTTGCCCATGCAATGGAAGTCAATGGGTCCTGAAAAATAAATGGTTCTTCAAATATCTTTTTTTGTGTTCCACCAAAGAAAGAACGTCTAACAGAATTAGAATGACATGAGGACGAGTAAATTATGATATTTTTATTCCAGCTGATGAATGATAAAAACACTGACGACCAATATATTTGATCATTCTTGGTGTAAACGGGCCTTAAAGCTGAAATAATACAAAAGATTTAACATAAGAATTAATGTAAGTGCTTTTATACAATTATATATTTCACATTCATGGTTTTAAGTGTTAAAAAATTGGCTCCATTCACTTTTACTGTAAGTGCCTCACTGTAACCTTGATTTTTTGAAAACAAGGGAAGAGTCAAAGTCAGTTTTATGATTATTATTCAAAAAAAAAAAAATTTTACCATTGTGCCACAAATTCTGTCAATTAGCCACAGCTTGTACTGAACCTGGAATATTCGTTTAATGTTACATTTAAATAAATAATTGTATATCGTTTAGATCCTCATAAAGCTTTTGTGATAACGATTACAGAAAGACCTGCATTCCTGCAAGGATGCAAAAAATTACACAATTTAGATCAGAGGTGCCGGTTGGATTAATGGTAAAACTTGAAGTGGCCTAACAAGCATACTTCAAATGATTAGCTTGCCAAATCTGAATCAGGAATGGAGGTCCTCCTCTTTGACACTACTGCCCTGCTCTTGTCATTACTGGGCACACTGTAACCAACAAACAACAACTTTCCATCCACTGTAATTGCTACATAATTCAACAGATGCAGTGGAGTGACCTCCAGGTAAACTTCTATTTACTTTGCAGCTGTTAATGACTAAAGCTTTGATTAGCTCCTCTCTTAGAGGATGAGGATCCCAGACCTCACGCTTTGTTTTGTTCTGGAGTCAAAGGAGAGCTGCATGCCCACTGATGCAAGAATGAAAAAAATAGACGATCTTCTAATTAAGATGGGCCATTTAACAACCAAAGTGAAGCAATTTATTAATGTAGTATTGTGAAGTATTAATGCTTTAGAAATCGGTGTATTTCTCTTTGGCACAGATTCTCGGTCTTGTATAAAATAATCTTTGTCAGGCTTTTACAATGGTTCTGTATGTAGTGCATTAGAACAGAAAGGTGCAGTAACATTAAAATGCATGTGTGAATAAAGTTAGAATGCAGTAAATTAATGGGCTGTTTTGCCTTAGGGCAAAATTGAGGACGGACCCCCCATGAGTTCATTTTTCACGGCTTTGGTTATGCTTTTAACACTCTAATTGAATTTCAATGTACATTTTAAAAAGTCTTTATTAAAGTAACTCTTGATGTAAATCGTACCTGATCTACTGTGGGACTGTCGCCCATTAAGTACATTCACGACCATGCTCTTTCTGGTTTTATCTCGTCTGTGTCATTATCATTTTCACTCAAGACCAAAATATTACCCTGCGAAATAAGAACAGAGTAATTATGAATTTTATTCCAAAGGAGCGTCTTCCCAATGTTTTACATCAGGTAACAGGACAGTTTTATGAGGTTTGGACTCCATATTTGGAACCTCATCTTGAGTGTGTGGTGTGTGTGTGTGGGGGGGGTGAGTGTGTTTTTAATGGTTCCTTGTTAAGTTTGTGTTATAATTAAAATTCTATAAATATTGTTATTAAAAAATATGAATTTTAAAGAAATGTTTACATGTTCTAATGATTAAAACAAATACCTGACATTAAGAAAGGTCCACACTGTCTGAGACAACGCTGAAGATCTGGGAAACTTAATAAAAATTGTAAATATGCCGATAATTGTTTAAATTTGTTTTTATAAAAACAAATAAAATGTTATGAGTAACAATACATACACAACACACACACACACACACACAAACACATGCATACATATATATTTATTTTCATAAATATACTCATAAATATTGTAAAATCAATAATAAAATTTAAACAAATTCTAAAATTAATAATCTACTAAATGTATAATACAAAAATATAATTTATAATATAAAATAATATAACAAATTGATTTATAAAATGTATATTTTGATGTAAACATTTCACTACAAATTATATCTTATGCCCACACACAGACAGACAGACAGAGAGACAGAGAGACAGACAGACAGACAGACAGACAGACAGACAGACAGACAGACAGAGAGACAGACAGACAGAGAGACAGAGAGACAGACAGACAGAGAGACAGACAGACAGACAGAGAGACAGACAGACAGAGAGACAGAGACAGACAGAGACAGAGAGACAGACAGACACACACACACACACACACACACACACAGACAGACAGACAGACAGACAGACAGAGACAGACAGACGGACAGAGAGACAGACAGACAGACAGACAGACAGACACACACACACACACACACACAGAGACAGACAGAGACAGAGAGACAGACAGACACACACACACACAGACAGACAGACAGACACACACACACACACACAGACAGACAGACAGACAGAGAGACAGACAGACACACACAGACAGACAGACAGACACAATTAATATTTATTATAGGTATTTTATATAGAAAATGAATAGTGACATGATTAAAAATATATTATAATGTAATAAATAACATCTAGACAGCAAATCGCTCAGTACAAGACGTTGCACTGTGTTCACTCAGCTTTCACTAGTACCCAAACTCTTCAGGCACTGATCTGTCTAAAGATCCGTTTGCTCTGAATCTCGGCTCCTGAGGTCACAGGACCCTTTGGGTGACTGTCAGCCAGCACGTCCACACGGCATCACACAGACTCATCTCATGTCACAGAGGGGCATCTCCAGCCATTAGAGTTTATCAGCACATACTGTCCCCTGGAACATCATGCCCATCCCCCAAAAGCCCACAAAACAACCACTGCCTCTTGGTCACAATGCCACATCTATTCAAATCAGCCCTTCATACACAAGACTGCAGCGGAAATTGGTCTTTTGTCACTCAAGATTAACAATCTCTTCTCAAATCCCCACGGAAAATTCCAAAGTCCCAATCACAGACGATTCAGTGACTCGTCGTGACGCAAATGCACCTTACGTCCAGGATGCTGAGTGTACTTTTAAATAGAAGTGTTTTAGTAAAATCTATATCCACTGTTTCCACTAAATTCAAGAAGGTGGGCAAAACAGGATGAGCGCTCGGATAGGTTCAAGAGTTTCATTAGCTCGAGCTCAAAAATAGACCCTCGAACGCATCATTATCGGGTTTTGTATACACACTGAAAGTGAGACAGAATCTGCCAGATGAAGTTAGCAGGGAGACGCCTGACCTGATATTTCCTTTGTTGTTTGGTCAGGAAAGGGAAGGTTATTGTAAACCGACTCAAGAGTAAATAATCCCTACGTTTCCATAGCAAAGTCATAAACAGCCTGCAGAAACAAAGGACGAAAAGACAATAAATCTAATGATGGTCAATTTTTGTTTAGTTTCCAAAGTGTTTTCCAGGGAAATTCTATTTCAAAACAAAGAGGCACCTACATGTTTCCATGGAGAAGGGGAAATCAGATGTTTCAGGGATTTCTGTGCTTCTTTTTTTATTTCTTCAAGTGTGTTTTTCCTGGCAGACCTGCCGTGTTGTTGTGACAGATATATTTTGTTATTCTGTCAAGAAACGTCTAGTATAACAAAACCTGTTTTAGGGCTCTATAGCAAGGAAGTTTCAAAGTTCAAGATGTTTGAAACTATCACTTGGCCCACACTCAAAATGTGAGCGCCATTCAGAGCATTTCAGCTGTGATCTACAGGACAAGGGTTGAAGCAACACGTTGAAAATGTGAACTTCAGACGAACTACATTTAAACAGTAACATTTAAACAGTAACTCATCCTAGACCCGATGGCTAAGAATAGTATGCTAAATAAATGAAAGCCATCTGAGGGTTGATTTTACATGAAAACCACTGATGTGTTTTTGAGCCTGACACTCGAAGAGAGTTAAACAAAATCAGTTACAGAGTTGGTTTTGTGTTGACAAAAATAAACAAATGTAACCTCGTTTTGATCTGATTAAGAGGTCTCACAAAGCTTACAAGAGTAAAAATGTGAGGTTTACTTTTTTAAATAAATAAATGACATTCATTCTAAAGCTTATTTATATTACATTTTATATTTTTATAATTTGAATATTAATTATTTAATATTAATTGCCAAATTGTAATTCCAGATAATGCATTTTATGTTAAGATTTGTAGACTTAAAAAAATATAACATTTAAAAATCACAAAACAAATAAATAGTACAATTTAATATGCCATTTTAAATATATTAAAATATTGTTTTATAATTTTAAATGTATTTAATTATATATTTAAAATAATCAAATAAATAAACACACATTACCGTTCAAAGAATTGTGGTCTGTAAATGTGTTTAGGTCTCTTATGCTCATCAAGTCTGCATTTATTGCATTCAAATTAAAGTAAAAGCAATAACAATGTGAAATATTATTACAACTTAAAATAACTGTTTTCTATTTTAACTAGGGGTGGGCATAGATTAATTTTTTAATCTAGATTAATCTAGATTAATTTTGGAATTAATCTAGATTAATCTAGATTAAAATGGCTCATTTGAATTCTGCCAAGGCATTCAGAATATGTGCTACCCAAATAATGACTAAAAGTAAGTCTTTGAGAACGGGTTTCTCAAGCCAGGTGGCGATTAGACCAGGGGCTCATCTCCTGTTTCCAAAATGCATCACAAACTGCTTGAGAAAGCTGTTCTGCTATGATAATTGGTGATGAAAATAAACTATGTTCAATAAGATGAACTTGTGTTTACTAACTGTTTATTCAATTAAACATGAATTTTGAACTGTAGGCCTACATAAGAGGTCGTGATGAACTGTTTACAGTTTCCATTGGGAAGCTTCTTAAAAATACATTTTCCCTGAAGCAAACCCGGCGGCTTCATAGCTGCATCCATGTTAGCACGTCACGTCACGTCAATTCCAGTCCTCGCGCCCCACCGCTCTACATATTTCGTATGTTACTCTTATCACTTCAGACGTTTGTTCTATTCGAACGCAAGTGCCCTGCGAAGTGGACATCACACGATATTCCTCCATGATTCCAGTTCGAAGCGAACGTATTCCATTCATAGTGCATTGAAGTGTGCGAGACGTGAATTTAAATTGTATATATTTACAGACGTATATGATGTCACACTCGTCCGTGCGTAAAGATGTTGCGCAACGCAAATCCATGAATGAATGTTCTGAAGTGAAGTAAACTTCAGCGGCTTTCCCCTGCTCAGGGAGTAGGGAGCAATGGACACTGTGTAGGGAGCATGTCAATCGGAACACAGTTCATTCATGGAGCGCACTTCTAACGAGCTGATTATCTGAATCAGGTGTGTTAACTAAGAGAGACATGAAAAATATGTAGAGCGGTGGGGCGCGAGGACTGGAATTGAGAACCGCTGCGTTAGGCACACACACAGGTTCGAAGCAGAGGGTGACACGGGAGTGAATACTCAAGTTCACATGAGACCTAAAGCGCATCCTGTTTGCTTAAAAGCGCAACGTTTCGTTGTTATTCTGAGTGCACACAAATAAACGTAGAGTCTTTACAGATTCGAAAGATGTATTAGGCTACTTTTATCTGTATGACCAAGAATGACGGAGATTTTAAGAGCAAGTGAGCGCACCGGAGCCTGTCCTGCGCAAACGCGCTTCCACACAAACACTTCAATAGCGCACATTTCTCTAGGTTAACATCATATTGAGCGGCCATGTAAAGTTGCTACTACATACATCTTTCAGATGAAAAGCCATATTTGAGGTTGATGAATGATAGGTGAGCGTTTGGATGTCCTGCCCGATTGTATTACCACATAGACCAGCCGTTAACAATCTGTCCATCACGGACTGCGAGCCTCTAGTTCAAGACTCGCTCGCCCCTACAGTGCAATTCGGCTAGGTATACATCCGCTAAAAATATCAGGGTGAAAGTCATCATAGCTTGCGTAGTATAGACCCAGCTCCCAACCCAACTTTGAGAATAGATTAACGGCGATATTTTTTTATCGCCGATAAGAGTCTCGTTAACGCAGCACGTTAACGCCGATAACGGCCCACCACTAATTTTAACATTTGAAAATATGTTTTATTCCAAGCTGGGTTTTCAGCATCCTTTACTACAGTCTTTAGTGTCACATGATCTTTCAGAAATCATTATAATATGCTGACTTGTTGCTCAATAATTTTTTATTATTATTATCCGTGTTGAAACCTGTTGTGTTGATTAATATTTTTGTGGAAACTGAGATGCACTTATTCAGGTTCAAAGAATTTTAGAAAAAAAAAAAAACTTACTGTCACTTTTGTTCAATTTAATATGCCCATGCTTAGTATTAATTTCTTTACAAAAATAACTCCTACTGTCTCCAAACTTATGAACAGTGATCAGTGTATAAATACAATTCTTTTGGTGATGTTAAAGGCTCAGAAATGACACAGTCCACCTTTAACCTCTTTTCCAGGAAGACATGGCTAGTATAGCATAGTAAGACTGTCTTATCGTGCTAATACATGAGCAAACACAAGAGTCTTTACCGTGCGTCGTATGCGCAGCGCGGTACAGCTTACGTGGCTTTTGGTAGCTGAGAGACATGATTATTCAGAGGTAATATTTTATCTTAGCAGTTTGCAGAGCTTTGTTTGCCATTCTTTCAAGCAGGGGATAAAAGAGCAGCCTTGGCGTGCTGGCTCTGATTATGATCTAATTGTTAACATTCAGTGTGCCTTATTATCAATCTGGTGCCTTACAATGAGCAGTTAGAGCTTTGTTAGTGTTGGCAGAAAGCTCTGAGAGAGATTCTGCTACCGGTGGTGCATTACAGAAGTACTAGTTAGCACTAAGGTGGCATGAGAGGAGCCCCTGCCGCCAACGACAACAACAACAAACAAACAGGAATTGATGGCAAGCGTTTATTATCTGGTTTAATTGCTCATCATCTGGAGGATCTGACAGTTGTGGTTAATGAGAGAGAGAAGAGAGGCGCAGGCTGTTGGCAGAGGGCTTCACGGCAAAGAGGATGCTGGGAGAAGAGGAGGGAGAGTGGGGGAGTTTGACAACGAGATCTGGAGAAACTCATTCCAGTCGAACAGAAGCAGTGGATGTACGCAAAATCATCCTCTAATCAAAATATCAGCCTTCGCTTTGGTTCCACGGAGCTCTTTGGAAGTCTGTTTTAACACACACTCACAGAGAGGAATCTTGTGTGTTATCAGATGGTGAACACACACAGGATATCACAAAAACTGAGCCCCTTCCTAAAGATCTCATCTGGGCTACAGGCCTGGACACGGTTCAAAAGAGACCTCCCAGACATTGCAACATCAGGCACGTATGAAACGGGTTCAAACTGACAATCGCCAAAACCAGGCCTCGTGAGCTATAACGCAAACATCGACTTTAGCTTATAAGACCAGGACAAGACAGTGCAATGTGTGTCACAATTAAATCTAAATCTCCAATCTGTCTGTCCTGCGTACCGCTGCATATCTGTCACACTCAGAAAAGATGATGAAAATCTATAAAAAAGATTAAAGATAGGTTGCTTGATATAAGTTGAGAATAATTCATAGACCACTAAAAAAAATATATTCATTTTTATAAGAAATGCTAAAAAAAATATGGGTTGTTTGTTTTCTTATAAATTACATTCACCTTATTTTTTTCTGAAAGAAATGAATACTTGTATTTTAGCAAGGATGCATTGCAGTAGTCAAAAGTGACAGTAAAGACATGTATTTTTATTGTTACAAAAGATTACTATTTTAAATAAGTGCTGTTCTTTTAACCTTTTTATTCAAATAATATTGGGGGAGGGGGGGTTAAATTAAAGTGCATGCTTATTGGGCATAAGAGACTTCTTAAAAAAAAAAAACACGATCTTATCAATCTGAAACATTTGAACGATAGCGTGGGTTCAAAAGTCAACTAATGAAAATGTTTGTTTGTAATTTTTCTATTATAAATTGCACTATAAACATAACAATCTGACTGAAAAGTTTAATTGAATTCTTAAATGTTTCTTCCCTAAAATAAAGATTAAATTAGATTTGTAATCTCAAATGTTCGATGTGGTCTCAGGCTGTTGGAGCCCACAGTTGTGTTATAAAATAACATGAAGCATCCATTATATGTCTTGGGCTATTTTTGGAATAGCTTTGTATGACACACAAATGGGAAATTGTAGATTAGGCCTAATGCACAACCACAAATAGATATTACATTAATCTTCATTCTGCATTGATGTATGCAATAAAAGGAAAATTTGCGAAAGCAAATGGGCTTTAAGAGCAATCTCTTCATACAACTCATGTGGCACACTAATAAAAAATATTTTCCCATTCATTTCAAAACATTATTTAATGGCAAATTGAAGACATGAAGAAAACTGCTTCATCAGCTTTAACTTACAAGGAGGGGCACGATGCCAATAGGGAACACCCTCCCAAAAACCACTGCTGCTAAACTCATTCACAAATATCCCATTGAGAAACTCTGAAACACGGCGTATGTCTGGATTCTGCCCACTGCAGCAGATCTGCACCCGCACACATGGGAATCATTAGGGCACACAAGTTGGCGAGTGTCCCTAGCAACCAGCTGCATCTGTTTATGTTTACCTTCACGCTCCTACCAGCTAATGCCATGAGTACATCTGCTACTGTGCAACGAAGCTGTGGTTACATGCATGGTTGACCCATGATTCTGTAATTGCCCAGCAAGTAAGATAAAGAGTCAGAGCGTAACCACCAAAGCCTTCCCTTCCCTTCCAAGAGCCTCCTTCCTCTGCCAGCTCTTGTCCTGTTGTGGAAAGCTCATTGCTGGATTGGTTCAACAAATTGAGCCACAGTAGTAAGACTGCTTTTACAAACCAGAGCCAGAATTACACGTGTAAAAAAAAACAAAGAAAACATTTTACCTTCAAAAGTTTAGTTTCTGCCTTAAATTGAGTATTCTCAACCTAAATTAACTTAAATGACACTATAAAATAAATAAATAAAGTAAACTTTCATACAACTTCATAAAAAAGTTAAATTAAGGGGTAAGGGGAAGTTGTGGCCTAATCACAATCAGAATGAGCTTTATTGTCAGGTATGTTTTCACTTACGAGGAATTTTGTAATAGTGACAGAAGCTCTACAGTGCAACAGAATGACAGCAACAGGACACAGACAACAAAAGAACAATATACAAATATACACATAGGCAATGTACAAAATGGCAAAAACACAATATACAATACAGACGAATTTGTGAGAGGTCTGACATGTGCAAATTTGAAATGAAGAAAAAATGTAGAATAAATAGATAAAATAACTCTCTAATTGTTAAAGAATCGGACTCGTAATCCAAAGGTTGCGAGTTCGAGTCTCGGTCTGGCAGGGATTGTTGGTGGGGGGAGTGAATGAACAATGCTCTCTCCACCTTCAATACCACGACTGAGGTGCCCTTGAGCAAGGCACCAAACCCCCAACTGCTCCCCGGGCGCCGCAGTGTAAATGGCTGCCCACTGCTCCGTGTGTGTGTTCACGGTGTGTGTGTTCACTGCTGAGTGTGTGCACTTTGGATGGGTTAAATGCAGAGCACAAATTCCGAGTATGGGTCACCATACTTGGCCACATGGCACGTCACTTTCACTTCAGTTTATTCAACTCATTTTGATGGGTTACATAAGCTGTCATGATTTACTAATCTTATCATTTTTACAGTGCTACTCTCACACACTAATTATATATATATATATATATATATAGCACAAGCCCAAAGTCAATTAAACCCCATTTAAACCTTAAATGTAGGTTTAGAATTTTTTCTACTATATTATATTTTATTTAAAAAAAATAGTTTTTGCTTTTTTTACTTTAATTATAGAACATTTTCTTTATTTCCATAACTAAAGTCAAAGGGGACATAATAAATGTTTGCTACTGTTAATAATTATAAATATATTTTTTTTATTGTTACAATAATAATTAAATTAACATTAGGCTTTATTTTTTAACATTTAAAGCGGTTATATTATAATAATGTAAAGCATTTTCACTGGTGGTCAGAGTTTTAGACGGTCTCTCTCTCTCGATTAAATTCTATATATATGTGTGTGTGTGTGTGTGTGTGTGTGTGTGTGTGTGTGTGTGTGTGTGTGTGTGTGTGTGTGTGCGTGCATCTATAATATATGTGACCCTGGACCACAAAACCTTAAATCGCTGGAGTATATTTGTAGCAATAGGCAACAATATATTGTATGCATCAAAATGATCGATTTTTCTTTTATGCCAAAAAATCATTAGGATATTAAGTAAAGATCATGTTCCATGAAGATATTTTGTAAATGTATTACCATAAATATATCAAAACTTAATTTTTGTTAGTAATATGCATTGCTAAGGACTTCATTTGGACAACTTTAAAGGCAATTTTTTTTTGCACCCTCAGATTCTAGATTTGTAAATAGTTTTATCTCAGCAAAATATTGTCCGATCCTAACAAACCATACATCAATGGAAAGCTTATTTATTCAGATTAATATGATGTATACATCTAGATTTTGAAAAACTGACACTTAAGACTGGTTTTGTGGTCCAGGGTCACATACAGTGTGCCCTCCATAAGTATTGAAACATTAAAGACAAAATTGTAAATGTCTTGACTCCACAGCCAACAGAGCACTTTTGTCTTTACTGTTCCAATACTTTGAGGGCACTGTATGTGTCAACCAAAGAAGGGCTCAAATAAATATACATTTAAAAGAACACTACAAGAGCAAAGTTGTGTTAATGTGTGAATGTTTAGCTCATAACGGTATCAACTATGACAATTAAAAACATCTCTGAAAGTAATGCAGAATTTAACCAGTGTGTGGTTTCAAACATCTCACAGATGTGCAACTCGTATGAAAAAGAAACTGAGGGGGATATGAAAGGAATTTTTAAGCCTACACTAATAGCATAATGGCTCAAAACAGCCACATGAAAGACTTGAGATGTTGGTGTACTTTGTACTGTTATTGTGTTTCCTGTTCAGAAGTTCATGCAACAGATGCCAAAGAAAACTCTGGCGGCGTGGCCCCCCTCTGACCCCCTGGGTGAGAATTACAAAGCTCTAGAGGACACAATACCCAACGCATACAAATGTGCTCTTGTTTTGTCATTTAATATAGAACACATACTGTTAGACACAAACGCGATCAGGATGAGAAAGGGTGTTCTTTGGTTTGCTCAAATATAGAGACTGTAATCACAATAAATTGTACGAGTGTCAGTGGTCTTTCTTCCAGATGCTCAGAATTTAGAAGAATATCTTGACTGGGTTACATTAAAATGGCCTGCCCTTTCAAAAGTCTAATTGAATTCATTCAAGCATGGGGAATTGCATAGTAAAGGCAAATTAACTAACCTCACATCTGAGATTGTTTTCCCACTAAATCTAATGTACATCATATAAATAAATATGTACATCAAAGCCCAGTATTTATGTCTTATGAATAAAAAAATTAAGCACATTAAGTGTCAATCATGCATATGTAAAACATATATATGCCTTTGAAACAACTAACACTGACCTCAAAATGCTAAGTTTTAGACACATTGCTCATTGCCTTGAAATCTTCAGACATTGAACAACACTGACCTCTTCTGGCTATTCCTCATACTGCCACTGACAGCTAGCCAGCATCTACTGTAACTAGAACTAAAAATCAAGATGTACAATTAAAAATTACAGCTAAAGTTACTGTATCACAACAGAGGCCACATCCTTGAATAAAAACTCTCGTGTTGTAGATTGATGCCACAGCAAGAAAGCATCTGTGGTTCACATTATGATCATCCACACCACATTGGTTTTGGTCAATACACGCTTTGTGTATTAATCCAGATTACATATAACTCATAAGATCCTCTGTCATTTGTTTTATTTTCCCAGAAAGAAACCTACAGTATTTAATATACCTTATATCTAAGGGATAATACATAGAAAATAGTCCATTTGAAAAGTACAAAACAATCAGATTAGCAACAAACCGAACACTACATGTAATACATAATATTACAGTTATATTACTGAGGTCATGTTTATGAATATCGATAATTGAGACGCAAGAAGCAGTCCGCAGTGTGATACAAAAGATGTGAAAATAATGCCAGTGTGTAGGCCCTAACTGTTAAATGTCCAGATATTTAACTAATTAAAAGAGTGAAGTAATTATGTTCTATCTTTTATTTTCTATTATAATTATGTCTGATTTGTTTTTTAATGGATGGCTGCAATTTTTGTGTTTTTAGTATAACTATTAACTGATAGTTGATGGAGATCAAATTGAGACCATATTCACTACTTTTATTATCAAAATAATATGCAGCAATATATGAATGTTGTGATTGACCAATTAGAAAAGTGTATTCCAGAGAGCAACGTAATAAATAAACAATCTATATAAGCATAGTTTACGGAAGACCATTGAAACTTATTAAAATATACTATTTTATGCTCATGGAGATAAAGTAGAGAGCTAAGCACTGAGCTTCAATAGCTAAACTGCCAGGCACTTTCTGTTTTTCAGGGAAGCAGCAGGGCTAGTTAATGTGCAACTTGAGAATAAACGCCAGATTTTTTATGCTAGACACCACATTTATTCCAGAGATGTGACACTCACAGCTGAGGGAGTTCAGAGACAGTAGCTCGTATTTAAATGGCATGACCAACACAGTCTTTGATGTAATCATTCCCCACGTGTGATTCCAACGGCACTTTGCTTGTCAACGGAAAAGATGCATGGGTCCACTTGACTGTTGTGTTGTAAATCCCAGACTGAGTGAAAATGGCGCTTAAATGTGTAGCTGTATTTCAAACTGTGATTACATCTGTTGTGATTAATGCACTACCAATAGTAATAGTGTTGTTTGGGAAATCACTGACACGTGTGCAGTTGGTACCTGCATTTCCATCTGTTCTGCCTTGCGGCCCCTCGCTGTCAATGATGCACAGATTAACTTCTCCAGGGATCTCTGTTGTGCTTTACGCTGTAAAGTGTAGCTGCAAATACTTTTGTATCATTATCTCCATTTATGTTGAAAGACTCAATGATGTACTAAGAGCCTCAGTTGTTTGGATTTGTTGGTATTGTACCGAGGTTATGCTGGTTTCCTCATCAGCTGTCTGTGTTGGTGTAGATACAGTCTCTGGTGCCACAGAAGGAGTAAACTCTTTGTGGGAATCAACAGGAACTTCTGGGTTGCCTGTAATCCCCTCGAGTAAATGTGTTGTCACATTAGCTTCTTGTGGGTCATCACGTGTTAAATGGAGTTGTGATTTTAACATCTCTGAAAAACAATTGAAGCAACTTGAAGTTCTGAATAACTGACAGTCAAACACTAATTCATTTGAACGTAGTGAGGTGTTTTCATGGTCCTGTGCAATTTGGGATTTTAGAGAAAAAAACACCTCGAAGTGACTCAGGAACTTTTTGATGAGACATTAACCTGAACAAGGTGAGGTGTTTTCCATGGTCCAGTGCATTTTGTGATTTGTCTCTTTAAAGGTGAGAACCGCATCTACCTTGTAGAAATTTTGCTGAAGTTTCTCACCTGCCTGACAAATGCACTCCTAAAAAACAGAATATGAATATATATATATATATATACACACTAAACAAAATTATAAATGCAACACTTTAGTTTTTTTCCCATTCCCATCTAAGACTTTTTCTATGTACACAAAAGGCCTATTTCGCTCAAATATTGTTCACAAATCTGTCTAAATCTGTGTTAGTGAGCACTTCTCCTTTGCCGAGATAATCCATCCACCTCACATGTGTGGTATATCAAGATGCTTATTGCACAGGCAGGGGTGCAGATTACACGGGGGACGTGTCCCCCCACTTTTTATAAAAAAGTTAATTTGTCCCCCGCACTTTTTAATTTGACAGTTGTGTTCTCGATATGTTGAGATTTTAATGGAGCAATGTATATTAATGCAGAATGATTTAAAATTCAAAGAGACAAGATAGTCTATAAATGACGTTTATGTTTCCATGGCAATCAGTCACTCAGTTTGTCACGACACGCCCTAGCGTCGCACCCGCAGTCCCGCGCTGCATCCAACATTCATAGAGGTTGCGATGAGTTCAAAGCGGCTAAAAACTCTTCACTCCTTCTTTACGCAAACGTCAAGCAGCGTAAGTTGTCATGTGGTATCTGAATAGTGTTGCACAATGTTGAGTGACTCTGCCTATTGCTCTTGTTGAATAATTAACAAGTTTTGGTGTTAATTATATGGAGAGAAAAAAGCTGTATGGAATAACATCTTTCTTTCTTCCTCCTCTCTTTCTTTCCTTCTGTTTTATAATCATATATAATAATATAATCATAAAGCATATTAAGCAAAAAATTTATGATTAAAAATAAAACCTGTCAATTAGACAAGGGTTCACTGAAAACAGGTATAACACTAGACATTCCGTCCCCCCCACTTTTGAAATGATGGCTACGCCCCTGTGCACAGGTGTGCCTTAGGCTGGCCACTCTAAATAAAAGGCCACTCTAAAATGTGCAGTTTTATCACACAGCACAATGCCACAGATGTCGCTTGAAGACAGATGAAGTTTTGAGAGAGCGTGCAATTGGCATGCTGATATATATATATATATATAAATGACATATATAGTTTTAACCAATTACCAGATTTTACCCAATTATAAATTATAAAAAACTATTTTAAAATAAAATGAAATCAAAATGCAAAAATCCTTATTTCAAAGCTGTAAAACATTGCTTTATATTAGAAAATATTTATGCTTAATACTTATTAAAATAATATTCTATTTGTATTCAGATAAATCACTGTTTTCTATTTTAATATATTTTAAAATGTAATTTATTTCTGTACTCGCAAAACTGAATTTTCAACAGCCATACAGTCTTCAGTCACATGATCCTTCTGAATTTCTTGCAATTGTCTGATTTGGTGCTCAAGAAATATTTATTCTTATTATCAATGTTAAAACTGTTTTCTCTGATGAATAGAAAGATTAAAAGGACTGCATTTATTTGAAATAAAATTAATTGTAACATTTTAAATACCTTTACTGTCATTTTTGATCAATTTAAGGAATCATTGCTGAAGAAAAGTAGTGGTTTCTTTGGTGGTGTATTATAAAATGATAAACTTCTAACCTTTTTCTGTTGAATGTGGGATGTGGGAATGATAAACTGCACAAAGTCACTTGTCTCTGACCAGGTGAATGTGTCAGTCTGTTCCACAATCACACTGCTGACTGACAGGGTCTCATTTTGATATCCACCTCTTTTGGTCAAACCCATACGCCGTTTATAGACATACAGCACCGTGTCTTCAGACGATGACTGGTTCACTGAAAGAAACATGCATTATGGCTATTAAATATGGAAGTGATAAAACCTTGCCAAATAAGCAAGATATGTGCCATGATATGACCATAATAACAAACCATTTGGGCAGGTCGCCTCCATGCTGTAGGCATAATGGCCACTGACCAGTTTGAGAGGTAAGAAAAATCCTTCTGATTTTAACACCTAAAAGATATGTAGACTTTTAATGAAAATCAACCTGCTGCTGCATTGTTTAAAGCACACAATTAATGAATAAGAGCTTTGGAGGTAATTATTCAGTAAGATTGGATACTTTTAACTTAGCATAAGCACAAATGATTAAGCATTTGGTCCTGAGCTGAGCCAAAAATATGCTATTCAATTACAGACCATTAGGTGGCACAATTTAGTCAATAATTCTAGTTCAGACAAGGTCAGAAAAAAAACAAGTCTTCGGTTTCAGTGACAAAAATACTCCTCACATTGAAAATAATGAATTCACCCTTTTCTTTTTTGCAATACCTGCTAAGCAAGATTTTTTTTCTCAGAAATTAAGACTTTTATTCAGCGAGGACGCAGTAAATTTATAAAAAAGTGACATGAAAATATTGAAATATTCAAATAAATGCTGTTTTACTGAACATACCACACAGACACACAGTATGATTTTATATTGATCAAATAGCCTCATAAAGATACAAAGTTTTTGCTCTATTGATAAACTATTGCAAACCCTCCCAACCACAAACTGAACCAGTCTTACCTGCACAGGACTTAAGATGGTGTCTCTCCTCCCCTGAACTGTTATGTTTGGTTTGTGCATTTCAACATTTACTTGAATAAGACTGGAATCATCCAAAGCCACCACCAGACTCCCACTCAAGGCCAGAGACCAGTCGAGCTGAATAGAAAAATCACATCAGAAATATTCCACATAAGATACATTCATCTCTTCATAACCTCACATATCAACACATTTATTAGAAATTACCTCATTATTCCAGTTATCCACAGGGATCTCTCTGGTAACCTTGAACACACACAAAACGTTTTGTTTTTTTTATTGAAGGAAAAAATAACAAGCCAAAAAAAGATTAATCACATCACTCTATTCTTACCTGAATGAAGTCTGAATCACACTGGATGTACTCTCTGTTAGGAGACACCAACACCGCTGGACACTTCATCAGAACCTTTTGAGTCCTGCCTCCAAAACGGCTTACTCTCTTCAGCAGGTTCAGCACAATCTCATAATTGCCATGCTGAAAAACATCACAACAAAATGTTGTTCTGAGATACAGTGATAAAAGGGACACATTCTAACCAGCAACATGAATATGTTTAGTGAAAAACAAGGGCATTTTCTAACCTCTAACTGGACAAAACATCCACTGTACATGACTCTAAAGATGTAGTTCTTTTCCAGATCCCTGTGCAGGGCAAACCCACATGAAGAAAGCTGATGGTTTAGATTCTCCATGAACACCAAACCCACTGAAAAGAGCAAGAGATTTATAAAAATAGTACACAAAACACATTTTGAAATACATGTACAAAGCATAGAAAAATTATCATATTTGTTCATTATTTTTTGTTGCTGTTTAAAACAGTGGTCATGCTCACACCTTACACGGTCTGTCTTACTGTGTGACAAACAGACTTCTTAACGTAATAAGATTAATAGATTAAGCGTCTTTAATATTCATATACAATTCTTTTATAATATTTTATAATATTTCAAGTTATTAACAGTTGGACTTTGAGACATGTTATTATTTCTGGAATAAAATTGTTTGTTTGCCAAAAAAGTAAATTTTTGTGACAAAAAAAGGGTTAGAAAATATATAAGATGTTTAATAAGCATTTTGAATCAAATTGATGTTGTGCTATCTTAATTAAAACTATTTCTATAATATCAGCAGAATAACAATATTTCCTGAAAGGAAGAACATCACCACAATCCAATAAGATGTGTCTTCCTCTCTTGTGTTAAGATCAGAAATAAAATTTCCATAAATCTCACCTTGAATCCTCAATATTCCAGAAAGCCAAAGCCTCAGTCCCTCAATTCTCATTCTATGGATCCAAAGCTCCATGTACTCAGAGAAACATTCCACATCACCCTCTAGAAAAGTCAAACTCAGTCAGCCTTTTGCGACAGTGTAAAGACAAGAGTAACATAGTATAAAGTAATAATTACCTGCCATGCTTGAAGATGGATTGCCCTCCCAGTCTCTCTTCTGAAGTAGCAAAATATTTCCCCATATGGGCAAAATGAAGTGTCTATGTGAAGCAAAAGGGCAACAATAATTTTTGTAATATTACAGGAGACAATACTTAACGCATAAGTATATAGATACTTACAATGAAATAAGTAAAACCCTTGTGAGCATCAGCGCCATGGCTCATTTGGTTCTAGTGCACCGAGGGGTGATACAAGTGCTTTTATACTGCTAACAAGTCAGCTGTGTTTGGCCTTTTAGGTTACAAGTGAGTGTGAGTGTGAGAGCAAGGCTGACCCACTTCATCATAAAATGATATAACACAGGTGAAAAAAAGCAATGGAAGGAGGGAAACCTGCACCTGCATGGCAATAAAAAAAACTCTCTTCCTTTCATTCATTCACTCATTCTGACTCACACGAGGCTTTACCTTTTCCAGTAAAAACATCATGGCCACTCCATGAGTTAACAGTTGTTACCGAGAACTATGCAAGATTACAGCACAGTAAACCTTCATTCAGATGGGATTGTGATATAAAATTGCATGTTTATACGTAGAAAGAATATTGATTACATCATTGCAGGGAGTTTGATGTAAACCTGGCTGTGTCATTCTTGGCCGTTACAAAACTATACAAAAAATTGTAGGTCTTGACAACACCCATAAGATGGCTGATCAAACCATTTCAGATGAAACCAGACATTGCATGATGAAGCCTTTCAACTGAATGTTGGAAGCAATGATAGAACAGACAAAATGACCCCCCCATTTTTAAGGGTCCAAGATTGGAGCTATTTACATAATATTATGTTAAATATCATATAAATTAAATATAAAAAAATAAAGTAACTAACATATCTGGTTAATTCAAGTTATTGTTTTGTCGTATACACAGATTATTTTACTCAATCAACTCTGTTGCACACTGATAATATTAGAGGCCTTTGTCTTTAAAGCCATTGTTTTTCAGGGCTTTTGTCTGTTCTAAATCTGATGTAACAGACCTGTAAGATGTGATATGAGGAGAAGCTTTCAACACTACGGTGGATTCTTGCATATTTGACATTATTTCAAGCTCCTGTAATAAAAATATCAACTCTACCGGTCCATCAAGATCAAGAACAAACACGATAAAATCACGCCGTCTGAAACAGTACACTACAAACTATGTTATGCGTTTAAAAAGTCAACGTTTTACATTTACAACCCCCTCCATGTGCTGCGATGCGACGCTCCACGCTGATGATGTCATTTCTTCAGTGACGCATCTGGGTGGCCATTTTATCAGTTTAGGGGGTCGGAACAGCAACTGCATGCATTAGTCCACGCGGTTTCTTTATTTTTTATTACTTTACATTGCGTGTTTTAATCACAATCGTTAGATAATCAAGTATAGTCAATAAGTAGGTGTTTGCACACTGTGAAAATTGGCGGGAACAGGGTGCGACGCTACGCGCCATTCATTTCTATCGTGCGCGTGGTTAGCAAGTAGCTTAGCTACTGGCACCCAGTATTATTTGACCACAGTCGCACGCAAACAATAGACACCAGACTTGTTGCCAACTAATTTGTGGTTGTGTTTACTTTTGAGGTCTTTCCGGTGTACTAGTTTCAGCCCCGTTTGTTGTCTTATAGCCGAATTTTCGATCGCTTGGAAGCTGTTAGCACAGCTCGCGCTCTCGGTGTAAACATGACGGAGTGTTATATTCGCGTGGCGGAGGATGAGAACGAGGAGCCGATGGAGATCCCGTCCGAGGAGGACGGCACCGTGCTGCTCTCCACCGTCGCCGCACAGTTTCCCGGTGCGTGCGGCCTTAGATACCGCAGCCCCGTGTCTCAGTGCATGAGAGGGGTCCGACTAGTGGAGGGGGTTCTTCACGCACCCGAATCAGACTGGGGCAATCTGGTGTACGTGGTCAATTATCCAAAAGGTAAGCTCAGATATGGTACTGGTGTTGTTTATTTGATTGCGGTAACATCAAATAATTTGGGACTTGTTGATGCACAGAAAATATGTTCTCGTGTCATTCACACTTTTTTCCACTAATGAATAATTGTGCATGTAAATTCAACCTAGTTTATTGTCTTTAAATAAATCAGATAAGCTTAATAAAATATCATGCATTTTCAGATAACAAGAGAAAGATGGATGAAATGGATGCTGCATCAGCTGTGAAGATCAAGAGAGGTGTGCAGAAGACATCAGATTTGATTGTGCTTGGGTTGCCATGGAAAACAACAGAGCAAGACCTTAAAGATTACTTCAGCACTTTTGGAGAGGTGATCATGGTGCAGGTTAGTACTTTATGAACAAACCTAAAGAGACCGTTCTCCCCAAACATGAACAAAAAATGTTTACCCTCATGCTGTTCAAACCTTTAAATGATGGGGTTTCATCTGTGGAGCATACAAATGTTGCAGTAGGCAATAATACTTTTCTGCAATATTATTTCTTCTGAAACTGTACAATAGAGAATGGAATCTACATCACTGCACAGCATTCTGGGTAGTCGCCGCCATGTTTGAGGACACGCTAAGTAGCATACAATGACAACAAATACAAATCACCAGAGGAAAAAACAGCTGTATTTGCATTCATATTTTTAAGAGCTGCTTGCATTTACTTAGCATAAATGTACTAATATTTGAATCCATTGTGTTCATTTGAGCGATCAGTCCTGTGGCAGAACACGGCACATAAACAACACGGTACACATTCACAGAAATCAAATCATATGGCTGCCTTCCATCATCACACACAGGACCAAATTGCTTTCTCTTTTACAGTTTTTAATAACTAGGTGGCATTGATATTACGTTTAGTCATTTAGCAGATGCTTTTATCCAAAGTGACTTACAAATGAGGACAATGGAAGCAATTAAAATCAATAAAAGAACAATGATATGCAAGTGCTATATCAGGTCTCAGCTACACGTAGCAAGTTTTAATTTTTTTCATTGATATATCTGCCAGCCAAATCAAACACACTATAGCTTGATCTCAGCCAGTTAAACATGTATTTCAGTGGTTCTCAATAACAGTCCTCTGCATATTTCTCACATTTCTTATTTCAGACATTTAGTGAACATCACAGGATATTCTGCCAAGATTCCAGTTCAAAACGAGCGTATACGTTTCATTAAAAGGGCATTAAAGTGTGCGAGACATGAATTTAAGTTGTATTTATTTACAGAGGTATATTATGCCACACTCGTCGTACGGTACAGTTCATCATGGAGCTCTCTTCTAACGAGCTGGTCGCGAGGACTGGAATTGAAAACTGTTTTTAATCAACACATATCGTCATATTGCCCTAATATGACCCTCTATAATGCAGCTCTGAAATGAATTATATTGTGAAAGCACTATACCAAATCAGTTTTACTGGACTTGTATGTAAAAAAAAATATTTCTCACAAAGAGTCGCTGAACAATGATTTAGCGGTTGCTTTATGAATACGGAGAGTGATCTTAATGAGCTATAACACACGTATTATTTCCAAACGTGTTTTTTCCTATATTTATAGAGTGGGCACTTTCAAATTCAAGTGGATCATAAATTATGAATCTGTACAAAGCCAAATTTTGTTTACGTTGTTAATTTTCATTGAGCTGCTTTCACCATTGTGTTGTTTCTAAGCAGAACATTTTTCTTCATTTTAGATCCGTTTTCCACCCTGGTCATGAGAGCAGATATGATACACAGCAAGCGTTCTCCATTCGAATGTGTTTTTAACTGTTTAATATAAATGAACATCTACCTCCATCATTACCCAGTCTCTACTGTAGTGTCCGTGTCCCTGAGTCCCAGAATGCCATGCGTTGCTGACATCATGTTTCCATTCTCTAGCTTTTTGTGGCACAACAGGCTGGAAATTTAAATGGGTATTTCTGGAAAAATCCAAAATCACACACGGGTTTAAAAAAGTATGAGTAAATTATAAAATTTAAATTTTGGGGTTAACTATTACTTAACGTCATCTATGACCTGTTCCCTCAGGTGAAAATGGATACAAAAACCGGAAATTCCAAAGGATTTGGCTTTGTAAGATTTACAGACTACGAAACACAATTAAAAGCCATTTCTCAGCGCCATATGATTGATGGAAGATGGTGCGACTGCAAACTTCCCAACTCAAAGGTATTTCCATGTAATACCACACACAGTTCACAATTTCATATAAGTTATACTTGTGCTTATAGATTATTAAAGGTTTTAAATTTGAACACTTATACACTTAATGTTTCAAATGTTTTGTGATGCCCTTCCCGTTGTGAACATTGCACAAGTAGACCCTGTTTTCTATTAAATGATCTAGTATTTCCTGGAACAGGCTGGCCCGGATGAGCCTATGAGAAGCAGGAAAGTATTTGTGGGTCGCTGCACCGAGGACATGACAACCGATGAGCTTAGACAATTTTTTATGCAGTACGGCGAAGTCACAGACGTGTTCATTCCCAAACCTTTCCGAGCCTTTGCCTTCGTCACCTTTGCTGACGATCAGGTCAGTCTTCTGTATTTTTCGTTCTCCTTATTTGGCTTGCGCTCATTCTCTTCTCAAATTAACGCATGGTTGTTTTCCTCCAGGTTGCCCAGTCTCTGTGCGGTGAGGACCTGATCGTTAAAGGAACCAGCGTGCACATCTCCAATGCTGAGCCTAAGCACAATAATAGTAGGCAAATGATGGATCGTGGGCGGTTCGGGGGGTTTGGGGGGCAGGGCTTTGGCAGTAGTCGCAGTCCCAATAGCAATGTGAATTTTGGGGCCCTTAGCTTGAATCCAGCCATGATGGCAGCTGCTCAGGCAGCCCTTCAGAGTAGCTGGGGCATGATGGGAATGCTAGCCAATCAGCAGAATCAGACAGGCGCTTCTGGCACCACCCCTAGCGGGCAGAACAGCGGTAGTAGAGATCAGAACCCAAGTTACAACCCAAGCAGCAATAACTACAACACCGGCAGCTCGGCTAGTCTCGGGTGGGGGGCAGGAACCAATTCGGCCTCAAGCAGTGGGTTCAACTCCGGTTTTGGATCTAGTATGGAGACAAAGTCCAGCTGGGGAATGTAGAGAGATTTCAATAGGTCTCGAAGTATCCTAATATCTAGATTATATGGTAAGTATTTTGAGAGAAAGTTTAGTCAGATATTATGTCCCTTCAAAATTTTCCTTTGATTTTGTAAAACTGAATGTTTTTCGTATACATATAATGATTGCTCTTTAAGATTACTTTAGAGTGGTTGAAATGGTTAGAATGAAATTAACACTATACGTTTGTTTTTTGCCCTTATGGATATGATTGTCAGGCATTATTTCAGAATGCCCACATATCTGAGCATCTCTTACCATTTCAGTGCCCTCAAAATACAGTACATTTAAAGATGCTTCATGTGGAAAGCCATTTGAGTTGTGTTTTCTGCTATTTTTTCCCTCAACGTTTTTTATGGTCAAGCCTTCATAAATCTCTTCTACAGTTCATCACCTCTTTTCCAATTTCCCGGGAAGAAGCCCCTCGTTGGCCGCAATGTTCGAGGGATCTCAGTATCAGTTCCCTTCTTCCCATGTGTAAATGCTTTGCCATCAAAGAGCACAGCTTCACTCTGCATATACTGTGTTAGACGGTGGGTGTTGTCTTTTTTCCCCTTTTCATGGATGAAATCTGTCCGCTTTTTTTGAGAGCTGAGAGTGATATGGTGATGGATTGTTGGTGCGCCACGAGTGAGAGACTGAGTGAGCGAACGCGCTGAGAGAGAGAACTTGAACGCAAGTGTGCGATGCCAAAAAGCGACATGCTGACTGTGAGAAGAACCTGTGTGAGCGAGTGTGAACGAAGGCAGCGAGTGTTTTTTCTCTGTAGGACCATCAGAAGGACATTCATTTACATTCTTCCGTCCCTCTTGTTCTGTCTACCTTCCTTCCTTTCTTATATCGCAATCATATATAAAAAGTTGCATAAAAAAAGATATATGTAGTGGAATGTTTAATTAATCTACTAAGTATTTGTGTTCTTGCTTAATAATTTGCCGTGAATGCTGTGTATGGTGTGTGTTCTCGCTGTTACTGAACTCTGTGTGAACGTGATGTGACGCTGTCTGTGGGCGGGGCTCTGGGAGTGGGCGGTGAATGAGGGCGAGCGTGAGCTCTGAATGGCTTTACTGGGATGATAGATTGATGAAAGCTAAGAATGCTTCAAGAAGAGGTTGCTTTTGTTATGTGTTTTGAATGCTTTTTATGTTTTGTGAATCTAAGGGAACTCAAATAATAAAATAATTTGACTAGTTATTTTGATAGTGGCTTATTTGCTTCAAGACATTAATTGAATTGCAAACACTTATTTAATTCGCATGTATAGGGACGTTGGACTCGGCTGGCCCAGGTTTACCTCAGAATCCTGAGTGAAGTCAAACATAGGAGAGCTGAAGACTGAAGTTCATACAATCCATCTGTGGAGACTACTGCTGTATGCCTTTAACCTGAAAAGGGACTACTTCACTGTAACTAGATTTATCTGGATTTCCCGTTTTGAAATTTCAATGGACAATTCCCAATTGGCTGGTGCATGACTAAAGACAGTTCATGGCAATCTAAAAGCAGAGTTAAACCAGTGTGTTTGTGGATCAGTCCCATTGCGAATGACTTCATGTCCATGCTTGTGTATTTCCAGATGTGTTTTACGCAAGACGTCAATGCAGTCATTGATCTTGCTTTTAAGACTTTCTTTTGTTTGATTGCTTTTACATGATTTGTTGCACTGTAAATATAGTATAGTTTAGTTAATTGAAAAGGCCTATTTTTTCATACAGTGTCCTGTTGTGGGTGAACGGATTGGAGTTTGTGTTATCAATGACTTGAATCACTGGCAGGATTTCCATTTTTCAAAATACTTAATAAACACAGAGGAACTGTATCTGTTTTTATTTTTACTTGAACGTTTGTGTAATTGTACAACAATGTTGGTGATTTGAAGTGTAAAAAACATGCACTGAATTTAACCTAATGGTTTAGTGTATTGCAGAGTAGTAGTATTTAGTAGTTTTGCTTTGTCTTGTTTGTGAAATATCTGTATAACAAGTAAATCACTGCTGAATATAATATTAAAGAATGCATTTTCCTATTAAACTTTTAACAATTTTATAATAAACTGTAAAGTCCTAGTTTATTGGACCGCTAATGTTTCTGAGGTTTATCCTGCAGTGTCATCTTTCCTCTGAAATAAATCCTTCTGTAAACGTATTATTTGAGTTACAAAGCTGTATTGAATGAAAGCCATTTTCGGTGGGACTACTGTCCTGGGCGGATTAATATTTTGTCATACGGATAAGTACTATTACCAGTACACTCACCTGATGACAGGTGAAGACGTATCAGACGGCTGGCTTTTGGACAATTAGAAATCCAGACAAATGGAAGACAATTTTGTTTTCATTTTGATTAAAATTAGCAGTATGTCAATGGCAAACTATCCGTTCCGAGAAAATGAAGCCCGATCACCTCTGCGGAGTCAGACGTGCTTAAGTTACCTGGACTACTTCCATTAACTGCGTCATGACAACGAAGTTGGTTATCCTTATTTATCAAGTCTGATATTAACATAATATTTACCAAAAAACATTGTATTTGTTTCCTGTTTATGCCTTATTGTAACAAAAGTTTAATTATCTAAATTGTCGCAAAGTTGTTGTTTTTTTGTAATCCAGCAAATGCTGTTGACTGAATTTAACCCAGAAAATTCCTTTACAGCCACATGACCTGACTAAAGCTACTGTTTGTTTTCTTTATATATATATATATATATGTATAAAAATACTACATACAGAAGCCACACAAGAAGTTTCGTTGTCTTTCCGTTAGGTGGTGCCAAACCTGCACTTAATAATGACTAACGTTACACATTTCACACGAACTGTTGTTTGATTTTTCTAAGCAAAGGTATAATGACGTAGCATAGAAGTGTGATTTGTAATTTTGACGGTTACAGAAGTTACAGGACTAACATGAAGAGATTTGTAGAACATTTATTACAGTATTTTGGGCTTGGATGTCAAACAGTAGAAAGTGTACATGCAAAAGACCACTGTATTTTTTTTTTTTACCTCAAACAATAAGCCGTTTCATTATTTTAACATTCCTTAAATACAGTACAGGAACAGCAGAAGCCAGGGGATACATATTGATTTCAATAACAATGTATGATTAGATTGGTAAACTGTAAAGGCAGGACATTCAACAGACTCGTGTGTCTGTTCTGTTTTCCAGTTTTAACATGAGGAGAAGCTCTTCCAGAAGAAGAGCTTGCATGGAGATTTAGGGGTTGGTTCATAAACAGACTTTTCTCCCAGTTTGCCATTCAGAAATTCAGAGTCAAGGTCAGCTAGTTCTTTACTAGTGAGGTTCAGCTCAGCCATATCCGTCATCATCATCTTCAACAAGTCCTTCTGGTCTTTGGTCAGTATCTAGAAGATGAGACATATCCGTGGGCTGGAGTATTAGATCACACTGCTATTGATTTTTACAGCATTAACAGTATTACAACACTGCAGTACAGTTATTCATAGCCAGTGACAAAGATCTTAGGAAAAACTAACATATAGTATGAGCCCGTGTACTTTTTTATTTTTATTTTGAATAAGAGATTCACCTCATTGTTGTGTGATTGCTTGTGTTGTACAGGTAACGCCTCAGCATTCCAGACCACAAGGACCAGAGGAAACAGGCTCAGCATCATCCGCATTATGAACATGCTTCTCTCAACCGCTGCACGATTGTCCCATCTAACTCCCATCATCATGTTTTAGAGAGGTACCTTCACAAAAGATACTGACGCAGTGCAGGGGAAGATAGCCATTAGAAAATTAACTTATTTAGGTTATTGTTCAAATTTTTGTAACTGATTTATATCATACTGTGAGGACATCCTTTCATGCTAAATTTTTATAAGGGAACTTTAAAAGATCCCTAACAAATGTACAGTAATTAATTGTATAATACCTGTATAGAATTGATTCGGTTTCAACAAAAACAATCCCCACATGCTCTGAAAGGCACCTTAAGGTCACCTTAACACAACTGTAATCATGCATATAGAGGAAACATGCTTCATTATATACATACTTTAGCTTTTAAAGGAAGTGTTGATCTTTGGTATTTGTCGGTTCAAACTGCAGCATCTGGTGTTTGTGTCAGACTTCATCTGTAGCTAGACTCCTCCCTAGCTGATGCATAATTAATCAGCATACAGCTCAAAATAGGGTGTCCACTTCCTGTCCTGGCTCTCCATGCACTGGATTGCCTTGCTCACCATGATGACTCAGCATCATTCGCCTACGACTCCTTCTGTATAAACTGCCTAGTAAGTTCTAATGTGTCGATTTGAAGTGGCTTTGAATCACTGAGATGTTCTTTTCCTGAATAATCAAGCCATGGACAAATACTTAAACCCATAATTTCAAACAGTTGCTTCAATAGCATAAACAACATATTCTACCAAAATATATATTTAGTAGAACATTAAGGAACAGATTAACACTCATCTCTGGAGTCCTTGTTGCATTTTAAGGTTGGATGATACCTCAGTTACTCTAGGGTAGAGCTGTACTGCTAGTTCTCTCAATGGCTGGACCATTTGAAAAACTTCACATGGAAGTGACATCATTGGTCACACATATATGAGCGGCACCTGCTGCTCTCTTCAGCTCTTTGATCTTTAAACAGCTCAGAGGTGAATTAGGGATACTAGTGCAGTGTGTCTTAACCAGGTGGAAATCCTGTTTTACAGCCATCTGTCCTTGCTTTAGGTTTGGTTCAACACTAAATGTACCTCACACATCAGAAAGCATCGTAGTAAAATGTATTTTCTATATTTGTACCACAAAGTGTTAGGATTTCACATGAACGATGCATTTACTTGCCAATACCTGCCAGCATCGTATGCTGTAATGTAAACATGAACAGTGTTATTATTTTTGAGCAAAAAAAAAAAAAATCTATTACATTTTATGTAACTGGGAGCTACTAAAACTAAACCAAAACAGCAATAACACTAGACTGCTGAGAAACTGGTAAATGTTTTTAAATGTAACTTTGGCAGCCCTAAAACTAAAATAAAACTGAATATTCTTGATAAAAGATAAATAAACTACTTAAAATTCTAAACTATAATTAACTGTGGTTACTTTACTGGGATGTTTGGGTATATTACTCAAGTGTCTTGGCTTTTATGTTAAAAATCATAAAAATCAAAGTGCTAATTGCTCCTCAGTATTGTGTCAAGACCTTTCAAGAGAGATTTACATATTACTCATAAAAATGCAGTTTTTATATATTGTGTGCTGTTATTTCTTCCTCAAAGAATAATCATTCAGCTGAAGAAATTATTATTGTAAACAATCTCATTGTTCCAAAAAATCCTTTCTGCCCTCTCATGGTGACACATTAGAAGTACATACAAACAAACAAGTTACACATCTAGCATTTACTGTTAAAAATAAGCAGGAGTAAATCCTGTTTGCAGTAGACAGCATGTGAGAGAAGACAAAAGCTAATTAAAAAGGGATTGAAATCTTTATTTAGCCTAATGCAGTGCAACAGTTACCCATAATCCAGTGTTAAAAGATACACTCTGGGGGAAAAGCATGACAGCAAGAAGAATCTCAGAAACAACACTCTTACTCAAAAATGCTGTGTTTGCAACAGTGGACCATAAAACTACAAGAACAGAGCTTACAAACAGTGTATACACTATGATTTAGTATAAATAGAAACACGCTTCAGTAAGAGCTCTACTGTGGGCTGAAGTTCAACTCTTCAGGAGGAATGTGCTCGGCTGCTCTAGTCCTTCATCAAGAGGAGATGAAGTTCTTTGCTGTTTAAACTAATACCACTCTTGATTTTAGGCGTTGTAGGATGATGATGACACGTTTCCTCCATGGCCTGTCCAGTTAGTGTGGATGAACTTTCCAGGGTTTGATAGAAGCTCATAAGTGTGGGCACCAAAGTAGTCCCTCTGTGCCTGAATAATGACAATATTATAGGTGATATTAGCTCAGCCAATGATAAATACAAAGACGGAACAACTGCTTGAGCATTAAAATAAGAGTACTAATCGTTATGCACACCAAAAAGACAAAACGTCATTAAAATGGTTTATTCTAATTTACTTTAAACTAATAATAAAATAACATTCTCTACCATATGAATCCTAAGGGCTTCAACTGCCTACAACCATAAATGTCCAGATGTAAACCATGTGATATACTCTACTGGTTTGTGTGTTGTAGAGAGGTTTACCTGCAGCAGGTTTGCTGGGAGCATCTCGTGCCTGTAACCGTCATAGAAGGACAGGGCAGTGGTGAAGCATGGCATGGGGATCCCCTGCTGCACACCTGTACTTACTACCCTACGCCATGATTCCTGCAAAACACAACCACCGTACTGCTAAATAAAACACATTCTAACACCAATATACTTTTAGGTCACACTTTAGTCAGCTCATACAAATCAATTACCACCAATGTGCAGCATTTATAAGTGCTAACTAAACATGATTATGTTGATACACTTTCATTGCATGCTAATAATTAAATTCATAGTTAATAGAGATAATTGTGTCTGATTATATGAATGTACCAACATTTAGATTTTTTTTTTTTACAGTAAACCAGTGTACTTTCCATTTAAAAATGATGTTTTTCCAAACTTCTCTGAGTTTTCAGATCATATTTGACATCTGATAAATGACTTCAAAATCCAACTATTCGTTTATGTTACATTCTGACTATGTATGTTATGATGTTGGAATATAGTAGCTAAACACTGTAGCTCATACAAATCAATTACCACCAATGCGTAGCATTTTATGAAAAACGTTAGTGCTAAACTACATGATTACGTTTGATACACTTTCATTGATGGTATAGATCTAAATTAAATTCATATTATATTGTGTCTGATGATATGATATGAAATGTACTGATAAATTACAACTTTTTCCATAATCCTGGTAAACACACACACAATATAGTTTGTATTGTATGACTTTGCTGTAGTAATTGCATGCAGAATTTAAATGAATATATTGTATGCTTATACTATGTAAAATAAATGGAATAATTCGTCATAGTCCAGGTGGAGTAGAAGGTGTCATATCAGTTTGGACTGTAGATTTTTTGGAAAGAACTAGATGGACGTAGTTTTTGCACATTACTTTTTAGAGGCACCGTATGCACATAAACAGTATGTCATTAGTGCCGCTGATTTCTCTTTGTATTTAGTGGCACAATTACAGGAAACAGCGCAATTTGTGGTCACTCTTGGCTCACTTCCTGTACCTGACAATCCTGTACCGCTTTACTGAAGAAGTTATCCAGCAGCAAACTCTGCAGCTCGGCGTTCCGGTCAAACGCTTCCTTGATCTTTCCCAAGAAAACACTGCGAATGAAAGATTCACCTTTGTTCATAGCTAATCTACAGTTATGATATTGTAAAACCAGCTTCCTCATTTCTGTGCATGTGGGATTTTTACATGAAACATTATCACCACTTCCTAGTGTTTACAGAGTTGCAACATTCACCGGGTGGAGAAACGATGAAGTTTCATATGATTTCATTCTTGAGTATTTCAGCAGACACTGCCTTAACTGATAAACAATAGTATATATTTTCATGCAATCTTTTTTAAACAACTGTGAGCAAAGCTTGCTTACCTGCGAATAATGCAGCCTCCTCTCCACATCAGGGCAATAGCACCATAGTTAAGAGACCAGCCGAACTCTACTGCAGCCTGTCTGAGCAGCATGAAGCCTTGAGCATATGAAATGATCTTTGAGGCATACAAAGCCTGAAAAAGAAAGCAACATTACATTTTCATAAAGTTAAAAACAATAAAACTCCATTAATCGATGCACCTTCATACATGAACATGAATAAATGAAACTTATGCATAGATTTAAATGATTCATATTTTAAGTCCATCCCACCTTTCTAATATCTTCAAGAAACTGTGCCTTGCTTCCGGTGAACTTGACACCCTGGGGGCCGGTGAGGCTCTTACTGGCCTGAACCCTCTCATCCTTCAGAGAGGAGAGACATCTGGCAAAGACAGCTTCCCCTGTGAGTGAAAGACACCGCATACAACACAAACCGTCATCTCCAGTTACAGTCTGCATGTCTGGTCACATAATAACATCAGAATCACTGTTGGACCATGCCAGAGACCACATGAGGAAACATTAAAACATTAGACAGTCGAAGCATGACAGACGGCCCCACACAGAACAAACTGATCAAATTAATCTGTACTCTGTAGACGGTGTCTATCAATGTTTCAAAATAAATAAATACATTATTATTAATACTGGGGATTCAGACATGTTTTGTGTTTTAGATATATTGCTGTATTTCATTTTTATTATTATTATTATTAAAACTACAATATTGTATGTAAAATAAAAATGCATCCGAATTACCAGACATTATTTTCATTAAATTAAGCACATTTCCCCCCAACTTCTCAATACTGTAATGCAAATGTTGTTGTTTTTTTAGACTGATTTTCAGTTTTTAAAAATCCAGGAAGATTTTTTTTTCATGAATGTCTTTACAGTGCTTTTTTAAATACTATGATTTTGAAATGAAATGTGACCAGGACATCTTTGTCACATTCATATATAAGACTCCAGTCACACAGTATAATGCATCTGCCCCATCCTGCACATGCGCAGACATATATTGCTCAAACCACACCGGGTTGTCATTACACATATCTGGTACAGACCCTGGCACTGTTGACTCTGGTAACTTAACTCTCTTCAGTCAACGGAGTAATCGGCTAGACTATTGTGAGAGCAGATCTTACTACATCTACAAACATGAGAGGCTGGAAGCAAAACCCTGAACTCAGCATGACTTTGTATTATATTATCACCCAACAAGTGTGGGAAGAGGCAAGATCAAGAGGAAAACAGCCAGTCATGGTGAACTCAGCACTGGAATTCAGCCTATTGAGAGAAGAAAACCCTCCTCTACAACCACACAAATCATAGCTGCACAAACAGCCTTTTGTTCATTTAACTGACACTACATATACAAGCCCATACTCTGATCTGACAACTGCACATCAAGTCAGGTCAAATGTATTTACATAGCGCATTTCATAATACATATAGTTTCAAAACAACTTTATAAAACATATGCATCAATTTTGACAAATATTGTGTAACTGTTTTTTGTGCTTTGAGCGATCCTAACGTCACATCTGAGGTCACAACTACAAGTTCAAAGCCTCAATCCACCACAGATCTCAATAAGATTTCTTTCCTGCTGACCAGACCAATATTTATCATTTATATTTATATTTTTTATACATTTATGGAATTTATTTTTTTTTTTTTGCACAAAGCTGTAAATAATTAAACTGCATAAAATACATATATTTAGAAATATTTACTTTTGGTTATAACTTTTGAAAATGATGACATGCAATATAAAACAGTGCTGATTAGTTTATTTTCAGCACTTTATTGGTGATCTAAACGTGCTCACTTTTATATAAAGCTGTTTTTAAACAATGTGCACTGTGAAAACTGCAATAAATAAATGTGACTTGAATATCACTTTTCTTGCTTATTTAACAATACCTCATCTATATTAACCTGCTAGATAACATCATTTTGGTGAGAATTTGCAACAACAATGTAGAATACATCACAGAAAACTACAATTTAAGTTTGAAAGGCATAAAAATAAATGAAGTAATAGTAAATGGCGATTAATCACTGGACCAAAACTCTTTCGCAATAGCCCCAGGACAGCAGGCCATCCTTATTGTTGAGCCCTGCACCAAAAGCCAGAACAGAAAATCCCACTTATGTCACATCAGCTGAAGAGGTGAACAGCAAAGCTGCTTATGGAGACGCTTCATTCAACATGCTCTTCTAAGCCCAAGTGACTTTCTCCCCCTATATCTAAAATAACAAACACACCCATACCCGGGAAATTATACAAGACTATCTTACCTATCAGTGTAACAGGTGTGCCGTATTCCAAAGCGGAGATAGCCGTCCATTTCCCTGTGCCTTTCTGCCCGGCGCTGTCTTTGATTTTAGGCAGCAGGTGAGTGCCATCCTCGTCCTTGAATTTCAGGATATTGGCAGTGATCTCAATGAGGAAAGAGTCCAGCTCAGTCTTATTCCACTGATCGAAGGCCTGATAGTCAAACCAGACAAAGAAATTTAGTCTTAAGAGGAAGCAGACCAAAACAGTCCTTCACAAGGAACAGGGTGAGGCGTATTTCAAAATACAAATAAGGAAGGAGGAAACAGAAAATGGACAAATACAGAGGGGATTTAAAGAATTACAACATCATGGACTGTTCATGTACGTTACAAAACAATAGCAATTCAAGAAGCAAGTTGATGTCTAACCTGAGCCATTTCATCATGATCCATACACAGCACATCCTTCATCAGATGGTAGGCCTCGCAGATCAGCTGCATGTCACCGTATTCAATACCGTTATGGACCATCTTAACAAAATGTCCAGCTCCTTCATCTCCAACCTAAACAAACATACAAAGCATTTGGAGAAGTGCATTCACAGTCTATATAAATGCATACACATCTATAGAGAACTAATACTCACCCAGTCGCAGCATGGCTGCGTGCCCACCTTGGCGGCAATGCTCTGAAAGATACCTTTTATGTGTGGCCTGAAGGAATAAAATAAACAGTCAATACATGCACACACATAGGTGGACTTGTTTAATACATGCTGGTCCTCACCAGGCATCCTTATGTCCTCCAGGCATCAGTGAGGGTCCATAACGAGCCCCGTCTTCTCCTCCACTCACTCCACTTCCCACAAACAGAAGGTTCTTCTCCTTCAGGCTCTTACAGCGTCGCTGTATGTGAGGAGCATGAACATTTAGATCACATACTGTTATCACCTAATATGATCATACGTTTGGATTATCAAACTCACCGTTGTATCTCTGTACTCTGAATTTCCACCATCAATGATAATGTCACCGGGTTCAAGAAGAGGAACCTACAATATATGGAAAAAGTGGGTTACTCTTTACTTGGGCTTGGTGACAACGCAAACTAAGACCGTCGATTCATGGTGACGTTTACCAGTTTATCAATGAAGTCATCGACAGCTTGTCCTGCTTTGACGAGGAGGATGATGCGACGAGGTTTTTTGAGTTTAGACACCATGTTTGTATCAGAGTTTTGACCACTGCAGCACCGTCTAAACTGAACTTCCTCATTCACGGCTTGAGCAGCAGCACTACACCAACTCCCAATGAACACGCCTGACAGTGGTCGTGGCGTCATCCCTATCGCCGTCTGTGATTGGCGGAGACTCTCTGAGCCGAGATTGGAGGCCATTCATTGGCTTTCTGGTTTTGTCCCTCCCCCCACCTGTTCTCCGCCCACTGTGTCAGAAAAGCTGACCGCATTCGGCATTGAAGCAAATGGAGAACGAGATTTTTCGTGATGAACTCTGACCGACGATTGATTTTGTAGAGCACCATTGCATCACCATGATGTGTGTTGACATATTATAGATTGACAGTGCTTTTAACATTTAAACTATGTAACTATCAGAATGTTTAAGAATTCATTATACAAATATGGTCATTCATGTTCAGGATCAGATTCTGACCCATCACAGCCAGACCAATGAGAGCAATATCCGCTCTGTGGAGATCAAAATACGGAGATTGTGAGAAAGAACTTTCATAATAATTGATTATAGAATTCTAACTTATTGAAAACACAAATGTAATATATTAAATGTGATATTTTATTTACTCAACTGGTAAGTTTATTAGATGCTTTTGTCAAAAGGTTAAAATTTTTAATAAAATCTACTTTTTTATATAGAACTTAAAAATAAACAAAGAAGCTAGCTTTAAGAAAAAGTGGCAAAAGACCCCAAAAATATCTTCTAATAATTACCAGCCATATCAATTTAGGAATTCAAATAACAATATCATATGCAATATAACTAGCAAAATGTCCCTTTAACCAAACAGCGTTTGAAAGACAATCTCCAGCTCTAATATATGTATAATGCATGCAGTGTTGTGTAAAGAGAAAGAAAGACAACACAAGATCTGTTGTTCGTCTAATGCACTGGTTGTAATTTTATTTTTACCTCATTCACTAAACAGGTCAATGGTGCAAGATTACCATACACAGAATTAAGATATATGCATTACACATCTAGCATCTAGGCTATACAGCGAATGGATTATAATTATTACAAATACAGGAGACATATTTACATTTGAATCCAAGTTCCATACAACATGAAATATTTACAAAATAAGTATGAAAATGAAGCCAATCTGACAAATAATGTACAGTGTTAATGCCACGGCTGAACTGTTTTCTGTCGTTTCATCACAATGAGATCTGATGAGGCGATACAGAAATGCCAGAGGCAGCATGGGAACAAAATGCATGAGTGAGCTCTAAAACAAAGAGGTAAAGCAAAACATGTTATTTTTCTAGAAAATAGATTCCCTGATGTTAGAAATCAAAATGAACAGGCCTCGTCATAACTCTGCCCTCCATATCTAGACTAAATGTGAAAAAGTGCCCTTGTAACACAGATTTCTATTTCAAGAATAAAAGAAGCACAGCAACATGTCAGTCCCCAATTAAGATACTCGTCTTTCATTCATGCAATTTTAGTGAAACGCAAGGTACATTCAAAGTCCACTTCAGTGAGAACACCACAACCTCAAACCATTTGGTTTCCATTCGAGAAAACAAAACATCGTTCAAGCTTTATTTGTTCTGTTAGTTGTATAACACGTGCAAAGACCTGCAAACTAAATATATACATTGCAAAATAATAAATACAATTAATGACATTCATTATGAATATCATATTAGTCAACCAAGCCACTCAACAAAGATGGTAAAAAATGACAAAAACCTTTGCTCTGGCAAAAAAATTAAAAGGTAACTAACTCACACTTGTCATGTACTTAGATAAACGCTAACCTTCACTAATCGTTACGCACTATGTGCTGGATCTGAATATTACATTTGAACATTTTCACTGATGATGTAACAATCAAACAGCTCAGATGAAGCCTAAAGGCTGGTTGACCCAAGGACTTGACTTTCTGAGCCATTTTCATGTGATTCCTGTGAAAATGCACTTTGAGAAGAAAAAGTGCCGTGCATGATGCAGCAAGAATATTGACTTCATAAGGATTGACAGTGATCAGTCTGACAGTCTGGTGGGCAATACTTCCTGCTGGTTGTCTGGCCAGAGGACTGTTATATGCTTAACCAAACGCCTGAAACTGCACCATCAAACTGAATCACTAATAACTTCAGCATTTGTGTCTTGACTGCATGTCTTCAAATGCACAGAGCAAAGATTTTCAAAACAAAAATATTAAAAAAAAGCAGATCACTACCACCCCTTTTTCCTCACTGTAGATGCGCACCGCACTGCAGTGAACTGCATAAACGGCCAATTTCTACTGACAGTGATCACACTGTTTTAGTGGTCAAACGGCTGAATAAAAACCAGGACAAGTGCCCTTCTTGCCTTCCTATGTATAATGTAGAACCCTGATCACATGTTAATAAAAATCAGTTAAGATAATCAGTAGAGATACATGATAAATGTTAAATGATATTAAAAAGTGATCCTGCTCATTCTCAAGGGGAATAAAAGCGGGTTTAATGATCCTGCTGACTTGAGATTTGTTCAGCAAAAATAAACTACACAAATAACTAGATCCTTCATTTCGTTAACTATAACCAATCAAATCAGTATCTCACTCAACCATTTGGTCTTCAAAGAGGCAAAACCATCAGATCCTTCAGGCTAAAACTGACAGAAAATGGTTTCAGTAATACAGTAACAAGGACAGAAACCCATAATGCATCATGTCTCGTCATGAGTAGCGTTAAGCACAGCAATCCTGAACGTTATGTACAAATGGATTCATTCGGTTAGTTATTCTGTGTAAAGGTCATTCTTTTGCACCATGTTTCTTTTACCTAATCTACAGAGGAAATAATTGAAATCGAGCAGAATACTCCTGTAGGCTACCGAAAGAGCGATATGTGAGAGATCATCATTTTCTTTCCCGGTATTATACGTCTTATGATTACATACTGTACTTTGCTAATGGTGTGTCTTATGTCCTTGATATGTGGAATTGATGTCAAGCAAATACATTGCGAGTAAATGGCTGTATGTACATGGTCAACGTCCCGACTACAACGGCTTGCTTCGATTCAGCAAATCCATTAAACCAATACTGCAATAACATTCAGGTTAAGGGTCAATTTCTTCGTTTAGAAAATTAAGTGCTTTGGTCCATTTAAAAATCTTTTTTAAGCAATATCTGGAGCAAAGCTAATTGTTTTGTATATTTTCTTTTAGAGAAAGTTGATTTTGTGATAACTCAATACGGAATATTTTAGATATTATTTATATTATTAATACATTTAATTTTTTTACTCAATGCCTAAGGGGTTTTATAGCAAACCAACTTTCTCCTGAGGGTAATATGTTCCTGGCAGACAACACTGTAAGGATGACGTTTCCAGACGAGAGTAACTCAAGAGAAAGCAGAACCTGCTCTGAAGATTCGTGCACACACAAATAGACTCTTACAACATGCTACTTGAAGGAGGTTCAGTTATGACAAAGAACTAAACTGAAGACAGAATAAATCCAATCAATAACACATTAGAGAGGAGGAGGAGGAGGAGGAGGAAGAGGACATTGGTGTTTAGGAGCTGAAAGTTCATTTGCTGGAGAGGAGAACAGAGCCACAGGTGTACATACAAGAGAAACCGTCAAGAACCACAAAGATTTAGAAGTGTTAACACACTTAGTAGGAGGTAAAGTAGACAGAGAGGAGTGAGCGCTATCTCTGTGCGTGTGCACACTCGATCAGTTCTTCATCAGACAGGACCGTCTCCTCGCCAGCTTGGACCTGTGGGAAAACAGAAAGAGTCAGGTGAGCAGAGACCTAATTCACTAATTAATTTGAAATGGTCCTACAGTTTAAGAAATTAATTTAACGTATACATATTCCATGAAGTCTTTGGCCAAATATGAAGCCACATTTCACAAGACTAAAAATTATGCATATATTGTCAGTTTATTGTAGTTCATGAAACATATTTAGTTTTAGTTACTATAATAACCCTGGTTTGTTTATATATTACATAGTTAAGCATTTGTTCGTGCCACATTCCTGTAAAATAAATGCCACTCAGATTGATATTGTGTTACACAATGCAATGCCATTTCTTTTAGGGACACTAAATGTTAGATTTTTTCCCAGAGAGGACCAGAAAAGAACCCCTTTGAAAGAGGTGGTCAGTTTGGTCAAGACTAGACTAAGGATGGGAAGATCCCCCGATTCGCTCGGTGCATCGGCATGAAAAGTTAACGATGCGATGCATCGGTTTAAAAAGTGTGCATCGATACAAGTTGGCATTTATATCACGATGCATCGTTTCTAACATTTGCATCGGTAAAAACAATTGACATATATACTTACTAGTGGATGCGCTATACTTTTATTATTTAGAAAGTGAATAATCTGACCGATTTCTCCTCTAAACTGTTTCTCGAACGCGTTCTCTCATCACTGCTGCTCGAGTATGACGCATCACAACACCACAGAGACCCAAGGAAAAACCGGACTTGAAATAACCTAACAAATCAATCGGGGCTAAAGCGGTTCCATAACGACAAATTCAATTCACACAATCTCACTAATTTGTGCCCGCTTATTCTTAAGTAGCCCTTAATATCGATCATGGATCAAATCGATCCACCATCAGCGAATATATCTGTGCGGTTTAATGCATTTGAGATGTTGTGTTTTCCTCAGTGCATAACTGACATGTCATGGGTATATTTCTTATCTGTAAATATTAGAAAGTCATGCAAATATGTTCATCTTGCTGTTGGGAGTGGGCGAGTAACGCAAGAGCAACGAGCGCTAAACAGACAGAGCGTAATCGAATAGGAGCGCAATAATTCAATTTATCAAATATACATTTTGCTAAAATATTTGTTGTTGGACATTAAATGTGTCTTTTGTAGAATTTTAAACCTACATATAAGTGTATTTTTATGATAGCAGTGACTGTAAAGGGACTATTGAACGGGTAAATCAAATGTAAGCTAATACAGTACTAATTACTAAAATCAAATGAGTTAATCTGGGTTTCTTATGGCAGTTAAAATAGTCATTTTCTTTATTATTTAGTTTCATTTTTAATTCAGTGATTTAATGTAGTTATTTTAATGCTTTAAAGAGCTATTTTAGATTATAATGTTCTGCAAACTATAAAAGGTACAGCTGTCATAAAACCAGAGAGAAAGGCTGCATGGCTAGAAACGGTTACCACAGACAGTGATAATATCATTGTGTTCTGATTGGTCAGTGATAGAGGAGCTCAGCTTAGTCTGACAGTCAGCCTGCTTTAGTGTTGGCTATGCATCGAGATGCGTATCGTATTGGCCTGAGTCTTGAGACGTACATCCCCACTAGACTAGGTTAATTAGGTAATCCAGGTGTCTGAGAACAGTTGGGATGTGTACCTTATTGTTCCTGCTAGCAGTGGGTTAAAGGCATACAGCCAGTCGTTCATGTCTTTGTCATTGTTGGCCTGGAGGAGGATCCCTCTGTGCTTGGTGCACACAGCGAATGTATTAGGCGTCTGCAAGCCACCAAACAGCAACAATCAGGCATTCAACTGACATATATTACAGGAAAAACAGTGGATTTCCACATAGCAGGTGAGGCTTTACCTTGAGCATGGCCTGCTGGTCTTCACTGTATTCCACCTGGGCAGTGGATAAATTCAGCACTCCCCTCTCTACTGGATCCTTGTCGTTGTTGTAGATGAACACGTATGGCCGACGAACCACCACAAAGTGCTTCACCCAGGAGTTGGAGCGGGGCTCCATGAAACTGAGGAACCCCTTCTTAGATACCACAGACCTGAGTGAACACACGAGGACACGTAGCCCAACATATTACTGTACAATCTCTGCTGCCTCATTAAAGGAAACTAGGGCTGCCAAACGATTAATCGCATTCAAAATAAAAGTTTATCTTTACATACTATATGTGTGTATAGTGTATATTTATTATGTATATACATATTTGTACTTGTAAAAAATGATATTATATATAAATGTACATAATAAATATACAAAGTACACACACACATATAGTATGCAAGCATAAACTTTAATTTGAATGCGATTAATCGTTTTGCAGCCCAAAAGGAAACTATGACACAAAACAGCTTAACTGGATGATTTAAGTATTCAAATTCATCTTGATTGTTGTGAGAATGGAATAAAAAAAATAATTGTGTCATCTATAAAAAAAAACTCACCCAGGTCTCATTTCCTCAATATCAGGCACAAGGTTGAGGAACTCATGTTTGCCGGCGCGGGCCAGGTAGGACGTTTCCAGAATGGGCACCATGGGGAAGTTCTCATAGTCGGAGCATGAGGGGCTGGTGGCACGAGAGTTAGCTTCAGGGGTCCTGGACAAGACAGATGTTTTAGACAGACGTGCTTAACTTTTAGAAGACTGTATTTTTTTTGAGCCGTACATACCGAGAGTCTGACAGAGAGGGGCAGGTGGAGGAGGGTGTGAGAGTAGCACTGCTAAAACTGGTGACGGATGGATCACGGCCCATAGGAGAGATATCCGACAACTGAAAGAAACAAACAGTTTTTTTTGTTTATTAATTAATTCAAGCGGATATGTTCCAATTCATACAAAACTGGTTGTTTTTCATTGTTCAAGTTGAGGTTACCTTGCAGTCACTGATGCTGTTGCACATCTGGTTGTATTCACTGTTGAAAGTGTGTGTCAGGAGACGGAGGCACTGCAAGGAATTAAAAGACAAACACACAAAATAAACCAGAAATATCTCATATTTGACTTTAAATGGAACACAGTAATCAGATTTTTTTTTAAAGGGTTTCTTACTTTAGTGGCCAGCTCCTTCTCACGGTCTACCAAGCTCTCGATGTCTGTGGAGTCGTATCCGCTGCTCTCACTGGGCGTGATGGCGCTCTCAAAGGTGGTGGAGGAGATCTGGGAGGAGATGCTGGTGGAGGTGCTGAGGGTGCCGCTGCTCAGACTGGGAGACAAAAAGTCGCTCAGGGATTTAGGAGGAGCCGTCTCACCCAGTTTCTCAAGGAGCAGCAGCAGGTGGCGTGTCTTCTCCACCTGACAAGGACAGAAATGGGCATCAGTGTCTGGAGATCACCACTGCCTGTCAGATATTCTTATGCAGATGAACACAGGCAGCAAGAAGTGTGGCAGTGCTCAATCGTGATCTTTTGTCTTCAGTGCTCACCTCATGCAACTGCTCGAGTTTCTCCAGCTCCCACTGGTGCTCCAGGATCAGACTGTCTCCTCTGGGTCTCCAGCCTGCCAGGTTCTCCTCTCCACGCACATACGCCACAGATGTATCCAGAACCTTTCGTCTCCGTCGCTGCATACCTGAAAATGAACAATGAAATGATTCAATATAGCAGGTATATCAATATATCAATATGCTAAATCCTAACATTACACAGACTAAACTACACAAATCATCAATAAAAAAAAAACTGTCTTTATAAATGTTTTCTCCTAATGTCTGTATTGTATGTTTAGAAATTATTTAAAATATTCTTCATAAATAATTTACAATACCGTTCAGAAGTTTGTGGTTGATAATTTTTTTTATGTTATCATAAGAAGTCTCTTATGCATCACCATGGCTGAATTTATTTGATCAAATTTATTTTAATTTTATTACAATTTCACATTACTGTTTTTTTTACATTTTAAAATATAATTTATGATGGCAAAGCTGAATTTCAGCATTATTACTCCAATCTTTAGCATCATATGATCCTTCAGAAATCATTCTAATATGCTGATTTGCTGCTCAAGAAATATTTCTTATTATCATCAATGTTGAAAAACAGCAGCTTAATATTTTTGTGGAAACTATGATCCATTTTTTTAACCAAGACTTTGATAAATGTAAAAAGCATTTATTTTAAACAGTAAATATATTTATAATGCTATAAATATCTTTACTGTCACTTTTGAGCAATTTGATGCATCCTTGCTAAATAAAAATATTTTAATTTTACTTTTTTATTGAACGAACGGCTAGTATTTTCAGGAATATCTTACCTGGGCTTCCTGTGTCAGCTATTTTGCATAAACTAAGCTCATACATTCCAGTCACTTTATTACTGTAAAGGAAACATCAGAGAACAGTGTTAGAAAATGTCTTTACTTAAACAAAAAGCACATTTCTGAAGAGACATTTCATGAGATGATGCACAAGTTGTCCACAATTTCAGCTTAAAACGCATATGAATGTATAAGGAAGTGTGTCCAGCAGTTAGTCGCCATTTCATTTTCACCATTTTTAATATGTTGCCTTCCCTAATTAATTTTAAATGGTCCAACAGTATAAGAAATTAATTTAACAGTATAAATATTCCATGTAGTCATTGACAAGACTTGCTAAAATGCTATTTAAAATAGTTTTTGATGGAGTACAGCATGCCAAAACGAGGATGTGATACTAAATTATTTTATGTATATAAACCTTTAGACACATTTGAGCTTTTTTGTGGTAAAAGAGATAAAATAAGCCTTTTTATTTTTACCAGTCAGGGGTTTTGGAGTAGCCACTGCCGAACAGGTTCCTCAGGGAGCGTGGAGGAGAGATCTTAGCATCTCTGGAGTAGAAGACCATGCAGATGTCCTTGGTAATGATGGCAGGCTGGATGCAGTGATCAAGCTGCAGAGAGTGGTTAGCACATATGTCAATACTATACACCTCTTTCTAAAGAACCAGTCGTTTAAAAAGAGACCAGGCTGACCTCCAGATAGGCTGACAGGGTCATGTATATCTTCTCTCCGTAGGGAGTGACGCGGTTCAGCAGGAGAGAGTTGTGCAGGGAGCTGTCCCAGACAGCCTCGAACCGGTAGAACGTCCTGAACAGGAAGAAAAACATTTGATTTTTTTAGCCTATTTTAATGATATTTTAGATATTTACTGGTGCTGAATTTATTAAATGTGTCATACACTATTGTTTGAGCACGTGTTTGGGAGTGGATGCGCTTAAAGACAACATGAAATCATATTCACAGCCCACTTTACTTCTGTCATAAGACACTTCTGAGAGAAACTGAATATACAATGAGAGGAAAAACGCAGGGCAGGATTTATCCACTGGATCACGAAAAGTTACGCAACTGTTCAAAAAGTTTGAGGTCTTTTTTAAACAAACCGATACTTTTATTCAGCAAGGATGCATTAAAATAATCATGTGACAGTAAGGCCTTTGTTTCAAAAATATATTTTAATTAAATAGTGTTCTTTTGAACTTTCTATTCATCAAAGAATCTAAAAAATCTATTATGTTTCCTCAAAAATATTAAGCAGCACAACTGTTTTCAACATTAGCAATAATATGAAATGTTTCATGAGCAGCAAATCATATTATAATGATTTCTGAAGGATCATGAGACACTGAAGATAATGAAAATTCAGCTTTGCATTACAGGAATACATTACATTTTAAAACATATTTCAATGTTTCATATTTCATATTTCAACAGTCATTTTAAATTATAATATTTCACAATATTACTGATTATATTGTATTTATGATCAAATAAATGCATGAAAAAAATCTTACAGACCCCAAAACTTTTAAACAGTAGCACACCTGAAAGATTATTCAAATGAACAACATTCATTTTTACTTTAATATTTAACACTCTTTATTTAACATTCACCAATGAATTATTCACAGTAATACTAAAAATATGAATTAAGAAAGTAAATGGGTTCAATTTTGATTTCATGCTGACTTTAAACTGCACATGGCAGTGAATATCTAGAAGCATCAGGCTAACACAATAAACACTAGCTATGCTGCCTGATGGTGCTAATGGACAGGCAATCTCCTCGAACACTGAAAAACATGAGGTGTAATGCCAGCTGCATCACGCGGTGTTGGGAGATCTCTGATCTCCTAAATAGTTTGTTGATGTGTTCGAGTCACATAGCGATGAACACAACACAAGAGTGTTGACAGGTGTTACATTATTAGTGATCTGTGAGCTTAAAGCAGACTTTGAGGAAGCAGTGTGCTTGTGTGTGACTCAGGACTACAGCGCAGTGATGACTAGAAGCAAAGGCACAAGATTTATATGAACAGACATCGAGACAGAGAGAAACAGAGAGAGATTGGTGCAGGTGACTCATCCTCAAATATCCTTGTATCTCTTTCTCCACTCACTCACCTCCCTCTCTTGTTCTCATTTTACGGTTTAAATGGCAGATACAAGCGTAACGGCCTGCCTGCGTCTGTGTCTAGACTCATCGATTCAGCTCCTAACAAGCCAAATTTGGTAATATAGTGAATGCAGAGCATTATTACATTTAAATGTCACACCTACATTACATTTTCTTTGATTAAAGAAATGTGGTGGCAAAAGCTCATCTACTTAATAGTTGTGAAGTGAGGTGATGCATGCAAAAGTAAGGATTTATTTAGTTTTTTTTATCCAACCAACTTTTACAAATGTACCAAACTTACAAAAAAAACATGTAATTTTACATTATCATTATCGAAAGGTAATTTTCTTAGTGACAGAAAACATATACATTTTTGTCTTATAATTTTATTATATATTGATTTAATGGGCTATTTTATCTTTAAAAAGGGCTAAATCTATATTAATTTACATAAATATAAAAGCAAATATTATATTAAATAACCATATAACATACTTAACTTTCAATTAAATGTATTAATTAATTAACAATTAAAAAACAAGTTACAAAACAGTTTTGTTCGGAGTATAAATCACTTAATATTTAAATCTGTTAAATGTAATATGTCAATTTTCATATTTCAAAAGTTTAAATTGTTCAGGGCCAATAGAATAAAATTTTAATTTTGCATTCAGCAAATGTCATTTTGATTATTAGAAAAAAAAAGCTCTTTTGCAAATTCACCTTAACTCATACTATCATGTAGAATGAGTTCAGAGAGAAGCAGAAAAACAATGACACGGATACACAGATCATTTTGCTACTGTTACACCTACAGATGTCTCATAAAGCACTTTAATGGTAAAAATGCTTTATGAGGTGGTTCTGATACCTAGCTATATCGCTATCAATACAAAGGCTGGCCAAAACCAAGAGTCCAAACGCAGCAGGAAAAGGACGAGAACAAAAAGAGAGATAAAACAAGCACAAACAGTCAGGCAACAGAAATGATCACAAATCAAGAGACAAAAATCAGCATTCAGATTAAACAGGCAAAGGAAATAAATGGAAAATAAAGCAAACTGGCATCATTAAAAGATCACATCAGGCACATTTTCATAATAAATAGAGCTGTATGGGGCACTGTGCATATTGGTTAAATGGCTGTTTGTTGGTTGGTCCACTAGCTGGCTCTCTTGCTCCCTGCAGGATTTTTCCCTCTCACTGACGTCAACAGTGACTCATATTCAACATGCGCTCCTGAATTCTAAGCAGTTAGGTAAATGCATTTGCTTTAGGTGAGCAGAGCATTTGCAGACCTTATGCTGTTTAGAAACTGACTGCAGACAGATGAATTGATCTTAACACTTGATTTAATAGGCTGTCAAATGTGGAGAAAAAACACAACATGGTTATTCATCTGAACTTGTGACTGTTAACATATCTGCTAGATGTTTAAGGTAATCAAATCAGAAACTGTTAAAGGTTCCCAGATCACGGTTAAAAGGAAAGGGAGACTGGGCTTTTGCCATAGTTGGCCCCAAATTGTGGAATAGCCTACCTTTTTTCTATTAGAATTATTCCTACAGAAATCCACCTTTTAGAAATGGTTTAGAATATTTGAGTCATCCTGAGCGTGTTTTTCCTCTGTATGTAGCATGTCATTGTATGCAGTTTGATTGTTTTGATTTGCACATTTTTGTACAGCACAATGGTCAACAACTGTTGTTGTATTGTGCTATATAAACAAACTAAACTAGACATACCTGCTGGAGTTGTGAGAAGATTTCAAGTTTTTAGCCGAGATGATGTTGAGAGACAGGACTGCGTCTGATGCCGAATCATCCACTTCCGGCTTATTTCTAATTCGACCTAAAACAGACACAACAATCGATGTGAGATGGCGGTAGCCTTTATTATACTCTTTATAAAATGGTTATATCATGTCCTGGCTTCTGATTGGTCAACAGAACAATCCAGCTTTGCTAACAGCAATTATTTCTTCTATTTAAGATTTTAGGACAAAATGTATTATACTGACCAACCACCAGCTCTCTGACGTCCTTCCAATGCAGCTCACTGCCCTTCTCATGGATCAGAGTGACTGTTATTCTACGCTGAATGCCCTGAAAACATAAACACAGGTTTCTAAAAGCAATCTCAATTTGAATCATTTATATGTCCTTGGCTAAGGACACTGAACATTATCCTTAAGCTAAACTACAGATGTACAGACAGCAACTGCAGAGATAATTCAATATTAATAGAACAGGGAGACAGAACAACATGATGCACAAGACCAAAGTGCATTGCAATGCACAGATCTATGAACATATTATGAATTGATAATTTAATTGAATATATTATGCACAGTGTTTTTATACATTTTTCTAATCTATTGCTTTTGCATGTTTCTAGTAAATCATATTTGTATGTAGTATGTACAGCATACATTTGAATATATACATTACCAGTCAAATGTTTTTGAACAGTCAGATTTTTTATGTTTTTTAAAGAATTATATTCTGCTCACCGAGCCTGCATTTATTTGATCCAAAATGCGGCAAAAGCAGCAATAATGTGAAATATTTTTTGCTATTTAAAAAGCTTTAAATTTGTCAAAAGTGATGATAAAGAATTTGTAATGTTACAAAAGATTTCTATTTCAGATAAATGCTGATCTTCTGAACTCTCTACCCATCAAAGAAACCAGAAACAATTCTACTCCGCTGTTTTCAATATAATAATAATAATAATAAATGTTTTTTGAGCAGCAATTCAGAATATTAGAATGATTTCTGAAGGATCGTGTGACTGGAGTAATGATGCTAAAAATAATTCTTTGAAATCACAGGAAAAAATTACGTTTTAAAATATATTAAAATAGAAAATAATTATTTTAAATAGTACAAATATTTCAAAATTTTAATGTTTTTGCTGTACTTGGATCAAAAAAATGCAGGCTTGATGAGCAGAAGAGACTTTTCAAAATTCATATAAGAGCAAATATTTATACTCCTATTAAAGCATAAATAGAAAGAATAAATACCTGATGTAAAAGGTACGTGCCATGACAGGGAAGACCTCCTGTGTGATCTACTACTGCTGGGATATAACTGCAAAACACAACACACGATGTATATAAAATCACAAATTGAGATGTCAGGTATATATATAAACTTATATATAGTTGACTTACTCTCCAGTGGGCTCCAGTTCACTGATCTCGAACCAGGCCAGCAGGTCATACTTGCTCACACACTGACCCAGGTTAGACTTGGTAATGGTGTTCAGTTTGGTGGCTGGCACTGCAAGGAGAGTAGAATATTAATAGGATGGAAATACTGTACACCATATGGCTGATGTATTTAAAATAAGCCTAATTTCTTTAGTAAAAAGGCCAGGTTCTATAAATATCCATAAAAAACGCTGAATCTGACAGATAAACAATATGAGCATGAGTCTCGTAATGGGAGAAAACACAAAGCAGTTTAAAGGAGGGTCATAATGTAGGCTTTGGAAAATCAGCCACTAGAAATTCTACACTACATCGGGGAAAATCAATACAGCCTAATTTGCTCCTAAAACTGCAGCTGAAGGGCGGCACTCCATTTCCTGCAGCCGTCTACTGTGTTTCTACAGTATGATGAGGTGGGAGACAATGGTGCTGGGGAAGCTGCCAGAAGCCTTATGATCAGAGACGGAAGAAAAACACTTGTGCAACTCGTGTTATTTGTGTAAAAAAAAGCTTCTTGAGGGAAGCTAGAAAGAACATCTGGAAAACACCTAACATGGTTTAATTAGCAGTACGCTTTCAAAGTAACACAAAAGGAAACACCAAGCAGCTGTCGTTGCAGTCTAGATCAACCAGGGAGAATGACACTTAAAAACACAGCAGCTCAAAGAAAAGCCTTTCTAGCTTATCTTCAGGATCAGGATTATCTACATTTAAAAGAACGTTCTCTGGGATTCTGTCATCGGGTGGGGATGAAGGGCGACACTAGAGTCACAGTACATTAAAGCACAGCACAAAGCCAATCACTATCGATCTACACTACTCTGCGCCTCTGAACCAACCGTTGTGTTTGCGCACTCTGAAAACGGGGCTGTAGGGTACAGGGAGGAAGGGGAAGTGGGACAGCTCATCTGCCCCTTCCTCCAGGCTGGCGACGGCCGTGGAGGCCAGTGCGTTGGCGTGCTCTGAGAGCGTGTCCAACATCTGGCCGTGCATGTACCCGCTCATCAGGTATCTGATCAACTCGATCTTACGTGTGTGGTCTGGGTGGATGACACCAGGTGAGAGTGGTGAAGATGAGGATTGAAACGAAAGAGACAAAGATGGAGTTAAATGTATGTGAGAAATGGAAAAGATGAAGCATGCAGTTGCCTCAAAAACTATTTGGATGCTTACAAATGTATGAATTTTAACAAAAATGTCTGCATAATAACACAATTGTATACATCAAAGTGGCATTTACTTTGAAGATAATAAATTCCACTTTGAATGGTATTCCATAGTTCTATATTGTATTAATGCCACTTTTAGGTTTTAGTTTATTAAGTTTTATTTTTCTGATAAAAAATGTACAGTAAATACTTATACAGTACATACATACATATATATACATACATGTATATATATATATATACACACATGTAGTTTCCATTTGGGAATGGATTTGGGGGGTTAGTTTCCATTAAATTTTTCTGGATTCCATTTTTATGATTAAATTAATTTGTATTAATCAAAATGCATGTCTAGCTAATTAAAATCATGAAACTTGAACAATTTGACATCCATTTATTAAAAGTTTAAGGCCCTATGAAATGTTTTATTTTTTTCAACCTTATGTTTTATTGTTACTAAATTCTGTGTTTTGAATGTCTAATTATCTGAAAGCATAAAAACAAGTTTAATTTATTCTTAAATAGCCCTGTTTTTTTCCTCAGAAATTCTGTGTTTTGTATATTGCATTTTTTAAGGCATAAAACATTTAATTTATCTTTTAATGAATGAAAATTAAACATTACATTTTTGGGAGAATAAAGGGGATTTAATATTACAATTAAAAACATTGAAGAAATATTGTTTGATTATTCCTTAAAAATAAGGTTTTAATAATTTTAGTAGTAGTCTATTACATACATTCTACTGAACAATAGAATGTGTGTAACGGTTGCCGTGAATACCTTTACATTTCTGTGTGCATATGATATGATGAGGATCGTTTTACTCAAATGAAACGGTCAAATGCTCATGAAGTGACTCTCAGAGCAGTTCTGGAGATGTTGTTCATGTATTTATGTCCTCATTAGTGAGACGGCAGACGTTAATATCACCGCAAGCGTCACGCACCCTTCTGTATGAGTAGTAAACAAACCCACGCGTCTGCACCATTCATTAACACAGGGACACACAGAATTTAATTTTGAGACTTAATATTTACAAAGACGATTAGGAGTGTGCTTACTTGTGTGTGCGCGTAAGTTTGTGTGTGTGTGTGTATTGGGGCTGAACTCTGCTGTGCGCGATACAGAGAGTGCGATCATGTAAAGTAGAGACAGAAATGACATGCTGTCGTGTAAATAAGATAAATAATATAAGGCTATTCATTTGCATAAAAGTAATAACAGAACAAGGTTTTGACCTGTTCTATAGGAAAGGTAACATTAAATGACTTCTGTTGGGATCTGGCGCTATAGAGAAAATAAAAACAATTAAATTAACTTGATCTTCAAGGGGGGCGGGGGGGCGCTACAATAGTGGTAGGGGAAACACTGTGTGTGTGTGTGTGTGTGTGTGTGTATATATATATATATATATATATATATAGATACTACTTCTGAATTTTTAAAAAGTATCAATGTTTTTACAAAAAAAATGTAGCACAAAACTTTTTCCATCATTGCTGCTAATAAGTTTTTTCTCTTGAGCACCAAATCAGCATTTTAGAATGATTTCTGAAGGATCATGTGACACAGGAGACTGGACTAATGCCTGCTGAAAATTCAGATTTGCTGTCACAGGAATAAACTATATTTTGAATAGCATTGTTATTGTTATAATATTTCACAATATTACAGTATTTTTGGTCAATGGAGTCTTGGTGAGTCTACTTAAGAGACTTAAAAATAAATCAACTGTACCAACCCCAAGCTTTTAAAAAATCTATTAGATATAATAAACAATATATATATTTATTATTAAAACAAATTATACAAATATTCCATATGCACAAAATAAAGAAACTCTAAATATAATGTTCAAAACTTTAGTAAAAATTGACACTTTTTAGCTGTCAAATGCCATTTAGACTATTTTGTTATCTTAAGCTTTACAAATCCTACCTTTTTAGGTGCTTATTACCGAGTGGCACGTGGAGACTCAAACCACTTTTTACAGCTTTTTGAATGAAATTTTTATGGCAGGTGTTAAAATAGTTTTTTTTTTACACTTGAATCTACAATCTATAAATCCCATAGAGCTCTACAGCTTTTCCCATTATCTCCAACTGAGCTGTAGCACCTCTAGATACATGTCGCGATATAAAAGACTGACAGCTCGGGGTGAAGATCAATACACCGTCAGGATTGATGACACTTCAAGGCTATACTTCAAGGTTGTTGTTTTTTTGGTCGCAAAGGGATATTTGTTCAAAAGAACAACAGTCTGGACAGGAACGGCTGACAGCTGCGTCTTTCAAACTGACTTGCTGCATAAATGAGATCCGGAGCCCTTTTGAGACGAGATAACCGTATCAAACGAAAGAGTTACAGATTACAGCATTATGAACTGCGAGGTAGTTCCTTGCTAATGAATCATGTAATGAATTACACTAATAATTAGAAGGGAGATAGAGGAGAATATAATCTCCAGGCGAGGATTATTCAAGGAATCTGCTTTATTATTACTAATGCAAAAGTAAGACCCTTCAAGCTGACTTAATGAACATGTGACGTTCTTTATGAAGACAAAAGAGATGTAATTTTGTATTATATAGTAGTTGCCATCATACCTGGTTTAGACAAAGGCATAGGTGGGGGGTAGTACTTTCTGGAAGGCTGAGAAGGGCTATGAGAGAAGCAAAATATCAATTAGACAAGTAAAAATGTAATATAATAATCTTAATCAATCTGTATGCCAATATAATCAGTCCACCAAGGGCATAATAAGAACATTTATTTCCTGCTATGTTTTTTACAACAATTAAGATATACTATAGAACAACTATTACAATACAATAATATGTTTCAGTTACTTATTTTATTAATATATTCACTGTAATAATTTAATGTAATATTCCAGGCTAAATTCAAATCAAGCTCCATCAACATGTCCATAACAAAGGGAAAAAATATTGACTATTAAAATAAATAAGAAAATGTGTTGACAGAACTTACATTGGACATTTTACATTTGAAAAGCTTTCTTTTTATTTAATTGAGTTAAATTAATTTTGTTAATGCCATATCTACGTCAAAGACTATTTCATGTCAAAACTGAATAATTTAAAAGTACAATGAAGTGTTATTGTTAACTAAAACTAAATCTTTCAATCAATTTTGGTAATTGAAATAAAGCTGAATTATATATAAATATCAGATGAAAAATTGTAATTTTAAAGAATTAGAAATGTTGCAAAGTACTAAAACCAAGACTGAAACAAAAATAAACATTACAGCACTATAAAAGATGTTTCAATTTCATATTTGACTATTGTAAAATTAAATATAATCTGTAACTTAAAAATACAATCGACCCTTAATGTCACTTTAAATTCATCCTTAAAGGGATAGTTCACCCAAAAATGAAAATCCTGTCATCACTTACTCCCCCTCAAGTAGTTCCAAACCTGTATAAATGTCTTTGTTCTGCCGAGCACAAAGGAAGATATTCTGAAGAAAGTTTGTAACCAGGCTGTTTTGAGGCACCGTTGACTTCCATAGTAGGAAAATAAATACTATGAAAGTCAATGGTGCCCCAGAACTGCTCCGTCTCCCACATTCTTCAGAATATCTTCCTTTCTGTTCAGCAGAACAAAGACATTCATACAGGTTTGGAACTACATGAGGGTGAGTAAATGATTTTTGGGTGAACGATCCCTTTAAAGTTACCCTTAAGGTGATTATGGCCCTGAAATACACTCAAAATATTGAATGATTTCAAGCTAAAAATATGATTATGTTAATCAAATGTGTGATACTGGACAACAGGTTGTTACCTGACAACTTCCTGTCCATGAAAATGCAGTGGGTGCTGTTGGTAATGGCCAAACACTTCAAACACGATTGGCTTGGTCTTTATGTACTCAATAAAAGACTCTGTCACCTCCACTGAGATCTGGATGTGAAAACCAGATAAATAAGTTGACAACGCATGCATATTTGCCAAACAATGTGTAAAAATGAGGAATAATTCTGTATACACAGCTAGCCTGATGAAATACTTCAATGAGAACAACTCTGGATCGGCTATGCCACCATAATGTTCAATTTCCTCCTCAAAACCTTGTCTCTCTCACTGCTTTCAACACTTACATTCTGTACGTGGTAAAAGCCCAGCGGGGCACCTTTGCCTGTGTTCTTCAGCGGCTCTGTGCTGAACGCCTCATCGTGACGATGGAGGAAACTGTTGGCAGCATGAGACAGGATTACTGAGAGAAGCGTGACTGTGCGATTGCGTGATTTATGTGGAGGTGTGTGTGTGCTCTGTTTGAATAAAGACCAATGAGACAGGAAAGAAGGGTTGCCATAGAGACAGGCTGACTCACTTGAATTGGCAGAAGATATCTGCGTACTCGGGCAGGATGCTGCTCGCCTGCAGAACAGTGACGCGGAAAGTGAAAATACTGCCCACTTCCAGATGCTCTGCCAAGCCGTCACCCAGTTTTGTGTCCACGTTCCCAAGCTTCAAGTCTTTTAGACATAAAACACATGTACAAATATGCATAACATTAGTTTTTACAAATGGTTAAAGTAAAATTGTTGATGTTGGTTGATTTTCTTGGGCATGTCTTGTATGTATTCCTAGTCATCTATATCAAACACTTTTATATAGAAATCAGTTACATTAACTTTTTATATTAAGCTATTTATCACAACTATTAGAGGGTGTTTCTGGCAAACTGGACCAGCTTGATAGTTATTTAATATTATCTGACATTTTTAATAAACAGAGTCTATAAATCTGTTTCCATTGACTTCTTTTATTGACCTTCTAGAAGAATCAGTTTAGTCCCAAAGCTTTTGTTTCACTGAGGCTTTGTAAATCAAACGCGACATAGCAAAACACAACAGCATCGTCTGGATGCGTAAGCATTTCTTTTCACTCGGACTGAACGGCTTTGTTCAGAACTCAAGGGCTGCCAGCTGGACTATGCATGTACACTCACCCATGTCATTTATTCTGTTCATTTCTTCTGAAGGGGTGATGACCTCCGAACTCTGACCTTGACCTTCCACAAAACGCAGCTCTTCCAAAGAGAGGCCAGACCGGGTCATGACCACGGAGGAGAAATCACTCTGGATGGTGAAAGAGTAAAAGTGAGAAAAAAGAAAGGAAATAAAATACAAAGGCAGCGATCACAAAAATGACCACCAACAACTCACACCTTGTAGAAACTAGTGCAAATGTCAAACTAGAGGAAACATTGTGCTGGGGAATAACTAGTTACATGTAACAGTATTACAATTCAATTGCAAAATAAATGTAACCTGTTACAGTTACTGATAATTTTTTCAATTAAATTACAGTTACTTATGAAAATGTTAAGGATTACAAAGAGGTTATATCGGAATATTTTCACACACTTTAAAATATGAGACACCAATGGTTCAGGAATTTAGGACAGAATAAGACACGTTTAGTTGATAACAGTTTTATTTCCTATTTGGGCTTATGCACTTTTCTTTTTGTTACTGTTTTTTTCCCCATGGCATTGTTAGATGCCCGCGTTTCCTGTTATAGCTATGCAACGGCTCAATTTAAAAAACAATATCATAGCTACTAAACTATATTATGTTATGATTTTAAAATCTGTATTTAACCTCAGAATGATCTCAAAGTAAAAAGAGGTGCTAAAGTCTGATTTTGTGGTGACTGTGCTTTAAAATTAAATGATTATAATCTTAATTCAAGTGATGAAGGATTCTGAAAGTCTGACAGTAATCAGCGTTGAGTACTGCTGTAAGGTTAAACCTGCCTGCTTGAAATGTTTGAAAACAATTAACAGTTTAAAACTTAAGAAAAACATAAATTGAAATTTAGAAAAGTAATCAAAAAGTAATCAATTACATTACTTTAAAAAATAATTAAAACTATTTATTACACAGGGTAACTTGTAATCTGTAACCTATTACATTTCCAAAGACTTCCCAACACTAAATATACATATACACAAGATTTGTTTTCTTAAATGTTGCCATGTATACATTTACTCATGTTAAAATAACAGGAAAACTGAGGAGGAAAAACTCTCAAATGCTGGATTGGCTTGTACCTTTTTAAAATAGTCATTGTCGAAAGAAATCTTAGCAGTGCCCGACTGACGCACACCAGATCCATAATCAGGAGCCTCTTCGTCAGCTACACAAACACAAATACCAAAGAAAAAGGACACGAGTTCCAAAGATCAGTTGAAAAACAACTTAAGGGACAGAATGCTTATAAAGCACATCAGATTGATATCAGCTGTGCTTAATTCAATCTGAGCAGAGTCTTAATTAATTCATTAATATAGAGCAGCGCTCACTCACCAGCAATGGCTTGGACCCCCACTCGCAAGAATCCTCGCACTTCTCCTTTCTCTGTTACTATAGCGACACGGTGCACCAGAGGCACAGGATACAGCAGGTTACTCAGGTACACGAAGGCTCTGGAGGAAAAAGAACCACAATTATAGTACTGCCCTGAGAACCGTCGCCGCCTGACTGTCTCATGCACACACAACATGTACCAAGAACCATATGTTTTAGTATGGCGGGTACAGACAGCCGAGCAGTTACACAGTGACTTCCTTTCACTGCAGGGCCATGGGTTCATCTCCATTACCCTGATTAACACCATCAGAGAATAATGGGTATGATGTGTCAGACACTTTTACTAAGAGCTGACGCAAACAAAACACAGCACTAAATAACAAAAGACAATCAGTCAATTTGAAAGTGCATGGCATAGAAAAAGAAGGGAAACCAAATAAGAGATTGCATTAGAATATGTTATATTTTCAGAGGCTAGGGGGCACACACTGTCTGAATTTCAGGAGCTGTTCGCAGTCAGAGAGCTCCTCCTCCTCCCCCACAGGCAGCCTCAAGGCCAAGATGGAGGAGAGCTATCACTGTAGCGCATCAGTGAAGTCACAATGACGCAGACCCATTTACGCCTCTGCATCGATCCAGACTATGTTACTCTCTCCTCCTCCATCCTTCTCGCTTGAACAGCTGACTGATAAATAATAGCTCTTAAGTACACTGAATGACAATAAATGTTAAAGGGAAAAAAGAATACAGACAAAATTAAATAAAAGCATTAAATAAACACAATTTAATATACAAGAACAATAAATGATTAAGTTAACAAAAATAAAGAAACTGGGGCTGTAAATCAACGTTAATGTGTTAACAGATGGGATTAATACAACATATTGTTTCAATGTTATTTTTTAAAAGCGTTTAGATATATTTTTTTGTCTAACTGATCTGAGCATTCCAAGTGTCTGTGTCTTATACACATAAACAAACATTTAAAATAGTCCTTAGCAAAGCATTTGTTTCTCAGTCAAAGGAGAAAGACCATAGGGGAAACATCCAGAATGGGATGTTTAACTAAATTAATTTGCCTTCTTGCATGTTGAAACTTAATTCCCATCGAGGCTAAGTGCAATAATAACCCAGAAGTAAAACACTGTCATTCATAAAAATGTTAATGTGAACACCAACAGAGAACAAATGCAGCAGGCCGGTGGCTAAAAATCTGCAAATGTAAGATTAAGTCCATAAAGTGCTGTGAACATGGGTTTATTATTGCATTTTATTATTATTACATTTGCGTATTTATGTATTAGCAGTGCATTCTGATAAGTTTTCTTGTCTAAAAAAGGAAATGAATGCTAACCATAACACATTTTAATCGATTTACAGCCCGATTAAAATAAATACAATGGATGAAAACAAACACAAATGTGTACTAATGTTAAACCAAAGCAGACAGATGGAGGTTACATGTAGGCTGTGGAGAACTGGAGGAGGAATCTGGTATAGCCGTGTGAGCCGTTTTGATGATCTGATGACTAGAAAATTTATTCATTTGTACTGTCTCTAAATTATCTTTAGATCATCAACAGCTGCACACTGAGCCACACAACAGTCTCCATTTCTCTTTGTCATTCATTCTTTCCAGCCCTCATTTTTCAGGTTTTTCAGCAGTGGCCACCACCAACCTGCCCACCAGGATGAACCATGGGGAACGGTCATAGAAGGGGTCCTGCCCATCGCTGAAGATGTCAGAGCCTTCCTCGGTCCCAGCGTCTGAGCTGGTGTCGTCCACAAAAGCCTCGTCATCCATGAAGTCCTCCATCTCGCTCTGCCGTTCATCGGCCAGCTCAGTGATCTCAGAATCAGAGGTGGAGAATGTGGGCGAGGGAGTGCGGTCGGCCAGACGCTCGTTCACACAGCCGTGAAAAATAGGTGAGCTAAAAAAAGGTACGTGGGTAGGATGCAGGCACAAGCAAGAGTTTACAGGATTATTTAAATGACCCACATTTAAGGGCCATGGCTATACAATAGAAAAAAATAAACATAGCACATACGTGAATAATTATTTGCGATTTTTTACTTAATGTGGTAAGTTTTTACATTTGACAGAAGACATCATAGAAACTGTTCTAATCTTGACTATGGAAATAAAACATGGACAAAAATCACAAAAAGAATGCATAATATACACAGAAGAACAAAAACAATCTACATGTGAAATGAACGTTTAAAATAATGACAAATGGAAGAAAACGGCACATTGCATAAATAAACACTACACCAGCATACAGCAAAACACAAGCACATAATGATTGGGAAAACAATGCAAAACAAACAAACACAAATCATGTGAATAAAAAGGGTGACTTAAATATGAAGAGGAAACTAACAGTGTTAATGACTAAACAAAGATGTCATGAATGATTTATGGGCTCCCTCTTTCAACGAGGGAGCATTTCTTTACAAACAAACAAAACAAAAATTCTCACACACTTGCACCCCGTTTTAAACACACAAAAAATGCAAAATGTTTGTGAAGAATTAAACCTGATTTCACAGTATTTAAAACCACATGACATAATGATTTCTGTTTAACATGCTCGATCATTTCTCAAGTCATGAAACAAGGTTAGGTGATTAGCATACCTCCCAACCAGCTTGAACCAATGGAAGCGGTCATAGAACGGGTCATTGCGGTCAAAGCACCCTCCATATCCTCACTCGGATTGGACGAGGCCATCTCGCCTGCACGGTCATACATCTCTCGCATCTGGTCCAGCCTCTGCCTGTAAGAGCATGAAAGTTAAGTCACATATTGATCTCACATCACTAAATCAACTACACAATGTTACAATTGCTGCATTTAAGACATTTTCAACTGGTTATTACTTTATTTATATATAAACGAGGTAATTTCAGTATTCAGAGGTGCTTGTCTGTGATGTTATTGTCGCCAACATAGACAATGTGTTTTTGTACTACTATCCAAGAGGAAATTCAGGGCCAATCGTTTTATTTCGTTCTTTTTTTAAACACCAAGTGTCAATTTAATTTTTGACAATCTTGACAAAGAGGAATTACAATAATTTGAAAAATATTTTCTGACCACTGTAATAGGGCTCTTATTTGACACTTGGCACAGCAATGAGAATTTGACACAATGGAGACTTTTTTTCAGAGTACCACTTAAAATTAACAATTTCAATAAAAATACACAGGTTCAACTGTTAAAATAGGGCATTTTGAATATCATGTTGATTGTCATGTTGGGATATGGACATGTGACTGGCCACATGAGACGCAGACTTCTGAGTTGCTTGAATGACAGAACTCCTTTGTTCCCAGTTAATTAATTTGCATTCGAACACAAGTTTTGTGAGAAGCCATGCAAATGTTCTGTTATAAATGTCACCCTGATCAATTATAGCTGACAAATAGCACTTTAAACTCCATTTGAAGTTAAATAAATAAAATAAATGAATAAGAACATTTAAAAGAGCTTTGGGACTTCTAAATGGAATGGTTCCAAATAATAATTGCACAAGAAATACAAGTAAAACTCTGTAGATCACAGACTGGGAGGCTTACTTGAGTTTCTCCAGGGACCAATAGTGAGTGGCTCCATTCTTCAGGTCCTGAACCTCCACAGCCACCACTGTTCGAGGGAAAGGCCTGGTGTCACGCTCTTTCTCTGGTTCTGGAGGCAGCAGCTCCGGGGGCAGCGGAGAGTAGAAGGTGTCTGTGAGTAAGACAAACTGGAACTGGACCTAAAAATAGATCAGGTAAATGAGACCTATAGGCATAAACAAGGATGAATGATGTGAGTTGATGACTGAAATATTGTAGGTTCAAACAATTTTGGAAACTGAAGTAATGTAACAAAGCTGAATACAGCATAAGATTTCCACACGCTAATGAAAAACCAATTAAAAATCACCTTTGGCCCCACTGAAGCTATAAATGCAAAGTAAGAGCGCATTATAAATCATAATAAAAAAATTGTATCTCAAGGCTGAACAGCAGGGGTCTTCATGAGGTTATACACATATGAACTGAAAAAAAGAGGCATAAGTAAAAGTGAAGCAAGTGACAGAAATAGAACAGATGAAACGGTTTATGCTTTTTGACATTAATGAGACAACTGTTGATAGCTGACACATGGGTAATGAGCAAAGCAACTGGGATCGGTCTTGAGAATATGTAAATATAGCAGAACTTACTGGTAAACTGCCATCGCTATGAAAAACTCAGTCATACGCTGTTTTACATCATGTTGTGGCAGTAAAAAAAACTGACCATGCACTAGACTTTCCTTTTTTCAGGGTTTCACACTGGGTGATGTTAAAAACAGTTCAATGTTTTGATGACTGACAAATGTTTTCTGCACCTTTTTCTTGAGCTCCACACTGATGGCATTGGCTTCTTTGAGGTATACAGCATTGCCCCACAGTTGGTCTCTGAGAGAGGTGAACTGGTGGTATCTCCACTTCCTGAAAGCCCACTGGGCCAGCTCATACTCATGCTGGGTCCAGGGCACTGCAACAATACAGGCACAACATTCAAACATGGCAAGGGAGGGATATACTGTAGCTGGTTGTGATTTTGCCAAGCAGGATGTCCTTATTGTTCCTAGAACAACATTCAATCAGTCAGACTATAAGGATAGAGAAAGGTGCAGGGGTTTATCGGTCTGTTATCTATGTTCCTCTGATTGTTGGGTGGTTTTGGTTGGGTTGAGGTTATGGTTGAGTTAGGACAGGAATGTGATTCAAATGATGTTGATTTAGGAACATGTCCTACTTACGCAATGTCCCAGTACAATGCCTATAAACCTCTATTGCAAAAAAACAGAGTAGCTCAACGCCTGATTCTGATTTATTTAGATTTTAGCATTTAAAATACATTACCTTCATCTTCTTCCTCTTCTTCTTCCTCTTCATCTGGAGTCTCTGCAGCCAGTGAGCATGTCTCTACCTGTTTCTGCAGCTCTTGCAGTTTACTCTCATATACCTTTGAGAAGGTTTGACGAAGAGAAACACGACACAATCTTATCAGCATGACAAACACTGACTGAACCTTAGAGAGATGAAGCTTCAAGAGGATGGTTACACTGTAGCTTTATCAATTGTGTGCTAATGACAATGGAATGGTAATTACACTTTTTGAATTACTTTGACTGAAGTTAAACTAAACAGCACTAATTTTGCACACAGAAATAGATAATGAAGACAATGTTGCTATGCAGCTTCTAGGGTTGCTAGGGCATTGTGAGGTGGCTCAAATAGAAAAAGCTCACCTCCAAGTCTCTTCTCCCTAGATATATTGCACATCCTTCTATGTGATTGCATAGCACAAAAGGTGCAGGATGAGTTACATGCTTTTTTATACTTTAGATTTGAACAAACCCATAACTTAAATATATGCGATTATAATATCTAAAATTTGATGCACTTTTAATTTTGATGTTATGCCATGAGGAGAACATTTCTGATAGCATCCAAGACATGAAACCCATCCTGCATCCTTCCAGCAATTTTGAAAATGAAACAAATCAAGGTATGTTCTTCACTGCCACATCTACTGAAGCAAAAAAATTAAATGGCACCAAGACGTCTAGGCATTTCACTACCAAAATACAACTGACATTTACAATACATTTAAATAGTCATAAAAAATTATCAGGTAGAACAGACCGTGCATTGTAAAAGAGAGGTATTTTGCATGCCGTTTCACTAAAATGTGGATATTTGTATCATTTTCCAGACATTTAAACAGATTTTACTGGTCCAACATTGTTTTAAAACAAATGAGAATGTTCTGTTTGTAAATTCAATGTCAAAACAGCTGTAAATCTTCTTGCACTAGATGAATAATATAATCGCTCTGGATTTAAAGTCGGACTCATGTTATATTTAACTTCAGACTTATTTCCCAACACTGACTAATGGCTGCCTGCTGTCAAGGTTCAAGGTTCAAGGTTTCTTTATTTGTCACATGATAAATTATACAGGGTATAATCAAAAGTGAAATGTAGTTCAAATCAGGTCCGCTCAGTGGACAGTGCAAAGAATTAAAAAAAAAAGAAAATATATATATAAAAAATAAACAAAGTCAAAATTAAATTATATAAAAGTAACACCACAAGAGTATATATCTATATATATAGGTAAAAAAAGAAATAAGAAGTAAAATGTGCAATAGAATAAAGAAAAAGTGCAAAACAGTAAAACAGTAAGATGTGCAAAACAAATTGGATGTGCAAAAACAGTATATGGGACTTAATAAATATTAGTATAAACAGGAGGGATGAGAGGGATGTGCAACGGTTGTACTGGGTATGCACACATAGCGGCAATATGGATGATGAGAATATGAATGTTTTGTTATTTTTTACAGATAATAATGAGTCTAGTGAAAGTTTATGGAACAGAGTTTGTGTTAAGGAGCCTGATGGCCTGAGGGAAGAAGCTCTTCCTCAGTCTCTCTGTCTTTGCCATCAAGCTCCTGTAGCGCCTGCCAGATGGCAGTAAACGGAAAAGATGGTTACCGGGTGGTTTGAGTCTTTGGTGATTTTAGCAGCTCTGCTTCTGCAGCGTTTGAGGTAGATGCCCTGCAGAGAGGGGAGTGTAGATCCCGAGATGCGCTCAGCTAAGCGCACAACTCTCTGTAGAGCTTTGCAGTCCTGGTTTGTGGCATTATTATACCACACTGAGATGCACTGAGTCAGTACACTTTCTATGGCCCCTGAATAGAAAGTTTTCAGGATAGCTGGAGAGACCGCCTAAGGCGGTATGACCGACTGTCATACCGCCTAAGCGCTGTAATATGATAAAATGGTAAATCTACTAATAAATATTTTACAATTATTTAAATGTGATTGCTATCAAGTATGTTTTTTTATTAGTGATGTCAATCGATAAAAACAAAAACAAATGAATCGCACATTTTTCTGAAATTAATCACGATTAATCCCACCTAGCATTAAAGTTTTTAAATATACTTTTATATTGCAATAATTTCACATTCAATCTTCAAATTAATGCACAAATAACAAAGACAGTATATTTTTTATATTTGTTGAATGTCATCTTTTTTATGACTGAAGGCCAGTATAACTGATACCAATTAATACTGATTTCCCTATAAAAACAATGTCCCCCTAATATTTAACCATTGACTATAGCCATTCAACTTTACATTTTAATTAAGTGCTATCAATTTTTACTTTTATTAGACTTTAAAAATAACTTCTAATTTAAGTGAACTTTAATCAATCTTCACATAAACCCATTATAATAAATGTCATATTTAGCTACCTGTGCCCCTCAGCAGAAATGTAAATACATTTAATAAAGTTATCAAACATAAAATTCTAAACTAAATACAGATGAATACTTGAAGCTATAAAAGTTATTGATTTCCTTCATTCTTTGATTAACAGACATCACAACAGCTGGTTATTAGGTTGTTTTGGCTGCTATTTATTTAAGAGCTGTTGCTGCTATACCTTTTCTGACCCATTTCAGTTCGGACTCATTTCAGTCTCTACTTATGAACTGACGAGTTGAATCAGGTGTGTTAGATCAGGGAGAAAGTGTTGGGCTGCTCCGGGACCGTTTTGAAAAAACAAAAAATCAGAGACATGATCTCAATGTAACTCATATATAACATATTACATGCATGTACAGTTTTGAGGCAGCTTTAATTGCCTTTTTGGTAACTTCATGTCTTAACTGACCACGACATTGCATGCTCGTAGTTTATTTCGCGCTTTGATATGAAAAGATAAAGGCTACAGCGTGAGCACTACTACTACTACCAATACTATGAGCACAGGACCGTTTCCACGCTTGTTTTACTTGCGCTGAAGTGAAGTGGAAGTGCGTGAACCAGATCTGAAACGTCTCCAGTTTGATGTGGTCGTAAAGATTAGCCACGAATGAATAAATGCACTCCTTATCAAGAAAAAGAGAGACCGAAGTAGCAGCTATGAGTGGGGTGGCCAACCCTAGCCCCGGCGTTAAATAATTGTAACGCGTTAAACTGAAAAATATAATCGCTTGCGTTAAACGCGCTAATATTGACAGCACTAGTTTGTATAGATAAAGACATTTGGCTCAGAGTGTCGTCAGTACATTTCAAACTTGTCCACTTTATTTCAGTCATTGTTTGAAATTTTGATATATTTAGCACAGTTCAATGTAATAGCAATATTAGTAAACCATCAACACATTTTTGAGAATTTAAGATCATAGGTTGCACAAAAATGCGCCCCCCCCTCCCCAAACAACACATTATAATACAGGGCCTTTTGGAGGCACTTGATATCACCATTGCATATAGATAAACACTGAAAAGACAAGTGATATACCTTTAAAAAGGGTAAAAATACATTGTCCATTTGTCTTTATACATTTCCTTAGCTCCTCTTGTGGTAGTTAAGAGTAGCTGGCAGCACCGTACATTGATGCTAGTATAACATTATTTATTGGAGGAGGGAAATGGCATGTCTAGATAGCAGATGAAAATAAAGATAATCGAGGAGTGACTTGAAAGGTTAAGTGTGCAATTTTTACTGCACTAAACAGATTTTCAAAAAATAATGACTCCACTTATCTGTCATTGGACAGAAATACAGACAGACCCACCCCCAAACTGATATCACTGGTTGAACCAATGTTGCTGTGTCTGGATTTACACTCGTCAAATGATAAAATTATATTTAAAAAAGAGCTAAATTTAAACTAGAGCCCTGCATCTTTATTTATCCAGTTTCTTGATTTTACCTTTTGAAGAGAAAATAATTGTGTTTTATACAAGTATGCATAGCTATATAAAAACACCAGGGTTTCAATAGAAATAAGGCAGTATTTCTGGCAACAAAAGCATTCAAGTTCTTCATGCATATGAAGCAGTGCTAAAGCCTGGACTTTTGACCTAGTTGGCTAACGCTTGGCTCTGGCCAGAAGAGATGGCAAGAAGAGGATTTCAGAACATGTGCTTTGGTAATACGCAGCTGGTAATGGGTCACACTTGGGTGCTGAGGCGCACTAGTGCATAATTACATCAAGGCTTAAGCAGGGAAATGACAGTGGCTTAAGTGTAAGGAAGCACAACTACATTAACCCTACGTGAACATAATTACGGTGTTAAAAAACAATGGTAAATTTAATCTAGTGCTCAGTGGCATTACATATAAAGGTTGTGAATTCAAGTGAGACTAAACCAGAAAAAAACAAATGCAGCGCAGCATGCACCTGTCCAGCTAATTTGATTAGGCTTTTAAGGGTTTTCCTTCCCTAAAAACATGCAACAACTTACAAAAGGAGCCTTGAAAACCATGGAAACAGCCCTGTTAGAGGTCCCTTCCATGAGAAGTCTCTGGTGCTTTCTGTGGGCGCGCTTGCCACACAGCGGACACCCAAAAATAAATGCGATTCTAATCATGTTAAGATTGAGGAGAAAAGCAGAGTGTTCTAGAACACTGACTCCATCCCGTGGGAACAGCCTGCCCCCCTATTGAAGATCAGAGTGCAACAGACAGTTTAGAGGAACAATAGATGCAACGCATTCTCTGAAGCCGTTCTTTTACTGCATTTCACAAAAAGCATTGCCTCTTTGGATATGGATGTTTAGTGCAGAGTGGTTTGTACTCAAAATAAGGCAGAACCAAACTTATTAAAAACAAAGAGGCAGTTATTTTGATGAAAAATAAACTGTTCTTACCTAATTTAGAGATGGTGTCTTTAACTTTCAGATTAAAAGATTGATGCAAAATCATTCTTTTTTTCTTCATATATTGCTATTACTTATTTTTAGGTGCCAAGTACAAGAAAATAAATGCAATGTTAAGGACACAGTGAGTCAATAAGGCACTTCAAATTGTAAAAGCACTCCTTCAATAATCTTTAGCATAATATTTTACTTATCTATATAATGCAGCTAGAAAAAGGCCTTTGCTTCCACCTTTAATATTTAAACTATTTAATAGGGAATCCCAATGCTAGGGTCCAAAAATTCATGAAATAAAACAATTTGCACAAAATGTAACTGTAAAATGTATCTCTGGCATTCGTTTAGAAACATTCAAGAAGATAAAAGGTTGGCTATTAACCTTCCAGCATTTAGTGAACATATCATCCATGCATCCTGAATGAACACATATGACTGAATTGTAAATGATAAAACTCAAAATTCAAGTAATGTTTCAAGGTTCTCACTGGACAGTATGAAATATTGCAGTGTAGTGGTTGTGTTCAATTCTGATTCAGACCGTCAAGACCAGCAGCGAAACAATGGTAAACTGAGGCAAATCAGTGTAAAGTACTTCTCAATTCCATAATGGCATACTAAAGTTTAAAAAAGTTAATACTACAGTCAAGAACTAAAGGGTGTCTCTCTCAAAACTCATAGCTCCCAATACTTTATTGCAAAAACAATGCTTGGTTAATTAATCAAAGCTCAAGAACACTGTTCTCTCTATTCTTGTGTCTTGGACACCTTTAACCATGAGACTTATTGCTAGACTTTTAACCCATATGCATAACTAACATATGGGGGATCAAATTATTGATTCAAGGTGCTTATGTGGTATTTTCCATTGCAAATTGAATCTACAAATGACAACAAGAACTTTCAATCATTTAAAACAAGTGCCACATAACAGTTGGACTTGATGGGGACAAGCTGTCCAATGCTGTGATGAGTCTGTGATGTGTGATTTATAGCGTTAACTAGTTCTGTACATGAACCTATGCCCTACTTCCAATGTCACACTGTGGTTTCTCGACTGCCCTTCAAATTGGGGGCAGACATTTGCCTACGCATACGGGGTGGTGTGTAAAAATTGTTGGGATGGCTCGGCTGCTGATTAGGTGGATACTGCTGGTAGGTATTGCTGGCATCAGTATTGTAATAACAGAACTGTGGGTACTGTTGTTGAGGATAATGATGCTGGTTTTGGTTGTAGCGTGGCTGGTAATAGGCCTGTTGGGGGTGAGGGGGCTTCCTGTTCCCAGAATTGAGAGACTCCGTAGAGTCCGAGGCACGCTGGCTGCTGTTGAAGGAGTTACTACGGCCTCGTTCATGGAGTTTGTGGCTTTGATTGTATCTATGACTCAGGCCTTGCTCTAAATCTTTGCTTCTACGTTGACCCATGGGACTAGGAAGAGTAGGGTAGGTGTGGATGATGGGCACCACTTGTTCTCTGGGCTCTGCAGCTTCCACTTCGCCGTCTTCCTCTTCCTGGACTGCTTCTTTGGGAACTTTCAACTCGATCACCTGTTCATCTGTGATAATGATATGAGTGCCAGGGGTCCAGGAGTTGCGATGTTTGGGGTTACTCTTGAAGGGGAAGCGTAGCTTGCGGTCTTCAGGTGGGATGAAGCGGTGAGGTCCACTTTGTCTCCGGAGCTGCTTGGAAATCTCCTGTTGCTGGAGGTTCTTGAGGCGTACCTGCTCTTGTCGCATCCAACGCATGCGTCCACGTCGGATCGAAGAATCATCATCCATCATTGTAGACACCTGCATGTCCGACTGTTCACCGTTGGGTTTCTCCTCAAGAGCTTTACCCTCAATGGAACTGTGGGCTCTCATGGATGCACTGCGAGCGTTTTTCTCCTGAGACTCGTTGGAAATGAGTGGAATCACTTGCTCCATCTTCAACATCTTATTCCGGAGAGCTCTAATCTCTTCATCCTTCGTGTTGTTCTGCTTTTTCACCTCTTGCAGTATGTCTTCCAGTTTGTCAATGTGCACTTTTAGGTCACCCATGTCAGTTATACCTCGCCCGTTGGTTATGACATCCTCGATTCGTTCATCCCCGACCCCTACAGTGTCCCAGACATCTCGAGCCACAGCTCTCCAAGAATCGCGTTCATTCGGGTCTTTCTTGTTGTAGGTAGCACAAAGCTCTTTCATTTTTACTATGGCCAGAGCCTCAATCTCTTGACGGGTGTGATGGAAATCATTCAGAGCCACCTCATAGCAAATTTCTTTGACTGCCTGGATCTTCAGATCAGAGATAGTCACCCATTTGGAGTCCTTTGTAAGGCGACGATGCTGAGGGATCTGGTACATTTTGACAGGCTCTCGTCTTTTACCGCTGCTGGGTAAGCCACATTTTTTGACTATGGTTTGGAGCTTGCTGGGAGGAAGTTTCTCCCGAAGTGAAGTGATGAGTCTCCAGCTCTCCTCGCATGACCTCTTATCAGAGTCGTCGCCACTATCAGAGTCTCCATCCTTGAAGGAACAGAACAGGAAACAAACCAAAGGGTGCGAAAAGCAAAATGGGAAAATTAAAATGGGATATTGAAATCAAGAATGGACAGTGTTGTGATATGCAAAATGGGAACAGCTAAATTAAATGATGATTTGCGAAATGAGATTATAATGAAAGCAGAAGCACTGCTACTGGTTTGTTTAACAATGGAAGCTTACATTAAATTTATACATGTACATTTCTGAAGTATTTGTTTTTGACTATACACATCAGATACACGGGATTTCCTTATTACATATGTGAAACTTTCTCGAGATTTAAAAACCTTGAGAAAACAATATAATATTTAAGCGCATAATATAAAATTGATTAATTAAGCTGAGAAAAATAATGACAATTTCTAACAGCAGGAAAAGCCAAAAGCTAATTTTTGCAGACTGCAAGTCGACTTCAGATATGACAATTTTAGAGAGGATTATGTACTCGCAGATGTATTTGACAACGCTTACTGTTATTTTTATTTATTTATAGAGTGTAGATACAAATTCAAAAATGACCATTATTCCCAAATTGCATATCAAAAGTAAATGCAAGGCATGACTTTCATGATTATGAGAAAAATGTCAACAAAAAGGGGATAGATGTTGCTTGATCTGCTGTTTTTGCTGTTGCGCTGGTTTCTTTCTTTTTTGTCAAGTTTAAATTCATGACATCCTCTTCAATTAGAGCTCTTGAAAGTCGCACCCCAAACATGCTTTAGTGGCATGCAGTAAAGCCTGACGTTTTGCTTCAATCCGTCATATGAAGTCCTTGATAGAGAAGATTTGGTTTTAGACTTTTTCTAGCTCTAGCAGTGGGTTAGACTCTTGCGTGTTTATTACAGGTCAGCACAGAGAAGAAAAAAGAGAAAGGACAGGCTCTGAGGAGGTTAAAAGCATCGATTTCATCCACTACAGTTAAGAGGTTAGTTGAGAGAAAATGCAGTTTCTCATTTTCCAGGTCAAGTAAAACATGGACAATACAAAAATCACAGTCAAATAACAAAGGAGACAGCCAATGACCATGTAATCGTGGTTGTGTAATCAGTGCAGTGTACGATATCGGTGTCGTTCTGTGTATGAGATTATATGAATGAGACCATCGGAGCATTGGAGAGCTTGTCATCATTGATTAAGACCCCCAGCATGGATAGCTGTGTTATAGCATGCCCTCTGTGCCTGGCCAGACACAGGTGTGTAGAACTCAAGGCTACAGATGTCAATGAGAAACCACATTGTCACTAGCCTTCATCAACTACAGCAGAAATCATGGGTTATGGCAACAATGCATTGGAAATATCAGCAATTGCATTGAGAAAACCAACAAACTCAGACGAAACAAAATCTATTTGGGTAAATCAAACGCTGACTCAAGCTTGACCAGCTTAACAACAATACTCAGCAACAAATAATAAATTAGGTACTAAGTACCCAGTAAATTAATCTGTTAAACATGCTACAAAAACAAACCATGCAAAAGCAGCATACAGAATAAACCAAAGAAAAGATTTCCAATTTAATTTAAAGACCCCATGAAAAAATGGTAACGGGCAATAGTTTGATGTCAACTCTATGATGATTTCCAGATATGATGATTATTGTGAAAGTATTATTTTCTTAACTAACTAAAAAAAAAAAAACAATTACAAATATTTGCATTTTATTTTTTAAATAAACATTTGCATTTATACTGTGTGAAAAATATTAAAAGTAAGTGTCATATAGACAAAATGTTGTTTGTTGTTTTAAAATTAAACAACTGGCTCATATATGGTAACTAGGTAAAAGAAAAAAACTTCTTAAAATATTATATAACTTTTTTGTACTTTATATAAAACTATGTTGACGACGGTGGATCTTTTTCTGTCCATTTTCAAAATATTACATAAAACATTTAATCACATTAAGACATTTAATACATATTTTAAGTTAAATGACAGCTATAAATCATAGAATTGTCAAATCTCAACAAAAAAATCTCCCATTTTTATTCATGGAGTCTTTAACTGGTACATGGCAAACCAATGCCTTACACGACAATGTAATATTCATAAAAACACTGATTACTAATTAAAAGCCGAATTGGTATTTATCTGCTGATGCTCTTTTGCAAAGTTACATCTCAAATCTATGAGAGAAAAGTGAAAATGTGAATAAGAAAATCTTGCTAATTCTTGCTTTATCAAACTGAATATGTAAATCAGTCCATTTCAGCAATGGGCCATCTGCTATCTCAATCCAGACAGAGTGGCTTCAGTTACCATGCAAAGAGGTTCAGCCATGCACTGGGAGAAGTGTTTCTCTCACACACACACACACACAAAAGTCTCAAGTTGTCAGAGCTAAGAGTGCAGAATTAGTGCTGGTTGGACTTCAGCAGAGCAAGTAGAAAACTAGGGGCGATTTACTCAGTTCATCAAATGGCACATCTCTCCCCTAATGCTGGGTACACACCACAAGATAATCGGGCTGATTTTGGGCCGATTTCTCCCCTTCCGACAAACCTAGGTAATGTCCCGATTATCTTGGTGGTTCTAAAGATTATCTTCTCAGATTTTCTGAGTGACTGAATCTGCTCGGAAGAACATCGGAGGCGCCCTGAAACCAGAAATCCTGATGTGTGGAGGAACCCTGAGGACGAACACGTGTTTCATCTGCAGATTATCACGTGAAACTAAACAATATCCAATCAGAAAGCGAGCTGACAGAAGACGTGGCGCAGCACAAACAGATTTGGACACTCTCATCGTAATTTCTTACTGCCATTACCAAAGACTGGGATTGCCATTACTTTAAAGCCTTAAATCTATTCTTTGAATAATTTGTCATTATTTATACGTGTTTAAGGAAATGTAATTTTCTTATTGCTTTTATTTATTTATTATTGTTTTCTGTTTATTATTGATGCAATTTATATGTTATTGCCCTTGTATGTTCTATGTTCTAAAATTGACATAAAATAAAAATAATCTAGTTTATTCTCAAGTCTCCAGAGATTCTGCACGATTCCGTGTTCACAGTCCGGACTCTGGTTGAAAATCTGTTGGTGAGTGGTGTGCTGTCTTCATCACATTGCAGCACACCTCACACTATAGAAACAAAACGGTTAAATCTAGGATTTTTTTGTCCTTATGTTTGTAGTCTCTCACATTTTGAATATCTTATAAGATTTAAAAAATCTTTTAGTGTGTACCCAGCATAAGTCTAATTTGGAAGGACAGTTATTGGCTGTCCAACCCTATACTATGTATTAGCTGGAATCCACACTAGCCTTGAAAGAATTTTGCGAGTGTGAATAGTTAAATTAAGCTCCATTGACAGCATATAAGGTATTATGTCAATTATCAATAAAAAAATTGACTCATCCTTAATTTAAAAATAAATTATATTTTACAGTAAGGCACTTACAAAGACAATACATGTTCAAATGCACAGTTTCCATATACATGTGTTAACCAGAGACTAGTGTGAACATTTACTTTTACTTGCTAAACTGTATTTTCTGCCTGAGGGATGAGTCAAAAGGATATACTGAACCTGGAGCTGTCGTTTGATAAAATCTGATGATTATTAAGGGCTTTCGTACCTCTTCTCCATCTCTTGCTTCATGTCAATACCCTGTTTCTCCAGCAGTTCTCTTTGGGCGAAGGTCCAGTCCACTGGCTCTACGGGGGTCTCTGCTGTTGGGGTCTTCTCACGCTCAGCACGAGCCTGCTCAGGGTGGTTAAACCGGAACACATGGTTCTTTCCCATGATAATGCGGTTACCTGAGGAATGAACAGGTATGAACATATTGGAACAATATAATAGCCTATGAACATACATTTTGCACATTACAACTTGAATGTGCAAGGTTTCTGTGTCAGCACTAAGTTCTTTTAAGCCATACCAAGTCCATTATACTACTTAATGCAGCCAACTGGCATTTGTTATCACATTGTAATCTGTAGCGCAAAAGTTCTATTGCTTAATGCATTTTGTAATTTACCTACAGAGGCTAATGAGGCACATTCACAGGAAATAGCTTAAATGAATACAATGAACCAGATTAAACCAGAACTGAAATGTGCAGGCAGCTGTCAGTGAGTCACCTGAGCGCAGTTGGACTGCAGAGGTCACACGTTTTCCGTTCACATAGGTTTCGGATCCTTCACATGGCTCAAACATGACAACCACTGTAGAGACAGAAGACAATTCAATACCTCCAGCAGAAAAGCCTAATATAAGATGTTCATTGAGTAAAAGCGTAAAGAACAAAGAAATAATCTTTGACAGAAAAGTTTGTTAATTTGCACTGAACTGATCATGTCTGATTTAAAAGCGTTTAACAGCGGACACGTGAACTGAACAGAGTCAAAGGGATCGTAAGATGTAAGTGAGCTCTAACCATCTCCGTTGGCATTCCTCTCACTGCGGAAAATACAGTGCTCCTCTTTGATGTGCGCTCCGCTTAGAACGATATCCTGTCTTCTTTCTGTGTCTGTCTGGCCCACCCTGTCAAAACAAAGGCATTTATTTTAATTCACGCTGGGATACTCTGACATCCACATTACAGAACTGTAACCAGTATATATATAGATGTTTATATAGTGCTGCAAGATTACAAAAATAAAAGCTGAAAACTTGTTGTGCTTACATCAAAGCAGTATAAAACATCATGTCCTTTGTAGGACCCTTGACTGGTTGGGTATGTAGCAATCATAAGATGCCTCAGTGCAACACAGACAGCTAAGAAACTTCTGACAGTTCTGAAAGTGATTTCATACCTTGTTATTCCATCTTTTATATAATAAAGCAGACATTCTGACATCAAAGGATCCTCATTCAGGTTCACCAGGTGTGGGGTCTGTAGGGAAGCAGGGTCAATGATGATATAAGACAAGTCTGACAAAAGTGACTGATGTCACTAAAACTGCAGTTACATTTATGGGCTAATTAAAAAGTGAAATAACAAGGTTAAATGCCATTTCAATTATTTATGATGACTCAAAGCCATTAAATATAGCTTCTTTAAAAGCTTATAACGCACTACATTGACCTCTATCAAGTAAATCACTACAAACTACTGTACATCATAATCTACTACAATACCAACCTTTTTGGGTGAAAACACCCCATTAAAGTCAGTATAGACTTCACAGGGCCTTTCAACGTAAAGCTATTTGACAGTCAAAATGACAGAGATGTCAGAGAAAAAGAGGAGAGAAACTGAATGAAAGCATGAATAAATAGGCAAATAAAAACAATTTAATAACAGGGAGGAGATGCCTTGTTTTAGATTCAGGCTAACTGTGTTGATGTGTTTCAGGGCGGAATACTAAAAATACATAATTATGGTAAATGTGCTTTCTGGCACACAATGGACCTTGTTTTGCAAGCAAAAAAGTCCCTACTCTGTAGTTAGAAATATATGTATATAAATAATGTTTTTATTAAAATACAACATAACACAAATCTGCTGTAAAAGGTGTCTTCACATGTTGACATATAAACCTCCATTCAGTTAAATCAGTAACAGCTCTGATGGATATAACTAATAATGCCAAAAGGCGAAAAATCCTTGTCATATTTATTAAATTAACTGATTGTTTAGAGACTCATGAGAATAATTCATTTTGAATCTGTCAAAATCGGTCATATTGCATGCTGACGCAGGAAACACTATAGCATATAACTGATGGTGATGTGCATTAATCTGTCCACAAAATTAAATTAAGTGTGATGTTGGAAAATATTATTAACTATTATTTAATAATACACAACTATGGCTTGCTACATTTGCAACTATTTTTATTTAATTATTTCTATTTTTAGTAGGAATTAAAAAATGCAAATGGGAAAAATAAACTTGAATTCTACAAACCTGATTAGAAGAATAAACACTAAAGTCCTCAATAGACAGTGACGTTGGTCTATCAGGACCAAACTAATAGGAGTCCATTGCAAGAGGCGAGCAAAACAAAAGATAAAAGGAAAAAAAAAGGAATGGAAGAAGAATGATGGATGATGAAATACGAAGAAAGAAAGGCCCAGACATGAGAAGGAGGTGACTGGTGCAGACAGTAATGGTGATTAATGATGAAGAGGTGTTGTACCTTTTTAGGAGAGAAGACACCCAGGGTTCCCCCATCCTCCCGTATGGCCACCCCCATCTCTGCCAGCAGCGCCTCTCTGAGGGGAGGGAAGGAAAACATCAGGCCCATGCTAAACGACATTGCATTCATACCTTAGCAGTTAGCAATAAAACAGCTGGAAAATATTTCTTGAATATTTGAATGTGTATGTTAGTGTTGAGGTCAGTGTGTTATGTGCGATTTGATAGATGCTTAAGCCTGGTACAGACTGACACCAGTTTAGCACTTGGACACATAGCAGACACTCCTCACGGGCATTATGGGTATGGGCGCAGAGACAATAGGAAGGGTGCCAGATGGCACATAAACCCTTACTGACCTCTCCATACGGATGGCCTCAGTCTTCCTCAGCTTCTCCTCCCAGGTCTCATTCAGCTCGGCTATGATCTTCTCAGACTCCTGCGGGATGGCAGAAAAAGAGGGATATTTCAAAGGAAATTTATGCTGTGAGATATAAAACAAGCCCTGAAATGTCTAAATATTGCTGGCACAAATATAGACAGACTATATACATAATCTACACTAGCATTCAAAATCTGGAATGTATAAGTGTTTCACCAATGCTCATTTATTTGATAAAAAAGTAAAAATACAATATTGTGAAATGTTATTACAATTTTAAAACAAATTTTTTTGTTGTTAATGTAGTTTAAAACAATTTATACATCTGATGGATGAATTTTCAGCACAGTCTGTACTTTAGAAATCACTCTAATTTGCTGATATGGTTCTCAAGAAACATTTCTGGATTGCCAATGTCCACTCTCTAGCCATTGTGACCTGCCTGAACTGTGCATACTACTAATGCTTATTCTGCTCTCAGTGTCGGAGCACATTTTGCTATATGTTAAGTCAGACATTGCAAGTTGTGGGAAGGTCAAACATTTTAGGGTCCTATAGCTGAAAGGGCAAAACCAGGCCATAAGTCAGTGAGCAATGGGACAAATTCCTGACGTGGGGTCAAGAGCAGTAAACAGTTAAATATGGGAAGAACAATGCTCATTTTCCTCTATTGTGTCTGGCCCTTATTGTCCTTGGCCAGGAGGAAGACCAGAACCATCTGGCCTAAGGGACAGGAAGCTCCCTCTATTCTAGATCCTTCCTAAAGGGTTAACACCCCTGCCATCTGTTCATGTAGAAAGTAACCTGGGAGCGGATCCTTCTGACAGACCCAGATAACTACAGAGGACTAGGAAGACTGGATTAAAATGATTCGATCTGGGTATAGTGTTGGGAAGGTTACTATGGAACTGTAATAGGTTACAGATTACAAGTTACCCTATTTAAAATGTAATAAGTAGTATAAATATTTAAACTATTTTAAAGTAATGTAACTGATTACTTTTCTAAATGTCCATGTTTTTGAAATAAAATCTTTGCACATGAAACAGGAAACACTGGCATCCAACAATGCTTTGGCAAAAAAACTGTTAATCTTAAAAAATAAAGCATTTACATATTAAACCCAAATAGCAAATGAAATGGTTATCAAATAAGCATGTCCTTCTGTGTCATAAACTCCTGAAACAATGATTTCTCATATTTTACAGCAGTCAATGCAATTTGGGAAAGCAATTAATCAAATCTAAGTGTGAGAAAATATTCACATCCCTTTTGTAATCTTTAACATTTTCATAAGTAACTGTAATTTAATTACATATTTTCTAAATAACTCTTATTTTGTAATTAAATTATGCAATTACTCCTAAACACTGTGTATACATATACACTACTGGTCAAAATGTTGTAATCATTTTATATAGGAAATCTGGGAAATATTATGACAATATAAAATATTGTTCTGATTATTGTTCTAACATTTTAAAAATATAATTTATTCCAGTGATGTCAAAGCTCATTTTCAGCAGCCATTATTTTAGTTTTCAGCGTCACACTATCCTTCAAGAATCACTATAATATTTCACAATATTGCTGTATTTACTAAAAATCCTAATTATTCCAAACTGTTGACCAGTAAGAAATGATTGTTTGCAGGGAATCACAGACGACATCTAGAGACTGGTTTGCGTGTGAATCACACAGGACACACTGACTTTTATCTGATTATGTCATTGATCGAGATCAAGGATGCTTTCACTCTTTATTATACATCCATATTTTTGGCTGATACAAAAGACCAGGTCTATTTCTGTCTGATTTTCTGTCGAACTGCGTCGGAGGTTGACGTCACTGGTGCGAGCTACTTGCCGTAACCATGGAAACTAATGCCTGGAAGCTCTAGCCACGTCTACTTTTCTTCTTTACTATCTCACTCATTTACAGAGAGTCTCAGTGAATGGCATCAAGCCACTGATGGGTGGGAAAGGAGGACTTATTTTTTATACATATGTATGAGAACATGCAAATCATTTTAAGTAGAACATTTTGAATGTAAAAGGTCAGCAGGTGCCTGAAGCACCTCCATTATCTTATTACACATTGTTAGCTAATTAGTTGTGATTAATTCAAGAGGAAGCCTCTGTGATGCCCGGAAATGGTTATTCACTTAAGCCCTTGACTCTTCTTTTGTTTGGGAAATGCTTGTCTGTGTACCTTCAGCCTCTCGATGGCCTCTTCTCCGCCCGGTGTGGACATGATGCGCTCCTGGATGCTTGAGACGGACTGGAGCCCTGCCTGGCTGCACAGAGAGCCTGAGGACGGAGAGGCTGTCAGGCAGCCCATAGGTGCTGTGGAGAAATGGCCAGGCCGTTGGTTCTCTGAGGCAAGCAAGTATCTATGCTTATTGTTGTGTATATCTTTCAGGTCTGAGCCACAGAGGACGCAAGGAGGAAGAAGCGAAAGTGGTGGAGACAGAAATTTGAGAGAGTACAGGAGACAGAAAGAAAGAAAAAGGACAAAGAGGAGGAAAGACCAATGTAAGAGACACAGTTCACGTCAAAGGATTAAAACAAACCCGCCAGTCAGAGGGTCAGATACAGTTTTCACCTCAGGTCCTTCTATGTAAACACGTTTCCATCCCCATTAGTTTTCAAATCACATTCTGTCATATTTAAAACAAGCTATTAAGACTTGTTTCAGGGAATGTATGTTGAATTTAACAGCATTTTGTCTTGTTCCATTGGTAATTATTTAGAGGTAAACCCCACTAAATATAGCTTAAATTAACTCATGAAAAAATTATGGAACAAGACAAATACACTTAAATTCTACATTTATCATTCATTTTTGTATTTTTGAATATTATATTTTATTTGGAAATGCATCAGATTATGGAAATAGACTGATGCATTTTCATGTTGATTTTCAATTCAAGATACATTTTCATGTCTCATTCTCTTTATACAATTTAGCTGCTTATGTAAATGTTTTCTTGTTTAAGAACTACACTGCATAACTACAAAATACTTGTACTGCAGTATACATTGTCATTTTTAAAACACTGTATAGAATATGTAGATAATATTGTATACAATTTTGCTTCTATGTTAAATTTGCCTTGTTTTAAGCATATTAATTTAACAACAGTATATATTATTTTTTAAATTGTGTTATTTAAAAAAACTGCATTTAAAATTTAACTATATGGATGTTCATATTTTATAAAATTTTGCTTCGGTCAATTTAACTTGTTATAAAATATTACATTTTAAGAATATAATATATTAACAATAATAAAAACATTTGTTTTACTTGAAAATCTATCACCAACTCTGTATTTCTATTCTATTGACTTGTTTTCTTTGTATTTATAAAAAAAATGACCCTCTAACACTAGCGTTCTCTACTCTTTTTCTATTCTACTTTTTATTATTATTATAAAAAATATAAAATAACTTGACCCTCTAACACTAACTCTATCTACTTTTATTCTTTTTATTTATTATAATTAAAAAAACTTGCTATGTATACTGCGTTAGACTAAACGGGACATGTCACAACACACATACTGTTGCTCTTTTGTCGTTTTGATTGCTTCTATTACCCTCATTTGTAGGTCACTTTGGATAAAAGTGTCTGCAAAATTGATTAAATGTTAATGTAAATAGCTTGAAAGGGACTAAGAAGAGGATTTTTCACTTATTTTAAGCATTATGACAATAAATGGCATCAGTTTTTTTAAAGTAGCATGCTATAAATATGCATTATATTTAATCAATTATGTATTATTCAACAACATGCGAACTGCAAACAGTGCAGTCGATTAGACAAGCACCTTTAAATGTGATAAATTAATTTGATTTGATTCTGACCTGGGTGAAAACTGACATCACGACTCGGATGTGAGAGAAGAGATGGAGGTGGAGGGATTGCATAAAGGTCACAAACCAGGAGAGGGAGGTTTGTGGGGGTGGAAGAGCAGTATGATAACATGCTGCAGATACATACAAAGTATTTTCCACGCCGCACGACATCGCTCTTAAAGTCATGATGTTGTCAATGTTTTGGCATCTTTTTGGTAGAGCTACAGTGACAAGGAGGGGACTATGCTTACGAAAACGCTCTCAGGGAGCTTTATCGCAGTTCAGTCGAGCTTTCTGCGGCATATTCACTCTATTGGATTTTTTCCCCACTTCATTTATCTGAAAAGACTCTCTTGAAGCAACTAGGCCAACATGGCAGCGTAACAGCACTGCATTGCATTACTGTTCATGCGTTCAGCTGATGCGATTGAGGTCGCTAGCACACAGACCATGGCAAGCATTTCAGTCAAGTGAAAATGTCTGCTTTCCCAGTACATATGGTTGTAGCGGTAAAAAGCACAGTGTGCATTCATCTCTCTGCGCATATCAAGAACTCCCAGACAGATAGCCTCCTGAGCTCTGATTCGGTTCTGCAGCTTTTGAAAAGGTACACCAAGCTTGGTGAAAGAGGATACGAACAACAGGGAAGGAAGAAGATTCAGACACACTTGGACTAAAGCAGCTACGTATTCTTACACTACCACTGCAACTGCTAATCTGCAATTGTAAGATGATGAAAACATGCACCTTTTCTCTGATAGATCATTGTTTTAACATCGTGACCTGCAATGAACAGTTAAATGACAGAACCTCACTAGGCAGAAAATAAAGAGAGGAAGTTTATAATAAAGGCCAATGACAATAAACAGCAAAATACGATCCGATTAAAGGATGATATTAAAGGGATAGTTCACCTAAAAAATCATTTATTCACCCAAGTCATTCCAAACCATAAAACTTTTAGCTTTGACGTTGAGCAGAATGTCATACAATAGATTATTTGAGTCAAATAACAAAATTTTAGTTATTATTAACTAATATTCTCTCTTTAATTGTGAATACATTGTCTGTTAAAGTAAACTATTTGTTCTTATTCTATTTGTTTTAAGCATAATACATTTAGTTTAAAACAAGTGGAACACCAAATGTCAAATCGATTTATCGATTTTTGTCGTCATACGATGTATGCATGTGTATATCAATATTACATAAAAATCTGCTTCTTATGCAAATTTTACATTCAGTAGAATGTCATACATTTTTTTTTGAGGAAGTACAAAACTGATTTTCTTCCTTTAACTGCAAATTATCTATTTGAAGTACAAAACTGATTTTCTTCCTTTAACTGCAAATTATCTATTTGGTTTGTTCATTACACAAAGTGTAAATTACCTTTCCTTGTATGGAACTGAAGCTAGGATATTCTCGGGCTTCACAAAAGAATACAATAAAGATTTAATGACAACAAAATGTTCATTTTGAAGTGAACTATCCCTTTAAGTGCTTCCAGATGAAGTCTTTCAGATCTATCGTGCTGTAGCATGGGGTTGGGCTTATTTGGAGAAAAGCCTGCCATTAAGACTGCACCATGCCAGACAGTCAATCAAATTAGGGAAAGAGCAAGCATAAAGCCTGCCAGTGGCAATCTAAGCCATCCAATCCATCACATATTTATCTGTTGTATGTCTGAGATTCCTTGGAGTAAAAGAAAAAAAAACTGAGGCATGCAAAGCCAGAAGTTTGTATTCCAGAAGCAATGAATAAGCTACTGGTAACAAAAAGGGGAGAGCGAGAGGATGCGGCCCCGTCAAGCGTATACACACGTTTGCTTTCACTTCCAAGGTAATCATCCCCCATTGGCTCGACTGAAGGGAAGCAGGAAGAACAGGAGAAGGTCAGAGTAGACTAGTAGAGGAATGACTGACAAAGGCAGTTAGATTTGACTAGACAACATATTGTGAAGACAAACATGAGATGGAAACACTCCCAGACTTGGATTTTGGAAAACAGGGTATTGTAATTTCGAATCATCATATCCCAAATCTCCATCGCATGTTGATGAAATGGTTAATGAAGACGTAGAAGGAACAACATGAAGACAATACAGACTGGGCGAGACTGCAGCATTAGATCAGAGCTGAAGAATGTGCCACTTGTGAGCACAGAAAGTGACCTCCTATTTGCCTGGCAATTGGGCGTATATAGAAGTAGCCATTGGGGGGCACTGTGCTTTGACTTACTGTCCAGAATATCCCCAAGGCCCTGGGCTTGGAGCAGCTCCTTTAGACGTGTCACCTCGTCCTTCAGCTCCCGCACAAGTTTGTTATTGGGGTCCTCGTTGATGACTGCATTGCACTTGATCTGCTTGGCTCTGTCTGCATATCTGTGAATAAGCAAACGATGACAATGATCCAAACAGCCATTGATTTCACAAGAGTCCCCTCATCAAAATCAAAGGCCATCTAAGAATGGAACACACACTGTTTAATGGGAAGAGGGAGTAAGACGTGAATTTTTACCGGAGTGTGCTGAGAGTTTCATCATAGTTAATGTCAGCAGGACTCAGGGCGGCCACCATAGCTGTCCTTGAGTTCCCTCCTGGTGAACAAGCGCAATTATGCAGACAATTAGAAACACCAAGTAATGCAGTTTCTTTCGACTGGAGTATTGATCAAAGACAGGTCAATGAGTTTAAAGCATGCACCTTCCACGGACCAATAAAGAAAGCACAAGTGTAATTTTCTGTTGTTTTAAATGGTTAAAATTCATTTTAAATGGTAAAACCTCTGCAATATTTTCGTTTAATAGCTATTGGTTGGCATTGTATGAGAAAATTGTATTTCAATATTTTGAATATAGATGACATTCAGAGTAATAGTTCACCCAAAAATAAAAATTCTGTGAATAAGGATTGGGTCTGTCAATCTAAAAATAAAAAGCTATTCCTTTAAAGGTCCAATCATATTACATAGAGAACAGTGAATTATTTTGAAATGGAGTCAGTTCTATTTTTAAATTCTGGTTTATAATACCCATGCAACAAAGTATATGATCGTTTATAATCATTATGGATCTTCGTCCATACCTAAATTCTCTCTTAGCAGCCATGTCAACACTGAGTCTCGGTAAGGAATGAAGTCGGTCTTCTTTTTCTTCTTGCTCTGTTAACAGCCGGTAAAACATGTTGGAATATAGCATGTAAATATAGCTACTCAGGGATGTAATAATGAAGGGGGTTCAGGAAATGACTTGATGTATGAGACATCAAGACTTTTAAGACAAAAGGTTACATGGATAAAGGTTGATAGGTTTAGATAGAGAAGGTCCGGTGGTTAGTGACCGTACACCAGGAAAGATTACCTTGCTGATACAGTTATCCTGGGAAGGGAAGCATTGCCAGGAGAGAGACAGACAGCACACAGAGTTATAGTACTGAAGACAAGCAGGCAAACAGGCAGAGAGAGAGGTTTTGAACAATACTCACCACCTCAGCTAGGGCTGAAATAACCTTTCCTAATGTAGTTAGAGATTTATTGATGTTTGCTCCCTCCTAAGAAGCACAAACAGGTGAACAGTCAGTTTTATCATTACATCAAAGGTAATACATTTCAGCTTAAAATATGTTTGCAATTAAAACAAACAAACCATTAAAGAAATAAAAATAGCTATCATGCATATTTTTTTTGAGTGTTTTGTGTTCTGTCATGCATGTTACATTTGTGGCGTGTGGAGGAGAGTGCAGTCACTTTTACATATGGCAGGTGGTGGTGGAGTTCTAGATAGGATGTAAAATTAGTCTGTACCTTCAGTCTGGTTCCTTTGGCCCCTGTTGAGTCAGCACGCTCACTTCCTGCCAGATCCACCAGGCTGATTTTGCTGACCTGAAACCAAACAGCAGAGATATTTTCAGACTGATCAACACACACTAAAATAAGACACAAAGGAAATCTCTTCAGTATGGCATGCTATGTATGTGGGAGTCTTTTGTTTCCCATATGTCTATTTAGCAAAATAATCATGTACTGTAGATATTTCTGATATAGCGACTCGTCCAAATGAATCGTTCTGATGATTCAATCAAACTGATTCAGAAAGAAGCACTTGTTTGACTAATTAATTCAATCATTTTAGAGTACTTGTAAAATTAATGGTGCATGCATGCACAAGTAATTGTGCTAAAGGATGCTTGGTTTATCTTTTCATTTTGTCGTGCTTGAGTTTTGGCCAGCGATGTCACTGCCAAAGTGGATGAGTAATATTAGAGCGAGGGCTGAGGCGAGACCTGTGTAGTGAATCTAATGTAGCAGCTCTGTACAATAGCCATTGTACCCGTGGACCTCATAGAGCGGTCTTTGTGTCCGCAGAGATTACAAAAAGAGCCCCACAAACACAGGACGAGTGGGACGGATCTCTTTCTCTCGGTTTTCCTTTCTACTTGGTACAGGATTTGCTGACTTTGGGTTGCAGGACGAATCCGAGCTCTGTGAAATGTCATAATGCTGTGGATGGGTGTAAAATATCTAACCTTCTCTGTGGAGAGGTCTGTCTCACTGTCATACTTCCTCTGGGTGAAAACGATAGTGAAGACTGCATGAGAGCGGCTGCTCGTTTCATTCATGTTGGTGGCGGCAACAGTTCTGCGGATACAGAGAGCGAAATTAGTGGCATAGGTGTCACATACAACAAATGTATAATTATATACAATGGATATTACATGATGTAATAGTATTTTCTTACATTTCTTGACCTTATTTGTAACATCTGTGTAAAGTCGCATACTATAAAACTATGGTTTTTAATGGGGGTCAATGCTGAAAAAAGTAATTTTGTGAAGAATAAATTAAATATAAAATAAATAAAAGTATGCATAAAAATACAAGAATAACGATTGAACTGTGATGTCAAAGTAAATTTGTGAGGAAAAACAAATCAATTATGCATTAAATAAAAATATGCATAAAAATTAAATAATAAATAAAACATCAATAATAATAATACATTAATAAAATGAAAATATGCAAACAAAAATATTATAGTTAAAAATTGGAATTCAGTCTGTCAAATCTTGCACTGTCCGTCTCACATTAAAAGTACAATTAAAATAACAAGATTGAGATAAGAATCATAACGTATAAATAAATGCATTAATATGGTATTATATGCTATTTAAGGCCAGTCCTTTTCTCTTTATCCACCAATAATCTCTTTATTGGCATGAAAAAGGCTGCTTTGGAAGTTCATAGACCGCTCTAGATGCTTATCACCAGAGTGTGAGAGAATAATCCTGGAAAGTGCTAGTAAATGCAGGAATAAGACATCAACGCAGCTCATGTGCCGGATATGCCACTGGGTGGGACGCTCTCGAGAGAAACAGGCTTTACACGTCACATTCTCCACAAATAAACCCTGGGAATCAGCACGGGAGGATTAGAAGCGTGTTACTCCTTCCCAAGAGTCACATTTACACATGACTATCAGTCAGAGTATCACTGGATGAAACATACCACGTTTCCATATCCCCTTGACAAAAAAACCACAATCCTTCAACAGCAGCATCCAAAGTGGGAAAAAACCTTATAAGTATGACAAGTTTTGCGCTCTCTCACCTGGCTTTGTTACCAGCATCCATGAGGTCAGCTATGTCTGTGTAAGAGGTGACGGCCAGTTTTGAGAGGTCTTCAACATACGGCCAAGTAGAGGATGTTCCCTGACACGCAGGTTCCCTTTATTCTTAGGGTTTAGCAGGTCCCTCACCCGCTCACAGTATATCTCCATATAAGCCACCTACAATGAGCATATAAAATGAGATATAATTGCTTCTGAATTATTGAACAAGTGAGCAGGCTCTGAACAAACCCATCACCCCCATCGCCGAGTTAATAAACAGCGAGGTAACACAACAAAAAGATGGCACAACATTTCAACAGATGGAGAGCGTGTGAAGTGAGTCACAGGAATGTACCGAGGAGTCATGATGTGTTTGTTGCTCACCTCCACAGAGTACGAGATCTCCTCATTGTTATGGTCATTGATTTTCTCAAAGAGGTCTTCACAGAGCTGGAATGGGGATAAAAAGAGCACATTAGGGAGGAGAGAGAGAGAGCGATAGATAAAGAGCACAAATAACTCTACCCCTGCCGGACGTGCTAGACGGCCCGTTAATGTCTTAATGTCTTCTTGCAATGTCTGCTTTGAGATCAGAAACATCTCAGTCGCTGCTGAGCTCTTAAGCATGTCTTTTACTTTGGATCCATTAAGGTGATACATATGCTGTGATATTACATACATACCAGAGGAATAATGCCTTCCTGTCCTTCCTCTTGCTTTCCCATCATGGTGTAGGACTTGCCAGATCCGGTCTGGCCGTAGGCGAAAATACAGACATTATATCCCTCAAAAGCATGCTGCAACATCTCCTTCCCGATGTCATTGAACACAAGGCTTTGTGACGAAAAGCTGGGGTCGTCCGGCTAACAGAGAAATTAAGAATAGAGAACAAAACGTGTTTATTTTAGGGGATAATTAATTACAGCTGTAAATCTGACCACAGGCACATTTTTGTCCACTGAGCCAGCTCAGAGGAAAAAGTAGAAAGAGCCGGAAAATGACGGAAGGAGAAAGAGAGAGAAAATGAGACTTACTGAGGTGTGAGACCAGTACGAGTAGTCAAATTTGAAGGATTTGGGTGGTTCCTTTGGGTTCTTGGGGTTCAAAATAGCTGCAAAAGAAAGAGAAAAATCTGTATGAATATTTTTTTATGGATACATTTTTTTCCCAAAAGTAGCATGTCAGTTTTTGGAAATTATATCCAGAATGTTACATATTATGGTTTAAGTGCAAGGTGAAAATAAAATAAAATCCAAATAGCAGATGCAAATTTAAACGTACTCATTTTAGTTGAACATTTTATCATATATAAAAGAGCGAGTGGCCGTAATATTGAAAATTTAAGTTGACATAGCCTACTAAAATTACTAAATATAATAAATTACTAAAATTAAAATAAAACCTGAAATTAAAACAATAAAAGCCTATTTAAAATATTCATCACTGATAGACTGTGACAGTGTTTTATGCAAAGTGAACTGCATGCTCACCTACACACAATAATTATTATTGGCTGGCTCTAAACTATTACCAGATATCAACACACTGTATGATCAAACGACAGAGATGGAGTCAGCCTTCAAAAATATATAAATCACAGCTGTAGCTAAACCAACATGTAAAATTTCCAACATTTTCCATTTCTCTGATTGAATAAAATGTCTGTGCAATGAGAAATGAAAGAGTCACGTGCATAACTACTCCACAACAACTGTAAAACACTTGTGTGGGGGCTATTTTTGTGTTCAACAATTGAGAGAGCGGACACATTCACCTCAGCAGAGCCTGTGCAAAAAAAAACTGATGACTCAAAAATGTCTTTGTGTGGGATCAGCGGGTCCACCTGTTGCATGTGACAACCCATAATTCATCCCTTTTTTCTATTCACTCAAAGTTTAAATCAAATTTAATCCTGTTTTCACTTACAGATAACACACATGCGATCCACCCAGCAGGTTGCTACATATCCATGCAGTCTTAATAAACAGGAATCTAAAGGCTTGTGTGGTATTTGGCGTGTCCCAAACATTCAGCCTGACCCTCGTCTCAACACCACCACACCATCAGAATGCTAAGCCTGGGAGTGAGCGGCCCAAAAGTCTGTGGGACCGCAGGACTCTACTGTAGGATATTTATAGGTATCAGAAAGCTAGCTGCTGCTGCAGTCCCCTCGACTGACTCGGAGTTGGCCGTCATGGCCCCCGAGCGTGTTCAGGCCTTGATTCGATCCAGACGAACACATTCCACCAGCAGAGCGCAGGGTGGCGAGGTCAGTTGGCTGGGTAGGCGGAAAAAAAGAGAAAGAGACTGACGAATGGGATGCACACGCTGCTGTCTTAGCAACAATCCAAACAACAACATAACAAACCTTTCCTATTCTCACTGCAGCAAAAATGACCCATCAGTCCAGAAATAGAGAAATGTGTTTTTCCCTCTTCAAAGCATGGGTGGATGGAAGAAAGAAGGGAAAGAGGTGTGGATTATACATAAAAAGTCAACGGTCTAATTAAGCACGAGGCTCTCTGCAGGATGGTTGAGTCCCCTGCTATGAGTAAATCCCCCCCACAGAACCTCTGGGACATGGGCTAATCCAGAATTCATCTATTATTCAGTGGACATGAGAGGGGAGGGCTGGGTACTGAGCCATTTCTTTCTGAGAGATACATGTATAATATGAGACTTTAAAGTATTAGGAATATTCAATATACATGACTATTTGAAATGATTTTGCTGGCGAGTAGCTTAACATCACAATGATTACATGTCACTTCTTAGCTGTGTCCGATATCACATACTGCCAGAGTAAATTTGATGAAGAACTTGCTGCATGCAAGAAAAAAAAAGTTCTATACAGCAGCATGTATGTTTGTAGTATGAACGCAATTAATTTGCATTGTTATGTGACTTATGTCAGCTGCTTCACTTCTCACAACTCTCTCTTAAAACACATTGTTTAAAATTAAACAATTTAATATACAGATTTATTCAGTAATGTAATTTTTTTTTCAAAAGATTATACAACTGAAAAACAGGGAGGTCTAAAATATTTTTAGAGTTTTAACAGCTTTTTTGCTTTAGACCATCTATTAATGTTAAATCAACAGTTAAGGTTTCAACTGCATCTCTCTGGAAAAAAACAGACTAAGTTTACTTCAAAACTTTAAATGTACTCTCGTTAAAAAAAGAACTTTAATATTGTTTATTAGTTCTTAGTTAATAATGTTTAATAGTTATTCATTTTAGCTCAAAACTAACCAAAATAATTATTTTGTTTATAATTTCTGCACAGGAGAGACTTTGTGTTGTTTCAAAACAAAAAATATATCAATATCGGCACCGGTTTTACAGTCAAAATGATTTGAAAAATGTCGGGATATCGGCAAAATCGAATATTGTGCATTACCACTGGATATTCAAACTAACGATTCTTTTTACATAGCATTTTAAAATGGTTCAAACGTTTTTATGGTCAAAATTATTGGCTGTTATTGTCACTTCTCGTAAAGAGTAGGGGGTGTAACCCTGGTGTCCTGGCCAAATTCCCTCCACTGGCCTTTGCCAATCATGGCCTCCTAATAATCACCATCTACTTGATTGGCTCTATGACTCTCTCTCCTCCATCTGTAGCTGGTGTGTGGTGAGCGCACTGACGCCGTTGTCCTGTGGCAGCCGTCGCATCATCCAAGTGCTGCACACTGGTGGTGGTTGAGGAGAGACACCCCCCACATGATTATAAAGCACTTTGGGTGTACATCAATACACAACAATGCGCTATATCAATGCATCATTCATACATTCAAATATAGTTTAAAAATAATACAATTTAAAAGTAATGTTTTAGGAGTAAGCTAGCAGTTTAACATCAAAGCTAGTATATGCCATTTCGGAGGAAATACATAAATGGAGATAATAAATATTATCAAAAGGCAATAAATATTATCAAAATCAAATTTTTAATTAAATTTTACTTCATGCTATATAATCCAGCTTTACTAGCAAATGGGTAGGACAAATCTGCAGGACCACCCATAGACTGTATCTTAAAAGTTTTCTTGGAGAAGGCCTCTTTCTCAGAAAGCTGGTTAGTTGTGTGTCTGTTTGGAAAGACAACTGATATGTTGCCAGGTTGGTGAAAGCAGGTCCTTTCCTCAAGTCCTGCATCCTTACATGGTCAATGTGACAGAGGACAGGTCTGTGTCATTCGGAAGAAAGAGAGGCTAAATAAAGAGCACTTACACCTCTGACCTAAGGCCAAATGGAAACTGGAGCAGTGGGTAACACACACAGGGATTTACACTACTGCAGTCATTCTGCCCCTCTTTCCTGGAACAAAATGCACAGAGGGACTATAAAGGCCTCTCCCATCATGCACGCTGTTCACCAGTCATATCAGAACACTGATGAAATGGGAAGATCAACACGGGGGCCGACAGACAGGTGGCCAACCAGCAAGCCTGGCCTTGCTCACTTACATACGCACATGTGTGGATCACTCATTTCTGTATCAGTATGACAGAGACGGGTTTCATTCTGCTATTTTCAATTGAGAGGGTAAATGCGACAGGGCTATGCATTTAAAGTGCAAGTTATGTATTCATTAAAGTCCCTAAAACCTATAAGGAAAACACACTTGCATTAAAAGTCAAACAAAGAGTTCTTATGATCTTATGTCGCCGTTCTATCAATCAGCAGCACTGCTCACGCAAGCCATAGCAAAAGTTAAACCTGTTACCATGACGACCACCACACGAACAGTGGGATACAGAAATAAGAACCATCATCTGCGTTATTCAATTTAATTTTGTACTGCTCCCTCAAAGACATGTGCCTTGTTTTCATTTTCAGATTATGTGACAATTGTAATGCCATTAGACTTTAAAAAATTCACATTTTCATGGTTTAAAATCGCTTAAATCTGGCAGAACATAGAAGACTCTAAATGAAAGCATTAGGATTTGTAAATTAGACATTAAGCCAGACGTTAGGCCTGAGAAAATTCAATATACTGTACATCAACAGTGAACAGAGCATAGAGTGTAAGTGACACTGTTGTTGTTGTTGTTGTTGTTGTACACTGTGCTTAAAATAAGCATATAGTACGGCATATTCTCTGCATGGTATGCAAATACTCTTACAATAAATCTATAATAATACTATAGGAGCTGATATAAAGGCATGCAAAAAGTGCCATATTAGGAGTGCAAAATGGACTAAAAATAAAACAAGTAAATAAATAAAATGTAAAAATAAAATAATAATAAAATAATCCATCTAAGAGGAAGATATACTCTGTGCCGTGGGAACTGGATCCCTGTAAGTGTGACAAAGTCAAAGTGAACATTTACCATGTAGCTGACAATCCTGTTGTTTGGATCAGGGATTATGCTATAATTCAGAATATAAATTTATGAATACTGTGTACTAAATAAGCCTAAATAATAGCCTAAACTATCCCATTTTGTTCATATATGAAAATGAACAACATCAGCTGGGATAGTCTAGTCATGCCAACCTCCTCAAAGCTGTATGACAGGTTTAAAGTGAATATGAGGATAATTGGTACAGAAGTGGCTCAAATTAGTGAATAACCTCTCAAAACAACCTCTCAATCCATCAAATTATGTTTGGACAAAACACTTCAGCAGACCACAACCCATCAGCCAATGAAGAGCCGCTCATTATGCAAATGCACAACTAAATGTGCTATTCACTACTCCCAAACAATGTCCTGACCCCAATCCCCAAACCTCTCCAGCAGAGGCCAGCGTAATGTCATGTGATCTTCAAAAACAAAGTCTGACTGGATGTTTAACTCGCGTGCAAGCACAAACACAACACTGGTTCGGCAGGATATTCCAGACAGAAGCAATTATGCAAATTCTCACTTTTTGCAGCCAATTGACAAACCAATTCGAGGGTGGAAGAAGTTGGCACAGCAAAAACACAAAAACGCACACAGTGAATTTCCTGCTAGGAGGCCTGGGTACAGATGCACGAAGACTAATGGCTTTCATCACTGTAGGAAACTCAAGCAGGAGGGTTTTTAAATGAGTTAGCAGACTGCACCACCTGACCTGCATGTGCACAGGAAAAGCTTAGAGGGAAGAATGAAAAACCCATCTGGCTGCTCAAAGCGTATCAACTTTCAGACTGTGATGATAAACCTGGGCTTATTTCAGATAGTGAGAGATGACCTGAGAATAGCAGGCATGCCTGACCTAATGCGGTGGAATATGTGTCTCCAGCATCAGATCCCATGAGACTTTGCTCTTTAGGCCACAGGCAAATCAATATCCTCCTTAAACAGCCTGCAGTGGTTTTAAAAGCCAGAATTTTTATACAAACAAACAAAAACAGGCATTAAACTGTTGAAATATATCCTCAGGAGTACCATATGAGAACAAGCTGCATCGCTGCAGGGAAAGTGCATTTTAGTAGCCTGCAGAAAACTTTCGATTCAGCCTTGTTTCAGAAAAGTTTACGTACTAATGACTAATTGTTCGATTTTTGTTTTTTTTCATCCTGGTTTCTGTTTTCAAATCAAATCACAACACAAAAAATAAATAAAATTTAGGGATGCTCCGATCAGGATTTTTGCCACCGATACCAAGTACCGATTTTTTGTCATGGTGATCGGCCGATACCAATGCCGATTCTGATGCTTCAAGTTTATGTAACTAATATGTAAGCTCTCTGATCACCATTAACTTTTTTTCAGATAAAGTAATACTATAAATGTTGCCTTTGTTATATTTTTACAGTAATATATCTAATGTAACTATTGTTTTAACAGAGTACTAAATAATCACAAAGAAGTATTTGAAGAGCTCTTTTCCAAAACGCTATAAATCCATTTTAATAGTTTTCATGAAAATGACATTTTTTTTACCTAGACCCATACATTTTGTTAATATTCAATTTATCATGTTAAAATTGTCTGTTGGCTCAGTCTGAACATGTTAAACAATGATTGTTAAATTAAACAACAATATTGTCCACCCTCCCCGGGTCCGCACCATCACACCGAGCGGGTCGCGAACCCGGGTTTCGGGTGCAGGAGGCGGGCACTCTAACAAGGAACGCCAAAGGCTACAGTCGCTAGAGCGCCTCTTTATGAGGTCAGGAGAGTGAGGTACATTTTAAACAAGGAAATATAGCGATTTGGCATGAAACATTGATGGAGCAGTGAATAGGTTCAGTACACAGCAAAATAGCATGACGAACTAATTTTTTTTTTAAATTTGGTGTTTATCGCGTTTTGGAAAAGAGCTCTTCATTTATTATATAGTGAATATTTTAATATGCCTTTACAATGGGGTTTGTTTCCTGAGCAGTACTGGGCTCAGTTACTGCATTTGAGAAGTCTCAGCATGCCACCCACGCAGTTTTCATGTTGCCTGGTGAAAGAGAATGAAAACAGGAAGGCTGAAGAACAATCCAGAGCTCAAGCACAGCATACAGGGAATGCCAGGCTCTCTACAAAACATGAGGTCATCTGTTATGACTGTATGGAGGCCTATGGACATGTTCAGAAACCTACCACAATGAAAACTACTCTTAATATCAACTTTTTTGTTAAGGAAGACATGGTATGCTTAGGGGTGGATGGTATGCCTGTATATACACCATGCTACAAGAAGTATAATCTATACTGTTGTAATTTATACATTTACAAATGTATGAATATAATTATGAAAAATATATATAATAATAATAATAATATATTAACTATTTAATTAAAAACAGATTTAACTCACTACTTTCCTCTGGTCTCATAATGTTTGTTTATGTTCGATCAATGCAGACATGGAAAAGGTGCTCAAAAGCGGACGGAGTTATTATCATCATCCAGCACTGGAGAGTAGAATAAGAGAGGGAGAAATCACTAGAAAATTGAAGCTCTGTCCAGCTGCCAACAAGATGTCCGGAGTGCCCTGTCTATTTCTGTAGAAGATGGCAGGTGCTGCCTGACAGCTCCTCAACGAAAGGAAAGGAAGGAATGGGCAGATTTCTGATCTTAGACCGTCACACTACATTCTGCAGAACAGCATGGGACATGTGCTGTGTACACACACACATGCACGCACGCATGCACACGCACATATGTGACTTTCAAAGTGATCTAATTCTGAATCCTTGAAGCACAGCCAAGTTCATGTCAGCACTGTACATACAGTGTGACAATAACGTGATTGCAAGCATACACAAACATACTGTACACAAGAGAAAACCGCATCAGCTTCAGAGCAGCATATTATTTGTCAGTGTGTAAGTGTAAGTGAGTGTATGACACCTCTTCAGTTTCAGTCGAGACCAGCAGACATGTTCCACTCCTTATAAATCACCGCTCTCACCAGTGGAAACGGGAAAGTCCAGGAAGATCACCAGCTAAACATAGGCCAATGAATAAAGACTGCAGACATTATTGAATGGCCCAACAACTGTTATATAATATTATGAAATAATATAGCCAAAAATAAATAAAAACAAATTACTAATTTTGCATGAAAATATACAAATACTAGTTATTTATTAAAAATAAAAGTTATATTACTATTATTATTAATTAAAATAAATCACTGTCATTATTATTTAGTGATGATTTATCGAAAATCTAAGCTGCGGGAGGGTCTGCATGAATTGTTTTAATCACTCACATTGTATATAAGACCCAATGATGCACAGTTTCTTATTCTTGCTTAATTTCAAAACATGAATTGCACTCATAGCACAATAATCTTCAATATTTAGTTCAAGAGCACACAACAAGGGAAGACAGAAAACAATAACTCTGAGGCCACAAAGCTTTTGCTTATTAGGCTCGTTTCTTTGTGTCTCCACCAACACCATAATGACTTTGGCCAAGTACCAACGGAGAGATCATTAAACTCCTCCCACCACAGGCCCAAGACCTACAGAAGAATAAAGAGTACTTTTAAAGCACTGTTCACCATCCTGCCCGCTATAAACAGCCTCGGCGTTTGGACGACATCACTGTTAAATGCAGTAGTTTTTGATCTGTGGGATTCAATGAACTGAAATGGGCAATGGGTTTGAGTCAGCATTCTACACAGCATGAGATCCTGCTATCAAAAGAAAGTTCTGACACGCCTAATCCTAGATGACTAATAACACCATTCTAACTTCTAAGGAACAGCGGAAGTGATTAATTGAACCCCTATCTTTGTCTACACGCTCATGCGTTTGTGTATACTGGAGGTTAGCCGAAGGGCATTAGCATGGCATGTGATACCGCAGTTTTCAATGTGTGTGCAGACCAGGCCTCCAACTCTAGACAGACTCCAGACCACAGGTACACCATGCCAAATGACTGGCGGCCAGGACAGACTCTATGTTTTTCTTCTAAATTCTGCTTTTCATTGCCTTGAATAATACAGGATGAATAAAAGTAGTGGCCACGACTAGCCGTGCCTGGACTACAAAGCTCTATCTGCTGCCACTCTCACATTCATCTCCCAGTTCACTCGGGTTCTAAGACAGAGACAGCACTGGGGGTTGTGAGAGATAGCAAAGAGAACGGGTAAAGCATTAGTAACAATGAAAACATATTAGACAACTTTGACCCCTTTGAACCCCTCTGACCTAAAATATACCACCCGACTTCCGGAAATGTTGGCCGTTTTTTAAATTTGAATAAAATGAAAACTAAAAGCCTTTCAAATCACATGGCCCAATATTTTATTCACAATAAAACATAGATAACATTACAAATGTTTAAATTGAGAAATTTTACAAATTTAAACAAATCTTTATGCACAAAATGTATGGCAAGCCGTTTTGACTTATTCAGGATATGAGAATTAATATTAACTCAGTAATATGTCTATTGACATTAATTCTCAGGTGTTCCTGTGTGGCTCAGTGGTAGAGCATTGCGTCAGCAGCGCAAAAGGTTGTGGGTTCGATTCCCAGGGAACACACATGAAAATGTATAACCTGAATGCAATTGTAAGTCGCTTTGGATAAAAGCGTCTGCTAAATGCATAAATGCAATATGAATTCTTGATATCAACAATTCAGTTTTCACCAGTTAAATAGTTAATTCTTGATATCAGCAATTACATTTCCACTAGTAACAATGTTAATTCTTGATATCAACAATTCAGTTCTCACTACACTCTTAAAAAGAGGTGTTAAAATGCATTAATTGGTTACACATTAACATCAATGGGTGAGTCCTGGGACAATGTCAATTCAATTGTTGATATCAATCAACATTTGATGTTCATTTCTGATATCTGAAAATGTAATTCTTGATATCAACAATTTAACTCTTGATATCAAAAATTAACATTGTCACTAGTGACAATAACATTGTTGATATCAATAATTAAATTGTTGATATCAAAAATGTAATTGTTGATACCAGGAATAGACATTTTTACTAGAAATAATTGTATTTCTGATATGTGAAAATGGAATTTCAACTAGTAAGAAATGAATTATTGATATCAACAACTGATTTTGAATGGCAGCCTATGGTGACATTTAAGTAGTGAAAACATAATTACAGATATCAACAATTGCCATTGTTTCTAGTAGAAATAGAATTCCTGATATCAAGAATTCATATCCTGAGAGGGAATAAAAGTAAAAACAGCTTGTCATAATCAGAAATGCATTTCCAGATATCAGAAATAACAAATGTAACCTGTGGAAATACATTTACTCATATCAAGAATTAACATTTCAACTAGTAACAAATTATTATTGATATCAACAAAGCCAGTTGATATCTAAAATTGGCCTTGCAACTAGTGAAAATAGAATTACTGACATCTTAAATAATGTTTTAACTAGTAAAACAACTTTTACAGATATAGAAATTCCAATTGTACTAGTAAGTATAGATATGGTAATGAGTTCATGAATATTAATGAGGTCTGGTTTTCCCATAATGCTCTTTGTATCACAAAGTTGGCGGTAGAACAACCATGCGCAGGAACGGCTCCACCTTTATTTATTAGTTTTGTCAATGTAACAAAAATAATATTTTGGCAGGATTTTATTTTTTTTTTTTATTGTTTTTTAAAAAGTAGTTTCATCCTGTTTCTTTTTATAGGCCACCATGTACTTCGGCTAATTAAAGGAAAAATTAACAAGGCATCATTTAGCAATAACATAAAAATAAAGTAATTATTTAAATTTTTACTATTTACATGAATGAATCATCATATTGCATACTCAAATTCATGCCGGCGTTTCTCTTTGTATTAAGGCAGTTTTTTTTGTTGTACATTTTGATTTATTATTACACCGACACGTTTGATGAGCCGTCATATTTTCACTCTTTGCCCAATACGGCTCGGATTTTCTTGACCATTGGGAGCAAACATGATACACACTGTATTGTAATACTTGCATTGTTTTTAAATAGCATGTTGTCCAGTTCTTGAAGTATCGGTGGACAAGATTAATGATAAAGTCTATTGAACCTCTTCTCTTGCTCATGTCCGACTATTATTATTCAACTATGCCAAGGTAAATAAAGTTTTCCATTCTATGGCATCTTTAAGATTCACTGGAGCAAACTGCTGTTCCACCTCAATGCAGACAGTCCAGGAAGTGGAAAGTCAATTTACATCAATAATAGGTAGATTAATTCTAAGCATGAGATGATATAACCGCTTGCCCTTGACTTCCACAAGGAGGATGTGCAAACATGACTCTCAGTCATGTGATGTGGATGGAGAACTGTTTTTGTGTCCTAATTCCTTCCTCTTTGCAGCTGTCTATGCATCCATATCTTAATAGCAGGAGAAAAATGCCTCATTCCAAGCACAAGGCTGTGATGCTCTCTCACGCTCTCGTGCATGTGACTGTTCCCCGCCTCATCACTGGATCTCTCACACACACACACATGCCCCGGCTCATCTCATCCCTGCTCCACTCCAGCAGATCATCAACCCAGAGCCACTATACGGGTAGTTACAGACCTGACTGGCATGGAAAACAGCCGGCTTCCCTTTACAAGGAAATGTCCTCAGTGTAAATGGATTATATCTGGATGACAAGATCACTGCATTTACGTAGAAATTCATCTGTAAGATTTGTGAAATCTAATATTTTTTAAACAGTTTCTGCTAAAGTACCATTAATACTAATGCATCCTTCATGTAAAGACAATCCCAGAATACACAGGGAAGGAAAATTATTATAAATAAACTTACGCCTTCACTGAAACAACTGATATAAAATAGTCAGGTAATCTAAAAGTAGCATTTTACCCAATATTTGTGCGTGTGTTATGTTTAAAGTATTTCAGGAGTAGAAGTCACATGGTAATGTCAAACTCTTTACATATCTAGGGCCCTATGATTTCCTCAATGAAGAAAACGCAGATGGGATCGCGGAATCCAGTCATACAAATAAAATGTACTGTTTAATGTGGAATGTCATGGAATTTGCCAATATTTGGAATAATAAATCAAAAGTAGCTAGGTATACTTGAATCAAACCATGATTTGAACTAGTGTCTGTGAATATTAAACAGCAAAAACACTATTTATGAATCCTGCATGTGAATGAATAGCACAAATGCGTGGTTTAACCTCTGCCGCCTCAATATACCTCAATAACAATCTCTAGAACTGCTCTGAGAGTCACTTCATTGAGTATTTGACCATTACTTTTGAGGAAAAAAATATCAAATACAAACCGAAACGTAAAGTCTTCACAGTCACCCATCAAACTTCATGTTCAGTTTAACTAGAAACTGTGACAGAAATATATTACTTAACGTTATGATAGTACTACTACTAATACAATTATTATTAAAACATTATGTTAAAGAATATTTACCATAATCTATGTAGCAGATAAATTTAACAACACAGTGTTTCATGGAAAATTACATGTATAAAATAATATTTTGGAAATTAATTAGAGATGCTTTTGATTATTAAAATCTAATGAAGCCATTTCAAGTTGAATCCAGAAAAGTAATAGAAAACAGAATTTGGTAAAAAAAAAAAAAAAATAAACTGCATGAGCAATAAAATAAAAAGAAAAAAATATGAATTTTTGTTGAACTCTTAATAGATTTCTGTTAAATTGCCATTTCATGATTTGAAGTAATTTGACATTTATATTAATACAATTTAATTTAACCATTAAACTGGAGTCTCAAGAATTAAAATGGAAAAAAATGAATTTTGGAAAAAATAAAAGGGCCCTACAAATCATTTGCAAGTCAATGTACTTTAGAAATACAAGAGTTCAGAAGAACCAACAAATCTGTGATGACAGTTATGAGAGTGTTTCAAATGTTATGAATGTGAGGCGTCTTCGGTCTCTCGTCACTCACATTTCATGTATCCAGATGCTGCTGTGGTCTTAAAGAGTTTATTAGCCTGTTAGTTTCTACAGCTGGTCAGCGAGCCCCAACATATGCTATACGTGAGGTTTTATTTTTGGCCTGCGGCAAATCACAAACACTTGCTTCTCAGGACCCCTAATGAAGATGTGGTGGGACAGATATTACTAAATCAGATCCCAGTCCATCAGTAGAAAACTTGAGGGTATATCACAGTGTAGGGGTCGACCGATTATCGGCGCCGATATTAAGCATTTTACCGATTATCGATATCGGCCATTTTAAAAACAGATTTGCCGATAATTTTGTATTTTTTATTATGCAAACAAACATACTATTTACAGGTGACATTATTTATTGGTGAATAAATAATACAGGTGAAACTATTTAATGTTTAAATGCACTATTTGGCTCGATGCAGCCTGTCTGAGCTCAACACTGTGAGAGTGAGGCGATCTCTCAATCTCTGAGAGCAATCTCCGCCCACCGCTCATCTGATATGTAGAGAGTCACGAGTCCGACCAATCAACGTGGAAAACTGAAGGCAGTCTCACACCGAGAGCACTTGCTAACTGGAGCTGCCTCAGTGATCACGCATCAGTTGTCTCTCAAAGGTAAAGCAGCAGCAGACGTTGCTGAAGTTGCAAAACACCTCAATATAACCTATGATGTCAGCGGAATCGCTGAATGCAGTCATATAATGGAATTTGATAACGCTGGAATGTCACGGAATTTGTCAAGTTTGGATGAATTAATCAAAAGTAGGTCTGTACACTTAAATCGAGCCGCTTATGGACTAGTATCTATAAATATTAAGCTGCAAAAACACTATTTAAATATGAATCCTGCATGTTCTGCATCTCTGTTAATGAATGACACAGACGCGTGCGGTTTCATTTACTGCACACATACATACTGAAGCTGCTGCTGCGGTGTTTTCAGCGTCTGTCGCCCTCACTAAATGAGGACATAAATACATGAACAACATCCCCAGAACTGCTCGGAGAGTCACTTTGAGCATTTGACCGTTTCATTTGAGTAAAACGATCGTCATATCATATATACATAGGCTACAGAAACTTAAAAGGTCCTCATGGCAACCTGTCAAAATATAAGTTCGGTTTAGCCGAATATATTACTGTATACGTAATACAACTACAACAATTATTACAACTTTTGTTGAGAATAATCACACAATACGCTAAATACTTTTACTTTAAGTTTTACAAAATGTTTACAGAATGCTTCTGGGTGATCTCTGTACTTATGTTATTATTAATATTATTATTTTACATTTTTATTTTACATTTACATTTATCAGACGCTTTTATCCAAAGCGACTTACAGTGCATTCAGGCTATACATTTGTATTGTCAGTATGTATGTTCCCTGGGAATCGAACCCACAACCTTTGCGCTGCTAACGCAATGCTCTAACCACTGAGCCACAGGAACACATTATTAATATTACTGTTTATTTAATGTTGTTATTATTAACAGTTTTCAGAATTAAAGACATGTTTAAAAGCATTTAAAGAACGTTTTTTGTCAGAGCTCTTGTTATTATTAATTTTGGCATTCATTTTCATTTTTACACCAGACACGTATATCGGTTCAAAATATCGGTTATCGGTCTACTTGATCTGTAATAATCGGTATCGGCCCTGAAAAACACATATCGGTCGACCCCTATCACAGTGCCTACGCTCTTCCACATTAATCCTATTTAAAATTTTCTCAACATATTTTTGACCCCATGTATACAAAGATTAATTCAGCAATAACCTTTGTATACATGGGGTCAAACATGGGGAGAAAGGGAAAGTCCGTACATGTATTCAAAATTATTATGACCTACCTGAAAAAATGCATTTCATTCTCTAAAATGTTGCCTACTTCTTTGTATGCTACATTTTGGATTACTTTATCATTAGCTTAGCTACATGCTAACATTAGAAACAACTTATGAGCATTAGCTGTCTTGTCTTTCATTGCAAAAGCATTTTTATCCAGTTTTTTTATCAGGTGTTAATTTTAATTCTTTGTATGCAGACAGCTGCCCTGATAAGAAGCAGACAGCAAGACACCTCACTGTGTTTTGAGATACAGCCGGTGTTTAAGGGTTACAGATGGTGAGTGATAAAGACGACAAATGTAATAAGACATCAGCCAGCTACTTGACGGCTGGTAAAAGATTGAGGTGTAACAGTGATGGTTTGCAACAGCTGTTCTGCATCTAACCTTTTCTCTGTTGCAAGCATCACAAAGTGTGAGGTACCAAAAACGGAAGCTAAATGGGAAACAGCTGACAAGAAGGGCAGAAATGAGACAATACTGAAAAAGCAGAACTGTCAAGTACAAAGAGAAGAAAACCTGAAGCCATTCCTGGATGAAAATACTTAATCATTACAACAACAAAAACACTTAGATTAGAGCACTCACAAACATAACATAACGGCAGATTAACATAAATATAATAATAATAATAATATAGAACTACAGAGACCAAATAATATTTATTATTATAATTGTTCATATTATAATTAGTAGTAGTATGAATATTAGAATGGCCTGCAAAAATCCATTTCCATCTTTTACTTCCACTCATTTAAAAGGTCTGACTTGCAATGGCTAACAATATTTTACATTATATGCCAATATGAAACCAGAGACCTAAATGCTACGCATTCACAATGCATTTTAAAGCCTATTTATACATTCATGAGGCTTTAATGCTTTTCACGTTTTTCACATTTCCAAGTTCATTTGGAGAGTTCACATAACACACTAATACATCAGACTGGAAATATCAAGTGATTGTATCAAATCATGACTATTAGAAAGGTTGAGAGGGGCAATTATGTAATAATGGTGACAGGCCTACTTTACATAATTCCACATTCAGCACTACTTGGATGATATAAATCCTTAAAGTAAATCCATGCATGAATCAAGTTTGCGATCCAAGGTCTCTAGAACTAAGATAAGACATAACTTTAAAAGAGCTGCTAGAAATGTGCTATAAGCAAAAAGCTACGTGCAAAGACACCAGAAAGAAAAGAAGAAGAAATCTGAAATGTCTGGAAAGACTGTCAATTAATATTTTATGACAGTATCTTAAAATAAAATGAAAGTAGATCATCTTGAATTGAACATTTCATTAGAATCACTCCATTTAGTGGCAGGTGTAGCTATAATCTGCATGGTGAGAAGAAGTGACATTTTTGAGTTGACGTCCATCCACCTGCAAGGGTCACTGGGATTAACAGGAGTGTGGTGACCTCAGGCACACTCACAGGATTACATCTGTAATCAGGTCAATCGTTTCTGTCTGCACTTAAAGCCCAATAGCAAGATGACCTTCCCAGTGGCAGAAGAACCATAGCAATCTATGAATACCTATCACCTCTATCTCAATCAATAAAAGCTCTTCCGTGTGCAAAGCTTTTACAGACAACTCTTCCCCTCCCACGTCTGCACTGGTGGTCCCCAAGGGTCTGTTGTCAGGATGACTCCATCTACATGCACAGCAGAGCTGAAACAGTCTAAAATAAGAGGTCAGAGTAGCATTAGCCAGAGAGACCTGTTTATATACTAACAGCAATTCCATATATAGTTAGAACTGTTGCTATGCTGTTGCTAAGCTCTAGAGCTGGGTGGTATGACCAAAAATGTATATCACGGTATGTTTCTAAATTATACCGGTTTCACGGTATATGACGTATTTATTTTTTTCATGCATGACCGCCGGGTGTTAACCACATTTTCTACTGACTGAGGAAAAACTGCAGTAGATTGACTTAGAATGCCATATTTTAGTGTCATGATGAGTGAATATTGTAGAAAAAGTCCACACTAAATACAGGGGTTAAAGCAAAAAAAAATATTTTGACTGAAAATATTTCCTCGGACAAACCCCATTCCACAGCCATACGGCTACAGTCACACACACAGTTTAAGAGCGGTGTTTTTCTTGTTAGGAGCGCTTGTCCTCCTAATTAAAAACATTTAGGAGTACCTTCTGATCAATAAAAAAAAATTAGCCTTCCGAATACGAGGTGACATTTGACTTGTACATACATTTTCAGACGTTTAATGAGGCTCAGATGTGGCATGAGTGCAATTACATTCATAGATTCATGTGGACATTAATGTTTTAAATATAAATTATCTTTTAGAGACGCACAACAGCTCAGCTGTTACTTTATTTTGAACTATTTTCGTTGATGAAATAGAACAAAATCATGCAGTATTTGTTTATTGATCTTTTGTATTAAATCAATATATCACATTTGCAAACTCCCTTTATAATTATTAAAAGCTGTCTCCTGATCGCGATCTGTGGGCGCACAGAAATTTAGAGCGCATGAGTGAGCTCAAGAATCAAAAGCACGTGAGAATGTGATGCATTCTGTCGGAACCTGTGGGAATGAGTATAATTATTATTAATAGCCGCAATCCCGCGCCGAAATTCAAGTTCTGCTCGGTGTTCTCTGCTAAGAACCCGACTGTAAATGATGCAGTGGCGTTACTATGTTGTTTGTCGAGGCGGGGATGATTTTGGTGTTCCATGAGAACAACAACAGTGTGCTACATGATTCCTACATGTTTCTTTTCCCTCAGTAATCCCTGATAACGTTTAAATGGAGTGAACACGGAGCAGTTTCTCCGTGGCGGGAATGTAAAACCGGAGTGGATCCAGAGCGGAGTGATTACAGAGCGCTTAGAGTGGAGAGAGGCGTGCTTTAATCCACTCCAGGCTTTGATCACATCCCCTCAGCAGACTGAATGCACCTCGTCTTTCCTTCATTTAACACCTATTCAAGCTAAAATTAAGACATGTATAGCACTATTTGAGAAACGTAAGCGTATTTACGGTCTTAAAATTATGAAAAGTGAATTTAAGAAGGCGGGAACCCTGCAATTGACGGGAATCCGTCGTAGCGACGGAGAACTTTAGTTTGTGAGAGACGCGGGAGCTGATGCAGCGGACGGTGGATATTTGTGGCGGTCGATGTGGATATTGTGGATGACTTCTTCTCTCTCATCACATTCTACTAGTGCTTTAGTTTCGGAACTTTCACGCTTAGTAACACATACAGCTGTATCCTCGCCAAAATGCAATAGTGAAAAGAGACCCCTCTCTAACAGTGTCGCGTTTCAAACGTTATTTAAATGCCATGGTATTGCGGTATTTTAAAAATTAATATCGTAAGAAAAATAAACACCGGTATCCGGTATGAACCGGTATACCGCCCAGCACTACTAAGCTCTTCTACTTGGTTGTTAGAGCATTGTGGTTATCCCATCCTCCCATCCCATATTCTAGTGTCTAGATTTAGCTTGGGCCCCACTGCTGGTCTATCTGATTTATTTGCTCGTTTTATCATCAGCTGGGGAAATCCCAAACTTTAAAAAGCATCAGCACACCTCTCTTCAACAAGATGGTTGAGCTGCTCTGTCAAACGGTGGGAGATGTTACTTGTCAAAATCTAATGCTGATGATAAGGACTGGAGTGTGTATTCAATTCAGAATGTATTCAATTCAGAGGCAAAACAAGTTAAGACTTTAAAAAATACTGTGAAGTGTGAAAACTATAAAGAAGAATGCTTGTTTAAATTACAACCAGGATGTGTATCGAGAAAGTATATTTATATTTATACATATACATTCAGATTTAATTTATTTATATCTGCTTCAGTCTGAATGGAGAGAGCATCTTCAATAGGAAGAAAAACAAACATATTCATCTTAAACATGCAGTCCAAGCAGTTGACATCACCATGGTTACCCCATCCCAGAGCAAACGAAACACTTCTGAGACCAAACATTAAGGTCATTCTGCTTTTCGCTGTATGTATTTGTCACGAGCATCCCCGACGGCTCAGCACTGTAATAAGACAACATTCCCAGCATACCATCTGCAGTAGTGTCCTAATGAAGGGGGTGGGCCAAATGCCAACCTCACGCTCCGGTTTCAGTACGCAGTCTGCGCATGTGTGCCAGAGGACTGTGTGACTGCAGTCTCTGAGCTCTACTTCCTGTGAAACTCCCTGTGTGCTCTGACTTTCTCTCAGATGACCTTGTACGCCCTGCGGCCCCATTTGTTTATCATGGGGTTTAGGCCAGCTATTGGTAAATAATGATTATGTAAATGAAGAAAATGTGTTTGGTATGACAAAAGAATCTCTCTTACAGCCTAACCATTCAGGATGAGATCACAACACTATTAAAAAGATAAATATGTTAATGCTCTGGAACCTAGCAGAGCTTTGGTTTCTAACGGTCCCAAAATTCAACTAACACACCAGACTATTAAAACTTTTGGCAAAACAGGTGTAGCCATAGATATGTATCGTAGATTCCCCATTCAACCGCTCCAAGCACATAGACGCGTCCGTAATCTAAATAATAGGGAAGCTAAGTAAAAAGTGCCAATGGTTGTACCTGCATGAATGGTCATGTGACATGCATGTTCGGTTGTGTAGTGTGGACAACGGAGATTGTTTCTGAAACACATTGAAGATGCCAGTGTAGACGAGGATCGCTTTCATTTTAAAACGCCATTTTAAAATGAAAGTGCACTAGTGTAAAAAGACCTGAGATGTGTAGCACTTCAGAATGTTACAACTGGGTAAGATATTGATTTTCCAATTAATCACAATCTTTGTTTGATTATGATTTTAATTCATTCTTCAAAACCGGAATCAATCTTTTACTCTATGTTGGTGGTGTTTACTGTATAGCAGAAACCAAATAGCTCTTATGAACCAGTTCATTTATATGCGTAAAAATAAACATACCAGGCAAATAGTGTAGTCTGATTCACAAATAATTGACTTTTTAAAAACAGTTCTTTGTAATGAATAAAAAATGTGAAACATTTGATTATTTGAGCCAGCCCAGTTAATCATTCAAAACGACTCACAAACTGTTAAATAGATAGCAATTGAACTGCACAGCTGCGCTTCTACAGTACAGTTTATACTTTACACAACTGTTTAAGAGTCTTGAATAAGTACTTTTTTTAATTAATACTTTTAATCAGAAAGGACATACAATTTATCAAAAGTGCCAGTAAAAACCTTAACATTTTACTAAATATATATATTTAATTTTTTCAATAAATGCTGTTCTTTAAAACTTTAGAAACATAAAGCAGCACAACTGTTTGCACCCTGATAATAATAATACATGTTTCTTGAACACCAAATAAGCATATTAGAATGATTTCTGAAGGATCATGTGACATTAAAGACTGGCGTAACAGCTGCTCAAAAATTCAGATTTGCCATCACAAGAAAATACATTTTAAAATATATTAGTTATTTCAAATTGTAATAATATTTCTCAGCATTAGCCTACTGTTTTTACTGCATTTTGATCAAACAAATGTAGCCTTATTGAGCATAAGACACTTCTTACAAAGACATTTAAAAATATTTCCAAATCCCAAACGTTTGATCAGCAGAGTATGTTAGAAATATCAAATCAAAATCAGAACAGAATTAAAAGCTTGTGAAATGAATCGAATCAAGAAATGTGCATTGATACCCAGCTCTAATTAAAACCAAAACAGGTTTAAAGTTACATTAAAAACCAAACGTAAGCTCCAACTCTTACATTTAAACATCTAAAAGAATTCATTTACATCTTTCCTTAGTTTTAAAACCCTTAGACATGAAGTGTATCTTTAACATCCTGCCATTCCAACTTAAAAGGATACATGGGTCCAGATTCTTTCCTAATGCATCTTAAGAATTAGCACACCACCATTTATGTGCTCAACCAGCTAATGTTACCTTGTTCAGAAAAGCTCAATGAATCACGTCTCAGTGAGCACAATGACTCCCCGATTGCAAACGGACCTTAACAACCCATATGCTGTCCAAAAAACATCTGATACACTACACTGAGTTAGGCCTACACTCAGGGAACCAACTTTTATTCGTTTCTTTCCAACAAATGGGTCAAATGGTATCGTCATAATGATATGTAGCCTAAAACACTTAGGACAGAACTTCAACAATTTTATTTAAAAATGTCATGATCACACGTTCTTCTTCATTAGGTTACAATAATGTTAACACCCAGAATATGGGTGATAACTAGTTGTCGACTGATATGTGTTTTTCAGGGCCGATACCGATACCGATTATTACAGATCAAGTAGACCGATAACCGATATTTTGAACCGATATACGTGTCTGGTGTAAAAATGAAAATGAATGCCAAAATTAATAATAACAAGAGCTCTGACAAAAAAACGTTCTTTAAATGCTTTTAAACATGTCTTTAATTCTGAAAACTGTTAATAACAACTACATTAAATAAACAGTAATATTAATAATAACATAAGTACAGAGATCACCCAGAAGCATTCTGTAAACATTTTGTAAAACTTAAAGTAAACGTATTTAGCGTATTGTGTGATTATTCTCAACAAAAGTTGTAATAATTGTTGTAGTTGTATTACGTATACAGTAATATATTCGGCTAAACCGAACTTATATTTTGACAGGTTGCCATGAGGACCTTTTAAGTTTCTGTAGCCTATGTATATATGATATGACGATCGTTTTACTCAAATGAAACGGTCAAATGCTCATCAAGTGACTCTCCGAGCAGTTCTGGGGATGTTGTTCATGTATTTATGTCCTCATTTAGTGAGACGGCAGAAGCTGAAAACACCGCGAGCAGCACGCGCTTCAGTATGTATGTGTGCAGTAAATGAAACCGCACGTCTGTGTCATTCATTAACAGAGATGCAGAACATGCAGGATTCATATTTAAAGTGTTTTTGCAGCTTAATATTTATAGATACTAGTCCATAGCGCGAGTCGATTTAAGTGCACTCTTTTGATTAATTCATCCAAACTTCGACACATTCCGTGACATTCCGCGTTATACGGTAAATTCCATTATATGACTGCATTCCGCGATTCCGCCCGCATTTTCCGCATCGTGGACATCATAGGTTATATTGAGGTGTTTTGCAACTTCAGCAACGTCTGCTGCTGCTTTACCTTTGAGAGACAACTGATGCGTGATCACTGAGGCAGCTCCAGTTAGCATGTGCTTCGATTGTGAGACTGCCTTCAGTTTTCCGCGTTGATTGGTCGGACTCGTGACTCTCTACATATCAGATGAGCGGTGGGCGGAGATTGCTCTCAGAGATTGAGAGATCGCCTCTCTCACAGAGTGTTGAGCTCAGACAGGCTGCATCGAGCCAAATAGTGCATTTAAACATTAAATAATTTCACGTGTATTATTTATTCACCAATAAATAATGTCACCTGTAAATAGTATGTTTGTTTGCATTAAAAAAAATAAAAAATTATCGGCAAATCTGTTTTTAAAATGGCCGATATCGATAATCGGTAAAATGCTTAATATCGGCGCCGATAATCGGTCGACCCCTAGTGATAACATCAACTCATTTCCTTTCACTCGCACTCTCTTCCTCTACCACTAAACTAATGCAGAACTAATGAACAAGAGACCTGAGCTGAAGACACACAGTCTCTTCATACTCGGCAGCTCAACACACTAAAGTCCCTAAGGCAGAAATGCTCTCTCATGTTTCTAAAAGAAGGGGATTTCACTCAGAGAGGCTCTTCTTTCCTTCAAGTTTCAAACAGAATATCAGTTCCACTTCTATTCTTCCTTTTGGTCACTCGTGGTGCAGATATCCAATAAATCTACAACACTATTTCACTCTGAGCATCTCATATCCTAAAGCCAAAAGCAGAACCTAGAGCTACATTGTCTGGAGATACGTGAGCAAATATGAGAAGCTTACAAATCAAACAAAGTTTGAGAGCCATAGAGACAAGTATATACTTACTGGTGGAGTTGCCTTGCATCTGTATTATGCATTTTGATTCTTTGCTGGTCTCTCTTGAGTTGAAGGGCCGCACTCTGACAGCCACTTTCACGGAGGCGCCAGACATGGTTGAATCTTTTGTGAATCAATCCCACAGAATGTTCTCCTACAAAAAGAAACAGAATGTTTTTCAGTGCCACGGCGATTAGGCTAAAGGTACAAGAGCACATTTGACTGAAGTTATCCAGAAATATCTCATCATATTCCAGTAAACAAGAGTTAAGAGATCTGAATGCACAAACACATCATTTATGCAATGATGCTAGAGGTTATGTGGCATTTGAGAAGATTTTCTTAAATTACAGCATGACAAAAATAAACAAAGGAAAAAGATGATACAGGGTTCCCACAGCTTTCAACCAATGATATTTCATGACTTTTCAATTTGCTTATAATTACTGGACATTACATTTTAATAATTATTTTTAATTGCTACAATTTATAGCTGATAAAAATATATTAGCCATTGAGACGTCAATGACTTTAACCCTTTAAAGCCGACAACATCATAATTGATACATGAATGTCTGAGGACTCTAAATTATCAACAACATGATCACAATTTTGCTGAAAAAACGGTTTTACAAAATTGTATACATGCCTTCTGCCTTCTGATTGATAGTTCATGATTTTTTAGCAAGTACAATAACAAACTAACTACGAAAATGCCCACCTTGAGGTTGTTGTCTTTCTCAAACAAAATATTTTTATAAAGTAAACATTATATGTAATATTATTAAATATAATAATATTTCAAGATGAACGGGATTTTGAAGAATGTTTGTGTACACATCTCTCAATGTTTTTAGGTTTAGGCTAAACATTTAAATATTAAAACATTCAACTAAACATTAAAATATCTTACTGTTATTTGGAGATATGGAGTGACAAGTGGTCTGTATACTGTCATAAAATTCTCATTTAATTACATTTAAAGCTAAGTGAATGTCATCTTACTTTTAGGCCATATATCATCTGCAAAAAACTGCTAAGTTGATAAGTATTTTGCTACGTTTTGGCTTTAAAAAGCCTGATGGATCAAATGTGTTACAGAACAGAAAACAAATATGCTAATGTTTTAAAGTTTCTTTTATATTTTGACTAAAATTTTAAAAATGACAAATGCTTTCCGTGACTGTAAGAATGCTGATGATTAAATAAAACAATTAGTTTTTCTTCAATATCAACACAGGTAATATATTTTGGCAGGTGACTTGACATTTCAAGCAATTTCATCAAAATGTTTTTTAGCAAAATGATATAGCCTACAATATGGAATATTATACAATACAAAATATTTAAATACAAAGGGACATTTAAAGTGTATAGTATAGCAGTAGTATAATGTTTAACAAAAAGTTAAGATGTATTAAAATGTTGAAAGAGGAAAAAAAACTAAATATTGTCAAAGGACCACTGAGGATTTCCCCTGTATGTACATTTGAAGCAAAAACATTAATATTTCATATAAACATGTACAGGATCTTGTCTTTTATATGTCAACAACCCATTTACCACATCAAAAAGTCCGGTGATCAAAAGCAATACCATATTAAAGCTGCAAGCAGCGATGGAAGGGACCTCGCCCGGCTCACCGCTGACCGGTGGCTTCAGAAAGACAGGGAACAGTGAGCAATATGCATTTAAAAAGGTAAATATAGAGGAATATGTCAAAGTCATTTATATGCACCAAACCTGCTGCCAGCTGATGGCGCAACGTCCATAACTGAACATTGGCATGTAGAAGTCTTCATCCAGTACTTTTAAAAAACATATGAAGTTTGGTGCAGATTGGACATTGCATGTTTAAGTTAGTGTAAAACAAGTAATTTCCTGTTGCCAGCAGGTGGCGCTATGTCTATAACTAAACATTGGCAGAGAGATGTCTTCAGTTCATGGCTCCTATCAAACGTGTGAAGTTTGGGACAGATCGGACATTTTATGGCTGAGTAACGACAGCTTCTTTTCCCATGGCGAGACATCGAAATTTTGTCACGCGGCCATAGACACGCCAATTAGCGAAAACTCAAGCTCTTTGCAATTCAACATCACAAAGGCCTTTAGATTAGACTGACCTATATATTATGTTGATGTCATTAAATCTCTAGGAGTTATTACAGAGTAAAACATATCACTTCCTGTTGCCAGCAGGTGGCGCTATGAATTTATATGAATATGGTCACTTAGATCTTTTCAGGTCAGGAGTCTTGTCAAACATATGAAGTTTGGTGCAGATTGGACATTGCATGTTTAAGTTAGTGTAAAACAAGTCATTTCCTGTTGCCAGCAGGTGGCGCTCTGATTATAATGGAATATTCGTATTTAGATGTGTTCCGGCCTGGATTCTTATCGAACGTGTGAAGTCTGGGGCAGATCGGACATTTTAAGGCTGAGTAACAACAGCTTCTATTCCCATGGCGAGACATCGAAATTTGTGATGCCGCCATGGACACGCCCTTTAACGAAAACTCTAGATCTTCGCAATTTAACGTCACAAAGGGCTTTAGATTACAATGACCAATTTTGGTGTTCATCTGGATATATCTCTGGGAGGAGTTCGTTAAAGTATGACACCTGAAAATGGCAAAAATGATACAAAATATTACGGGAAAATTCAAAATAGCCGACTTCCTGTTTGGTTTCTGATTTCGTACCTAGAGACTTTTTTGTTGGTATTGTTAAGTTACATGAGTGTTCCGATTTTCGTAACGTTACATGTACGTGAAACGTAGCTCAAGGCGCACTCCGCTGAATATTTATAGGTGGCGCTGTCGAGCCATTTAACCACACCTACTTCTGAAACCCATATCATACGTAAATTTTCACCAGTTCTGATGCGTGTGCAAAGTTTCCTGACTTTTCGAGCATGTTTAGGCCCTCTAAAATGCGATTAAGTTTGGAGAAGAAGAAGAAGAAGAAGAATAAACGGAGCAGATTCAATAGGGTCCTCGCACCATCGGTGCTCGGTCCCTAAATATTCAGGTAAATATCCAGCACATAGATACAGATTATCAGGAATATTAGATGGTTCCTTCACGGACTCGTAAACATGGCTGCCGTTCGCCTGCAGCAGCAGGGCTGGGCCTATTCACACGCTCACTGCACTAGTAAACACATCTGACTAAATGACACGGAGCGTTATGACATATATAAACACAAGCAGACACATAACGCCTGTCTGTTCATGTAAAAATGCGTGTATCGCTTATGGGCGTGACGTATGTTAAGTACTGGTTTTATCGACCGGCTGTGGATTACAACGAATCTGACAATGCAGCAATTCTTTTTGAAGTTCAACTCTCTTGAGTGTGACAGCGACAGAAAAATATTCAATCACATGACACCAAAAAAAGATGATGTTTTCATCTTTGCCCTTCTATACATTCATTGATTTAAAAAGGCACACGCCCATGAAATTCAATCTGCCGGAGAAAACGTAAGTATGTCTGCTTCAGGGAGGAAAAAGAACATTATGCTTCCATCCATTTCATAGAAGCTAATGATACTAAAACAATATAACAACATAACAAAACGTTTATATGTTTACTGTTTAATAATGGAGACTAGAAATTGACAACATATCCGGCGTTGCCATAGCTGCACTTATGATACGCTACAGATATAAAACTAATCAAAACGTTTAATTAATCTAAATAGCACCAACTTAAGTGTTATATTGAAATCTTATGATGTCGCCTCCTGTATTGGTCTCACGCAACGATGTCCGATTTGAGAACAAATCGTTCTTTTGAATCGGATCTCCACTGGGAACCGATTCTCAAAACGACTCGGTCACGAATACAATAGGTTCGAGCGGTTCTGGAGTGAAAAGTCACACTCTGCCTGAATCAACTGAGAATCTTTTTTCGCCTGAACCGAAAACGACAAGTGAGATGACAGAACGAATATTTGGCGTAAATATCTGAGCCGGTGCGGTTCAAAAGAACCGATTCCTGAAAATGTCCGAACTTCCCATCACTAATTCGGACGTATTCTATGAACTCGGTGACTTTCTTTTGGTAACCCTCATATGGTTGTCATTTTGAACATTTGTTCAATTATCAATAAGAAAAATAATTAATAATAAGTGTATAACACCACAATTAAGTTTCGCTGAAGCGGTCAGCTGCAAAAACGAGCAAAACATTTCGGTAACGTTAAACATCCATTCGCATTCCCAAACGCGACTCGGGCGATGTGTGCTCAAACGCAAATGTACAAGTATTAACGTATTACAATCATATATCAGAAAATACGGCACTTACCGCTATATACCCACACGTAGAGACGACTAAAACAGCATAGAAATCCTGCACGATGCCAATTCTACAATGACGTCTACAACCAGCAGCAAATATCAAAAAAGACTGACGGTTAAGTTTTTAACAGTTCCTTTTTTGTTATATACACCCATTATAGCTGGGTTTCATTCTCCAGCGCCGCGCAAGATGCTTGCGTTTCTGATATATTTTGTTAGGCGGATGCTTGTGTCGAAGGACCGTTCCTCTCGCAGGCTTAAGATATGGATGAATGCCTTGATTTACTGAAATGATTACGTCAACTGCCCTGTCAACACCGTGAATGACGTGCCGTCTGGCCAATAAGAATGAAGTATTGTGTGAGTAATGCGTCGTTTAGCCAATAAGAATGCTCGAAAAACTAAGGTGGGCTAGGCAGTTGTGACGCAATACTGCAGGGTCGCTTACGATCCGCTGTGGCGTGGCATCGTACTACAAAAAAGTGAAGGGCGCCGCCTAGCAGAAACATGGATAAAACAGGACTAGCCTATAATTTAAACCCTACCTTAAAAATGACAAATAGAACCGTTTATGAATTCTAAATTGCTGCCAAATAATTAATGTGATTGTCACAATGTTCATTCTAAAGATAATTACACTATGAATGTTCTAAAATAGTCATGGTGAGATCCTCTCAAAATACACAAAACAGTATAAAATGTAATTTACTGAAGCTAAAGCTGCTTGAAGAATACACCGCATTTAAAATGCCTTCTATGACAAATAGTACATAATGATATACTGTTTTATTTTATAGTGTGGCTAGATTAAATTGTGCTCAGGGCTATTATAGTGAAATACTACTAAAAAACATATTTTTACTTGAAATAAACTTTAACAACAAAAAATTAACAAAAAGTAAAATAAGTATTGAACACATCACAGTTTTTCTCAGTTAATATATTTCTAAAGCTGTTGACATTACATTTTCACCAGATGTCGGTAACACACAAACACATACATACATAATGTGTAATAAAATGGAATGACACAGGGAAAAGTATTAAACACATGAAAAGAGCGAGGTGGAAAAAGGCATAGGAAGCCAATCAGTAATTAGAAAGCAATCCTACCCATTGTCAGTGGAAATTAATATTAGCTGGTTCAGTCCCAACACCCTTCAGGGGTCTGTTTCATAAAACAAGTTCAGCAAATAACTTAGCCAGACTTATTTCAGTGAGTCTGAGTTATTTTGAACCAAATCAATTGGCAAAAGTTTAGACTAACTGAAACAAACCTGGCTTATTTGGTAAACTTGTTTTATGAAACAGGCTCTTAGATGATGAAGATGAAACAAGGGTGGATATTTCAGCAAGAGAATAATCCCAAACACACAGCCAAGGAAACTCTCAATTGGTTTCAGAGAAAGAAAATAAAGCTGACAGAATGGCCCAGCCAATCATCTCACTTGAATCCAATTGAAAATCTATGGAAAGACCTAAAGATCAGAGTTCATAGATATCAATATTTGAAGAGTGTTTGTGTTTGTGTAAAAGAATGGGCTCAAATCAAACCTGAGCAACGCATGCAACTGGTTTTTACATGCAGGAGGCATCTTGAAGCTGTCATTACCAAAAAAAGGCTTTTGAACAAAGTGTTAAATACATTTCAGTAAGTGTGTTCAATACATATTCCCTGTCATTCCATTTTATTACACATAACTTAATTTCTGAACTGATTTTTGTATGTATGGATTACTTGGGTTGTTACCGGTATCTGGTGAAAATGTCATGTCAACTGCACCTTTAGAAATATATGAACTGAGAAATACGGTGACGTGTTTCATACTTATTTTACCCACTGTGTGTATATATATATATATTTTTTATTTTTTTTTAAACAATAACAAATATTGCAGAATTATACAAAAAACACTGCATCTATGAAATCGTTGAATTATATTATTTAATAAACTTAAATATTGCAATCTATACCTACTTGCCGATGTTTTGCAAAATATGTGGATGAATTTCACAAAAGTCAGGAAGAGTGCAAAGAAGTGCAACAGCTGTCATTGTGTGTGCATTACCATTTATTACAGTTCAAACAGCTGGGTCCAAAAGAAGTTTGTAGCAAAGGAAGCAAATTCCTGTACAGATAAACCCATTAAGTCACTGGAAAAACTCTTAATTTATGCTTAAGTCCAACAACGGGGGTTAATAGTAATAACAAGAGATGATAAACCTTTATGATCCAAAAAATGTTGGAGAACAGAACAAAAACATGATGTACTGGCATTCTTATGACGATCATGCTACAACACAGCTTCACATTCTTTGATTTGATCCTGTGTTTGAGCTCAGATTCAGATTTGTCAAAACGGTGTACATGTGAGATTTCTATGCAAACCAACAAAATTCTATTATGGAGTCAAATCACCATTTGATGCTCCACTGGTATGTGTCCATCAATTTACACCAACATCTATTGTATTTTCTACAAGACAGTCTAGAGCTTGTTAATTTGATTATTTTAAATATTGTATTCCTCCAACCGTATAAAATAAACAAGGTTTGTGACTGTAACATGTCCACAGCCAATGTTTTGTCATTCTACTGAGTGCAAAAATAGAAATACTGGTGTTACTTATTCTTCACAAACATGAAATGGATCCCCTTCCTCGATGTTTCCCTTACCATCAGAACCACTAAAATGCATTCATGAGAACAACAATAACAAAAGGGCAAACAATTTTTCTATATCCAAATGTGTTAACTTTGGGGTGTGAGTGTGTGCCTTTACAGACTAGTATGTATGCAGACATACAAATTCAAAATCAAAATGTTTCAAAAGTCTAAACTTTATTATGTTTCAATGTAGAACCATTAGCCTTTCAGACAGTGGCTCGATAAAGGGGGGAAACAATTTGGGTACTGTCATTTTTTTCCCTCTTTCTCCACTCTTCAGTTCACTTCCAGCGTGGTGAAAACATTTAAACTGCAGGGCAAGCTTGGTTCACTGAGAAAACTCAAACACGGCCACTCTGCTTCTCTCTCATCCAGGCCTGGATACGCTCCTTCAGCTCTGGGACTGTGGAAACAGTGAAAGCTTGGAGTCAGCATTACTAAAGCATGAAAGAGGCAGGTCGTCCCGTCTTTGTAAAGCTCTGTGTGGTGGGTACCTGGTTCCAGCATGCTCTCGGTGAGAGGCTGTCTGTTGAAGGGGTCAGTGGGAGAGTTCAGGAGGTGTCGCAGGATGATGGTTCGATCCATGATGTTGCCAGAGGGAAGTTGCACGGGATCAGTCATGAGAGTGTCCATCAGTGGGTCTGTTTAGATAGGATGTCAATGTTACTCCAATCAACTATTACATTTGTAGCTACACTACTGTTCAAAAAACTGTTTTTGTTAGGGTTGTTAAGAAATTAACACTTATTTGCTGCAAGGAGGCATTGCATGTAATCAAAAGACCTTTATAATGCTACAGAACAATTATATTTCAAATTACAATGCTGTTGAACTCTATTAACCAAGGTTTCCCCAAAAATATTAAGCAGCATATTAGAATGATTTCTGAAGTACCATGTGACACTGAAGACTGGAGTAATGGCTGATGAAAATTCAGCGTTGCCATCACATGAATAAATTACATTTTAAAATATATTCCAATTTAAAAACAGCTGATTTAAATTAGAATAATACTGTTTTCACTTTATTTTAATAAAATAAATGCAGCTTTGGGGAGCATAAAAGACTTCTTTCAGAAAGAAAAAATTCTTACCAAACCTTAAACTTTTGCGCAGTAGTGTATGACTAATAATATAATGTACACAGCTGAAGACTTGAGGACTCTCACCTTTAAACTCATCTGGGGCATCGCTGTAATCCATCTCAGACTGAGAATTGCGGGCTACTATCTCCTCCACCTTCTCCAACAGCAGTTTGAATTTCTCAATAGCAATGGTGGATTTTATGCCCGCTTTTCTCATTTTTGAAATGACCTCCTCAAACAGCTCCCTGCTGTATGACCGCTAAAAGTGAGGGAATAAAAAAATGATCCCATGTCTTTCTAGCAATACAATTAAGCACCAAACAGCAGGATCTTGGTGAGCAAATACAGACCTGGTCATCTGCAATGGCTTTAGCAAATCGGGCACAGTCCAGCTGCAGATAAATGTCAGTGAGCTGATCCAGGAGCTTCTTTGGCTCAAAACCATATTTTTCTGGGTTTTCCACCTTCAAGTCTCGACATTTCGGCCCACATAACTGCTGCAGGTTATAATTCAACATGGCAGCCAGACGAGGACCCAGTTCCTGTTCAATACAACAGAAAATACCAGAGTCATCATAACAAGGAACGTTTTTGTGCATCTTCAACAACCTACTAATATGGTATTTGCTCTGTTAGTGTCATTAAACGTTCCCTCTCACACCTCTGAATAAACTCAAAGTTCTGACCCTAGCAGCAGCTCAATTTTCCCTGAAGACTATAAATACCTGCAGAGAGCAGATCACAGGAGATTCATTTACAGGCAGGCAGCAGATCACAATCCTCATGCCTTTTCCTATTAAACGAACCTAAATTACTTCGACTTGTAGGTGCTTCCTAAAGTGGATTTCTTTGTTGTCTGTTGAAATGTTTCTTAAGTTATATTTCTACAACTGTCTGCTTGTATAGGTTTCTTAAAGGCTTCTATTCATATAACAACCTGTTCAGCTGCTCCTACAACACTGTTGAAAAGTCTGGGGTCTTTAAGATGCCTTGGTGAGGAAAAAACACTTTTTTTCAAACATATTTACTGTCCCCAAACTTTTGAACATCATAATGTCACAATATGTTTTTTTTCTGTACTCACAGGCCTGAGGAAGGGCTTCTGGACCTGTTTGGTGAGGATATGGAACATATCCACCGTCTCTGTTGCTAAAGCCAGGTACGATCGGGATACTCGCTCATCCTGAGTCAGCTGGGACTGTCGGCTCTGCTGCTGCTCCTGAGGATCAGAACATTTCACATGAAATTAGATCTGATTGGAAAAGGAGAACAAAATGTGTTAAAGCAAGAAGAAACACTCCTGCACAACCATTCCCTTTAAATGTCAATCCCCTTCCTTTTAGCCTTAAAGCTAATGCTTTTTTCTCCTGGTACAATAGTGCATTATATCCATTACATACAATGCCGTTAAAAGGGTATGTAACTGGATTATTGGTAAAGTATGTACTGACCCTGGGCAGCTGGTCCCATTGCTCTTTATTCTTCATTTCCTCCTGGATCTCATGGATGCGTTTCAGAGACTCCAAACTCTCGTCCAGCAGAAAAGTAGTATCGTTAATTAGCATGTTGATGTAGCGCACAAACTGTTTACCAGAGCTGCCGAGAGAGAGAAAAGGTATGATTAACATATATGTATAAAATAAATACATATATACACAACACAGAAATAATACAAATGTTAAAAAATGACAATAAATAATCAAAAAATTACACTTTAAACTTATTCTTCATTTAGGCATTTTTGTATTTTTCAAATTAGTATTCAATCAATATGGATTTTTCAGCAGCTGATATACAACATGATTATTTAATTTAAACATACACAAATGCTTAATTAAAATAATAAGTATTTGACACTGTATTAACTATGGTGAACTCACTTGAACTCCTCCAGGAAGGTGCCTTGGTGGTTAGTGTTTTGCCAGAGGCTTTTGAATATGGTGCTGATGTGGTAACGGATTGTAAACTTGTCATAGAACTCGCTTGTGGCTCCAGTGTGCTCCACATCTAAGAAACACATCCATTTAGCATAAACAAATCATAATGCATAAAACAGACTAAAAATATATATTTGTACCCGTGTAAAACTTCATGAGGGCTGGCACAAGCTGATTGACAGACAGTGGGAGGTTCTCCATCATCTCAAAAAAACGCTGAGTGCGCGGCTGCACCGCAGGGTTGGTGACGAACAGCACCTCCACCAGCTTGGCAATCAAGTATGGGTTCTTTATGTAATTCTGACTGCAAATGAAGACCACCAGGAAGGTCACAATGTCTTCAGTGCACGGCTCATAGAGAACCTGTGGAAAGTACCTAAAAAAAAAAAAGAATGAGGATTTTTTTTTTTTTCACTAAAACTAAATTTGGATTCTAACATTATATTGTGCCTTCAGCACTGTCAAACTTACTGCACAATAAAAAGCAAGAACTCAGCCACATCTTCAATGTAAAACTCCGGCAGTGCTGCAAAGCTTTTGGGGATTTCTGGGTTCAGAGGCAGGGTTACGCTGAAAGGATAAAAGACAGGAAATCAGAACAGAACAAGCTTGACTACAAGAATGTAAGGTGTCTCTGAAGAGATGTTAAGTGAACTGACTGTGGGAAGGCAGGCTCCACCATACGCAAGATGAGCTGGATGACCATACTGAAGAACTGCAGACATTTGCGCAGCAGGTTCTCGTCCAGCAGCCCTGCGTCTGCGCAGGCTTTAGAGCGCACCAGTTTCTGTCAACACAGACGTTTACTTAATACATATATACTATCTGTACAAAGTATTAATTTCAGGATATTTAAATATTCACAGTTTAGCAGTGACGATGACAAAGGCTGAATTAATTTGATAAAAATAAAATTGATTTCTAATTCAACATTTTAAAATGTAGTTTATTCTTGTGATGGCAAATCTGAATTTTCTTCAGTGTGACATGATCCTTTTAAGAGAAATCAGTCTAATATGTTGATTTGGTGCTCAACAAACATTTCTTATTATGATTACTATTATTAACAGCTATGCTGCTTAATATATTTATGGAAACATGATACATTTTCTCAGGATTGTTTGTTGAATAGAAAGTTCAGAAGGAAAATCCTTTATTTGAAAAAGAGGTATTCTTAACGATTTTAGTTTTTCTAACATCAGAAATGATCAATTCAAAATATTGATTTCTTTCAAAAACAAATCTTACTGACCCCAAACTTTTGAACTATAGTGTAAGTAAATGCACTGTTCAGTACTTTAAAGCTAACAGTTAAAGGCTAACAGAGCACTTTAAGGCTAATAAAGCCTCTTTTTGCACAGGGCAAAGATCTGACGAATAATCAATACTGGAATCATCAGTTACTTCCATTATCTGTTAAATCAATTAGCTGTTGCTGCCTTCATCTCAACAACAGAAATTGCTTTCTCAAGCATTGTAATAGATGGTTGCTATTTTAAGAAATCAGAGCTGGCACACTTTACTTTACCCTACCCATACAGTAATGCAAATTGAATAATTATGTGTTATATTCGCGGTTGTGGCTAGAAGGGATACAGCTACCGGAAACCAACAATACATAGTTTTTTCTACCTATTAGATTGTGTTTTATTAACGTCTACACCTACCCCAACCATAAACCTGCCCCTTACAGTAATGCAGATGCATTAAATATTGTTGTTCAGCGTGAGAAAAAGGACAAAATATCTATGTGCGAGTGTGCAATATGCTCCGGTAGGAATTCTGATGGATAGGGTAAAATATCAGAACACCGGGACCTCGAAATTTACAAATTAAGCACTGATAATATATAATATACATAAATTGTTTATGTTGTATTACATTATGTATTTTAACAGTGTTATGTAATGAGAATATATAATTATTAAATAACCAAAAATTATTGTCGCATTGTTTTATATAATGCATTTTAAGTCATTTTAAGGCTGTTGTTGGCTTAGGTCTGTTTTTATAACCACAGAAAATATTGTCTTAATACTATCTTAATTCTTTGTAAACTATTATTTGAAGTAGCCTAACATGTTTAATTTGTTTCATTACCACAGAAGCTAACATTGTGACAAACCGTCCAGTGCATTATACACCCCGTAGCACATGCACGAAACAAATTTAACGTTGTTACATTTTAAAATGTTGTGTTATTATTTATTTGGCGTTTTACATTATTTGTTCTTTTTTATATTTGTTATTTAATTTTATAGCATTTGTTTTTGTTAAAACTCATTTTAAAATGTTTATTATTTTAAAAAGGCATGTTTCCCACAATTTACCAGTCCTGTGTAAATGCATTTATGCCGCTTCAGAACAGCATTAAACGGTCTGTGTAAATGCACGTTTTCGTGGTTTTATGCCGCTTCAGATTTGGTTCCTGTGCCGCCTTTGCTGTGTAAAGATGCCACAAGTCATTTTTATATTATTAAAGGATAACAGCATTCACCTTCAGCTGTGTTTTACATCTCTTCAGCATCTCCCGATGACGACTTGCCAGCGGGGAATCCTTCCACTGGTTCTCACTGTTCTTCAGCTCTTCCACAGTTCTGTAACACACACACACACACACAGTCAGCCTTGTGCAAACTACTTCTGACAGCTTAAAAAATATATAAAAAACATCTACAGAGAGTATAATTGGCCCATCTAAGTGTTATACGTGCTGCCGACAGCAGGGGTCACTGTGGTTCTGCTCTGCCAGGCATCATGAGGTCAATGCGACCTGCCTTCCATCTGAATGTGAAGGACTTGAATCACTGCCACTGACGCAGCACTAACACATGAGCTGATAATTCTGGCATTATGGACTAAAATTACTTTAGAGCTGCTCAACAATGGGACTGCAAGAAAATACCTTCTACAAGAGGCACTGGGACAGGACAGCATTAGCCTGCCTCATCATTTATATTTTACATTTATGCATTTAGCAGACGCTTTTATCCAAAGTGACTTACACTACATTCAGGTTATACATTTTTTGTCAGTTTGCGTGTTCCCTGGGAATTGAACCCACAACCTGTTGCGCTGCTAACGCAATGTTCTACCACTGAGCCACAGGAACACATCAGAAAGAGATTATGGGCTTTTTCACAAAGCATGACAAAGAACATCATATCTATGATCTGACCGAAGTGATGAGTAATGTTCCACTTTGAGAATCACCTTAACTAGTTCATCTTCTTACTTCATTACCCTTTTGTACTAGGGCAGACTACACAATGGGCCATTACTGAACATGGTCTTGGTATCAAATTGTTTGTTTTTAACGGCAGAATCTGTGCAAAACACCTGTTCAGATCCCTGATGGCCCTCAGCCTCCGTATGTAGCGCCGACAGCACGGGAGGATGGACAGATGATGTGCTTGGAGCGTTAAGAAGAAGCACTCAGTAGGGAACTTGGGCTCTGAGAACTTGGACGGGTCTTCATCTGTGGAAGAATGGAAGAAACAGTAAATGGCTTGGCTGAAGTCAAACTGAGCATCTAAAGCGATTTGTCTGTCCCAGAACAGAGCCCACACTCACGCATCTCAGCGAGCCAGCTCTTCAGGTCCTCCATCGTGGCTTTGAGCCGGGTCTCTTCCGTGCTGACACTCAGCCGACACTTGGGGTGGAAGATGTAGAGAGGATCCACTGTTTCCAGCTTGATCTTCATACTGAGTTGCTGTAGCACCCACAGGAAGTTCATCATGAAGCCGTCTGTGGACACCAGCTTATCATCAGTCTAAAGAAAGGAGGGAGAAAAAAAGTGATCATAATAAATTGCAGGTATTTTTAATAGTGTGGCATTTTTGTCCCACTTGTTTACATTCACTAAGAAACTATCACCAGTAATACCTTGATAATATGGGCATTTTAAAAGCAGCACATACTTGAGCAGACATACCTGCATTTGAGCCTTCTTCACATTCCGATTCACCAGAGCTGCAATGTAGCTCAGAGCTACTTCCCTTGTCTCTCCGTTCAACAAGATGTTGTGCAGGATTTTAAACAGTTCTCCCTGGAAATCAGCACACACTCAGAATTACTAAATATTTCAGTAAATCTCATTTCAGCATTATGTCTATTTATTTTGGTTGTTCATTTATGCTGAATGTTTTTATGTCCATTTATTATTATTTGAAGTAACTGGAATAATAACTGGAATAATTGAATGCATTCGGCTGTGCAATTAATCGCATGCAATTAACATGCGCATCTCGTCAGTAAAGCTGGCTCCATGATTGGCGGTAAATCTCCATCACCTGTTTTCAAATGGATCGGCAGTCAATACATAGAGCCGTAGTTCACTGACAAGCCACACGATATTGCGTTTATAATCGAATGCGATCCATCTGCGATATTGCCTAGCTTGTCAGTGATTAACTGTGTATTAACTGCCTAAATCCAGTTCTAAAAATGGATTTGGGAAAATAAATTACGGATTTCATAGGGCCCTACATTAATGAGGACATGTAACCCCATGATACATTCTTATCTAAAATGTGCAACTAAACAATAAATGCACATTTTTGATTGTTCCTCCAATCACATGAAATTACACTTTTAAAATCATAAGACCAAAAACTGAAGCCTCCACTTGCACCCCTGCTCTATAAAAATAATATTCCCTCAATATTGAAGCAGCTCATTAAAAATCTATGAGTATGTGATATGATGGCCGCTCACCCTCGCAGACTCCAGATAGTGCTGCAGTGATTGGCTGACCACACGAGTGTTCTCCATGGTGATCGCAGGGCCTGAGAAGTACTTGTCTCCCACCTTAGTCTACAGAACAGCAAAACAGGCATACAAACAACCACCATTCATCAATGCTTTACTTTGTATTAGTCTTATTTGTTTAAGGAGTAAAATGACTTACGTCATCCTCAGCAAACACAGAAAGACTGAAGAACGCTCCAAGGAAGGAGAGTCTTTGAATTTCTCTTCCTGTCCCAGGACTGAGAGAGTCAGGACACCACAATGGCAGAGAGGTGATCTAAAAATACACGCAGACAGACAATATTAACCGTGAACTGCATAACCTGACTGACTTGAATTCGCAAGCTCCAACAAAACCTACCAAATTGCATACAGGGTGAGTCTTCCCAAACTTGATTTCACAGAGCTCAGCCAAAGCCTGTAAAACAATACAATTTCAGTCATAGACACGAAACAAAAGCATACAAAGTCTTTCACAGATTCAGAGGAGCAATCTGTGTAAAATATGTCTGGAATGATTAGAGAAGAGATACCTAACAGTGTTCATATAGAAATCAATGGAGCTTGTTCGGTCCTAACATGCCTTATAATACAGTCTAATTATGCTTTTAAGAGAAGTCTCTTACCATCAGAGGGAACTTGAAGTTGTCACTGTCAAAAGAACATTCTTTTACAGCTAAAGCCAGCCCTTGAAGTATGGGAACGAAGATCTGAAAGAAAAACAACACTGATCAAATCAAGACAAAAGTTCCACACCTTTTCCACAAACTAACTTGACCATTTTGGAAAGACATTCAAACAGCTGACCCCAAGGCCATTTTTAGTTGATTCCTTACAATTTAACAACTTGAAAAAAAATAGTTTGTAACAAAGTATTGTATTCCTGTGACGGCAAAGCTGAATTTTCAGCAGACATTATTCCAGTCTTCAGTGTCACATGATCCTTCAGAAATCCTTTGGCGCTCACGTAACATTTATTTTTATTACTAATTGCAACCGTGATTATAATTTTTTTAATACTCTTTGATGAATAGAATAAATTCAAAAGAGCATTTATTTGACAGAAATCTTGTAAAAATAAGTTTGTTTGTTTTTTATTATTATAAATGTATTCACGGTCACTTTTGATTACTACTGAATAAAAGTATTTATGTGCAAGTTTTGCTTATAAAGTGTGCTTGTGACATCTTTATGAAATGCTGAAATTCTTTATGTCTAAAGTGTCCAAACTGGAACCACAAAACCTAATGTGGGATAAATACTGAGATATTCTTATCAAAAACAAAACAAAAAAAACACTTACAAATATTTTATAGGAGTTTGCATCAATAATAAAGACCCCTTGAGCTTCAAAAGTAATATGACGCAGCATGCAGCCCGTCTCCGTAATCTGCTGCAACTCCCACCTGTTTAAACACCTCCTCCTCCTGGTGAGTCATGCGCACCAACTCCTGGATGAAGCCGTACGGAAGGTTCCGGCACAGCATGTAGGGACCAGCAGGGAGGGCTGTAGAGGGGCCCTATTTAAGGGCAAAGAGAAAGAAATGGAGCGGCAATCTCATTCAAAATGTATTACACTTGTGTGCATTCAAACTGACATATAACTTCACACAACAAACTCAATTGATTCGCTTGATTCTGCTCTCCTTCCTCGCAGGTCTCTTTTCGCATTGTCTGCATTGTCAATGCGAGTACTAGCAGCAAATCATGTTTAATGTTTTGTAGCCAAGCAACGAATGCAGAGGAGAAAGCTTAACACATACAGAATGAAGCTGCTTCCTGAAGCCAATTTCTGCATAAATAGGCAGCTATCAAAAAATGCTTTATACTTTAAGAGAAAAAAAAAAAAAGGTGAGCACTTGAGTTTGGTACGAAACTAACTAAATTCCAAAGGTCAAACACTTCGATCCACAAAGAGCTCTTATGTGAAAATGCCTTCAAAAAACCTTTAGAATGCACTGAAAAAGGCTGCTGTAACTGACCTGGGCTGTGTGAGGGCACCTTGAAGCACTAGTGCAGCATGGGAAATGCACTGGGAACGAATGTTGCTGAGCAGCTGACTGACAACTGGCTGGCTGCACATCTAAAAAAGAAAAGCATATGAATAACCGAACATAGACCAAATACCCGACGCTTGAAGCTCAAGGTCAACAACAAAGCTAAATAATGAGAAAATATTTATTTTCTAAGCAATTATTATCATATTGTTTATATGTTTATACAAAACGGCATAGTACAACAAACCAGAGACACCATACAGCCCTATTTAAATTAATTGCAAAATTAACTACTGTAGACAGGGTAATAAATGAAAAAACATGAAAAGCTACCTTTGGGGCCTTCCTCTCTTCCATTCCCACACTGTCAAAACGCTCGATGAGGTAGTTGAGCATCTCCGTCTCTTTACAGGACTCTATGGTAAAGCGGTCGTTACCCGAGTCACCAGCCATCCCCCCTCCGGATGCACCCAGGCTAGAGAGAGAAAGAGAGAGTTATGAGAGATAAATATCACCTTCAATAAAAGAGGGTTGCAGAGTATAAATGAACCTTCTGGGGAAAACCTTAAACTGAGTAAATAACTAAAACCACGTAGCTTTAGCCACCAAGGAGATCTTTAATAATTGAACATTTCCCTTTTTCTCAAGCAACCAAGCTTTCAAAATAATTATCTTTAGAACAGCTATGACATCAGATGCAAATGAAGGTTTATCTTCATTTCAAGCAATGGTTAGAACAAACCTGCCCCACAACGCAAGCAGTGTTTAGTGATCAGACCTCTTGATGTATCATATCCCGCCCATTTTACATTACTGTTCAAAAGTTAGAAATCAGTAAGAGTTTTAAAATATATATTTTATTCAAGAAAGACATTAAATTGATCAAAATCAATGTATCATGGTTTCTACAAAAAAAATATTAAGCAGCATAACTGTTTTCATCATTGATAACAATTACTTATGTTTCTTAAGCACCAAATCATCAAATTAGATTGATTTCTGAAGGATCATGAGACATTGAAGCTGAAGCTGCTGAAAGTTCAGCTTTGCCATCACAGGAATAAATTACATTTTTAAAATATCAAAATATAAATAATATTTCACAATATTACAGTGTACCATGGAAGCCTATTTCTACTAGGGCTGTAGCTATAGAATATTTTAGTAATCGAGTATTCTACCGAAAATTCCATCGATTAATCGAGTAAGAACTTTTATTTTTTAAAGAGAAATACTAAATACACAAGAGAAAATAAGACAGGCCTCTTAAAATGAACAAGTAATTTGTTTCCTTTTTAGAAAAAAATAAATTGTTATTACTGAAATTGCAAATATTAATAACTGAAAACAAAACCCATTTTGTGCATTTAATTGCCATATTACATTCAAAATGCAAATACAAATATATATACAAATCTATTTCAAATTACTTAAAATAGGTAAACATAGTACAACCTAAAACTAAGACCTAAATCAAAATAAAAAATTATAATAAAACCTAAACATTGTGCAACTTAACTTCCAACTTTGATCCTAACTAAAGCTCAGGCATGACACAAGCCTTTACTGTCTTCTTTAGAAAGCTTTGTGTTCTTTTGAGGCAAAAAATGAGTGAACAGGAAGCTAACGTGGAACAAAAACAAGAGTCCATACACAGAACATTAACACATTTTCCAGCAACATGAATTTAATGTTATTTGGAGAATAAACTCTCTTAAATGTCTCTCTCTGCATACTGGTATGTGTGTGTGTGTGTGTGTGTGTGTGTGTGTGATCCTTTAATGGAGCATGTGGTTGCAAACACAGTGCTCTGTATGTAGTTACAGTAAATGTAGGGATGCACGGAAAAAAATTCTGGGCCGAAACCAAGAATTCTGGATGTCCTTGGTCGAAAACCGAAACCAAAACTGCTTTGTAATAATTTTTATTTTATTAAATACTATAAAGTAATTTTGTCAGACTTTTTATTTAACTCAATTTTAATGACAGTGAATTTAAAAAACACAAGCCAATAAAATAACCACAATTGTATTGAAAGAAATTTGGACAGAAAATATATTAATATTAAATATCAATGTAAAAATTTTATTTAGTTCTATGCAACAGAATCAGATATAAGAGTTGTGGTTGACTAATTATCCAAATGCATAGTCCTGCAAACAGGGTTTTTCCTTTCTCAAAATGCGGCGGAGGTGGTTCCATCCTGATCATGTGCACACGATGTACCCTTCAATGCTTTTTACATGCAATGTATTTTAGGTGTTATAATAATTATATGATTGAAGAAAATGACAATTATAAAATTATGTTTTATTTTCTCTCACCTAATGTTTTATTGTTATTTGTTTTATCTGTGTTGTGTATCTAGTTATCAAATGAATAACACATCAATTTCATTTATCTTTAAATTATTGAAAATTAAGCTTTTTTTGGCAAACAAAGGGAATTTACTATTCAAATTAAAACATGTTAGAAATGTCATGTGACCATTCCTTAAAAAATTAAGTTTTTATAATTTTAGTAGTAGTGTTATGTACATTCTGCTGAACAAATATTTCTGCTGCAATGTATTCAAAATCACGGACTTTTATTTTGACGGGTTGCCGTGAATACCTTTACATTTCTGTGTGTATATAATTTGAGGATAGTTTTACTCAAATGAAACGGTGAAACGCTCATGAAGTGACTCTCAGAGCAGTTCTGGAGATGTTGTTCGTGTGTTTATGTCCTCATTGAGATGTCACGCACGCTTCAGTGTGTGTGTGTAGTCTGTTAAGGAAAACGCGCATCTCTGCCATCCATTCATACATAAATATGATCACGTAATATGAGTTAATGCTCATCAAATCACGTAAATCAGTGGGAAATGAATAGAAATTATGATTCGGTGTAAGGAAACAAAGTGAACATATATAAAAATATAAAAACCCTGGCAAAGCTGTATTATCAGCGAATGTGAGTAGAGCATAGCGAGAAGCAGATCATTGAAGGAGATCAGCTGTACCACAGCATGTCACAGCACAGCAGCGCTACTGCAATCAGGAACACGTATACTAACGTTACATAGACATTTCTTGTTGGCGCGTTATTTGAGCGGACTCTGCTTTTCCGGTGAGCCTGAGCGGTAACTGAGCAGAATGATAGAGCGGAATATTGAACGGAGCATCACACGGCGCAGTGATGACGGCTGGAGGAGAGTAACCTGAAGAACACTGCTGGGCGGTGCGGCATATATTTTTGGCAGCCGAAAATTCAGTGCATCCTTAGTAAAATGGACAAAACGATTTTTGAAAAAAAAAAGAAAAAAGTAATTGCAACTTTTATCTCACAATAAAAAAAATGTTACATCTTGCAATTCTAACTTTTTTTGCGCAAATATGAGTTTACATCTTGCAATTCTGACTTATAAATGGATATAAACTAGCAGTCGCATTTGTGAGTTATAAAGTCCAATTTTGAAGGAAAAAGACCAGCTAGTTTCTTACAACTGCAAGTTCAAATCACAATTCTGTGTAATAAAGTCACAATTGTGAAATATAAACTCAGTACTGAAAAAAATATTAGAATTGTCAGAATTTATATCTTGACAATTCTTCAATTTTTATTCTAAAATTTTGAGATATAAACTCACTCTCTCAATTGTGAGAAAATGTCAGAATTGTGAGAGAAAAGGTCGCAATTAACTTTATTTTTATTCAGTGACGACAACAGGCTTCCATATTTTTCTATATTTAAATTAAGCAAATGCAGTCTGGGTGAGCAAGAGACTGTAAAAAAAACCACAAAAACGAGCATTATAAAAAAAAAAAAAGTGAGCATAATTCAAAAACATCTTATCCACCCCCAAACTTTTCAATGGAAGTTTACATGTATAAAAGTCTTGAACAGGACAAATTTAGCATTTTACATTTACTATACAAATTTCAATATTGTATTATATTCTCGTGATTTTTTTCCTGGCTTGAGATAAAAAAGATGATATTTCCAGCTTTTCACATGAATTAATAAATATACAAAATATGATAGGGTGACATGATTTCTAACTACCTACGACTATGAATCGAGTGACTCAGTTTAGACCTGTATTTAGTGTCGACCATTTATCACTAGATCCCTTGAGACAGATGTAAATACCATGAGTAAATGATGGCAAAACGTATGAAAAGAGGACAACAAAAGCAGGTCTCTAATACTTGCGTCCCCCTGCAGGTCTTTGGTCATGAGACAGCATGCATTAGTGAACTCTAGGGTGAGACAACACTCCACAGCAGGCTTCTGGCTCTCATTAGTTCTGTTACACAGTCAGCTAGCATTATCCGATCGCTCGACAATCAGTCCTCCACCAACACTGCTATACAGTACACACGTCCTGTGTGGAAGTTTAAAGGTCTGCTGGTTCACATTTCTGCCGTGAGCTGAACGGGTCTAAAAAATCTTTGTACATTGAACATGATTTGAGCTGACAGCAAAGCTCTGTCCACAGAAAAATGAATTTGTCAATCTAATCAGATCACATGATCAAACTCCACTATTTGCAGTCATTCTTTTTGCCCGTTGCAGTGCCAAAATCGGGCACAGCAGACTGTTGTTAGTGGCCAGGCAGCACGCTGAAGCATGCAACACACGTTGGCACTGATACCTGGACCCAAACTGAACCCTTGAAAAATCCTCCTCTTCCTCTGACTCTTCATCACTGCTGTCCTGAGGCAAGTCGGACAGGGCGAAGAAGAGGAGGGAGAAAGGGCTGGTGTGGCCATGGTGTGTGAATGGAAGCAGACAGATAGACTGAATAAAACACAAGACTACAAAGATACAACTTCACATCTAACAGGGTGTAAAAGGTACCTAGAGGGCATCCGGGCGGCTAGCGCAGTCCTTCTGGCCATAGTGCTGGGAGAGCCGGGGAGGATGGGGAAAGGCATGGAGGTGTGGGTGCTACGGTGTCTGGGGGAAGGGCTGGAGGGTATACCTGAAGTTGTAGGGGGGGTAAGCATACCAGATGGAGTAGATCTGGGGCTTGGGATTATGGGTATGGACGAGCTAAGGGAGTAGGGCCTGTATCTCTGGGAGATGGGCAGAGGGGCGGATGGAGGAGGAGGAGGAAGGCTGGTGGGAGGGCGAGAGACAGGAGGACTTGGGGGAACCGGGAGGGCGGCTGCAGAAGCCAGTGGGACAGATGGAGCACTCATTCTGGCAGAGCTCAGAGCGAGTGGGTTTGGGCTACAACCGTAAAGACTGAAAACAACAAAGACATTGATGAAAATGAAGGCGGAAACACAGGAGGAGGAGGAAATTTAAAGAGAAATCAAGAATGTGAGACAAAGGGGTGTAGGTGGATACGTGCACTGTCGGACAAAAGTTTGGAATTATTACGATTTTTTTTTTTAAATTAGTCTCTTCTGCTCACCATGGCTGCATTTTGTGTTAAAAATACAGTAAAAATTGTAATATTGTGAAATATTACTAGTTTATAACAACTGTTTTGTTATAACAATGTAATAAATTTTGTGATGCAAATTTAAATTTTTATCAGTCATTACTCCTGAATTGAATGTCATACAAATCAAGAATCATTCTAATATGCAGAATATGGTGCTCAAGAAAACATTTCTTATTTTTATCAATGTCGAAAACATTTTTCTGACCAATAATAACAGAGCACCAAATCAGCATATTTGAATGATTTCTGAAGGCTCATGTGACACTGAAGACTGGAGTAAAGGCCTCTGATTTCAGCTTTGCTATCACTAGAATAAATTACATTTTAGAATATATTAAAATAGAAAAGAGTTTACAATATTTTACTGTATATTTTAAAATACATTCTAATAAATGCAGTCTTGGTGAGCATAAGAGACTTCTTTAAAAAAACATTTAAAAAATCTTAATTAGTCCAAACATTTGGCCACCAGTGTAGGTGGATACGTCATTCCTTTTAAAAGGAGAGGTTGTCCGCTATATCACACTTGCCTGGAAAGAGAGCTGGCACCGAATGAACCAGCACAGGGCACCATGGGACTGCTGCTCTGGCTGGAGGGTGGGACGAGAGTCAGGTGATGGTCCGGGGATCTGGCAGCGGTAATTGGCTGAGATGTGGCGGTCAAGCTGGCGAATGGGTTACAGTCACGTGATCGGGTGGACATCATTAGAGCCTCCATTAAAATCTGTCCGATCAGGTCTTTGAAGTCAGAGTAAACTAGAAGAAGAAAGCACAGTGTAATTCAATTCCAGAGAAATCGGAATTCTCTCTCTATTGCTTTGTCCATACCATCCCTAGGGTTCTTCTGGAATTCAGCAGCAAGTGAGGGGAGCAAGATGACATCACGGTCCTGCTCCTTCCAAGAGACACGCAAGATCTTACAGATGAGGTGCAAAGCCTGCTCTTCAGAGATGTCAGAACTGGAGCAGGAATCCTAAAGTAATATTAATTCAGCACGTCGTTTAGAAATACTTTAGATTGGTGGTTCTCAAACTTTGTGACTTGACCCCATTGTCCAGCACATTGTTTATTGGTATCAGCCGATATAGGATATTGCAAAAATAGAGTAAATGATCATACACTTTAAGATTACCTTTGCTATCATCGAAGACTCAAAGTTCATTATTAAAAGCACTAATACCCTGTTAAACATGTTTGTGATTTTTACAAATAGTATAACAATTGAATATGCTATTTATCCTTTATTGGCCATTAAATCAAAATAATTATCTTTTTATTAGTGCATCTGGTTACCTTTTCAGCCAGGTTCCTTTTCTCTCTGCGATCACTGTCTTCCACCTCCATATTCTCAATTCCTGAGTCCACATCTACTTGGGACATGCTGTAGACCACAACGATGAGATCAAGCTCAAGTAGCAGTTCAACTCTTTAACTGTCAAACAATATAACTTTATCACGGTATGTTATAAAGGTACAGTGGAAGATACAAAAGCTATGTAGCAAATGATAGAGAGGGTTAATGTAATATATACATTTCCAGCTGTATGTATTTATCTTTATATGCACTTCAGAAATTATGTGGCTGGAGTATAAAAGCATTTGCAATCCAACAGTAGAGAGATTCTGCAGATTAAAGAGACTACTTGAAGTGAGATACAATACTTCATCTCCAGCACAATCTCAGTTTGAGCTGTTACGTCATGCTCTATATTTGATTAGGAGTGCAGAGAGGACAAAGGTCCACGGCTGTCTCTCACCTCTTCTCGCAGGAGGCTGTGTCAATGTCCATGCTCTGGGAGCGGGACAGGGATTGGGACTGTGTCTCCAGACTGTTAGATGGAGAGCTGGAGAGAGAGCTGACCCCTTCGCTGCTCTGGCTGCGGTAAGCAACCCCTATGGGTAATGGAAAGCACAAAAGGAAGCACTGTGTTTGAGTACGAACATGCTGATTGTGTCATGGAAAAAACTGGCTAAGATGTAATTAAGCTCAAGAAAAACTTTCTAAAACTTTCATGGCTGGAATACAAACCATATAGTTAAAGTTTAACTAAAGAACATTCATTTTGAACAATCGAACATGCAATGAAAATGGCTCTCTAAATCGCACTAAATCTTCCAAGGTTTGCAAACACTTGTCTGGACCGCTGGACCTCTTTTACCCAGAAAATAAGCAGAGTTAGAGGGGAAAAACGAAATCTACATCAGCAATTCTTGAAGCACACATCAGTGCAGCACAGTGAATCAATGTCAATTTTAAAACCATATCAATTAAATTAATCAGTGACATTGTTAGGATCCTTATTTTCATTAAGAAATTAAATATTAGGTAATAATCATATTGCTAGGTCATAGTCTTACTGATAATCACAATATTCTGGCCACATTATGCATCCCTAAAACAAGCACAACAAAACAGGATTTTTTTTTTAAGTCCCTAATTGCAAATTACTTTTTTTCACACTGATGAAGCCCTATTTCACAGGCAAAATTTAGTCACTTCAACAGGATTCACACTTTCAAGAATTTTGTATCAGGACAAAAGACTTCCTCAGATGGCCTTTTCATCACCTTCGTTGGTCAAGTGAATTTTGCCATGTTGACCAACAGAAAGTTGCTTAACTTGAAAGAGTCTTCTGTGTCATACATATTAACAATGGACATTTTTGTTAAATCTGCAAATATTTCAATGCAATAATAACATGGTTATGCTGTTAAAAAAACTGCAAAGCAAGAATATGATTAAAAAATACAAAAAGGAATGAAAATTCATAATATGATATGCAAATCTATGTTATACAGACATCCAATTAGAATTAAAAATGCAATTATTCAATTAATGTCCGTTAAAATGGTCAATATAAGTCATTGGGAGATGTTCAAAATTGCATTTCAGTATTCATTAAAAATATTGTGTTTACAAAATAAATCAGCCAAAACTAATAAATAGCAGAACAAAAAAACACAGTCTCTAAGTGGTTTGGGATGTATTAACTGCAGTCATTTATTACTTGGGGTTAAAGGTCAACAACAAACCTAACCAGAATGTTTAATGGATATTAATCGCACTGAATGGAATGCACTGAACCTGGTTTCTATCTTATGATTGATTTTTATATCAATGCTGTACGTTCCAGAAAGAAGCTACAACAAAGAGCAGACTTGTGCTAGAACAGCTTTTCATGTAACTGTGGATATTATGTGCTCAAAGACCTAGAATAATGCGTGGTAGTGGGCACAGGAAATAGATGTTTCCAATGACAACACACACCACCTCAAAACACTTATCCAAGCCCCTATTTCAGTTTAGCAAGGCTCCAAGGTATTTAAGTATGTAATCATAAAGACTTTAACTGAAATGTTTTTTTTAAATGAACAGTAGATCTATTCTGTGCCAAAAATAAAAAAAAAATAAATTCCAAAACTTGTTTTGATCAAATGTGTGATACAAACTAAAACTAATGTATAAGAGAATAATACACAAATAACATAATCCAAAATCAACCAACATAGCTTAATTTGAATGTGATGTCTTCTGTCTCAATTTATAACACAGCATGATATAACAGAAGTTTTACAGCTCATCTACGGGACAATAAAAGACTGAAGGTCTTTAGACTGTAAAAATGAAACTAAGAGGAACTTTACCACATGGCACACTGACATTTAACTAAAAAAGGGGCTACGGCACAACAAGAACAAAACAGAGTCATCAGTCTTGCATGTCTATGTGCCCTTATTTAAACCCTTGCCAATGCTGTGCCACCTCCATGACTGTGCAATTTTTCCACGGCAAGACGCAGCGAGCCAAAAATCCCTTACCTTGATATTAACACTGATCAAAAAATCTTTAAAATAAGGCCATTGATTCAATCACTGTAGTCAAGTACAAACAGCTACTGCTATATAGCTTGAGTATTAAAGCTTCATCCACACAAGATTACAAATTGGCCACTTAGATCCTCAATATTATTACATCGGTCAAGACAAGATTACAGTCATAGTAATATTTAATTACAATGATCCTACAATGGGATTTCAAATACTACTCATATCTGTCACCTCAAATGCACTGCGTGTCCATCAAATACCCAATATTTACAATTAATAACATTGAATGGAAAGAACTGGGACCCTGCAGAGGAGCTACCTGCAACCTAGTGGATAACTCTGTATAAAACTGCATTTATTGATCCAGTCAGGTGCAACATAAAAATCATGTTTCATGCCTTCAAAAATTCCCCTGAACACAAAGTCTGCATCTGAAAGCAAACAATCTGCTTTGCATTTGTAAAAATGAAAATAAGGGAAATTCCCATGTTCTGAAAGTAAGACTATAACATTTTATTCTCTCAAATATACATTATCATTTAAAAGTTTGGGATCAATAATAGTAGAGGTCTCCAACGATTCTGAGAATATCAGAAACGATTCTGAGCTTAGTTTTTAACCAGATGTGCGATGACACAGAGTTTGCTTTAGAAACACCAGTATGCTGCTTGCTTCCAATTCCTCACACACATACACCACTCGAACCTTCCGTAAAATAATCTTTCATAAAGTTCGGAAAGGTTGAAGCGAACTACAAGGCTTCATTGCACAGGATGCGCTGTGAGAGACGCGCGCTTTGTTTGATGTGTGACTTGAAGTGTGAACTTGAAGTATGCGGTCTCTTCCGTCGGTATTTCCCTTACAAATGCTCTACTAAGTCATCATTTATGTGGTTTGGAATGCAGAGGACTTATATATTTAAAATATGAACCTCACTAACAGAAGGCTGCTTTCAATTTCAAATGCTGACGCGTGTTTTGTTTGTGTGTAGACTGCTCGCGCATGCCGCTGTGCGCGACTGCGTGTAAGTGGTTTAATGCACTTGCGTCTCAAAATGGTTTTATGATGCAAAAGTAATGTAAACACAGCCAGTTATGTCTTAAGGGATTAAACGGACAGGACAAACCAAATTACCTAGATTTCAAAAGAGATCCGGTTTAAAATTCTTAACATACAACTGTTTTAATAATTTTTTTAATTTGTAATTATTTTAAAAGTACTTAATTACTTATGTGTGGATATGTAAATGTGGGGATTTTAAGATTCTTAAGTCAGTAAACTAATTAATTAATAAGAGGGGAAAAGTAGTTCAAGAATCGTTCTGAAATCGGATCGTGAGGTGACTAAAGATTCCCACCCCTAAATAATAGTAATGCTTTTATGTCAGTAATAATGCCATTTTTCATCAAAAATACAGTTAAAACAATAAAATTGTTCCATATTATTACATTTAAAAATTGTCGAATATATTTTAAAATGCAATTTACTCCTGTGATGGCAAAGCTGAATTTTCAGCATCCATTACTCTAGTCATCAGTGTCTCGTGATCCTTCAGAAATAATTATAATATGCTGATTTGCTGCTCAGGAAACATGTCTTATCATCAATGTTGGAAAAAAGTGTTGTGTTGCTTAATAATTTTATGGAAACTGATACATTTAATCCCGAATCCTTTGATGCATATAAAGTTCAAAAGTGAACTTTAGTGAAATCGAAATATTCTGCAACATTCTAAACATCTTTGCTGTCACTTTTAATCAATTCAATGCATCCTCGCTGAACGTCTTTGAATGATAAAGTCAACACAGCACTTACCCGAGGCCCCCATAGGAGAGGTGGCAGGGGTGACATATTGGGCATTTAGGCTCAGCGTGTGAGATGGAGCTGGTGGGACATGCTGTGATGAGGCCCCGGAGGGCCCTGGCAAGGGTCCTGGGGGAGTTTCTCTCTGTGGGGATGTCAAAGGGGTGCTGGGCTGAGACGTCTGCCCTCCAGCTAACCGGGCCAGTCGCCTTCTACGGATCTAAACAAGGCAGATTATTTACAATTTAATCCAATTACAAATAAATAATGAGCAATAGTTTACAATCTGATGACATTAACTGCTCTTCATTTGTAAACACAAGGGCAGACCTTTAAAAGCAAAGAGGGAATTTATACCATTTCACACGCGTTTAAGGCAAACATTGGGATGTATTTAACGTCCTAAAGCTGTCATTATTTTAAGCATTGAAGAATCAGCTCTACACAGCTGAGTGAGTCATTTGAGATGGAGAAGGCCTCCTTCCACAGCAAATACTGTCAGTGAAATGGCAAGGATGTTAAAAAATGCATGACTTGAATGAATAAAAAAGAAGGTAAAAACCAGTTTGAATTAGCAAAGGATGATGCACCTCAGTTCACAGACATAATGCTTCTGCGACTCACATTCAATTTTATATTACTTCAGATTTACATGGAATAGCTAAAATGGTTTCTAACACAATAAATCCAATTATAAAGCAATATTACAGGTTATTTTGAAAATGTATATCAGCTCTGGCTGAAATTAAGATCCAAGGTAAATTGCTGACATTCATGATTTAAAAATCAAAATTGTCTTATCTATTTTGTATATTTAATTTAAATCAATAAATTATTGACTATTAGTTTAAATTAATATAAGACTGTTGATGAAAAACAGCTTGAACCAGCTTAAGATGGTTTGCTGGTTTTAGCTGGTCTCCCAGCTAGACTAGCTCAAAAGTGAGACCAGCAAACACGCGTAGACTGGTTTAAGCTGTTTTTCAGGTCAGAACTGGGCAGAGTTTGGTCTTAATTTACAGCAGAACAACTAAACAAAGCCCTGACTGTAATACACACCAGTGTCTTACAGCAATATCCACCAGTGCCAAATAACAATATCCAAAACCTCAAACCAAGAGATAAAATGCACTCACAATACATTTTACCATAAATACTGCGTTTTTTCGAGTTAAACCAACGGTTTTAAGCTTCAACAGCTGACCCCATGATAAATATACTGACCTGACGCAAGCTTGTTGCGCAAGATTTCAGTTACTAAACCAGATGTCATTTAATCAAATGCATACCCTTGTGAAAGGTAACCTTGATAATTGCACATTTTATCACAACTGCAAGTTAAATTGACCAAGTATCTGGTCCAAAATTATTTTTATTTCTTCACACGACAGTCTTTCAGCCATTTTGGATTCCCAGTGAAGAAAATCTTCACAAAAGAAATGTTAACTTGTCAACTGGTTACACGCTCCCCAGCGACTGAAAACGACAAGGGTGTTATTGTGAAAATAAAAAAATACGAAAAAAGCTAATGATCGAGGCTTGTGGCAGATGCGGTTTATCAAACGTATCACTTGCTAACGAGCAGACTGGAAATAACCTCCATATTCTCATTTAATTCGCTTCTATATCGGCGCTTAAGTGGCTCTAAATGAGATTCATAACATAGCCTCATATTTCCAAGCGAAATTAATTAATCAGGATATACTGAGCTGTTGATTAGCCGGTGTCCTGTTAGCTTATCCCATCGTTACTGCGATTGAAAAAGAAGGGACAATGACAAGCCAATAAGCCTTTAATAAAACATAAAAACACAACAGTCATGCCATAACAGAAGCAGTTTCGACTGGCAATACACTAAACTGTGTGAAATAGCCTTACCTCTTCAGGACTGAGCTGCTCCATTGCCTTTCTTTTAATTTTCAGCTTAATTATGTTGCTAGCCAGTCAGCTAGCTTCCTTATAAACACCAAAACTGCATAGTCTAAACAATAAAACAAATATCAGTGAGCTGTGATTGTCTAATTTAAATCGTTATATTAAAACATCAACCGCGCGTGGCTAATTTTTTTTCTATCGGGAAGGGTTATCTTCGGTTTCTGTTAAGAATGAAACAAACACAAAAGTATTATTCGTCAAAACACCGACGCGGCCATTTTGGATCTGGAGTCACGTGACGCGAGATCGACACATTCCAGGCTGCGGCAGTTCAGGAAACTGATTTCACTGCTGAGGCCACCTCAAGAGACTTGTTTTCATCACAACCAAGTCTTATTAGGTCGAAAAAAAGACTACTCGTATATCATATGGAGCTATTATATAGCTCACAGTGGATTAATCATGACAGCAATTATATTCACGCTTGAATAAATAAATAAATAATAAATAAAATATATTGCATCATTTGGATTCACTCTATATCTTTATCTTCTATTTTAATGAAGTTTATTATCTTTCTGCTTCATTTGTTAATTTAATCATCCCCAGGATAAAGACGCCACAAACCAGGGATTGACAATAAGAAAACAAAGAAGGCTATTTTTTCCATGCTTGTTCCATACTACTCTTTTTTCAAAGTATATTAATCATTTGTTTTGTTAATTGGCTGAATGACTGTTTGTATGTATTGCTGTTGTTTTAAAAAAGAGAGACGATGATGATGATAGTTTTTTGCTTACAATTCCTTCTAAAAGAGACATCATAACCCAGTATTGGCAAATAAACACACAAAGTATATTATAACTTGCTTCAAAGTTTATTGAACAATAAGGGACATTCAACTAATTGAACAAGGTGTTGAATTCAAGTAATTGAATTAACAAAGTGTGCATATTTAGCTGTCACATACATAAACCAAACTGTGAATCTTAACAAAATTATTAAAATAAACAAAAAATACAACTAAACCTGTTACAAAATGTTTTGGAAACATTCAAAAAGAGGTACAGTCCTTAATTAATCATATTATGGTGAAATAATGATTCTGGCTTGCAGAAAAACAGAAGCACATTACAGATTGCAAAATGTCTGTGAATTTGGTTCTAATGTTTACATGTACAAGAACCACCTTCACAGACACTAAACATGGTTAGGCAATGGTGGCTCGCCGACAACATACAGCGTTTCATTGGGTAAAGTGCTGTTGACCTGAGTTCTGTTTGTTCGTGGTCTTATGGCGCCCTCTGGTGGTATTAAACATCATGCTCCTAGACGCTATGGCTCAGTCTGCAATCCTCTCACTGAATGTAATTGATTAGGCTTTGAGGCAGAAGTTGAAACTCGTGGTTCTTCTTCTTGCATCGTATTCCTCTGACTTTAACAGCTTTGTTTATATCAATACACCTTTTCTCAAAGTAAGCGTCACAGAAGGACTTCAAAAAACCCGCTTGAAAACTTGCTTGCAGACTAGATCTTCACAGTGCAACTCCTATAATGGGTTGAGACATATGATTATTAGTGTATCACATTAACGTGTATTACAGATTTTTATAGTGTAAGATCCTTAATTTCACACTTACCAAATGGAGTTTGTCGTCCTCGATCCAGTGTGCCCAAAATCTGTTCTTCTTCTCACCCGTTTGAGTGCACACCAACTTGTTCCCCTCCCGTGTCACCAGAGACTAGACAAATAGATTTAGGTTTATTTCAAACAGTGCATTAACTGCATTCTCCATATTGTCTTTTCAGCAAATAATTGTATTAAATAATTATTTCAGCAAATCATTTGTATTCAAACAGCCTTAAGGGCTGTCTGTGTTCCTGTGTAGTAAGACTGTCAGTTTTCTACTATGAAATATGTTCTATTAAAGGTCATGAAAATAAATAATGTAACACTTAATTTTACAGTGTCCTTGTTACTATGTACTATAGTAATAACTCAATTATGTGTTGCAATATAATGCTGAAACGTTGTGATACCTTGCAGTGTCTGCCATCCAGTCCCTTGGTGAACTCTTCGAACTCCTCATTGACTCTGAAGGAGAAAGTGTAGTTTCTCAAGGTGCTGAGAGTCTTTACGGTATATCGATCCTCCACCTGCTCGATCACTTTACGATGTTTTAGCTTCAGGGCAATCTTGCGGGTGCACTGACTGATCCCTGTGAGAAGACAAAGTTTAGGATCTATTATTTCTGACACACATTAAACAAATGGAATAATATAATACAATATAATATAATAAAACGTGATTTGTCAGTTTTAGCAACAGAATTATGAGCAATTATTCATTTCACAGGATAAAGAAATGCACTCTTACCTAAAGCAATCATGTATCCCTCAAAGTTGACATTGCTCACCATGTCCCAGGTACCACAAAGGCTTACAGGCATTTTGTTAAACGTCAGCAAATTATTCCAGTAGAAAACAAGGTGCAAGGTCTGACAGACAGAAGCATTCTTATAGCATTCTTATATGTGTTGATAGCCCAGTGGGTGGTGCTTAGTAGTCTACGTATTCTACTTTGCAAGTCTTCAACTCTTTAAAGGTCATAACTTACGTAAAGTAAAACGTGTCTGACAAGTGTTTGCGTGGAAATAGTTTGACAAAACACACCCTTAAAAACAGTAGTGCCTGTTCAGACACTAAGTTACTCATATAAAATGCAATGCTTGATATATGATTAAAATAAGCGGTATATCCATTACAAAATCCTATAATATATTCACACTCATTTTACTTTCGTTTACTTTGTTTGCATTCCTTCAATTTTTTTTCTTCTTCCTTGTAACTTGAACAAATTCTTTGTTTCCATTACTCTCAAGTGATCCCACATACGTCTTCCTCATCACATGAGAGCTACAAAGAAAAACAATTACGCACGTGAAATTACTGTGAATTTCTTAAAAGATGATAAGTTTAGAGACCGAAACTTACTATTTTGAAAATGTGAGGATGAATAGGTGTTAACTATAATTAAATAAACGGCATTATATGGATAAAATAAATCTGCTAAAATGTAGGCTATTGTGGATAATCTGTATAGCCTAAGCTTAAAACATCTTTAATATATCACATTTCTGATTAAACAAATCTGATCACAATAAACAAAACTACAAGTTTTCAAATGTGACTTGGAAGTGCATGTTACACCTATGTTTTTATTATATGCAAATGTCATCAACCAAAGTGATGCAATCAACGAAAGATCCATTCATTTGATCAATGAATGCAAAAAAATCTTTCAGTCATATGAGTTTTGTGAGTCAGGGAAACTCAGGTAATGTCCTTTTCATGTTTAGTATTTCTAAATTTGACCAGGTCACGAGGACATGCTTGAGATGACAATGGATATGTTGAAGTGTGACCTTCACAGGAAACAAACTGTTTCACTATATGCGAGGCAGAAAGGAATTTCTGTCGTAATCATGTTATTCCTGGGAATTCCCACTTTTATTTAGAGTGCTAAAACAAAATGCCTCATATATTAGCACTGATCTAACAGATCTTCAGATTAAGATCATGTTCTGTAACTGTGGAAAGAGCTTCACTGTTCTCCACATGCCAAGCTGTTAGCACTAAAACATACAGATCAAAAATATCTGATGTTTAAATGCTCAGAGCAAATGTTCTCACTTGTCAAATAAATGTCACTGAGCAAATGTGGTATATCATAGCCTGAATTCTAGAGCAACCTTCACAATGACCGAACATTTTTTTTAAGATTACAGATATGTATTATAATAAAAAAGAGAGGTTACACTTACTTTTAAATGGCATTTAAGTACAGAGTAATATAATTAAATACATTTATTTACTATATGTTTAGGGTTTGGATTAGGGTTATTTATGCACAATTTATGGTTATTATAATCGTAAGTACAGGTGCATCTCAATAAATTAGAATGTCGTGGAAAAGTTCATTTATTTCTGTAATTCAACTCAAATTGTGAAACTCGGGTATGAAATAAATTCAATGCACACAGACTGAAGTAGTTTAAGTCTTTGGTTCTTTTAATTGTGATGATTTTGATCTCAACTAATTAGAATATGGTGACATGCAATCAGCTAATCAACTCAAAACACCTGCAAAGGTTTCCTGAGCCTTCAAAATGGTCTCTCAGTTTGGTTCACTAGGCTACACAATCATGGTGAAGACTGCTGATCTGACAGTTGTCCAGAAGACAATCATTGACACCCTTCACAAGGAGGGTAAGCCACAAACATTCATTGCCAAATAAGCTGGCTGTTCACAGAGTGCTGTATCCAAGCATGTTAACAGAAAGTTGAGTGGAAGGAAAAGTGTGAAGAAAAAGATGCACAACCAACCGAGAGAACCGTGGCCTTTAAGAGGATTTGTCAAAGCAAAATCGATTCAAGAATTTGGATGAACTTCACAAGGAATGGACTGAGGCTGGGGTCAAGGCATCAAGAGCCACCACACACAGACGTGTCAAGGAATTTGGCTACAGTTGTCGTCAGAGGCGTCTTACCTGGGCTAAGGAGAAGAAGACTGCCAAAAGCACCAAAAGTTGGTTAACTGACCATGGTGTTGTGTGCTTGACTGGCCAGCAAACTCACCAGACCTGAACCCCATAGAGAATCTATGGGGCATTGTCAAGAGGAAAATGAGAAACAAGAGACCAAAAAATGCAGATGAGCTGAAGGCCACTGTCAAAGAAACCTGGGCTTCCATACCACCTCAGCAGTGCCACAAACTGATCACCTCCATGCCACGCCGAATTGAGGCAGTAATTAAACAATTCACAATTTGAGTTGAATTACTGAAATAAATTAACTTTTCCACGACATTCTAATTTATTGAGATGCACCTGTACATGTGACATGTAACAAGGACACCTTAAAATAAAGTCTTACCAAAATAGAAAATTATTGTAAACAGATTTTTCATTTATTAGCACCCAAATGGAAAACAATTTATTGGAGGCAAAGAGTGAGCTTAAAACTAAACAATTATTTATACAAATTATGCTAAAAGTGATTTTCTATGTTTGACAGTGAACCACAATAAGTATTTATATAAATGTATCAATCTTTATTAAAATCAAATCCAAAAATATTTCACAAAATTCATCATATTATTTATTATACTGAATCATTCATGATACAATGCAAAGCAATTACTCACAACCAAATGAGTTCAAGGAAGCAAAATGAACTAAGAGTCAAGTGTAAGTCAAGTTCTGTGGGTAACAGACCAGCCCTTCATCAAAGACGGTAAGACCACTAACAGAACAAGAAACTAGCTCAAGAGCAGCAGAACATCAGTCTAGTTAGTGCTGGTGTATCTCTGGAAAGGGGCGAGGACAGCATCAGCATTCTTTTGCTCGCTCTCAGTGTTATATAGACTGTTTTCCTGAATGTAGCGCACCACAGGATCAGGCAGCAGGTAGCGGACACTCTGTCCTCTGCGTAGGGCACGGCGCACATGGGTGGCTGAGATCTCATTGGTCACCCATTCCCGAACCATATGGATGTTCTTACGGTGTTTGTATAGCACATCAGACTGATTGAGAAACTTCTCAGGGTCACTGCCACATCTGGTGATGCATGTCACACCGTAGCGACCCACTATCTCCTCAATGTCCTCTGGCTTCCAAAGGTTAGGGACACCAAATGACTCCAGAACATCAGCACCACACAGGAGGTTCAGATGAGGGGTGTCTAAAATATAGATATATGACAATGATACACATCATATTAGTGATATTGACTGCTCTAATCATGGATCTTATTATTAAAGTCATTTGTCATTTGACAAAAGTGCTCCTTTTCAAAGCCATATGGGCAAGACAACACTATAATGTAAATTACAGTATGGTTAAGTTGTTCTACTGCAGCAACTAAATATTATTAAAGCATAAAGACAAAGTAGAACATAATAGAATGCCGCAGCAAAACAAATTATATTTTAGCTTATTTAAAAAAAACAATAAGTTGCACTATCGTTTAAAGTAGTCCTGAATATAAAAAATGTATATTTAAACAGCAAGAATACACAAAATCAAAAGTGACAGTAAAAACATTTATAAAATAACAAAATATTTATATTTCAATTCAATCCTTTTGAGCTTTAAATTCATCAAAGAATCGTGAAAACAACTGCTTTCAAAATTAATAATAAGAAATATTTCTTGCACATCAAATCAGCATATTAGAATGATTTCTAATCTCATGTGACACTGTAGCCATCACAGGAATAAATTACTTTTGAAAGGATATACAAATGGAAAATTGATATTTTATATTGTTATAACATTTTACAATATTACTGTTTTACTGTACTTTTTGATCAAATAAATGCAGCTTTGTTGAGCATAAGAAACTACTTTTAAAAACATAAATCTTATAGACCCAAACGTTTGACAGGTAGTGTTTTCATATATATATACATTTTATGTTTTACAGTTTTCATATTATATTTATTTTTTATATAATTTTGTCATATTTATATGTAATATTTTTATATACAAAATGTTTTACAAATAATACATTTGATTTATATTTGTTTTACAACTCAATTTAATAAAAAACACTAAATTGTGTTACAACAATGTAAATACTAATTAAACTGTTTAATTTTGTATATTTTTAGGACTAGTTACTGCTGTAAAAATCAGTGCTTACTGCAAAATCCAGAAGAAATCACTTGATTTCTGATTTCAAAAAGTATTTCTCCTTTTCTCTTCATTAGTTGTTTCAATTTCATTTATTACACCTACACATTTGCTTCAAACTGTTCCACTTGCAGAGGAATGCTGTCAGACGGTGCTGAGAGATGCAGGTTGTGCTGAACTGTGTAAACACTGTTATATATGAATATACCTCGCTGTACATTGTTTCTCTGCTGTCCCGAGGGCACAACAGCCATTCATTTTATTGCATGATGTAAGGTATTGTGACAGAGTGGCATTCTAAGGTAAACACCCTTTTAACCGCTCTGAGCTGTAGGAACATTTATCCTATGAAGGATTATTGTAGCTTTTTTATTTTATAATACCTTCTTCTGTGTTAATATAAGAAGAGCTCTGACAGATGACTGTATTTTGCTCCAGTTTTCTCCTCTTCCACACCTCACTGTATCCACCTCATCATTGTTGTTCTCGCTGGAAATATGTTCTGCATGGTGCCTAGTAAAGATCAGAATGATCTGATTAAATGTCAATTTGGCATAAAACTTAACGTAGTAGCACATCAAATATGACAGATGTGAGATGGAACTCATGCAAAAATAGAAAACACTACAATACTTTCAAAACAAAATGGGTGTCAGTTTATCTTTCAAATGAAATGTTCTCTGAAATCACGTGATCTTAAGATGTTCCCACCGAACTACTTTGGCTGTCTCCACCCACTCCGGCTGCTGGCTCTCCCAGTCATCCACTGTGATCCAATCAGAGTTCAGCGTGGCTAGTCTGGCCATCTCTATCCGATGACAGGCTTCAATCAGACCTTTCTTTTTATAGCTATCTCCAACTGGAGAGATTATGCCTTTCACCACTCTGTATCTTCCTAAGTCCACACAAAAGTTATGCATGTTAAAATAAATATGCATGTTTGATGAGTGATAACACAATAGATAACTATAATATAATATAGATTGACATTAAAGGGATCGTTCACCCAAAAAGTTTTATTTTGCCATCATCACTTAATTATCTTCATGTTGTTCCAAAGTTGTATGAATTTCTTTCTTCTGTTGAACACAAAAGAAAATATAGCACAAAATGTTGTTAACCAAACAGTTGCTGGTAGCCATTAACATCAATATAATTGTTTTCTATACAATGGAGGTCAACTGTTCATTTGTTTTTTTGTGTTCAATAGAAGAAGAAAAAAAGTTGTCTACTGTGGTCGACAACCACATCTACTGATAAAACTCCCCTCTTCTCCTCCTGCCGAAGTATCCAAACTTCTCCTCTCCAGCCATCCTACAACATGTCCTCTAGATCCAATACCCTCACACCTTCTCCAAGCAATCTCTCCTACAGTCTTACCAGCACTCACACACATCATCAACACATCTCTTCTTACAGGCACCATCCCCAATGCATTCAAACAGGCTCGGAGAACCCCACTGCTCAAAAAAACGACATTTAACATTTCACTCACAGATAGTTACAGACCGGTCTCTCCTTCCATTCATAGCGGAAACGCTTGAACTAGTTGTTTTCAACCAGTTATCCTAATTTCTGTCAAAGAATCACCTACTGGATGCTAACCAATCAGGTTTCAGATGTGGACATTCAACTGAGACGCTACTCTCAGTCACTGAAGCCTTGCGGATTGCAAAAGCTGATTCCAAATCATCGATTCTCATTCTGTTGGATCTATCTGCTGATTTTGACACAGTTAACCATCAGATCCTCCTGTCCACCCTCTCATCACTGGGTTTCACAGGGATTCCACTTAGCTGGTTTCAATCCTATCTCACTGGCAGGTCCTTCAAGGTGGCCTGGGGAGGGGAGGAATCCAGAGCACATCAACTGGTCACTGGGGTTCCTCAGGGATCAGTTCTTGGACCACTCCTCTTCTCCACATACACTACATCACTGGGTCCCATCATACAAACACATGGTATCTACTACCACTGCTATGCTGATGACACACAGCTCTATCTCTCATTTCGACCAGATGATCCAACGGTAGCTAAACGCATCTCTGGCTGCCTGGCGGACATCTCAGCATGGATGAAAGAAAAGCTCAACCTGGCAAAGACTGAGCTTCTTGTCTTCCCTGCCACTCCAACTCTACAACATGATTTTACCATCCAGATAGATTCAGCAACAATTACCCCATCAAGCTCAGTCAGAAATCTTGGGGTAATTTTCAATGACCAGCTCACTTCTAAAGACCAAATTGCAAAAACTGCTTGATCCTGTAGGTTTGCATTGCACAACATCAGAAAGATCAGGCCCTTCCTTATACAGCATGCTGCAAAACTTCTTGTCCAGGCCCTTGTCATTTCTAGACTGGAATATGCAATGCTCTTCTAGCTGGACAATCAAACCTTTACAGATGATTCAGAATGCTGCAGCACGATTGGTCTTCAGCGACCCCAAAAGGGCCCATGTCACACCTCTCTTTGTCTCCCTGCACCGACAGCGTTGCAGCTCACATCAAGTTCAAGACACTGATTCTTGCATATAGAACAACCACAGGCTCAGCACCCTCCTACTTCCACTCACTAATGACAATCTACATCCCCCTCCAGAAGCCTGAGATCTGCGAGTGAGCAACGCCTCGTGGTGCCATCCCAGAGAGGCTCAAAATCACTCTCCAGAACGTTTTCATTCCCCGTTCCTAGCTGGTGGAATGAACTTCCACCCCTATCCGGAATGCTGAGTCCCTGACAATTTTCAAGCGACACCTGAAAACTCATCTCTTCCGTCTTCACTTGAATTCTGCTTCTTCCTCTTCATAAAAAAACACCTTTGCTCTCTTTCCTTAACCTCTCCCGGTCTAGCTAGTTTTTGCTCAAAACAATGCCTGAAATGTTGTATTACAAGGACTTCCTGTGACTGTTTGCCTCTTTGTAATGTATCGCTTTTTGTATTCCTCAATTGTAAGTCGCTTTGGAAAAAATGGTCTGCTAAATTAATAAATGTAAAAAACTCATACAGGTTAGAAACAACTTGTGGGTGAGTAAATGATGACAACATTTTCATTTTAGGGTGAACTAGGCCTATATCTTTAACACATTATTTTATTTGAAACATACCAGTGTCTTCAAGGTGATCCCGAGCCAGTTCGAACATACGCAGGTGCATGTTTGTGATGGGGTTGAAGGACCCACATGCCAGCAACACCACTTTGGTTTTCTCTTGTGATGACATTAATCATATAAAATATGCTGTCTGCAGAAATAAAGACATCTAGATAAAAATATATAGACAACATATTTAAAATAAAACATACATATAGAAAATATTATTAATAATAAAGGTTTGTTTTTGGATATATTGTTGCTGTAATTAAATATAAACTTTACCAAAGGGATATCACAACTAAATCTCGTTTCAAAAGTATACGTTAGGTATAAGATGCAGCATTACTACTATAGTTCATGAGGAAACAGTGTTAGTAAAAACATATTCTTAAAGATTCATACGGGTTTAGGAATGATATGCTATACAATAAAACGCCATTTCACAAATATGCGCAAAAACATGTCATGAAAGCAGGACTAAACGTGTTTATGTTTTAACAATTCAACAAACTTGTCTCGTGCTTCTTATTTATCTGACTGCAGTGTTTCAGCAAAGTCCCTTGACTTGAAGCCCGTCTTTGGTTTCAGTAAAACATCACCGCATTTATTTAACCTACAGATGCAGCGAAATATTGCTCTATGGTAAACAAACAGCTGTTGACAGCAAGAAAAGATTCGTCTTTAGCAGTACTGTGGAACAAATGCTGAATGCGCGTATGATCATGCGCAATCATACGTGTTCAGAGTGTGTTCATGATAATCAACTCTGCGCAGAGTTTACGCAGAATGCCTAGCAAACCACACCTTAGCAACAGGATTTAGGAACTTAAACCTTATTGTAATTTTGTCTTTATCAGTTGGACGTTTTTGGAGGTAAAAGTACGGGTGAGAGTTACTTCTTGATTCACGTAAAACCACGTCGTTTAGGACTAACGTTACAGTTCGTACATTTGTTTGTTTTGATTTATTTTAGAGCAAGCTAAGCTAACTGCGCAGTGAGAGAGAATAAAGCAGGGTGACAAAAGAATGTGATTTATTTAATGTGTTCATGCATGTGATACCAGATCTGTCATGGTTAACCAAGCTTAAATAACAGTATTTGCCTTGATACACTCCGTGCATACTAATTCTGATCAGTTCAGTTCAAATACCTGGGTGGATATATCAGATCACATCAGCTGTGACATTCACACATGTAGCAACAGTAGTAAATGTCATGTTTTGTATGAAAAGATGTGATGTGTGCCTGTTATTTATTTCAATATATAAAGAATGGCTTCTAGAGGGACATCAGAAACAAGCAAACTGAGACAAAACATGGAAGAACAGCTGGACCGGTTAATGCAACAGCTTCAGGATTTAGAGGAGTGCAGGTAATGGCATCCCACCAGTTCTCTATAACACATCTCCACATTCAGTTACATGCGCAGAAAAATACACAAATCTGATTCTTTTTATTGCAGAGAAGATCTTGAAGATGAGGAATATGAAGAAACCAAAAAAGAGACACTAGAACAGTTGAGCGAGTTCAATGAGTCATTAAAGAAGTTGATGTCTGGGAATATGACACTAGTTGATGAACTGGGGGGAATGCAACTGGTAAGAATTTAGATTTTATTGTTTTAAATGTTATATTTTACCCTGGACCACAAAACCAGTCATAAGCGGGCCTTTTCTGAATAAATAAGCTTTCCATTGATGTATGGTTTGTTAGGATAGGACAGTGCTTCCCAAACCTGTCCTGGAGGACCCCCTGGCCTGCACATTTTGTATGTCTCCCTAATCAGACACACCCAATTTAGTTCTTGCAGTCTCTACTAACGAGCTGATGAGTGGAATCAGGTGTGTTAGATAAGGGAGACATGCAAAAGATGCAGGGCAGCGGGGGCTCCAGGACAGGTTTGGGAAGCACTGGGATAGGACAATATTTGGCCGAGATACAACTATTTGAAAATCTGTAATCTGAGGGTGCAAAAAAATCTAAATATTGAGAAAATCACCTTTAAAATTGTCCAAATTAAGTTCTTAGCAATGCGTGTTATAATAAAAAATAAAGTTATGGTATATTTTCAGTAGGAAGTTTACAAAATATCTTCATGGAACATTAAGAAATAAAATATCTTCATGGAACACTTTGCTTAATATCCTAATGACTTTTGGCATAAAATAAAAATAATTTGATAATTTTGACCCAAGCAATGTATTGTTGGCTATTGCTACAAATATACCCGTGCTACTTATGGCTGGTTTTGTGGTACAGGGTCACATATATGTGTTTTTTTCTGTAAAAGACATCTAGACATATACTATAATTAATTATGCATGCTGAGAGATCATTTATGACTGCAAATATTTATCAGGCGATCCAAGCTGCCATCAGTCAGGCATTCAAGACGCCAGAAGTCATTCGGCTGTTTGCTAAAAAGCAGCCAGCAATTGAGGACAAGGCTGGCTGAGGTGACAAGCACATGGTAACATTTTAAAATACACAAATATATATGCAAAGACTTAAATATGTTCATATGATACTGTATGAATTCAGATGGACCGTGATGTGATGGTTGGAAAGCTCCCTCGAGATGTGTACACTCAGCAGAAAGTGGAGATCCTCACGGCTCTGAGAAAACTTGGCGAGAAGGTGAGAGGGCTATTACTGACACAAATACTCTCGCATCTAATTCTAGATTCATGTGTTAAACCATTTCTGATATCTGTAAATTGTTTCAATGCACAGCTGACAACAGAGAATGAAGCGTTTCTTGCTGCAAATGCTAGTGCCACCCTGAGCCACTTTGAGAAGGTGACTGCGAGCCTGGGTAAGATGAGAAGCTGCTAATTATGACTATTGAAGTATATTTTGCTTAATTCCTCTTTAATAATTAAATGTATCTTACCTTTTTAGGATCTGAAGATAAGATAATGGCTTTGGCCAGTTCTGGAGTTGGGAAGACCTCGACATAGATTTACTAGGATTGACATTTATTGTGAGTGTGGCCTAAATGCTGTCCGTGCATTTTACAGTATTTACAGTAATTTTTTAAACAATGGTTGCAATTTGTACATTTAGGAACAGAACTGTCAGATGACATCATGTGGTCACAACCTAAAGTATGTACATTAGGATTAATCAGACAGTTGTATTGTATACATCCTATACATTTTATGTTTGATTGTGCATTTTTATTCGAGTACAGTGAAAAAAAAGAGTTTACATTTTTAGTGAAAAAAGCTCGTTTTAGAATAGTTATTTTCTGAATACAGAGAGGTAAGATTGTCAAAAACAAGTCTTGATTATGTTTTAACCCTCTGGTGTAATGTAATTTATTAACCTTATCATCAAGCTGTTGCCAATAAGCCTTTTGGTAATAGTATTTGATAGTAAAATAGATAGTTTATTACTATGGATTTTAAATTTTGTTTGTCATAACTTTTTTTTAACCAGTTTGGTATTTGTAAATACTTTGTATTTGAATATATTTGGTGATCAACATCTTAAAAGTTGTCAGTGTTTTGTCTTTTCTTTAAAAAAAAACGTTTTTATTTTTTTGCAATACATTTGGTTGAAAAAAGATCAAAAACTGGTTTAGTTTCTGCAAATTCTATTACAGACTGGATTGTGAACTTTGGAAAATCATTATATGTAAATATTTATAAAAAATTCCACACTATCAATTTAAGTTAATATAAAAAAATGGTCTGTCAATCTAATCATTCTAGTATGACATTTACTTCTATATCTTCTATGAAACACTGAGACATTGTATAGATATGAATATTTTTCAGTGTTCAAGCACTAGGTGGCACTATAGTCGTGGCAACATTACTGTGGTCTGTAATTCACCATCACACAGTTCTCATTAAAGATGAAATGCATGATGAATTTTTCGGATATATAATGGTTTTGGATGGTAGAACCTTTTAACTGTTACACTGCTATTGATTATTTAAATTTGTATATATTTTACTAATTACATATACACATTTAAATACTTAGTGTATGAGAATATAAAAATGAAAATATTTTTTTAAATGACATATATACACATTTATATTATAGTAAATATAAGATTCAAATACATTAATTCATAAAAACAAGTTTGTGCTAATGTAAAAGGTAGGCATAGACAAACATAATTCATCGCTCAATCATATAACTATCAAGTGAAATAATCGAAACTCCAACACACCTTTAGTCCCATCTCATCCTTTATTTTGTTCATGAGCAAGCATCAACTTCACTATAATTATTCCTCTGAATAATAGAAAAGTGAATTAGCCGGAAGGCAGCATCCAACAGTTCTACAACATCCCCGGTTTTCATTTCTAGAGCAAAAAAATTAAAGTAATTCAAAACGTGAACAATGACCACTGAAGGCTGCGAATCTGAGGCAGATAATCTTTGATTCAGTAGTATCACATCTACTCCACTCCAAACCCACAGTACCATGTGCCAGTTACAGGAAATATTTAGATCTTGTGTTATACATGCAAAGACAATGCCCCATTAGACACCCACCGTCTGCAGCCGTTCACACTCGGCACAGACTGCTTATTTATTATGCAAAGTTTCTGCGCCAGTGTCTTATAATCACATTGTTTGAAATACAATTCACACGATTTTTCCCTTGAGAACCTGCAGATGAATATTTGCATCAGGGGAAAGGAGGGAAGATACAAACGATTGTGCGATTTTCCGTACAAACATTGATTATACTAAATCTGGTCTCATGGAATGGTCTACATCGATCAAACGGTTTTTAAAATGATTGCGAATACACTGTGAGAGACGATTACATTTGTGTGAGAAATCATCATGTGTTTGCTGCTTGTGAATTTCATGCTGCCCTCTACAGCGTTATCAGAAGATACACCTTTCACTATACACATTGTTTAACTCATACCCACATATGCTGCCTATAATAATGTACATCTTTTCGAAGTGGATTTCCTCAAACATGATTTAGTACAATATTCATTGAGGATACAGTATGGACCTAGTTTCTCTACACATCAACATGAACAAGACATCTACCGTATGCAGGACAATTAAAACGTCCCTCTTGATAAAACTAGCTGTTGATCCCTAACAGAAAATTAAATAAATCCATAAAATCACTTCCCCATGAAGAAATCTAATATTAAATCATTATAAAATGAGAAAATTGCAACAACTAAAATGGCATGGATGAGTGTTTGGTTAGTTGTGTTATTAATGCGCTGTGATAGGCAAAAGGCACTCCCAACTCCACCAGCTGAATTCTGGACCTCTTTTTAAAAGTCCTGTCAATTTTGAGGGGGACCTGTTGACCAAAACATGTAACAAAAACTAAAACCTACAAGAAAAGTCTCCCGTCGTCCTTTCATGGGTCACAAAAATAGACCTTCTCGACAACTTCCCGCATTGTACCTTTTCTGACATAACATACAATTATATTCATACCACTAATCATAACGCAGCCTTGTAGCTTAGGCCTTAAACTGAGAATATTCATGCACATAAACAAAAAAATCTGAACGAAGTACCCCAAAGCTTCACATCCGTCTTTACTAAACAATCAAACTATGTCCTAAATAATTCCAATTCTTTTTCGAGCCCAACAGGAACGGAATATTATTTTCCCCAATAGTTGAGAATTTTCAGAGGGGGTGCGTCCCGAAATGTCCAATCATAGTAAGAAAATTAAACTATGACATGATTCTGAGAGCAACTACGAAGAGAAATGACCTGCAAATCTGGAGTAGATTGATAGCGTCACCAAACAGGAATACAAGTTTACCAAATGTAAACAAATATCTTTACACAACTCTACAGTACAGTTCCGTGTACAATAAAATCCAATGGCCATACTGCAAAAATATTTGATGCTTTAAAAGTTGAGTTCGTTTCTTTTAATGCGCTGTGATAGGCAAATTAGCCCTTGTAATGCTTTTAAGAGGCTTTGAAATGACAAAAATAACACGGGTTAACCCTGAATTTGAAAATAAAAATAAAATCACTTTAAAAATACAAAATTAGGTATATATGAAATAAAAATAACCCCCCATAACTTTGTTCAGTAAAGTTCATATAATTGACCATCTCAAGCCAGTGTTTTAGCAAAAGAGGTCTGTCAAACAGTACACAACAGACCTTTCAAAGCTCACATCGTTGATAAATCACCAGCGCACATGTTTTCAAAGTCGTTTCAGTCATAAATGTTATTCAGACTGGGTTATGAGAGCGCATACTGTGATTCCAATTGGTCTCTATTTATTACAGAAAATACAAGCACTATCACTTAAGAATGGCTTAAATAACTGCGGTGTGCCTAAACTGTACAGCATACAGTACCACGCGAAAAAAACAACAACTGTATATTCATCACCTGAATCTGATTATTAGTCCCCAAAACGTCACTGAATTAAAAACACTGAAGCCTTGGTGTAGCATTTGTGCCATTGCAAGCCCAGCTAGAATTAGCATACGTAAAGCCAAAGCACTGAACCAACTCTACGCCCATCCAACACTACGAAACAGAACAAAAAGATGCACACCCACCTCCAAGAGAAAAGACAAAACAAACCCCACTTTGCCACAGAAACCTCAGCCTCTGTCATGGGTTTCTCTCTGTGAAGCGGACGCTTTTTATTTACCGAAAGTTTCTGAAACATGCTAAGAGCATCTGACATAAATATTCTACAGCAGGTACTGTGTCATTTTAGATACCGGAAACCGTTGGTTAGGCTTTCACTAACACATTGACTAATTACATGGTTTTGTCTTATTTACAAAATATCAAAAAGCTGTTGTTTTCTTCCATACCCATGATTGCAAATCTTGCCATGCAATATAAAGTGATCGGAAAGAGTTTTCCTCAAAATTCCTGAAGCAAATCAACCTAAAACGTCATGTGCAAGGAATATACATCAAATCATTCTCGAAGCTCAACTTGAACGTAAAAGTGCAGTGATGTGTCCGTACAGAGCTCAAACGTAGGCCAGGATTCCCTCGGATAAGACAGAAAAAGATTCAATAAATTAGGAACTTGTATTGAGATAGCTGTGATACTATACTACACTGAATACCACCACGATAAGATGTCGATAGGGAAGCCTCGGCGGGTGGAAATGAAGCGGACTGCAACACCTGTCACGACAGACACCGGATATATTTGCATCTATATTGTACATATATTGTATAATCGTTTAGTTTTCAGTGTTTTCCGCATTTTTACACATGGCTCCTTAGGTAGGGGGAACATGGGCGTCCCTATTGGCAGAGGGATGTGACTGTGTGTGGGTAGATTTGTCACTGTGTGAGTGTGTATGTGTGTGTGTGTGTGAGAGTGTATGTTGGTAAGTAGTGTGTACTGTGTGCTCAGGAGGATCAGTAGGTGGAGTCGTCCCACTCCAGCTGCTGCTGTCTGGTCGAACCCTGCTGGTCTTCCTGTTCACCGCCTTCATCCTCACTGCTGTCTGACTCCGCACTGGTGATGTCGTCTTCCTCCTCTCCATCCTCGCTCTCTTCCTCTTCCTCGTCTCCTTCCTCTTCGCTGCTGTGCTGATCCTCATAAGTCTAAGAGGAAGAGAGAACTGAAACTTTAAACTGCATCACAGACGTCTCCGGATTCGTTCAAAAGAGTAGATTTATGAGCAATCAAATTCTTATAAAAAAAAAAAACTGGGGTACACAAACTTTTTTGTCAACTGAACCCCTAATGTAAAGTACTGAAGCACCCGTGAGATTTTAGGTTAATGTATCAATAATTTAACAAGAATTTTTAGGTTCACGTTCACTGATGTTGGTTAATGTCACATGATATGCAAGTAAACATAAAATATTTAACCTTTTGTAGTAAGTGTTTTATTTTGTTTATATTTTAGAATAATTTTATTTCTATAGTGATTTGGCAAAAAAAATATATTGTGATTTTGCCATCATATATTGCAATTTTGATTTGAACTGTGATATGACATTGACTTCATATGAAAATGTCTCATATTGGTTCTAATGATTATATTACGATATAACATTATAATATAATCACTATATGATTATATTATAATATATATGATTATTGGATCTTTAAAAATATATATATAAATAAAAAAAAAAAAATGATGGAAATCAAATTGATGATTTCGATAATTTATTCCAAGGCGCTTTAATTTAAGTCTGTGCTTTATAAATGACATCAAATGGTCTCTCTATAAGTGCAATATCCCTGAAATGACCTAATTTATTATTTCTTACAGTAAACAATGTAAAAAATAGCTGTTTAGTTTATCGAAAATCCAAATGAACAGGAGGAGGAGGGATGGTAGTAAAGGGGTATTTTTACAAAGGTACATTGAGTTTTTAATGGGTTCAGCCCTCTGCTGCATTAACTATGTATGAGTGCTCTAAGAGCGCAGGGCGAACAAGCTCTATTTTAAGAACACACCTCCATTGGGTTGACAGTAATGGTGAGGGCAGAGTCATCCCAGTCCATCTCGTTCTCTTTGCCACTTTCCTGGTCCCTCATGGTGCTCTGGTGGGCAGCACGGATACGGAAGACGCCCAGGACGATCATAAACACCAGGAAGCTCACACACACAACGATAACAATGGTGGCAGCACTGGGGACAACTGTGAAGAGTGGATGGACACAGATTAGCATTCGGTATTTAGGGTGGAAAAAACTAAAAGAGGTTGTCTGAGGTGTCCCTCACTGTCCAGATGTTGTAGACCGCACTTGTATATAATCCCTAAAAGTGCACCATTAAAAACAGGCTAAGTATACAGCGCTCCATAACTGCCCTACTTTTATATTGACTTTAAGCTGCAGAAAAACTCGTGGAAAGAAACTGAATTCAGTTTTGAGCTCAACATTAAACAGATTATTTGTTTGATTACAAAGTCTGGATTATCTTTAATGAGAGATTAGTGCAATAATCTAGGAGAGATACTGTGAGAGATGAAGCAGCCAATGAAACGCCTTTATCTCCAAGAGAAGCTGAACAGATGGATCAGAGGAAGGGAGAAGGAAATGGAGGAATAAAGAAGAAATACCTGAGGCCTGATGCGTGTTGGCCAGGTTGTGTCCAGACAGGTCCACTGAAGCGTGCTGTACTTGGTTGATGAACTGAGGCTGTACCATAGCATTGTTAGCATGATCCATGGGGTTAGCTGTATGGATCACGTTGACCTGATAACATAAACAATAAAAACAGTCACACAACTGGCATCTGCGTAGTACAATACAATACGATTTGCTACAGAATCAGTCTCTTTATATCCTTATTTGACTTACGTTGACCTAGACTTGTATATAACATTTTTATATCAACAGAACCCTTTAACAAATAACAATAGATTTTTATATAAGCATTTATATAAGTATAAACATGATAAAATAATTAAAAAATAAATTATATATAAAGTCAAACCTAAAAGCTTAAAAAAATTATTAATAGAATAAAAAAAAATACAAATTATTTAATATTAATAGAATATTATTTTTTTTACAAATTATTTTAAATAATTTTATTTCAATCTACACACTACAGTTGAGGAATTTGGGGTCCATAATATTTTTTTTATGTTTAAAACAAGTCTCATACTCATCAAGGTTGCTTTTTTATTTTTTAAACAAAAATACAGTAAAAACTGTTTTCCATCTGAACATATTTTAAAATGTATTATTATTGTGATGGAAAAGCAGAATTGTTCAGCATCATTATTTCAGTCTTCAGTGTCACATGATCCTTCAGAAATCATTCAAATATGCTGACTTGGTGCTCAAGAAAAAAAATATTATTATTATCAATGTTGAAAACAGTTGTTTTGCTTAATAACTGTTTTTTTTCAGGACTCTTAGTTGAATAAAGTTCAAAAGTACAGCATTTATTTCAAAATTGAATTCTTTTGTAAAACGTTAACAGTAGTAAATATAACTGTAAGTACCGTTTTACTTTAGCAGAAACTATTGTTTTAGTGGAACATTTTAGTGACGGTAAAACAGTATTGTTGACATTTTGTGGTCAGCCATACCTCAACTTTGAATTCATTGCTGATGTAGCGGCCATTGAGTTCAGAGCAGACGAGTTTAAACTTCCTGTCAAACAATGCCTCTGTGTGCCAGTTCCTGTAGCGGATCAGATGCAGGACCTGTTCATAGTTTGCCATGGTGTTAACCCCTGTGGAAAGAGACAAGCTTTAAGCATGCGTCACGATTACAGTACTGATGCTTTTAATACCATTAGATCAGCCATTCATCAAGATGCTGGATATTAACTACCATTAACAAATCTCACAAATATAATCCAACAGATGTGTGCAAATATACAGCAGTAGTTTGTTGATGTAGATGGATGAGTACCTGTGATGACCATGCCCACGTTAGAAGAGCTCATCTCCAGAGCTCTCTGCTGGATTTGGGCCAGATCCACCTCCAAACTCTCATGATCTCCGTCCCACCACAGTCACCTGCCTGCTCAATCTCACCTCAGTCGTGGACACTTCCTGCCAGAGCCGGGATTCGAACCCACAACCTCATTACCTTGGGTTTCAAGTCCAACGCTCTATCCATTAGGCCACGACTGCCCCCTCCCAAATATCGATTGGGAGGAGTAAAGCAATCTGTAAGAAATACTTACCACGCACTAAAATGTATAATAAAAACATTAGCTAAGACAAAACCTTTTAGACTTTCTTTCATCCCAGAATCCATTACAGGTACAAAAAATAGAATATCATGAAAAAGTTCAATATTCTTTGTCACTCATGTCATAAAGTGAAACTCATATATTATATAGACTCATTACATAGAGTGAAATATTTCAAGCCTTTATTTCTTGAAATTTTGATGATTATGGCTTACAGATAATGAAAAGCCAAAATTCAGTGTCTCAGAAAATTTGAATATTACATGAGATTAATAACAAAAGGATATTTTAAACAGAAATGTCAGGCTTCTGAAAAGTATGTTCACTTCTATGCACTCAATACTTGGTTGGGCCTCCTTTTCCATAAATTACTGCATGAATGCGGCGTGGCATGAAGGCAATCAGCCTGTGGCACTGCTCAGGTGTAATGGAAGCCCAGGTTGCTTTGATAGCGGCCTTCAGGTCATCTGTATTGTTGGGTCTGGTGTCTCCCATCTTCCTCTTGATAATACCCCATAGATTCTCAATAGGGTTCAGGTCAGGCGAGTTTGCTGGCCAATCAAGCACAGTAACACCATGGTCATTGAACCAGCTTTCACCTTTGGCAGTGTGGGCAGGTGCCAAGTCCTGCTGGAAAATGAAATCAGCATCTCCATAAAGCTTGTCAGCAGAAGGAAGCATGAAGTGCTCTAATATTTCCTGGTAGATGGCTGCGTTGACTGTGGACTTCAGAAAACACAGTGGACCAACACCACAGATGACATGGCAGCCCAAATCATCACTGACTGTAGAAACTTCACACTGGACTTCAAGCAACATGTTTTCTGTTCCTCTCTCTTCCTCCAGACTCTGGGACCTTGATCTCCAAATTAAATGCAAAATTTACTTTCATCTGAAAAGGTGACTTTGGACCACTGAACAACAGTCAATTTTTTTCTCCTTAGCCCGGGTAAGCTGCTTCTGACGATGTTTCTGTTTCAGAAGTGGCTTGGTAACCCTTCTCCTGAAGATGTCTGAGCGTGGTGACTCTTGATGCACTGACTCCAGCTTCAGTTCACTCCTTGTGAAGCTCTCCCAAGTGTTTGAATCGGCTTTGCTTGACAGTATTCTCAAGCTTGCGGTCATCCCTGTTGCTTGTGCACATTTTCCTACCCAATGTCTTCCTTCCAGTCAACTTTGCATTTAATATGCTTTGATACAGCACTCCTTGAACAGCCACCCCTTTCAGTAATGACCCTCTGTGACTTACTCTCTTTGTGGAGGGTGTCAATGATCGTCTTCTGGACCATTGACATGTCAGCAGTCTTTCCCATTATTGTGGTTTCAAAGAACAAGACATAGCCAGAATTTATACTGTATGGATGGTCATTAATTTAAACTCAAATGTAAATATTCTAATATTTTGAGATACTGATTTTTGACTTTCATTAGCTGTAAGCTCGAATCATCAAAATAAAAAATGAAAAACTTTTGAAGTGTTTTACTTTACATGTAATGAATCTAAAATATATGAAAGTTTCATTTTTTTTAAATAAGTTATAAGAAAAAATTACTTTTTCACCATATAAAAGTTTTTTAGATGTACCTGTATATAGACAACATCAGTATTTCTACCACTTATAAGCATATAAACATCCAAAATATTGCTAAAAGAAACCGTTTATTAATTTGTATTTCCATTTAATATGCTTTTCCAAATCCATATAACATCCTCTCTTGTGTAGAACACGGATGTCAAACAGGTCTGGAATAAATTATGACAGAATTTTTATTTCATAGGTAACTGGTCCCTGTAAGTTGTAGCCAATGTGAAAACTACTCCTAGTCATCTTCCTTTCTCTTTCATGATCCGTTTCCCCGCCTTTCTCAGCAAAATATGTGAATCTCACATTCCCAGCGTACCTGTGGGATCATCCTCGCCTTCGGCCTCGGTCTCAGCTTCCACCTCCACCTCCACCTCACGGGTGATGGTGCTGACGATGCGCAGCTCAGGGAAGAGCGTAACGCCCTCCGTGCTCTCAAATTCAGCTGCTCCACGGGCAAAATGGTCAATTCCACTGAGGCTGATCTTTGGCTCCTCTGGCTGGAGAACCATCACATAGCCTTCTGTATCAGGCACAGAGATGCACGTCTCCTCATTGAAACATCTGAAGAATTACAAATGAGGTCAATTATAATACATTCATCATTATGAGTGCGCTAAAAGTATGTAAAGATTAATTCTGTTTTAATATTAGCTTTTCCATTTACTGTGTTATTCTGGAGCAAAAACATTTCAAAGAGGCTGGGCCTGGTTAGTGTGATGCAGCTGAACTGAAATGCTGGAAACTAACTTGACAGTGGTGGAGACACGCAGATGGCGGATTCCTGGGGTGGGGAACTGCCGGGAGTTCAGGTAGGAGATGTGCCGCATGACCTTCTCAAAGCTCTCAATGTCATCTCCTCCAGACTCAGAGAAGACTGGTTGGGGTTAAACTCCACCTAGAGAGAGACAGAGAAACATACATCCATTTGGTTCCCTTGGAAACACAGATTAAGATATGTTTAATGAAATCTGCTCTATGTATGTGTATCTATCATTGTTTCGATGTAAATAAAATTCTGTTTATAATAAATAAATAAATAAGTGATCACAAGACTTAAACCGCACAATTCACATTGATTCATTTTACTATGCCTTTATGAGCTTTCTGGATCTTCTAAATTTTGTTTAGCTGGATTTTCAATGAAGGGACAAAAAGCATATTGTTTGATTAAATATACTTTAATTTGTGTTTTAAATAGTGACCAAAGTCTTATAGGTTTAGAACTACATGAGGGTGAGACAAACGACAGAATTTTCATTTTTGGGTGAACTATCCTTCTGACAAAAACCTAAAATATTAAACATATTTTTGGGAATTAATTGAGGCTGAAATAAATAAAATAAAAGATAAAACCTTTAAAAAAATGTTGCCTTGGTGAAATAAGCTTAAGTACTTAAACTATTAAAATGACTAAAAGTAAAACTGAAATAAAAAAGCTATATTAATATATTAATAATAAAAACAAAAATAACAAAAGCACATATAAAAATGACTGATAGATTTAAATGAAAACTGAAAATATACAAATAAAAGCTAATTCAACATATTGATAAACACAATAATAGTATATAAATAATAGTAAAATAACACTGTAGGACACCATGAGTCATTCACAAAGCTTGAATATGTTTTGTCACTTACGCAAGGTAGTGTGATTATCAGTTCACTTACATAGCCCAAAAGAATCCAAACAGTGTTTAACTACATTCACATCACTCACCTTCACAGCAGAGGCTACTTCCTCTGGAAGCTGCACATCAAGACCTTCCTTGCAGGTGTAGAGGCAGTCGATAACTTTCTTGTTCTCCAGTTTGCCGGTGCGGATCATGAGTCCAGCTAGGTTACCCCGGAAGTACTGAGTCATGCGTGCGCTGCCACCTACACAAACCCGGAGGGGGACAGAACCTGTTAGATACCAAGCGTACGCTCTGCTGTGATCAAGCATGCTCAGTGTGCACAGGCCGTGTGACTGATGCTCATGCATGTTAAGTGTTTGGCGCCCGGTGTGTCACACAGGATGATGGATGACCTGATTTAGGCCTGTGGCCTCATGCAACTTTTGGTGGGAGAAAAAAGGCAAATGAATGGGAATGAACACAAAGTGGCACATAAAAAAATGAGGCAACATGATTGAATAAATCTACACATATTTGCATATTTCTAAATGGTTTGATGGGGATACTGGTTCTATGTGTTTTTGAACTGTCTTGTTTAAGGAATAGGTGACCCAAAAAGGAAAATCTGGTCATTATTTATGTTGTTCCAAATGTTGTATGCGCTTATTATTTCATAAAACAAGTAGAGATTTTTAAGAACCTTTATTAGATCAAAAATACAAATATTACTACAATTTAAAATATCTGATTTTAATTTTAATACATTTTAAAATGTAATTTATCTGTCATGGAAAAGCTGAATTTGGATGATCCTTCATAAATCACTATTGTAATTTTGTTATTTTTTTGGAATATAATTATTTTGTAATACTATAAATATATTTGCTGTCATTTTGGTTCACTTCCATGTGTCTTTGCTGAATACATGTTTTAATTTAAAATATATACAAAATCTTACTGGCCCCAATGTTTTGACAAACAATATTTTGAAACAATAGTTTTCATTTTGGGTGAACAGTCCCTTTAAGATGAAAATGAAAGTGTGACACTGTATGTAATGTAATGTCCTCTATAGTATGACTGTGTCTGAAGGACACAGAGATGCAGGAGCGGTCAGAACGACCTCAGCAGTAATGTGACACTGAGTGATGCTGTAAAGCAGCTCTTAAGAGACCGCAAGGTCACAGAGTGAGAAATGAGACACTGTCTGCTGCACTGATACCACTGACATAAATAATCCTGCAAACCGCAGCAAGGAATGCAGCCAAACCCTCCGATTTATCATAAAAACATGCAGATCCCTAAGGTCAGTTGGACTTGTTTTGCTTGTAATATACTGTCTGCTGTATACATCTCCAGATATGGAAGCAAACTGAAATTAGATGGAGCTGGACTGATGAATTAAGAAAACAGAATGAAGATCAAGACAGGCAGGGTTTATGACATGGCGTCTTTCGACTCGATCGCATCATGCTACAAATGTTATGCCGTTGCAGATAGAAGCTGTGCATGAACGGTCCTCCTGCAGCAGAAGAACCGCACATGCACAGGGCGTTAATAGACGTGCGTTTTGACATATTAGAGTGATCAGGAAAGTTAAGGGCAACCTGTCAAAGGCTCTGAAAGAGTCTCAGTATCATTGTCATGTCCTGAGAGGTCTGTGGAGGTAAGACAGAAGAGCAGGGAAAGACCAGGGCTCAATATAGTCAAGGAAAGATAGTACTTGATACATGTTGTCATGCATTAAAGACCCCAAGAAATTCTTCTAATTCAAGAGAGAATTTTACTGAACAAATGTAAAACACTATATAAATATTTAGTAATTTATGAAATGTCATTTATTTAAAGAATACTGAATTACAGCTAACAATTCTTATTATTATTTATGTTGGGGAAGTTACTTTTAAATGTAATGCATTACAATATTATGTTACGCCATAAAAAGTAGCTAATTAATGCATTATGTTACTTTTGCATTACTTTTTGTCATCTGAGCTGGGCATGCTTATTCATTTTTAATAAAAAATAATAAAAAGTTATATTTTGGGCAACTGTAAAGGCCCTTTCACACAAAAAGTGATATTAAAAAGCCTCAGGCTGAAGTGCCTCTGCACCTCTTTCCAATGTCTCTCAACACTTGGGCAGGAGAGGTGTTAGTGAATAAATGGCAAAACAAAATAAATTGTGTTACTTATTTGAAAAGTAACTCGATAGTTTAAAATTAATGCATTACTTTATTAGTTACTTGGAAAAAAGTAATATGATAACTTAACTTGCATTACTTGTAATGTGTTACCCCAACACTGGTTATTTATAATAATATTGTCATTTAATAATCAAAATAAAAGTGAAAATCCCAACAAAAACATTAGGGTTTCAGTTCTTAGTGCTTGTACCCTTGTAGGTCTTTTAAGATGATCTAAGATTATCTGACATGTGTCAATAGATTTCGTCTTACATCTATGACTGGGGTTATGAAATAGGCATTTCTACAAATTGCAAAGACAAACTACTCACTAATATAAAGCATGCTTAAATTCCAACTGCAGCTGGAGACAAAGAGGTTTCAAGTCTAAACCTGAGGTTGCATCATTGTTTGTGAGGAGAATCAATAGATCATTAGCGAGAGTACCTTGCCAGCAGGCGCCAATGGTGAGCTGGGTTTCGATCTTGGAGGCATGCAGAGGGTAATCCTCCGTGACCAGGAAGGGCTCGAAGGAGGCACCGTCCACAAACAAAGTCACTGCTGGGAACTCAATGTTCAACACGTAGTGATGCCATTCTTTATCACACACCTGGGAGGAGAGATACTACATCAGGGTCTCTGTTTAACTACAGACTGCATCAGCTAAAGCATTCAGAAAAACTTCAATGGTCATATAGATTTTGAGGACAATGTGTACCTGCCGAAATGTACAGTTAGGTTTGCTTAAAGCATGTATTTTAATGTTTTCAATGCTAAGAACCCTCAGTTATGATGATGCTCTGGCAAGGAACCCCCTTCCTAAAATATAACTTGGCAGGCAAATATTTTCATACATAAAAATTGCTTGTGGAGCAACAGTTTTTTTTTTTAGTACGCTTAAGCCCTAATTCAGCACATGAGGTGACTTATTCATCGCTAGCAAGCTAAACATAGCATTTAGTAACACAAGGACATCTTTCAGAACTGAGTGCTTCTGAAGGGGCTCAAGTTGACTCACTTGATCGAGTTTCCAGTGGAATTCAGCTGGTTTGTAGTTCTCTGATTCGGTAGGCTCCTGACGCAGCAGTAGCACAAGACGACAGTTGTGTACGTACAGAGAGTAGTGGTGCCTGTTCATCTCTGCAGAGGACACATAGACAGGAATAAAAAACAAACACTTCTGTCAATTATTATTTATGTAAATACGATTGTTTATCACATGACAGATGCACATTTCTATTTTGTAAGGTTTCCCACATTTAAATGCAAATAATAGATGTAGTATGCATTGTGCTGCACTGTACACATGTCTCGGTATACATGGATTGCTGCAGCCGCACACTCCTAGAAAACAATGAGCAACTTTCCAAAAACGGGGGCATAACTGTGATGTAATCAGTCTTACATAAAGGCCAGCTGATGATTTTTTTCTAGCACAGGGAATTTTGTTTCAACAACCAGAGAGTGAGATCACCGTGTGAGATTCCCATTTCACAGAACTACTTACAAGCAACCCTTTCATAACCTTCAAAAATATTTTGTAATTATTGCATTTAATTTCTTTTAAAGGAAAGAAAACAAAACAACACAGCAATTTGTGTAATGAAACGTATTTTAGTATGGTGTGTATAACAAAAAGATTTGTAAAGTAACTTTTTGACACACACTTAAATCAAATAGATGCCATGTACTACTAAAACACAACAACAATAATAATAATAATAACAACAAGATTTTGACATCCCTACTGAAGTAAAAAGACGAAGAGGACATGCAAACATTTAAGCCATCATCATCCTCTCAGTCCTGTCAGTGTGTTTTGGGTGTGAATGGCATTACCAGTCTTGTCAGAGTTGCAGAGTATGGTCTCCTTCTCTCTGCCTCCAGGTCCGTGTCTCATCCAAACTGAGACGGTGAAGGGCTCTTTCAGGGTGGTGCTCACCACGCCCTCAGGGACCTTGATGGCCTGGGTGCCGTTGAACTCAAACACCTGGTCGCTGTCGTGCCCGTTGTCAGTGGGCAAGCCAACGGTCCAGTTGACAGAGTTGCTGGGAGCAGGCAACAGCTCCACAGTGCCAGTGCTGGCACCTGGATGGGCACACAAACAGTTATTCATTACAGTATCCCAAAATATTTGTTGCATTATGGTTCAGCAATTGCTTGTGGGATTATGCAGGTAATAGGATTATGTAAATTAGTCTAAAATAGTTTACACTTGAGTTGCTTAATGCAATAAGCACATTTAATGATCTTGATGTTAATGTAACTCTATTATAATAAGGATGTCGGGACTCACCGCACAGCTTGTGCAGAGATTTTTCGGAGTACGTGTCGCGGTCACAGCCCTTGCCGATGTGATTAGTCTCCAGCATGATGTTGGCCTGTATGGAGGTGATTGGCTCCTCGCAGGTCTCCAGGTGCATGCTGGGGAACAGGGCTAGACTGCCTGTACCAGGCTCATATTCAATCCTTTTATTAAATCCTACCAACAGAGAGAAAATGTGTCATTCAAAAACCAGAGTATTTAGTAACACACTAACATTAGTTTACATGAACTAACAATTACAATTTTTTATGATATGATAAAAAATAATAATTACATACACTACAGTGTTTGTAAGTTTCATACAAAGTTTGGGATTGGAAAGATTATTTAAGAAAGTATTATTTTGAAATATTGTTATATTTTAAAATAACAGCTTTCTATGATGCCAAAGCTGAATTTTTATCATCATTATTCTTCAGTGACACTAATCATTCTAATTTGTCGATTTGCTGCTTAAGAAACACTGATAAGAAGAAATGTTGAAATATTGTAGACACATTTGTAAAAGTGTCTTTCCTGCCATTTGTCCTCAATTTAATGCATAATAATATTACAGACACAACTATTTGAACAGTAATTCAAGTGAGCTTTCCTGTAGCTCAACTGGTAGAGCATGGCGCCAACAACGCCAAGATCATAGGTTCGATTCAGGAAAGCAAGAGCTGATAAAATGTAGAAACTGTAACTAATGCAATGTAAGTCGCTTTGGATAAAAGGCCTGCTAAATGCATGTAAATGTAAAAATGTAAATAAATGTAAATGCAATACAACGAAAATTTTTACTTTAAATGTTAAAAATTCACATAAACATCACTCCAGGACTGCTCATAAACACCACATTCAAATAAATAGATTTTATAAGTTGATTCTTTAACTTGACAATATTGCTTTTATTTTTGTGAACTTTTTCTTAGCACATACTTATAAAAATGTGATCAAAATCGGTTGACAGCCCTAACATATTATAGGTTAATATTAGTTATTAATATTAGAATTTAACTACAATCTCTAGCAATAATGGTGGATTTGTCTTTTAAACTTCTTTTAAAGCTTGTTGAAGCACAAAGCTGTATATTGCTTGAATCTGCTCCAAAACACTGAAATTTCACAAAACTGACATTCATAGCTGAGCTTTCCAGCTTTAAACAACAAAACAATACAGCTGTGTTTGTTTGAATGTATGAGAGACAAAAGATCCAGAGGTCTTTGGTACCTTGCCAGCTTGGTTTGCAGATGGGCTTGATGTTGATTTTCACAAGAACGTCCTCAGATGCACGGTTTTTACCACAGTCATATGCAGTCACAGTGAGTTTATACATGCGTTCCTTGCTGTAGTTCAGCTTCTCAGTGTTCTTGATGTTGCCTGTTTATAAGGAGAATGGACAATAACCTCACAAGCTAGGCAAGCAAAATTGAATACTAAAATTCAGGCACAACTCAAGGTGACAGATTGCTAACGTCAATGTTAGGTAAGCTACACATCCTAAAATGGCGGCTTGTTTCCACAAATCAATTTTTATAGGCACATGAATAACAATGACCTAGAAGTCAATATCACACTTAGGGATGTAACTTGGGGTTTTGACAGGAGATCTGAATTGGCAGCACTTACCATCCTTGTCAACGGTAAAGGGCACATCTGGGGTGACAATCTCATAGCTGCAGATCTGACTGAACTGGAAAGAGCAGTCAGCGTCCACGGCCTCCACCTTCAGGATGCTGTCGTACTTTTTGCCCTCGATCGCTGTGGCTTTGTAGGACTTCTCTTTGAACACCGGTGAATACTCGTTCATGTCATTCACTTGGATGTGGACGGTAGCCCTGGGCGACATCAAAGCTTCATTAATAAACTAGAATAAGCACACCAGTGACGCAAGTCTTGTTTGTTAACAGATGGATGATTCATTTAGGCATGCTCTGATGCGACGCAGTCTTTCACAGGACCCTCAAGTGTTCTAATATCTCATTATGTGATATCATAAGAATGGGATGTTTCAAAGAGGGCTTATGGCTTCTGAATGCCACAAATAAAAAAAATAAGTTAGAGATAGAAATAAAAAGCAAATAAATTTAATGAATTTTGAGATTTAACAACCAGGGTGAAAGTAAGAATAGAAATGAATCGGTTTACTAAATTATAGATTTTTTCAGTGCTGAATTTTATTTATATCAAGTTGTTGTGTACAGCAAATCTAATGTAAAGCTTAATTTACAGCTGACTTGCCTATAGTGTTTGATTTGTGTTTATTTGTTACACTGAAAACAAACTTTGTGTAAAAAATACATTTTACCATATGAATTTGAAGTAGAAACACTGGAATAGTATTTAGTTTTCAGTGCATTTAGTATGTAAATCGTTATCATGTCGAACGGTTCAGGGCATTTTCCAAATGTAAGTGATCATCCCTATCCCCTTGGAGTGGGGACTTTGGAGTGCAGGCACGTGCGTCATTATGTAGTCGTTTGGAATGCACTTGACAAAGGGAGCGATGTAATTTCCTCATTATCTTCAGCTGATGATCCCGTGACCATGTTACACACGTGTGCGCCAGCAGATTCGCTGTTTTAATGTCATAAATGTATTTTTATTCTTGTTAGCATAATTGTTGCAAGTAAGCGACATTTTATATTTTTAAAAGTTTGTAAAATATACTAATATATAAAATCTAATATGTAGAAACTTTTTATATATATAAAATGCATATTTTTTATGCTGGTGTCCATCAGTGAATCTGCTGGCGCACACCGTGCTGCGTTGTCACAGGAACATCCCAGCTGAAGATAATGAGGAAATTACATCGCTCCCTTTGTCAAGTGCATTAAAACGACTACATAATGACACGCACGTGCCCTGCTCACTCCAAAGTCCCCACCCAAGGGGATAGGATGATCACTTACATTTGGAAAATGCCCCTGAACCGTTCGATACACGTTACGCGTATCGTTACACCCCTAGTGCATTTACTATGTATAAATAAATTATACACTCAAAAGTTTGGGGTCCATCGAGTTTAAAAGAAAAATCTGTTTTTAATAAATGTATAATATTATTCAGCAAGGATGCCATGAAGTTTATCAATAGTGACAATAAAGACATTTATAAAGTTGCTAAATATTTTTATTTCAAATAAATGCTGTTTGTTTGAATTTTCTATTCATCGAAATAATCCTAAAAAAAAAGTAACTGCTTCCACGAAAATATTAAGCAGCACAACTGTTTCCAAGATTAATAATAATAATTGATTCTTAGGCAAAGACTGGAATAATAGCTGCTGAAAATTCAGTTTTGTCTTCATTGAATCAACTACATTTCATAATAAGTTAAAATATAAACTGTTATTTTAAATTATAATAACATTTTAACAACATTTTTTATCAAATAAATGCAGCCTTGGTGAGCATAAGATACTTATTTCAAAAACAACTTGGATGATTAGGTGCACCATTCTGGCTCAATTCTAGTGCCATTCCTAGTATTAATTCCACTTCTTTTTATTTTATCAATAAAACTCCCAAACAAGATACGCACTTGTGAGATTTCTTCATGTTGCTGCCATCAGGTCCCTCTCCACAGTCGTAGGCCTGGATGGTGAAGGTGTGCTCCTTTTGCAGCTCACAATCCAGTTTATCCTTGGCCCGGATCACGCCCTCGCCAGTGGACTTATCCAACACCACTGCCTCGAACGGCACGTTCTGCCCGTGAATCCTGAAGCCGCAGATCTCCCCTGCAAACGGCACACGTGTGTTTAGTCAAGCCCACCCATGAACCAAAGTGCCAGCTGCTGTTCATGAGATAAAAGAAACCCACAACGAAAATAATAACACGCCAAACTCAAATATGAACAGCCAAAGTTTGTTTGGCAGCCAAAGGGATCGAAACACTGAGGGGAGGTGGGAGGTGAAGGTGTCTGTGGAGGAAGCCAGAAGCACTGTGGGATGGGTGAGTATTTGGGAAGTGGAAGGGAGAGTTAAAAGGGGGATACTGAGTGTCTGGTCCAAGCCATTTGATCACATTGCATCCAGTCATGCAGTAAGAAACCCAGAATGTGGACAGGCATTTCACAGGAATACTTAAAATACAGGAACAGGAAGGAAATGATATGAACCAATGAACAGATATCTGTTGTATTTAATAGCACAACATATCTAAAGAAGTACTTAAGGTGTTTAATGCAGGTTTTTGGTTAAAAGTAACACGTTTAAACAAGAAAGCAAGGTTAAAATGTTAAGTTAATCATGGGCCGACGAGAAGGATTTATGACAGAGATCCAGCATCCTATCAGAAGTTCACAAATCAAAGCAAATATACAAACAAACCAGCCAAAAACCCTCATTTGGAGTTTAAAACCCCCCTTAAAACTAGATTTGGGCATGAAGGAAGTCTTCCTGTGCAATGTTGTCTCTCTCAAACCTTTAAAAAAAACTGAAAGAATGAAATAATAAAAAAATAGAGGAGCGGAGGCAGTAAACTTAAAGGCTGGATGAGAGCTGGGGTTAGAAATATCCATCTGCTTGACATCCACATCAACCAGCAGTAGTTGCCATGCTGTGTATTTAACATTAGAGGAGGAGAGGGTGAAGAGGCTCAAACCACACCACAGACCGGCCAGCAGACAGTTTGCATCATTTAACAATCTCAGCAATGTCGTTTTTGAGCAGGAGCTGAACTCTGGAGCGTCAGAGTCTTCACAGATTTAAGATCTGTTGTGTTAAAAGCGAACCCCTAAAAGGGACTTTACAATAAGGATGTCTCTGAAAACAAACTTTTATGCGTTCAGATTGACATTTCACCCCCGAGTAACTGGTGTACGTGCATTAATTCCCTTTATTTGTTCTGTTTTGGAGCTGAAGTACTGTTAGGATCTGCAAACTTCAATGGATGTCTCATGCACAGATATTTCTAGATTCTGTTATCCCCGCATCACACTTGTCATCCAGTAGCTAAATTTTCATTTCATTCAAAGGTGAGAGAAAACAGAAAACCAAACCAAAAACAAGAACTGGGAAGAGATTAAAAAGAGCATGGCAGGAGTTTCCGTGTGAAGTGCCGAACTCTTTTGTTTTTGCGTTAGTAGGTTAATAAAAGGCAGTAGAAAGAGCCCATCATCACCTTCTTTGGTGAAGGTCACCTCAAAACTCTCTACAAGAAGGGAGAAAAGATAAACCCAGGTCAGTCAGAGAACGAATGAGATGCACAGAAACACAGAGACAAGAAAGAGAAGACAGGTGTCACAGAAGCAGCCGAGGACTCAAAATACCTCGTTTGACTTTTTGCTCTAGCACAGATTAGTGTTGGGCGATATATATTGAATATTTATGATCACTTTGCTGCGATATAAATTAAACAACACTGTGAATTCAATATATAAATGATTTTAATCTACTTTTAACATGGCCATTAAAATTCTTGAAGAGCGTGTCACAACCTTTTTATGAGAGCATAGGGACATAAAACTTAATAGGGCTTCCGACTTAAAATAAATGGCATTAAAAGTTGGTATTTGTTTCCATGAACTGGTTAGAACTGTCCATTTTAGTGAATTGATTCAAAACTCAGATTCATCAGTACATTTGTGTCATCACTAAAACATGTTCACAATTATATTTGTCATATATTACAATGTTTTAAAGAGATATAAAGGTAAATAGTCTTGATTATTTATTTTACTATTTTTCTAACTAAATAACATGTTTAATCCAAGAGGTATAAAATACAGAAACCGCTAATAATTTGTTTTATTGAACAATATTTTTAAATAAAATAAATGCCAATAATGTAAACAAAATATAATTTTTCAGAGCGAATGCATATATATTTAAAATCAACATTTGTTTCTATATCTCCCAGCCCTTATACAGATCACTTTTATCTTCCTTGTACTGCAAGGACAACATCTCACAGACACTATTATTTGTAGCAATCTGCATCATGTTAATTCTGAGGGTATTCTGAGCCCTAATATGACTGTATACAGCACAAAACAGTATACTTCGATGAGTCCACATTAAGAGTCACAGAAGCACAAAACAGCCTTGAGCACAGGAGGAAACTGCCATAGAGTTCCTGTTAAGGTTAAAACAATAAATGGTGCAACCATATGAAAGAAAAAGGGTTAGCCAAAAATGTTTTAAAGTAGTATCAGCGTTAAAATTAGCCAACTTTATAAAAAAAAAAGTCTGTTGTTTTCTGCTTGGCTGACCGCAAAAGGGTTCCGTTTGACCCCATCGATGGCCTCTGCTGGTGAACCTGTCCACCCCGTTTTTACCCCTACAATTACAGATGGATTTTCCATTAGGATCTGGTGTTCAGAGCAAGTCATGCGGTGGAAGCTTTGTGCCTCATCGGTGCATTCTGGAGCTTTAATGACTGTACATCCCCACACTTCCCCTAAAACCCAGACTGACGCTTCAGCCTGCATGCCAAGTGCCAGCTCCAATAGTCCTCCATTTCCCATCAGGCAAAACACAGTGAATATTGATTCATTCCCTCAGACTGCTATACTGCACAGAGGAATCGATGAAGGTGAAACAATAGCTGAGAAGTGAGAAAAAAAAACTAGCAGAGGGACTTAATTGTTTATTTGATTTGCTTCTGCTTCATTATGCCTAAGGTTTAAAGTTTTAGAGGTCTGAAGTTTTGGATTGTAAGTCGCTTTGGATAAAAGCGTCTGATAAATGCGTAAATGTAAATGTAAATGTAAGTTTAAAGTTTAAGGACTTGCTCACAACGAGTCAGAGGAAATATTGAAATTGACAGCGAGCTGGCACTGAATAGTCCTCCTCTGATAGGAATGTAAGAGCTCTCTATAGAGTGCATCATGTCTGCAGTGGAAATCAATGCTTGGAGCGGGTTTATAAAAGGCCAGCAGAACTTCAATCATGATGCTGCATGCATGCCTGCCCCTAATGGAACACTGCACCCTTTGAAGCAACCTTTCATATACAGTACACTAAATAAATCTACATGTTCTACATAAATTCCACAGAGATTTACAATGCTGGGAGCAAAATTCCTTTGCTTTGAATTCAATCAGTAACCTAACATTTGATAAATTTCACAATATTTTACTGTAGGCCTATGTGTATATATATATATACACACACACACACACACACACACACACACACACACAATCTATTCAATACAAAGTGATAGATACTATCTATCGATCTATTTCTGTCTATCTATAAATTAAATAAATATAATACAAAAATCACTATATAAATAAATAATGAATTTATGAAATAAATAAATTCTTATTCATTACAATGTTAATATTTTTCATTAATTGTCAGTAATTTACTTTTTTATTGTATTGTTTTGGGGAAAAAGGCATTTTAATATATATATTATCAAAAACATCATAAAAATGATATATTTACTATATTAAACCAGTACGGTCTGGTTTAAATGAATCTACATGGCACAACAGTTCTGTACGGCTTTTGCCAAACTCACTGATCAGAGTAAAGTGAGTTAGTCAGCATGGCACCATGTCCTGAGCGGCCCGGCATTGGCAGAGATGCTGAGAATGCGACAGTCACCCACACAGCCATGTGACGCTTCAAAGTGAATTTAAGAAAGCTTGTTAATATAATCAGTGTGCCAAATGTCTGCACTCTCACTGCTGGCTCACACAAACAAAGCTTACTCAAATGATTGCTTATGAACCATCGGAGGAATTATATATTTATGAGGTGCTGCGGCACCTTCACCGATGAGATTATCAGTGAAAAATGACCTAAATGCTTTGACATTTATACAAATAACTCAAGGTAAACCACATTAATGCATGTGGACCAATCTTTCTCCCAAATGTTAGCCACTAATTTGATAGCAGTGTCCCATATTCTGGGTGCACCAGGAGAATAACAAGGACTGCTACTAAAACCGTGAGAAAGGAGGGAGTGCGTTGACAATAGACCACTGCATAAAGAGATTTGAAACGAGGTCAAAGTAAATCTCTAAGTGATTAAAAATGGCTAGAGCCAATGCTAGGGCTGCACATTCCCTCTCTCAGGAAACAACACGAGTAAGAAGAAATGTCATTGATCTTGATATCAGAAGAGCTCTAGAAGTCTGGCGACCCGCTGCCTGGCGAACGAGAGAGGCAATGTAAAAAAGTGAGGGGTTTATAGACTGCCAATCTCCAACTGTACTGATTAAATATGAGCTTATTACTCCAACATGCTTAAAAATACCTCAATTGGATCTGCTAACTTATTATCTCCAATATGTGGAAAAAAGATAAGGGAGAAGCAGCACACCACCAACATCCATCATAGCTCACACCTGGACTTTATAATCAGTGGAAATCAGTGTTTTACATATTCAGTTTTGCACTACATTTACTGCTAAATGTCTAGGGACACAAGCAAATATAAACTCAAGGAGCATAAAGCAGTACATGGAGAAACCAACAGCTCCATTAACCAAGAGCATTAGAGACCGCAAGAATATCTACAAACCTAATTACCAACGAGAGCTGACTTCACCAATCATATCAGTACATTATAACAAGTTCAACTGCAGGCTGATGATATTAGGTCTTTTATCCAAAATGTGTTTATGGTTTGTTATAGAGCTATTTTAAGGTTTAATTGACAAAAGCTTTGTCATACCATCAATACATTATCAAACTAAAGAACCAAGAGTCCAGAGCAAGAGAAAAATCATTCAAAACTAATTCACAAAAGGACTTTTATTATGGTTCCTAGCTGACTAAATGAAAACCAACTGATATTCAAAAAGATAAAGGTTACCGTTATATATTAAATATTCTGCTGACTTTTCATTGAAAACATGAATAACAGTTTTTCATAATGCGCCCTCATTTGACAGCTGGAGACAAATCAGGTACATGTACTCCAGTCATCAATGCAACAATCTTCTAAAGATAAAAATGAATATTCTGTCAGTATTTGTCTCCCTCATGTTGTTCCAAACTTATAAAAATTATTATTTGTAACAGGTGAATTTTTAAAGATTATCCTGCTCACACTTCTTCACATAATGTAAGTGAATGGAGACTGAGGCTGCCAAAGTCCAATATGTCAAAAAATTGTCATAAAAGTGGGCATAATAAAAGCATCACACAAGTTTTCATGTCAACGATGATGTTTGATCACATGACAAACAAGAACCAATGGTGTTTCAAATCAAATCCTTAAAATCTACTTTTTAATCTACTAAAGAGCCAAAGCAAATCTATTTTACTTTAGTATCATTGATATATTATAGATTGTTAATATTTTAAACTAGAATTTATATTTATATTTTGTTTACATTTTAATTTGAGTAATTATGTTGTGTGTTTTGTAAATGCCTATCTTTTTTATTAAGCTTCTTCTTAGTTTTAGTTATTTTAGTATTTCAACTTAAACTTAATGAAAATGAAAAATGTTGCATTGCTGGAACATATATATTGAATTTCAGTTGTTGTTTTTTCCTTCAAATAATGGAAATGTTTTGTTATTGATAACTCTGTAGCAAAGGGGACATTTTTCAATAAATAATGACTGAAGTTTTTCCGATCATCTCACAAAGCTATTTTAGCTTGAAAAGTCTTGGAATAAAATATTTAAACAATATGAACTACATTTTATGACACATTTATGGTGCTTTGAGTTAATTCCCATTCACTTTCATTACATAGAAAAGCACCCATATGAAAACAAAATCCTTTTTATGGAAGAAATGACAGAAGTTTCATTTATAGGCGATATATCTCTTTATGGTTTGGAAAGCATGAGGAAGCAAAATGGCTGGCTGCCTCATCTGAGTCCAGAAGATGGAGGATCTTACCTGCATAGCGCAACGGGGCATCTTTATCCAAGGCTATCAGCGGAGGATCCAGGAGAACTTTGTCGTCATTTTCCGTTACGATACCATGATACGTGGTCTCAATCCATGGCTTGTGCTTATTTACTGTTGGGGAGAAAAAACAGGAAAAAGTAGTTTATTTTTTGCTGATTAAAACCAAGCCCAGACAACAACCAATTATTTTGGTTTTCTGTGAGAATGCACTGTGTGTCAGCACAACTGTACGCCAGCTTAAAGCCAGAGCACAAAATCACACACTGACTAGTGCGCAGTGGCATTTGCCGCCTCTGTTTGTTTCGAGTTGAGAGCACGCCGAAGCTCAGCAGCTCATTAGTGTTGACTGAAGGCTTTGAGCTCTGAAAGCGAGAGGACAGATGCGCTGTGCTTTAGCTTCAGACTGCAGAAACACTGCAGCAGCAGCAGCGGTGTCTGGATGCAGAGGTTGATGTGAAGGGCAGATTGCTCTCTTCAGCGGCTGATCGGTGCCTGTACCCGAAATGTGAGTACATCAGCAGTTTCTGGGCGAAAGGGGATACTCCTGCAGTGCAGATCTCATTGTGTGAAGACCTGACAGTGAGGCAGCGGCAGGAAGCAGGAGGCCGCAGGGAAATAAATGAGCTCAGCAGACTGATGCCGTCAACTGCGGGGTCCATGCTGTCTGACTGAATCAGCTGCTGAGAAACACCTTTCAAAACCTAGCTAAAACACATAGCTCTTCCGCAAGCACTTAGCTGATCTATAAAGCAGTTATGGTATTGGATACTAATTGAACGATACAGTACACTAGTTAGTACAAGCTATGATGCAAAATACCTGTTCACTAGTTACTAGTGTGCATATTGTTTATTTTTCATGTCAGTGACTAGATCTACTAAAATATACCAACGTATAGAATTTAAGAAAAATACACAAATTACATTTATGACATAATAAAAATATTAAGTACACAATTCTCATGAAAATCATTGTGTATGTATAATAGAAAAATCTTAATAATAGAATAAATAAAATTACTTATTTATATTTTTAAATAGTTTTTATATTAATTGGTCTCTTTGTGTTTATCATATATTTTTACGTAATTTTACTGCATACCTGACAAAATACATTTGCAAAATGTACAACATGTCATGAAGGTGAGAAAATGATAAAATTTTCACTGATATCCACTGATAATATCAACTCAAAAGTAAAGAGATTCACCCAAAAAGACAAACATTTAGTAATTTAATCTCACATTCATGACGGTGCATATTTTGAAACTGTATATTTTTAGGTATGCATAAAAATTTACGACATAAAAAATATGACAACAACAAAAATACGAAAATTAAAAACATAAAACATAATAAAATATAAATAAGTAATTATTCTTATTTAATAATTACGATTTATTAATATTTGTATATTCATTATTTTTATTATGAGGTAAATGTATACATTTACTTTAATTCTGTACTTTGGTACTGCACATATTGTTAGCTACTAAATAAAAACGTGTTTCTCATAAATTATAAATCACTTTGGATAAAAACCACCTGCTAAATGAATAATGTAAATGTCTGTAGTTATATGAAAATATACACAGACTAAAAATGATTAAAGCTATAACTCTTGTGCATGTAAATTCTTCAGCATCTCTGTGCTAACAGCTCCCATCCCTTATACTGCTCAGACAATTGCTCGGTGCGCGGTGTGCAGCAGCTGGAGTGAAAACGGATGATTTATTGGCTTCAGCGTGGTTTGTGTGCATCGGTGTCTTCCGACTCACCCCGCAGGCAGAAGCCTGATCAGTGACACTAATTGAAGGATATAACCTCCACAGCAATAACACCATAATGCTCACCTCCGTTCACATTACACGCCAGATCCAATTTCACACCTTCTGGAAATCTGTATGCTTGACAGAACTGTCGCTTCATTTTCATATTTCTTTACCCGTTAATTTTCAGCTGCAATACATTTGAGATTTAAAACTGCGCATGGTTCAAGAACTGACAATTGTACATGTCTATCAATGCTACAAACACATGATGCATGATTCTAATGCTGTACCCAGTACAAAGAGAGCAGGGAGGAAGTCCAGGACTTGGTATTGTCTGTGAAATGTGTAATCTGGCTCATTAATCGTCTGAGCAAAGTGGGTTAACGTGACCTAAGGGTACTGCTGCTGCTGCTGGTTGTCTGTGGACAGATTGTCAGACCAGGCTATCCTGATAATCTGCTTTAAAATCCCAGGTTTATAAAACCTTAAGAGCCGAGGTAAGTCACATGCTTAAAGGGCAAACTGGGACATAATGCTACTAATAAAGACAACAAGACCAGAACTTAAACATTGTTTTCCTCTAGATCTAGATTTTTAGATTTTGATATGTGAAGTACTGTGCATTAATTTAACAAACTAGATTCAGATAAAAATTGAGTTTGGTTTTTAACACCAAGTTGCAACAAGACTAGCATTCAAAACAACGTTCTTTAGAACGTTCAATATATCAAAGACTACTGAAGAAAAATCAGTATCACGGTTTCCAAAGTAGCATAACTGTTTTCTGCATTGATAATAAGAAATGTTTCTTACCACCAAATCATCATATTAAAATATTTTTGAAAGATCATGTGACACTGGAGATTAAAGTAATGATGCTGAAAATTCAGGAATAAATATATTACATTTGAAAATATATTACAACAGAAAACTAATAATAACAGCAATAATATTTCACTGTTAACTGAACCAATAAATCTTGCTTTGGTAATCATAAGAGACTTCTTTCTAAAACATTAAAACATCTTATCAACCTCAATTTGAACAGTAGTCATTTTGAAATATTGTATATTGAATGTAAACACCAGAATATTAATAAAATTACCAACATAAGACATTTTTTAACTAGGCTATATACACTCACAAGCCATGACAAATCATGCGACTATAAATCACTCAGAGAAAAAAATATATGTTGGTCATTCTGAAATGCAGAATCCAAAACCTGTCATCTGCCAACTATGAGCAAACAAAGCACACTCTAAAGTGTTTGTAATTTATTATATTTGATAACAAAAAGCCCTACCGTGACTACAACATAGTAAGTGGCTACAATGTACATTTCTTTTTCTGTTTCCCTGAAAGTTATGATTATTTTTTCTTCTTTTAAACACATGGGATGGAAACCGATAATTACATTTTTCTGATAATTAAATTTGCAAATTGGATAGAAACCAATGTATTACTTTTTTTATTATTATGGACCATAAATATTGCTCAGGCTCCTCAGTACGGCTGCTCAGAAACAACAGTGCACTGTTTGAAAATGCCTTAAGCCTCACTAAGTAATAGAAAGTAAATCAAAGCAGCAATATGGGACATTTGTAGCTGAGTGGTCAAACACTCGAGGTTAATCTGGGTTTAAACCAACAAAGAACTGTTTGTACTCACAAACCCTTCTGCTGTAGAACAAATATACTGATAATACGGTTATCATCACATATTAATATACAAAGAGATACTCATCACCAAAACTCTGTTCCCAAACAGGCAACAAAGTGTACATTATAGGGATGCTCCATGGACAACCAGACAATTTAATGAATGAGTCTTTTTTCTGAAATGTTTTGGTACATCTCAATAAGGGTCCTTGAGATCTCTTGGAGTGCGTTCAGGCATGGCATTGATCCCAGCAAGAGAAAACCACTAAACACAGCAGCCAAACACCTGCTAAACACTGGCCACACTCCCACACACTCATTTAACATATGGCACACACATCACTCCTTCTCTTACCAAAAACACATTTACCAATCAATTCTTTTCTTCTTTAAACTTCCTTGAAGCCCTTAATGAACCATTAAAAACAGCTTATGTTGGAGAAGCCCACACTGATGTCTGGTGTGCATCATTATAAACTGAACGAGCGAGTTTCAAAGAGGAAGGGCTGCTTACCAGGCTGGCAGAGAATGAATCTGATTACTGAAGGAGCTCTGATGAGGTTGATATCATTTCTGAGCGCCCTGCGGCTCTGGCACAAGGCAAGCGTTTGGGACGGCAGAAAGCCAGTTTTTACATGCATTTTGCATTGAGGCACTTTAGATCCTTGCACAGCAGCAACACAATGCAACTGTTGCGACAAAATTAACGGATTTATAAATAGATAAATAGACTAAAATGATGACAACACACCAAAAATAGATGGAAGAGGTTGTTACAGCATATAGTTTTATCCATGAAAGCTCTACAAATCAATGTTATGTAACTCGTGCATTAGAGCAATACTGACACTTGAGCACAGTGGAGAAAATATGTATTCAGAGATCACCGTTCAATCATTTTCATTCAGAATGATTCATCAACAGCACGCTAAAAGCGTAGTAAAATGTTTATTTGCAGTCTAAACAGCATTTATTTGAAGTTTTTTTAAAGCTAATGCAGATTTGAACAGAAAAGAAAGAAAGAATAGAAATATCATTGTTATATTTGTCAAAGTGATTAAAGTTCATTTTTGATTATTAAAGTACATAATAATAAAAAGGAACAAAGTATTTACAAGTAAATGGGGTCGAAAGAATATTATATTCTTAACATATTTAACATTTATTATAATATAGTAAAATATTGTAATATAATATAAAATAATGGAATGTAATGGAATAGAATAGAATAAAATAGAATAATTATATTTTTACAAGTTAATTATAAGTTAATTTTTGAATGTTAAAGTTATTACACATCCTTGCTTTTATTATTAGTATTAATAATTATAATAATAAATGGTGTTGAAAGAACATACGATTATTAATATTATATTTAACATTAATAATATAATAAACATTTGTTTATGTCCAAAGATTTACTTAATATATAATATATTAAAGTTGAAATAAGTTAATTTTGGACATTAAAGTTAATAACAACAATAATAATAATTTTTCTATTATTATTATTATTATTATTATTATTATTATTATATCAGTCCTTTTAAAATGCCATGGGTGACATGACATCAGAATTCTAGCACATAAATGACCCTTTACCTCCACCAATCTACAGAACATGATCATCAGAGCAAGAGCACATACTTTTAACAATTGCAGACTATAATATTTGTATTCGACACGCACAAACCTTTGCCATCATCCATTCTCCAGATTACAGTCATTTGGATAACATCCGCAAATTAAGCCATTTAGCCGTAATCAAATCTTTTGAATGCTAGCAGGCACGAATTAGAGGCTAATGATGCAGCAGAGTGAGGAAACACAGTTGGCCTGGAGCTGCCTCCATCCCAGCAGCACCCAAGATTAGGAGATCTTAGACAAATACTAAAGAACCGCAGACTAACCGGGTTCTGTGTGCAGTTTTTGCAAGTATGTCTAAAGGAATAAATAAACCCTGTTTGGCACACTAAAGCAGAGGCATCCGGAACAAGCCAAATGCTTTATATTCAAACACATTCCATACATATTGGAGTTGGCAAGCAGAGAATCGCCTAGTCAGTCTTTTACATGCTTTATCCAGCACAGCCACCCAGTCAGATTGCATCACTGTGACCGGATAGGATGCAGACCATGTGCAGCTATCACTACATTATCTGATCGATGATAAATGTTATTACATGGGCTCTGGTCAGACAGCATGTGACGAGCGCAGATGGGGGGGTCTGGGTCAGGCACTATTGTGCTATGCCTGGCATGCAATCCTGTTAGCCATCATGTAAACCCACTGACACCTAATCCCATAATGAGATGCTACGGTTTCATTCACTTACAAGGTCACAGACTTGTACGACTTTACAAAGTACTGTGGTGTGTCACATATCCTCGAGCCAAAAGTTTACAGTAAGACGGCTGTAAGAACGCACCGCTGACTTATGCTCACTCACAAAGGATCATTTTGATTTCTCACTTTTTGGAAAAAGATTCACATTGTTATTGAGACATATTTCAACATTTTTAGAGACATGTTTTGGGGAAAGGTCCAGGTAAAATCAGCTTTGCCATTCAAGGAATACATTTTATTTAAAAATGCATCAAAATAGAAAATATTTGTTTTAAAGTCCAATTCTTGCTATTAACAAACCATTAACTTTTGCTTCAAACTCCTAATTTTCTGCTTATTAATAATTAGTAATGTAGTTGTTAACTTGACTTTTTGACTTGTTAAGTTTAGGTATTAGGTATATGATTAGGGATGTAGAATATGGTCATGCAGAATATTTGCTTTATAAGTACTAGATTCAAGATTTTTATTGAATCTAGGCTAATAATATTGGCTAATAAACAGCCAATATGTTAATAAGCAGCTAGTTAATAGTGAGAACTGCTCCCTATACTAAAGTGTTACCGAACACTCTTCAAGTGTAGATCATTCAAAGTCATTATTATGACTGACGAAAACATATAATAGATATTCAAAATAGTGGCTTTAGATTTGAGTAAATATACTGTTCACATCGATATCTTTAAACACAAGCCTATCAATCTTCCTTTGCAGCTGCTAAAATGTAATTATACAGATATTGTGGCAGATTGGAGAATATGACTTGTTGGGTGGTGGCACTCCAAAGGAAACCATTTTTCCTGTAATTCCTTACACATATATTACTCTACAGAGCTAACAACCATCTTCTTCAGTAATGGAAAAGAAGCAATTAATTCGCTGTTGGCTCAGTAATCAATGAGACATTGTTTCTATTGCAGTCGAGCATAAAGCAATTAAGCAACATACTTTGTTCAGCCTAATTTTGACCATTATTTGACATGGGGGTTGGGGACACGCTGGTGAATGTCATAAAATGGCGAGCGAATCAGCGTGATATTCTTGAAGCTCTGCATTAAACCGTCAGACCTCCGAAACAATAGCAGAGAGTGAATGTGTGTTTGTTGCATTATTATTTGACTGATGAGGGGAGGTCAAAGGTTATGGTGTCAGACATGCTTGTTCATCCATCTGCTAGAATCCCTCAAGCTCTGTAAAGACAGAACAGCCTGAATGCTTATATATATATATATATATAGAGCAACTGGGAAAGTATTTTTCAGTAATTTATCAAAATATTTTAAAAGGTTTTCTGCATGGTTAAAATAAGAAAAACGTTTTTAAGAGAGAGAGAGAGAGGGGAAAAAAAACATAAGTAGCATTTTATTATTTCATTCAGAAATAGGCCGACACAAAATACAATCATTATAATAAACACTGTGAACATAGCTAGGCTATTTTAGTTCGCCTCACTCCACAACAAATCCTTTCAATTAACAGTAGGCTATTTAGAAAAGAACAAGAATTACAAATGTAAGAAGATATAGCTATATAAACGACAAACCAAGACTGTGGCAAGGGGGGCGTGGTTCAGCGAAGTCTGCAGCGGGAGAAAGACTCAGGAGACAGCGGTAAGTAAGTGGGTCAAGTGCAAAATGAGGAACACCTGTGTCTGATTGCAGTAATTGGCGTGGAGACCAGATAAAAGCCACCGTGAAACAGGAGTTCATTGAGAGAGACGGAGTGAGGACTCGGCGCACGGTCTGTGAGAGAGAGACAGCCGGAGCGAATGCTGAGAGTGATCGCTGAGACAACCGAGAGAGTTGATGTTTTAGGACGCCGCAGAGTGCGCACCTGTTTAAGTTTATCTGTAAATAAAATTCACCCGAGTCTTCACGAGCCAACCCTGTCTGCTTCCTTCCTTCCTTACGAACTTTGTTACGCTGGTTGCCGAAACCTGGGGAAGGAAGCCGGAACGCCGCTGCCATCATGTCCTCACCATCGGGATCGCCATTTGCGGATGTCATCCAGTCGCCGCGACTCCACCAAGAACATCACAAAGCGCTGATGGACATGAGGGCAGACCAGGAGAGGAGATTCTGTGCCTCGTCCAGAACCAGCGGGAGGACCGCGAGCTGTTCCGGAGCTGGATGGACCGGGAGGTTCGGGCCGGGGAAAGTCCAACAGCCCTGGCCCGCCCACCCACATGCCGGTACAGAAGATGGGGCCAGGATGACCCGGAGGCATTCCTGGACCTCTTTGAGAAGACCGCGGCAGCATGTGGGTGGCCCCAGACGGACTGGCCAGTGCGCCTCATCCCCTGCTAACCGGGAGGCGCAGTTGGCGCAGCAGCTGCCAGTCCAGAACCTCCTGGTCTCGACGACCTAAAGCGAGCCATCCTCCAGCGGGTCGGCCGGAGCCCGAGCAGCACCGCCAGCGCTGCTCGCTGGAGCTGGGGAGAACGGCCGGCCCTTCGTGATGGCTCACCAGCTCCGGGGCGCCTGCCGCAGATGGCTGTTGGCCGGGGAAGGCGCGGCGTCGACCAAATCATCGACCGGTGGTGCTGGAGCAGTTTATTGCGCGGCTCCCCAAGACCGCAGTGGGTCCAGTGCCACCGCCCGGCGTCGCTGGACCTGGCCATCCAACTCGCCGAGGACCAGATGGTGGCGTGCCACGGGTTGGCGAAACCCTACCGTCCGCCTCTCTCTCTCCCTCCCTTCTTTTTCTCCCTACCTTCTTGCCCAGGTCCCGTGCCGCGTGGTTCCCCGAGCCCAGCCCCGATGGAGGGGAGGCCCGGCCCGAGTCGACGGTCAGCGAGCCCACGCCAGGGAGGCGGGTCGGCCGCTGCTATTCCCTGCCCCGGTCTCTCCACGCCAATTCCTTGTCTCTTCCCGCCACTAGGGTGGCGGGAAGCCTGGGCCGCCTGCTGGCGTTGCGGGACCCGGCCACTTTATCGATCGTTGTCCGGTGATGGAGGTGGGGACATTGGTCCGGGTTCCGGACGCCCGCAGGCCGCCCCGATCAGGCTGGCGGGTACCAGATACCTGTGAGTATTAAGGGGTACATATTGGGCTTTGGTGGATTCGGCTGTAACCAAACCTCGATCCATCAAAGCCTAGTTCAGCCTGAGGCATTGGATATGAGCTGCATGGTTCGGGTGAGGTGTGTGCACGGGACGTGGCGGAATATCCAGTAGTGCGTTTAGCCATCCAATTTCGGGGACAAAAGCATAATGTGGAGGTGGCAGTTAACCCCACCTCCGGCATCCGCTGATTTTGGGAACCAATTGGCCCTCTTTAAAGTTTTATTGGGAGTTTTGTGCGGATGCCTCCTGGGAAAAGAAAAGCCGGGCAGGGAGGCGGCCGTGCGGGAGGCTGAGCCGGGCTCGCTGAGGCGGCACCGGGGATCGGAACGATCGAGAGGTTAATCCTCACGGAGCGTGATGATTTCCCCCTGGAGCAGTCTCAGGACGAGTCCCTGAGAAATGCGTTTGAGCAGGTCCGTTCCATTGACGGCCGGCCTCTCCAGCCCGCACGGCCCCCTTCCTATCCGTATTTTGCTATTTTGAAAGATAGGTTGTATCGAGTGACCCAGGACGCTCAATCAAAGCAAGATACAACCCAGTTGTTGGTACCCAAAAGCCGTCGGGAAATGCTTTTCCAGGCGGCTCATTGCAATCCTATGGCCGGGCACCTGGGGCAGGCGACAACACTAAACCGTCTAATGGCCCGCTTCTTTTGGCCGGGCATTCACGAGAATGTACGCCGGTGGTGTGCGGCTTGTCGTGAATGTCAGCTAGTGAATCCCCCGGCCTCCCCAAAAGCGCCTTTGCGCCCCTTCCGCTATGCAGGTCCCTTCGAGAATTGGTATGGACCTCATCGGGCCATTAGAGCGGTCGGCACGAGGGCATCGATTTGCATTAGTTCTGGTGGATTATGCAACCCGATACCCAGAGGCAGTAGCGCCCGCAACATTTCCGCAAAAGTGTGGCGGAGGCTCTGTTCAGTATGATCTCCGGTGGGAATCCCGAAGAGATTCTCACCGACCAGGGCACGGCGTTCATGTCACGGACCATTCGCGAACTTTACGGATTATTGGGAATTAAATCGATTCGCACCAGCGTCTATCACCCACAAACGGACGGCCTGGTGGAACGGTTTAATCGCACGTTGAAAACCATGATTCAAAGTTCGTTCACGAAGACGCCAAAAATTGGGACAAATGGCTGGAACCCCTTTGTTCACAGCGCGAGGTCCCGCAAGCCTCCACGGGTTTTCCCCTTCGAAGCTCCTGTACGGCCGCCAGCCCCGCTGGGGTTTTGGACGTCCTGAGGGAGACTTGGGAGGAGGGACCTTCGAGAGTAAAATGAAATTCAGCATGTGCTGGACCTGAGAACAAAACTCCACACGTTGGGGCAGCTCTCCATGGAGAATTTGTTACAGGCCCAGGACAAGCAAAGCCGGCTATACAATCGGGGCCAGATTACGCAATTTCACGCGGAGATAAAGTACTTGTGTTACTCCCTACCTCTAGCTCCAAATTACTCGCCATGGCAAGGACCGTTTGAGGTCACACGGCAGGTAGGGGATCTCAATTATGAGGTGGTTCGAACGGATCGAGCGGGCACGCCAGATTTATCACCTCAACCTCCTTAAAATGGAACGAGGTCGAGCCGGTGATGCTGGCGACGGTAGTAGGTAACGAGGAAGATCTCGGCCAGAGGCGAGCCTCAAAGTTCCATCACTCACTCTGGCCCCGGGGATCACCTCTCACCTCCCAGCTCACCGATGTAGCCCGGTTGCAGAGAGAATTTGCGGACGTGTTCTCGCCCGGCCCGGTCGAACCAACCTTATTCAACACCATATTGAGACCGAGCGGCGTGGTAGTGCGCAGCCGGCCGTATCGTTTACGGAGCACAAGAAAAAGGTGGTCCAGTCAGAATTAGAGGCGATGCTAGAGATGGGAGTAATAGAAGAGTCCCGGTGACTGGGCGAGCCCGATCGCTTTGGTACCGAAAACAGACGGCTCGGTCCGATTCTGCGTGGATTATCGCAAGGTGAATGCGGTGTCGAATTCGACGCCTATCCAATGCCGCTGGTTGACGAGTTGCTTGATCGGCTGGGTACCGCCTGCTTTTATTCGACACTGGACTTAACGAAAGGATATTGGCAGATCCCCTTATCACCATTATCCAAAGAAAAGTCAGCCTTCACAACGCCGCTTGGATTGCACCAATTTGTCACGCCCGCTTGTTGTTTGGGCGCCCGCTACCTTTCAGCGCCTCATGGACAAAATCCTCCGACCGCACACCGCATACGCCGCTGCCTACCTGGATGACATCATCATCTACAGTCAGGACTGGCAGCGGCACATGGTGCACCTGCGGGAGGTGCTGAGAGCGCTGAGGGGAGCGGGACTAACGGCCAACCCAAAGAAGTGTGCGATTGGGCGGGTGGAGGTGCGTTATCTGGGTTTCCACTTGGGTCACGGACAGGTGCGTCCCCAAATTGATAAGACGGCAGCTATTGCGGCCTGCCCGAGACCTAAGACCAAAAAGGAGGTGAGGCAGTTCCTGGGGCTGGCGGGGTATTACAGGAGGTTTGTTCCTGACTATTCGGAGCTCACCAGCCCGCTGACTGACCTCACTAAAAAGGAGGTCCCAGATACGGTCCCGTGGACGGAGCGGTGCCAGCAGGTTTTCACCCAGGTAAAGGCTGCTCTGTGGCGGGCCGCTATTACACTCTCCTGACTTTTCTCTCCCTTCTTGCTGCAGACGGACGCTGCCGGACCGGGGCTGGGAGCTGTCCTGACCCAGGAGATAGGGGTGAGGCGCCCGTGCTGTACATCAGTCGGAAGCTCTCTAAGAGAGAGACGATGTACAGCACCATTGAGAAGGTGTTTGGCAATCCGTGGGCGGTCCTCACCTCCGCTATTATCTCCTGGGACGGAATTCACCCTCTGTTCGGACCACGCCCCTTGCAGTGGCTCCACCGCATGAAGGATACCAACGCGGATCACCCGTTGGTATCTGGCATTACAGCCCTTCAAATTCAAGGTGATCCACAGGCCGGGGACGCAGATGACTGTAGCCGACTTCCTCTCCAGAAATGGGGGCTGCAGGCCGGAGGGCTTCCCGGCCTGAGTCGGGCGGTGGGGGTATGTGGCGAGGGGGGCGTGGTTCAGCGAAGTCTGCAGCGGGAGAAAGACTCAGGAGACAGCGGTAAGTAAGTGGGTCAAGTGCAAAATGAGGAACACCTGTGTCTGATTGCAGTAATTGGCGTGGAGACCAGATAAAAGCCACCGTGAAACAGGAGTTCATTGAGAGAGACGGAGTGAGGACTCGGGCGCACGGTCTGTGAGAGAGAGACAGCCGGAGCGAATGCTGAGAGTGATCGCTGAGACAACCGAGAGAGTTGATGTTTTTAGGACGCGCAGAGTGCGCACCTGTTTAAGTTTATCTGTAAATAAAATTCACCCGAGTCTTCACGAGCCAACCCTGTCTGCTTCCTTCCTTCCTTACGAACTTTGTTACAAAGACAAATTAATTTAGGCTAAAACTAAACTGAAATCAATGTTGGGTCTTTAGTTCAACACAAAATCAAATGTTTCCGTATTGGCGATGTACTTTAATGCCATAATACTAGGGATGGCACAAGATCTCGTGAGATCCGATTTGCCTCGCCAGATCCGACTGGTCTCACGAGAACGTGACGATATCCTCCCAAAACATTTTGCAGTGTTTACATTAGAGTTGCACCCTTAATCGTTAAAAATTTGCAATCTTGATTCAAACACCCACGTGATCTTTTTCCTGAATGACAACGATTCAGCTATGTCTATTGCGACTGTTTCACATGACGAGTGTCAGTGGAGCGTGAGAAGCATGTTTTGTAGCTGCCCATGTGTGAACGCTGTCATTCACTGATATGGGCGGTGACGAAACACACGCTACTCAAGCTCCACTGATGCTTACGATGTGAAACAGGTGTTAAAGACATTCAAATCTGCATTCATGCTGCTGCTGGTCCAGAAAGAGCAACACAAACAGTCTTTTCAACCACACATCATTATTTCTGTGTTACAGACAAGTGAAAGTATTTAAAACTGTACAAGAAAGAACTGTACAAAACTCATTACAACAAGCACGAAATATCTCATGTCTCCGAAGAGAAGAGGAAGGGTGGTTGATGCGGGTTACTGTATGATGAATGAAATCACGAAATGGCCTCAAACGATTAGTAAATAAACTGCAGAATGTTATGTTTTCTAATACACACATGGATTGCATGTAATGCTATTCAAAAAGCACAGCACAAGCTCGTGGCACCAGGGCTCAAAGTCCAAAGCGTGAGAAAAATCTGCGCTAAAACACGGTTACTCGTCAGTTGCTCAGTAACATTTTTATTCGTTTTTTTAAAGTCATGTGCCAATGCGATATGTGACAAACATCTTCCCAAACTCGTCAGAATCATTTATAAATCTGCTGTCAATAAAAAGAAGCACTGAGGTCTTCCTGGTTCCTGCGGGTTTCTGCCTAAATAAAAGCTCCATCAACATAAATGTTAGTATTGTAATTTTAATGTTGTTCTGTAAAATTAAAGAATAAAGAGAATAATAATGATAATAATAATTACCCTACAACAGCTCTATTAATAAATGTTTTCTAACATTCACACAGTGTTCAAATTGGGATCTGTAATATATTCTAATGTTTTAAAAGAAGTCTCTTCTTCTCAGCAAGGCTGCATTTATTTGTACAGAAAAAAATGCATGCCTGATTCAAGAAGGGGGTCCACAAACTGTGCTTTGTTGGTATAGAATGTCTGATAGAATGTAAAAAAAATGTTAGGTGTTCAGTAAATATTTTTAAATTGTTGTTTTGTAATAAAAAGCACTTTTTGGCTATTTAATTTATGCAATGGTGAAAAAAAATGGCAAACTAGGCCTACATGGGGAAAAATGCAAAACTCTTCTGCCTTGAGTTTAATTTTGTTCAGCTTCAGCTTCGGCCGAGAAATATCATTTCGGTGCCTCCCTAAGATGTACTGGGATAAAAGTTTAAAGTTTGGGTATAAACACTTATTGTCTGCAGTAGCGATCAAAATGAAAGTATCTTAACACTTGTAAATAGCACTAGTAAATATCTTAACATATTTACAAAATATAAATTTCCTAATTTTTCCTCACTTCATATGAAAGATCTTCAACAAGCTTCCTCCTGTGTCCTGTACGCTTATAAGATGTTTAAATGGTTTAACAAGGGGTGGCTATTTCCGGTCAGTATGGCCCAGAAACCTTTTCATGACACAACCAGAGTGTGATCTACCTCAGCCTTTGTCAATTAACACCACAGACGCCTCCGTTCTCACCTCGAGTGCGAGCGAGCTGCGAGTTCTCACAGAGCACGCAGCTGCTTCACAATTCAAGGTCTATCGGTGGTAGTAAAAGATAACTACTGATCTACACCTCGGCAGACTTGAAAATGGATTGGCTTTCACACTTGATGGATTTGCAGTTACTTCTGAAAGAGGCTCAAAAAAACAGCTTTCTTTTTGAAGCATTATCTGAAATTTGTTGCCGTGGTTTGACGTCTTTGCTGAGCAGACCTCATTCTTGTGTGAATAATGCAGGACAATGGGCCATCCTAAAATCTCAATACAATGGCCTGCTAGGATACAAATCACTCAACATCCTAAACGACACCTACAGAACAACTGATACGGCTTTTTGCAACATGAATACCCAAATACTAATACACGAGCAAGTGTGAGTGCAGTTTTGTGAATATTTTTGGCTTACTAATCAACAGATTTGGTTCATACGAGTCATTTGTTCTCTAATCGGACAGCACAGCTGCACTGTGATTATCATTGCGTACTGGAAAAGTATTTAATAATACAATATCTGTTTCGTATGGGTGCCCAAAATTTTCCCTACGGTCAAATCATTGTCGCATTTTTATATTTTATCTATATGTTATTTTATATGTAAATGTATATATACATTTGACCAAAACACATAATGACCATCATTGTGAATTTCTGAGGGGAGAATGAAGCGACTATTTCCCTTTACTACTTGAAATTCATTGGTACCAGGACTTAAAGGGATAGTTCACCCAAAAATTATTTCATTAATTACTCACCTCATGTCATTCCAAACCCGTAAGTCCTTTAATCATTTTGAAACTCTTAAGATATTTTTTATGAAATGGCATTCTTGTGAACATGCATCAAAGACTGACATGCAAGAAAATAAATTATTGAATAAAGTCATTATTGTTGTTTTCTTTTCACAAAATGTATTCTCATAGTTTCATAAAATGAAGGTTGAACTGATGTCACATAGACTATTTTAACGATGTCCTTCCTACCTTTCTGGGCCTTAAACGTGTCAGTTGTGTTGCTGTCTATGCAGGGTCAGAAAACTCAAATTTCATCAAAATATCTTAACTTGTGTTCTGAAGATGAACAAAGGTCTTACAGGTAGACATGAGGGCGAGTAATAAATGACAGAATTTTAATTTTTGGGTGAACTATCCCTTGAAACAAATTACAAGTTGGTCTAAAGTTGACAACCACTTAAACATCTGCACACAAATTATAAAATGGCACTACAACCTGTTAAAATGGGCCCATCAGTAAGAGAATCAATAATTCATTGAGGTTTAAGACCATGTAGAGAAAAGTAAGGGAAATCTCTCAGTATGCAAAGGGTTCATAGCCAAACCAAAGCAGAGGGTCAGTGTGTACTCAAGGAAGTATCTGTTTGTCCACCGGAGCAGTCGCAACAGAACAACAAGGCCCAGGCGTATTCGGTGAGGGTGGGGGCAGGGCGTGTGAATGGTGCTCAATCACAGCTCAGTATGGAGTGCACAAAGGCCCAGTGAGAGTGAAAGTGAGCCATAGAACACAGAGCTGTTTTGCACAGACCTCTATCCACAGGTAACACCTACTCTCTGGTTACCTGTTCCCATGGAGCCGTGGTGCTGACGCGATGAGGCACAGAATAGCAGAGGGATGCATTTATCTGGCTAAACAAAGAGACACTGAATGGATGGGCTCTCTTCAGAGCACTCAGTGGACTGGGTTGACCTGAAATGTAAGCAGGTAATATTGTTATGGGTTGGGTTACTGTCCAAATAGGTTTCAATAGGATACATTAAGGTCTCAGTTTTAGGGCACTGAGGAATGCACTTTAATCTTTTGTTCTGTTTCTTCCGGAGTGATCAAGAAAAAGATTTATCTTTAAACCTTGAATAGTATCCATATACAGCTGAAGATATTACTCGTTGGTTATACTGAGCATCGATAGCAAACTTTTCATCCAGTTACAATGGTTAACTAGTTAACTGTACTTGCGTACAGATATAAATTGCATTTAAAAATATTAAAACTGCAATACAGAATACTGCATTTTAAAATAATGTATTTTAAAATCGGACAAATTTATGTGCACTTTAAGTTAACATCCCCTCTAAGAAACAGCTCTAATTGAGAACAGATGATTCTGAAATGTACAGGCTTTCAGTTTAGACCGATTAGTTCAAACAACTAGTCATTCAAACAACCAACCTTCAAATCGATTTCATACATTTTAACACATCCCTACCCAGTGCTTAGCATAGCACAGAAAAAGCTCTTCCATTACAATAAACAAGCACAAACACACATTTTGGCCAGTATACTTCAAATGCACCATGTTGTTTTAGGAAGATCAACAATGGCAGTCAAGCGGCTACCATACGAATCAAAGAGACAGACCTAATATTCAGTACGTAATGACCTATTCTTGACAGATCACTGACTCAATTCAACTCGCAAAGAGGCCAATGAAATTACCACCGACTGCCCAGCAGCCGCCACGATGACTAAGGGCTGATTGTCTGAGAGAATTTCTGCCACACTGCTTATACTAAAAGTAAAAACGCAGCAATTTTTCAAAAACAGATGAGCAATGCGTTGTTATCTGTTATGCTTACAAAGTCCTGGGAATTCAAGATTGGCACATAAAGGTCAAATAATTCTGAGTTGCCTCTAACAGTGGGTGTATTGTGACGTGCTTATTGTGGCACGCGGCTCTGAGCTCTCGGCCAAGAGACCCTTGTTTCCCAGAGTACAAATTCCATGAATAAACAGCAAAACATATGACACTTTCAGTTCTCGGTCATTAAACAACTGCAATTCACAGGGCGACGAACACGAAAGAGAAACTAAAATGACCGAAAAACAATAGAAAACAAAAGCATGATATTACTTCATAAATGAATGAGCTAAATGCTTTCAAAACATTTCAAATAAATGCAAAAAGCCTAAAAGTAATTAAGTTCTAACAGCATGCGTCAACAACAGTCCCAGTGCGTTCCCTGCTTCACCATGAGGAACAATGAGTCCAATACCTCCTCCTGAGAGAAAGTCTGCTCGGCTTATTTTATCCATCCTCAATACTGTGTGTATTCTCTTCCCACTGTTCACTGATTTATTGGGCCCTCTAAAGCCTACATCGAAGCAGAGAGCTGCTAATGGACGTCTAGCTATCTGCAAAACCAACACATCAAAAGTGTTCTAGTATGGGACGACTCCTGAGAGATTATCCATCAAGCCATCTGTAAATTTAGACAATCTGCTACGGGATTCGCTTTGATGAAACAGGCAAAACATTTGACCGAGGGCCGCTGGAGTCGAACAAGCAGCTGTTGTGAACTGCTTTGTGGATCTAAAAGTAGCTATGAAATGAATATTCATCTCTATTTTTCCCTAACGTGTGAAAGTCTAATCAGACAATTGTTTTTGTTCCAATCGAACAACCATCTGTCACTAAAAGCCATATTATAGAAATAAATCACTATTATAAGTTACAGCAGAAAGTAAGATTCTCTGGTAAGTTTCCAAAGATTTTTGACTGAATCTTTATTATTACATCAGTTAAATAAAATAAATTCCTTTCACACCTTTTAAAAAGTAAAAGAAACTGCTTTGTGAGCACAGCTTGAATTAATGCATTAATTAACCTCTCATAAACCTCTTCAGAAACAAAAAATATGGCAGCCTTAAGAGTAGTTTTATATTTAGACTGTAAAAATATCCACTAAACGAATGCAATATTACTCAGGAGATCCCTAGACATCTCGTGATTGTTAGCAGGGTGTAATTTGGTGTGAAGATGGGGTTTTCACTCAACTGATAACAGCAGGGAAGTAAGCAGGTGTGTTTAAACAAAGCTAGTCAAATTCAAAAGAGCCCCTGTCAAATGAATCAAGGATAATAAAGTTGTCCAAGGCTAATAAACACAGAGTAATAATATCTGTGGAGGTGTGAATACATAGACTCTGTAAAAGAGAGAAAATGGAGGACTTTACTCACCTGTGAATTCTAGACAAATCACAAGTGCTACTCTAAATAGTGACACATTTTTTGGCTGTCAATCAATCACAATTTTCCAGTGATGAAAAACTACCAAAATTCACAGATCTAAAGAGTATTTTAGTACAGTAATCATAATCAGAAGTAAAATATAAATTGTTAGGGACTGTATAAACTGATTTTAATTTTGACTCCAACTTATAAAACACGCCATGTTGAAGACATTTTTGGTAAAGCAAGGAAACCAATGGTTCTTAACTGGTGGCATGCAATGTTCTGAAGAACTAAATATGATTATTATTATTTTTTAAGAGCAGAAAATGTCTCAAATTATTTGTTGTTGACATCAATCCCTCTGCTTCCAATCAATCTCAACTGTCTCTAGTGCCTGGTATGGATAATACAAATGCAATATTTGTCCCAATGTCTGGTAAACTACTCTTTGGTTGTTGTTTATGAATTCGCATAGTTTTACCATTCAGCTAATGTCATGTTAATAATTTTTCCTATTGTTGTGCCTATGAAGGTCATGTTAATTCTAATGCATTCAATATTTGATTTCAACGACTAAGGTGCCTGGGTTGGTTCAGTACTTGATGTAAAATGTTAAATATTTGAAAACTACAGATCAAACTATTAAAAAAAGTTACACAAGTCAAGATGGCCACATGCACATCAAAAGTTAAGTTATAAATTAAGTCTCAACCCATGTATTGCACCACAGATCAAAAAATTATTTGTTAATTATCTCATATGTTAATGGCCTCAGGCCATGCATTCCCAGCTGCCTCACATGGCAATGACATAATGACTGACAATTATTAGCACCCTATTAATGAATGATGATATCCAAGATTTGATTTGTATATGAGTAAATGATAACAAAGGAGCAATATTTTAAAAAGCTTGTTTTTAAATATGCTGCAAGACCTGCAAGAAATAGAATCATTGTATTCATGTTTGTTTCATATTTTTTTCTGTTTTCAGCAAAGAAATTCACGTAATAACTCATGTCAAGCGGTGTAACCATCTTACAATTTTAGCACTAAAATTGTTTTGTAGCACCTTAAACACTCAATGTACAAAACAAATGACAATTCTCACTTTGTCTCTCAAAAATAAAACATAAAATGACTTTTAAATTAGGAAACTGAAAAAAGTCATTGTGCTGTGTATTTTTGTATATAATCAGCTATATGATAATTAGACAACAAAAAGTACACTTCATTGGCCCATGTAAACAAATAAACAATGTCAATGTTAGTTAAATATTTTTAAATGGTAAATGTATTTCATAACATCCACATATTAAGCGTTGTAGCCTTTGTACTTGTACCGTTAAGAATAATAAACAAGGTAACTAACTGCACTAAAAGGATATATCTGGGAAGGTAACGTTTCACAAGCAAATGTTTCGCGCATCTAGCCGTGTGAGTGAGTGAGTGTGTGAGTGTGTGAGAGAGAGAGTGTGTGTGTGAGTGTGTGTGTTTGTGTGAGAGAGAGTGTGTGAGAATGTGTGAGAGAGAGCGAGAGTGTGTGTGTGTGTGTCATTGCTGTAATGTCTGCGCGTGCACCTGCGGCGATGTCCTTCAGTCATATTCAGCTGCGTGTGAGCCATTTCAAAGATGAATTTTTAAAACCAGACCACATAGTATTCCCAGAGGATCTGCAATGCGGTCTGCACATCGGTATAACTACTATACAAATAACAAACAACTTAGTTATCGGCTAAAAGCCAAAACCTGCCGTTGAGAATGGAGTAGAAATGAAGCACACGGGTTTATTCCCAATCAATGTAACGTTGCTCTGACGTACAAATAGCTGTAGGCTAAGGTCTCGGCCACGGGGTGTTGGCACAGAAGAATGTTATGTTAAAGGACTGACACTCAAAAATAGCTGTCAAGTGAAGCGGAACTGTAAGGGAGAGTGGACATTTCATAGCTGACAGGCCACGACAATTATTTCATGACATATTTTCAGTATGAGACGGGAAATTGGAGCAGAGATTTTTTAATAAGATGCGATGTACGGGTATAACGTTACCACTGGACGCAACATCCACACACTGAGATTGAGCGATTATTTCAGATCATTGTCAAGAAACCTTGACCGAGGAGGATACTTACGGGAATATTGATAACCTTTAACAATATTTTTGATTATAATTATATCTTCGCATACCAGAGAAAACACACATTTACATATTAACATGAGGAAATATATATTTTTTTACCTTTGGCTGCCTCCACCGCGCATAATAGTCCTAAAAGCAGACCGACTGCAGAAGCGAAAGGTTTCACCCCACGGATCCGCATCCCGTCTTCGTTATAAAAACAGCGAGCGATTTAAACAATGTTATTCTGTCTCCTCTCGCCCGGTAAAATCTGATTTAACTCAGTGTTGCAAAAATATCCAGAGGATGTATATCTCAGATTAGTGCGGTAGTTTTAAGATGGCTGCCGCCACCGACGTTCAGCTCTCTTCTCTTTCAATCACCGTTCAGTCTCTCTCTCGCCGCTCCGCTGCTGCATCCAACGGGAGCGGTGACGGGCTGACGTCACGGCTGTTATTGTGGGAGTGCGAGCCGCCCGCTTTGCCCTTTGCATAGTCAAGCTCAGAAGAGACAGAAGAGGGAGGGTGTGGATTGAAAAGATGCGGTGTGTAAAACAGTGTGTTCTCCAATCACTTTACTGCTTAATCCACCGTGATTATTATGGTTTAGTGTCAACGACTGAGTTAAACTTGTATGAGGGTGTCAGCTTTGCTACTTTACAACCATGACATTTTAATATTAGGCTACAATACTATAATTGGTGTGAGACAAACAAACTAATACCACAAAACATCCCAAAATTAATCAAAACCGTAATGTTTGTGGAGTTTCTTCTGTAAAAATGATGTAACTTCCTGTTAATTGATGTCATTGATGCATCAGGATAACATGATTATGATAAATAGGCCTATGAGTTGTCAAAAGGGAAGCTGCACTTCAGATATAAACTAGTTTCTTTTAGTTTACAAAAACCTGCAGTTGGGACTAGTAGGCTACGTTCTTACAGTCATATAAATGCAGTAGCTATTAGGACCTGGCTTTTGTTAGTTTAAGGAATAATATACAAGACTAACATAGAAGTGCAGAAAAGCCTATCAAATATTACCAATTACAACTAAAGCAGCAGGGAAACATGTTTTGTTTGAAACATTTTGTATTAGGGAATCAGCATGGTAACCTGGGGATGTAATAAAAATGTCAAAGTCCACTCGACCCAAAGTAGTACAACTATTTATTCACCATCATGCTGACTTATTGTGATGTTGTGATAAAAGAAAGCTAAATAATATGATTGTGAGTACTGTATGACAGAAATGATCCAGCCTATTTGTTAAATGTGCCATTCAGAAGACAGAAGAATGGAGCATTATATGAAATATTTTAAAGGCTGAATTTCATCCAGTTTGTTGTAATCTTTGCTGCAAATCATGGCTAAATCTCACATACATTGAAGGATTTCCTTTCCAAGGCCGAGACACAGAATGTTTTTATATTATTCAGCTTATTCCTGTATAAAAAAATTGCAATACGTTCAATTTTGTTGCATTATGAAGATGATTACAGCAACAGCATATGATTAGATGTTTTGAGCTGCTTTTTTATTTATTTTGAAGGACATTTCAACAGAACATTGAATCTCTGCACAGAAGTCGGTTCTAGAGATGCATTTTCTCAAATGAGAGGTGAGAGGTAAGACATCTTTGAGGTAGTTCAGAATCTGCTGGCTAACTGTGTCATTACATCTCTGGACAGCCAATGAATTTAACATTTGTATAACTACCAACATTCTTATTATGGTTATTATTTTTACGATATTATGCTTACCGTGGCTGTATAAATGGCAATGGCCCACCAGTCTTCTATTGATATTTTGATTCATGAGCATTCATACTGACAGTTCTAACCTTTAGTGATTTCATTTCTAAATTAAAAATGTTCTTATATTTGCACCACATTCTCTGTGGACATTACCACTAAAGCACACATATATATATAGTGCCCTCCATAAGTAATGGAACAGTAAAGACAAAATTGCTCTGTTGGCTATGAATTAATAAATGAATGAATGAATGATGCATTTTATATAGCGCTTTATTGTGTATTGTTGTACACCCAAAGCGCTTTACAATCATGTGGGGGTCTCCTCAACCACCACCAGTGTGCAGCATCTACTTGGTATGATGCTGACGCTAACTGTACAGGACAACGGCTCTAGTGCGCTACCACACACCAGCTATATTATGGTTATTATTTTACGATATTATTATTAGTGGCTGTATAAATGGCAATGGTTGATATTTTGATTCATGAGCATTCATACTGACAGTTCTAACCTTTAGTGATGTCATTTCTAAATTAAAAATGTTCTTAAATTTGCACCACATTCTCTGTGGGAACATTACCACTAAAGCACCCATATAAATATATATAGTGCCCTCCATAAGTATTGGAACAGTAAAACTAAATTGCTCTGTTGGCTGTGAACGAATAAATGAATGAATGAATGATGCATTTATATAGCGCTTTATTGTGTATTGTTGTACACCCAAAGCGTTTTACAATTATGTGGGGGGTCTCTCCTCAACCACCATCAGTGTGCAGCACTTGGATGATGCGACGGCAGCCACAGGACAACGGCGCCAGTGCGCTCACCACACACCAGCTACAGGTGGAGGAGAGAGAGTAATAGAGACAATCAAGTGTATGGGGATTATTAGGAGGCCATGATTGACAAGGGCCAGTGGAGGGATTTTGGCCAGGCTGTGGAGTCAAGACATTTGCAAATATGATTAAAAGATGAATATGAGACAAAACTACAGAATGTCACATTTTATTATTAGCCGTTTCAATGCATACATGTTTTACAAAATAAAAACAACAGCACTTTTAGAGTTCATCCTACTTATTGATGTGAGCATAAGTATTGGGACAGTTGAACATAAGGCAGATATAAAAGATAAAAAGCTATTATTTAGTTGCAGATCCCTTTGTGCACAATCACAGCAGTGAGTACATCACCAGACTCTTGGTCTTATCCTTTGAAATACTTTTCCCAGCCTATAATGCAGCCATTTCCAATTGTTGCTTGTTTTTGGGAGTTTCTGTCTTTACTCTCTTCTACAGCTGGTGAAATTCATGTTCAATCGGATTTAAATCTGGAGGTTGACTTGGGCAATTAAGACTTTCCATTTCTTTGCCCTTATAAATTCCTTGACTGAACTGGCAGGGTGTTTTGGGTCATTGTTCTGATGCAATATGAAGCACTTCCCAATGAATCTGGTGGCATTTTCTTGAATATTGGTAGATAAGATGGTTTTGTACTCTTCCAAATTCATTCTGCTACTGTCATCATACATTAAGTCATCAGTAAAGTTGAGAGGGCCTGTTCCAGAGACAGCCATGTATGCCCATGCCATGACACCACCTCCACCATGCTTTACAGACGAGACTGTATGCTTAGGATTATATGCAGTTCCCTTTTTTTCACCACATTTTTACTTTCCCATCATTTAGATAAAGGTTCATCTTTGTCTCATCGGTCCATAAACATAGTTCCAAAGCTTGTCTGGTTCACCTTTGTGCTTTTTTTTGCAAACTCTAATCTTGTCTTTCTATTTTTGGTGCTGGTCAGAGGTTTGTATCTTGCTGTAGCATCTGTAATTCTGTGTCAAAGTCTCCTGAGGACAGTAGATTGTTAGAGCATCACCCCAGCTTTCTGGAAGTTGTTGGTGATTTTACAGACATGTGTTTTAGGGTTCATTTTCACAGCTTTTTTTATTTGTCTGTCATCAACTACTGTTGTTTTCTCAGCCGATCAGGTAGTTGTTGGCTGCTGGTAGTTTCCAAACTCTTGATTTCTTCATGCTCTTTGTTTTTGCTATAGCTCTAATTGACTTCCTAAACTTTTAGCATCCAAATTGTTTGCTTTTCTCTCAAAGTCAGCTCCCTCATCTTCATCCTGGTTTGTGTGTCATCATCGAATGCAAGATTCAGAATACAGAAGTAATGGATATAACTGATACGACACATTCCCTGCTTTTAATATCTGAAGAATTAATGCAACAGGACACATCTGATCACGTAGAAAGACCTGTGAGTTAACTGTTCCAATACTTATGCTCACACCAGATAGGGGGATGAAACTCTAAAAGTGCTGAACTTCTTAGCTGGTAAAACATCAATGTATTGAATCACCCAATAATAAAATGTGACATTCTGTAGTTTTGTCTCATATTCATCTTTTAATCATATTTGTAAATGTATTGTTTTCACAGCCAACAGAGCGATTTTGTCTTTACTGTTCCAATACTTTTGGAGGGCACTGTATATACACACACACACACACACACACACACACACCATTCTAAACAAAATCAATTAAGAATCAAGTGTAAGGCCATTTCATGTTCATGAATGCAAAACCAGACAGGGAACAAAGGGCACAGGGCTTGACAGCTCATACTTCCTGAAACACATTCTGATGAAGGCGCCGAAATTGATGTCATAAAAAGAAAATAAATTACATTGATTAGCATGAGTCATCGTCAGGCCCAGTTCAGTGTTTGATTACTATATATAACTTGATTATGCATTCCACATATTCAACCCCAAAATTAGCAATGAAAACACAAGACACTCTGCAGATTGAGATTCCTTCAAAAGAGAAATCATACAAAATAACAGCTATGCAAAATTGAAAGGAAAGAAGCCTTTTTCAGTTATATAAATTCAACACAATTGTCTGAAGTTCTAGTGAGATAATGGGACATTTCTTCCCAATATTAGGAGCTGTGTTTGCCTGCTGAGCCCACCTGTGGCTGATCTGTTTTTTTTTTCTTCTTTCTCTGCCATTTCATCAGTGAATCATCACACATGAGAGTACACGGAATCACAGCACTGCTCAAACATCATCTCAAGACATAAAAATATCAAAGATACCATTCTCAGACTGAAATCATTCAATTCTCCCAACTTGATTCAGCATCCCTGCCTCAAACCCAGAGAGAATTTGGTTTTTGGCTCTATATCCTCACGTTAAGCTCTCCCTTCAGAGACAACGGGATTTAGGACTAGAGTTGATCACTTCAGTAGAGTAATGATACGCCACTGTTCTTCATTTATACCAAGCTTCAGCCACTATCTTTTTTCCCTGTTTCCAATAGTAACAGACTGCAGAACAGGCAGTCATGGTGATCTGAGCTCTTTGTGATGGAGGATGTTTGGAAAAAAACATGCATGTTTTTTATGGAAGTTTGTGTTAGATAGAATACAGGAATGCAGTTTAACAGATTGTTAACAGAATAATGGCAAGATGCATTAGATGACTGATTGGAACATAGTTGTCTTATTTGAAGTGACCTTTAGATATTGTCCAGTCTTGCTCTGGTGAGATAAAATAAACTGAGAGTTGCTATCAGATGAACGTTATATAATAATAGTAATAATAATAATTAGTTGAATTTATATAGCGCTTTTCTAGACACTCAAAGCGCTTTACATTGTGAGGGGGTATCTCCTCAAACCACCACCAATGTGCAGCATCCACCTGGATGATGCGACGGCAGCCATATTGCGCCAGAACACTCACCACACACCAGCTTATTGGTGGAGAGGAGACAGTGATGAAGCCAATCAGTTATAAGAAGGATAATTGACAGCACCATATCCAGCCCTTCAAAAACTACAGTCAAATACATCAGGTAGAAAACCCATGAAGACCTGTGGAGAAAACCTGAAGTCTTCTTACATCTCAGATGTAATGCTACTTGTCATCTCCTTGGTTTGACAATGACTATTTTGGTCCTTGTATGTCCAGTCAATTCCTCACTTCCTCAATCTCTTTCAGTCTTTATGAAAGACCACAATTTCTGGCTCCCAGTGCATGAAAAGCCTGGTGAATGTCCTGCAACACAAAATAACCTCCAATTGGGTTGTACCACAAGTGCAAGCCTTATTTTGCATGATTCAACGCACATTGTTCCACATAAAATGTTTTCGCCTTTATAATCTTTTATTAAATGCACACTTAAAAGTCTTTCCTATTTGACTGATGTCATAAATCTCTCTTATTTTTTACTCCTCCCCTCCAAGCACCTGACTCTTTCTGGCTTTTCATTGTCCAGTCAATTCTCAATAAAATCAAGTTCTCTGTCTCAGTGAAAATCATGTTTCACATATGAATAGCAATTCATGTTGACTTATGAAATATGAACATAATAATGACTATATATGGTTTATTGTTAAATCTCTTAAACTCTTTTTTTAATGATTGTAATATTTCAGAATATTACTGTTTTCACTGTATTTTTTCATGAAAGTTGGATCTAGTTTTCCTGTCATTTACACAAGTAGCTGTTATTGTGGAAGTTAAATTGGACTAATTGTAAGTAGTTATTTCCTCTCTTTGGACACTGGAGGGAAACTTTGGCTCTGAATGCATTACTAGTTTTGTCAGTGCTATATTGTGCATTCTCATCTTATGTGCTGTTCCTAATTCTCCTTTGTGCAGTAATTCTCTTTGGATTATAATAGAGGCGCAATTTTCCTCTCTAACTCTTTGTAAGCCATAGACTTTCTTTGTTTTTGAAATCCAGCGTGAGAATTTGTTTGTTCTTGAATCTGCCCTGATTCTGAATCCATAAAAGAGGAGAAACACTCAGTTGTGGGTGTCTTTAAAACTAGCTTTGAGACATGAAAACAGATAACAGTACCCCGCAGAAAGTGTTCGTAGATAATAGGCTTTCAGCTCTCCCGCTCTTGTGTGTGGTCCTGTGAGAGGAGCGAACAAAAGAGAGAGGAAGAACTGGAGTGAGACATCTCAAATGACACATTAAAAAAGATTGATGCACTGGTTCAGTCATATAACAGGGCAGACAACTGTTCACACTGGTAAAGTCTGACAATAACCTCCTGATTCCATCTTTATATTTTAGTTGGAGTGTGACATTCTGTTCTTTTCTATTCTATGGTTACACTAACAGTATGAATCTTTAATCCAAAGGAAATGTATGATAATTTGTGATAAGATGTTGGTGCTTAAAATTAGTCCATAGCTCATCCTATTAGCTTTGCCTCAAGTCTATTTCATGCATATTGAACGGAGGCATCAATGTTATGATTCATTCATTCCAATCTTCACACCAAATGCAAATCCGCGGGCTGTACTACTGCTCAAGGTCATTTACCTATTAAAGGGGTCACATGATGCTTTTTTAAAGATCATTATTTTGTGTATTTGGTGTAACAGAACATGTTGACATGCTTTAATGTAAAAAACATAATTTTTCAAATACTGTACATTATTGTAGGTCCTCTATGCCCCGCCTCGTTTTCTACAAAGTTCCTCCTTCCGACAAGCACAGTCTGCTCTGATTGGCCAACTGACCCAGAGTATTGTGATTGGCCGAACACCACAAGCATGAGTTGGAAATGTAACGTCCCTTACCATAATCGTGAGCTTTAGCTTTCAAATGAAATGTAAAGAGAGTTAATAATGTCCTAGTTTTACCATCAGTTCAAGCCAAGAGGGGAACAGAGTCACGTGACAGACACAGTGATGAAGCTCGTATGTGTTCGCACACAAGCAGCAGTTGTGTGATGTGACCTTGTCTCCCTCTCTCACACATGCGAGCACACACACACAAGTGAGCACACACACACAAACACGCACACACACGATCATAAAAGTGAGCACACACACACAAACACGCACACACACGATCATAATTTCAGTGATACAGGAAAGAAGGATCTATATGTACTGTGTGTTAAAGCGGTACATTTCCACATGCTTGTAAACCTGAGGGAATCCAAGTGGGTGGATGTTTTTGGCTCAGGTGTTTCCCCTAAAGGCTGCTGGAGGACCCTGTACAAACCTCCCATTGAGAAAAGTTCTGGAGACCTTCAGTGGAGGGTAGTGCATTGTATAATAGCCACAAACAGACACAGAGCACACATTGATCCACAGGTAGGCGAGGAATGTCCTTTGTGTGGGGTACAAGAAGCTGTGTTTCACTTATTTCTTAATTGTTCTAGACTACTACTGTTTTTCATCAATTAGAAGGATACTGTCAAATTCTGGGGGAGTGTTTTACGCCTATGCGTTTTATTTATGGACCTAAATACAGCAGGAGCAAAATGCAAGTTCATTTTTTATTAAGTTTTATATTTGGGCAAGGAAAACTGTCTATTTGGCTGTCACGTAAAGGAAAATTACTTGGTTCGGGATTAATTGGATTAATAAAATCCCATATTAATATACAGTATGCATATTATATGTTGATTAATGACTTGGATACTTCTAGGTCTAAATGGGGCATAATCCAAAGTATTTGTGAAATTGATAATGATGGTTGCTTGCAAATTTATGTCTGAGTGATAGATTGTAAAACTGCTACTAAATGTACTGTGTGTACATTTATTTATGTACATTATTTATATTACTCAATTTTTATTTTATTTTAATATTTTAATAATGTTTATCTAGAATTAGAGGTAAATAAAGAGATTGTTAAAGTCAAAAAGTCTCTCTCTCTCACACACACACACACACACACACACACACACACACACACACACACACACAGAGAGCAATGACTCTTTCACTCTCTCTCTACTACCTCTCTCTCTCTCACACACACACACACACACACACACACACACACACACACACACACACACACACACACACACACACACACAAACACACACGAAGTGCAAAACTCTACATTTGAACAGTCAACAGCAAATACTTAAACTAATAAAAACATACAATCGCTGATTCAGAAGCCAGATTGTCATAGCAAAGTCAGAATTACCTCCTCTGCTAGGTTCACAAAACTGTCATCCATAAAATGCATTGTGATAACATCTGGGTTGTGCTGTTCTGTTGTAAGTAATCTTAATGATTCCTAAATGCATCTACTTTCAGAAGGCCAAATAAAGTGCTTTTGCTTTCACCTAGAAACACACAGCGTCTCCCTGACTCAGCTGCTTCAACACTACTGCGGTTACTGAAACTATATGCCTTCTTTCTTTGCGTGAACATTTGGGTGGCATTATGCACATATTTACACATCGTGATGTAGACATGTGGGGGCGTGTTTGAATGAGCCGTTTTAGGGGAGCATGGCAGAGTCTTAACTTTGATAAAGAATGTATCTTTGGTTTTGAGACTTTAGTCTTTGCAACTTTAGGGATCTTATATATGCACACTCAGCTTGTAACACTCCAAAGAGAAAGGAAAACTTGAAATCGCATCATCGATTGAAAATCGCATTGAAATCGTTTTCTTTGTGCACAACAATTATTCTCGTATCTTCATAACATTGTGGTTGCACCACTGATGTCACAAGGACTATTTTAAAGATGTCATTACTTCCCTTTTTTGGACTTGAACTTGTCAAATGTGTTGCCGTCTATGTAGGGTCAAAAAGCTCTTGGATTTCATCAAAAATATCTTAACTTGTGTTCTGAAGATGAACAAAGGTCTTACAGGTTGACATGAGGGTGAGTAATTAATTACAACATTTTTATTTCTGAATTCTCATCCCTTTAATCATATAGAATTGTATGAAACAATTTTATGATGACCCTTATATTGTGATTGTATGGAAAATAGCGACTAGCGCAGTCTTTAAAACATCTTCGTAAATTTACCATGCAAGAAAAAAGTAATATGATTTTTAAACAACATGAAGGTGAATAAATTATGACAGAATTCAAATTTTTGGGGTGAACTATTACTTTAAGAGAGAGCATTAACCTTAGGATGTATTTTCTTTTTCAGGAAGCTTCCCTGGCATTGAGAAAGGAGACGACAGAGATTAAAACTGTATATATATATATAATTGATTGCTGATTTATACGCTCATGCTCAAATGTTAGGCCTGTCATAGGTGAGCATTTCAAAGGTTGTGTTGCAGATGAAGAGATCTTCTTGTACAAGCATGTCACACACACTTGCAAACTGTGAGACAGAGCTGTCAGAGGCCTGTCAATTATTGAGATGTTCTCTTCTGAGGTGTTGCTGCTCTGCTGTGGAGAACATTTTCATCTGTTGCCTGGCACAGGTGTCCTCAGAGACGAGAAAGAGTGCGTCAGAGTCAAACAGAACTGAAGACAGGAGCTGTATTCTCTTAAACCACAAGGTCATTTTAGCACGAAGCTCAGTGTCTGGTGCTTAAATCTGGAAGGAAAAAAAAGATAACTTCCCCTGGAGAAAAGACTAACTGGAATATGACCTACATTAGACCTGCCCTAATATCTTATAATGTGCTCGGACTTGTTTATTATGTGAAGATCATCTACCCCAGACAGTCTCACATAACATGACAACAATCAGTCTATTCAACCAGTATGGTGTGGTGAGGTTCAAATGTCTGAGATCTCTGTATAATATATCTATATTTTGGATTATTTTAAAATCTTATTTCATTGAAAATAATTTTATCATCATTAAATTTTGAGTGAAAACTTAAAGAGTTAGTTCACCCAAAAATGCTGTCATTAATTACTCACCCTCACATTGTTCCATCCAAACCCATAAGACCTTTGTTCATCTTTGAAACACAAATTAAGATATTTTTGATGAAATCTGAGAGCTTTCTAACCCTGCATAGACAGAAACAGTACTACCACAGTCAAGGCACAGACACATAGTAAGAACATCATTAAAATGGTCCATGTGACATCAGTGAAAGACATTAAGTATTAATTAGTATTAATTAATTAGTATTAATTAGTACACAGACAAAAAGTATTCTCGTAGCTTCATAAAATGATGGTTGAATCACTGATGTCACATGGATTATTTTAACGATATCCTTACTACGTTCATGTGCCGTGACTGTGGTAGTGCTGTTTCTCTGTCTATGGAGGGTCAGAGAGCTCTCAGATTTCATCACAAATATCTTAATTTGTGTTCCGAAGATGAATAAAGGTCTTATGGGTTTGGAACGACATGAGGTGGGTAATTACTGACAGAATAATTTTTGGTGAACTATCCCTTTAACATGCATTTCTTCACTACATTAAAAAAATGGAAGCTAGCAGTTTTGTCTTGAAATCTGAAAGCTCCATGTGAATGTAATTTAGGATTGTGAACTGAGAACCTTTACAAATATTTAATGATTCATTCCTTTAACAGTTCTCGCTCATTCATTTTTCAGCATGTTTTCTTACGCGAAATCTAGGTAAAACGTTAATTGTGAATCTGTGAAATAAGATTTGCAAACTAATGACTTTTTTGATCCAGTTCTTTTTTAGGAGTAGAACAAAAAATGACTAAATATTGAGAGGAATTATAATCTGAACCAGAATAGTCAAATTCCTTATAGTTTCCATCACTAATTTTATTATTAGTTTTGTGCAGACTGCAAGTGGGAATTTCCCTGTATGGGAAGCATTTGATGAGTGCAGTCTGCTTATGAAGAGGACTGACAATTGATTTTAACAGACAGTGATCTCTGACCCCCACAAAGCGATATGTTGACATGCCATATCATGGCCTTGAAGTAAAAGCCCCTTCATGCCCTACTTCCTCTCAACACAGAGCGATCACTCACACACACAAACCCCATCACTCACCTGCAGACAACTGTCCCGAGAGACACCGAGGTTAGGCCCTTAACGGGTTACAGCCCATTACTGCAACTGCAACTCTGCAAGGGTCACAGCAACTCTGGAATGAAACCTGCAGAAACCAGAAACACTCAGAATTATATCAGAACTACACACTTACAGACTTAAACTCTAAGTGGATTTTTAATGCAACCTCAAAAAAATGATTTTATTGAATGAATGCATAAAAGAATATAGCGCTTTATTGTGTATTGTTGTACACCCAAAGCGCTTTATAATCATGTGGGGAGGTCTCTCCTCAACCACCACCATCACATTGAGTTTAAGCTATTGTTGATTTGAACCAAGGTCCCATGCAAACTGAATAAAAACTGTGCAAATGATGAAGATTTCCTGTTATAAAAATGTATATGAACTATATGAGAAAACCTGCTGCCCAGACACAGGAAGCTGTGGATATACACCTCTGTCATATTGCAGCCATACTTGGGGGTGGATGGATTTGTCAGTTTCCTGTGGAAGCAATATGGGGCTTCTCCCCTGACGGCGAGGAGACCGTAATATGACTGAAGTAAGATTTATCCAGAGTTTTATCAGTGAAGATAGTCACGGTGTAATCAGGTGAAACGCTCAGACTCTAGATATATCAGCTGCAGGTCTGAACACTCACTGAAAGATTTGGCTCTGTTAAAAAGCTTCAGTGATACAAAAGACCGGGTTCTTCTTCAAAGGCTTTCATGCAGGCTCTGGTGAAAACATGTTGCTTTGAAGAGGAAGAATACAATGAATATCACTTTAACTTGGGTGGAGAGCTGAAAACAGTAAGACTAGTTTGAGAAAGTGAATGCACTGAGGAGATGCTAACCAAACAGAAAAGGTTAGAAAAAAAGCACAAAAAAAGTAAAAAAAAAAAAAAATAATGTTTAATATGCTGATGAAACAATTTCTTGGTAGGCCTACTACACACATTTTTGTGGAAACCATCATACAGTTTTTCAGGATTCTTTAACTGAACCGAAAGGTCAAAGGAACAGAATTTATTTGCAATAGAAATATTTTTTAACATTATATATGTCTTTATCCCTTTTGATCAAATTAATGCATCCTTGCTGAATAAAAGTATTTTAATTTCTTTTAAAAAAAAGTACTGACCTCTAACCTATGAACTGTAGAATGAAATCTCTTCAGTGTCTCAATTGCTTCTCTCCATTTGAAGAGCAAATGGAGATTTTAGAAATCCACTGCTATTCAGATTTAAAAAAAGAGATTCTTATCAAACTCTTCCAGGACCAAAAATCAACTCATCTGAGGTCTGAGCATCACAATTTTCCTCTGTAAGAGAATAAGGAAGGAATCACAACATCTGCAGAGTTTATATCAGATTTGATTGTTTGTTAATTCGATTACTAGATTATTACATTTTACCTTCTGTCATATAGTATATAGCAATTTACGCTGAATAATGTGGCAAATAAGACCTTTGTGTTCCACGTGTCATAATCCACACACGCCTAATAAACCTCATCTTATCGGAGTCCCCATGTGTGCGTACACACACACACACACAACCCCCCCACCACCCCAGGTATAGCAGTTCAGCAACTCTGTGTGACCTTTGATTTATTGATCCTCTCCAGCACCCGTAGCTCTTCTCTCCCACAGCCGCATATTAAATTCCTGGCTTTCGTATATGTGCAGCATCAGCAGAATAAACGAGGGCGATTCATCTGAGGCTGTCAGCACAGCACGAGCTAAGAGGATATTTCCCTACCTGAAAAACAGAGAAACATTAGCTCACACTGAAGAGCAGCAGAGATGTGCACATATGTCATTCTCTCTTACAGTAATCATATCCAGACAGCTCAAACTACTGCCTGCACTACATCAACTTGTATTTTGCAGGGGTTGATATTTTATTAAAACTAACACATTTCATTTTTATAAAATGACCTCATCTGCAGATTCATATAGCCTTCCAATGTTGACATTACCAAGTTCTGATGTCACTCCCACAGGAAATTATTAGTGCACTTCCTATTTGGACCGTCCAATACTCACCATAAATAATCCACTCCATAAAAGATGTCATCATTTCCAATTCCCTTAGATCCAGTCACACGGCCACATGAAGAGTGGACAGTCCTGTCCAGAATAGCCCAGTCTCAAAAAGTCTCCAGTTGCACTCTTGAACAGAAGTATTTTGGGAATCTGTATCTGTAGGATAAGATAGCATGAGAACAGCTGCTGGTTAATTTTAAGTTTAGTGTCTGTGGATCTGGGCACAATGAAAACGATCCACAATCCAATGGTGGTACACAGTACTGAAATAGTGTAGAATAACATACCAGGTTCAAAATTATCCCCGGAGTTATTCGCTAGCAGGTGTCAGACTACAGGAAGTGGAAAACAGTTGATTTACTGTGTGAACTATGTGATTACATAATTTGTAATTTAGATTTAAATTAAAAGGATAGTTCACCCAAAAATCTAAATTGTATCTTAATTTACTCACCGTCTGTCAGAGAGTCACAGTCACTGCCGGCAACCGCAATCACCAGATCCCAGTCACCTGAGTTTTGATCACCTGCAGCTGCTGGTCAACACTCCTATAAACTCCACACGCTCTCTGACACTCATCGTCCGGTCTACGGTTCACTACACTGAACAGTACAATCGAGACTCATCAGACCAGGCAACGTTTTTCCAATCTTCTATTGTCCAATTTTGGTGAGCTTGTGTGAATTGTAGCCTCCGTGTCCTGTTCTTATCGGACAGGAGCGGCACCCAGTGTGGTCTTCTGCTGTAGCCCATCTGCTTCAGGGTTCGACGTGTTGTGTGTTCAGAGATGGTATTCTGCATATCTTGGTTGTACCGAGTGGTTATTTGAGTTACTGTTGTCTTTCAATCATCTCTAACCAGTCTGCTCATTCTCCTCTGACCTCTGACATCAACAAGGCTAATAAAGTGGCCGGTGAGTGTATTTGCTTGGCACAACTATAAAAAAAGAAGAAAGAAAAACAGCCAGGATGGACAACTCTGGTGCAAAAGGACACAAATAACCACCGGTGAGATGCTGTTCCTATTTACCTCTAAGCAACAGCAAAGTGCACACTCGGACATATTAAAAACATTCAAAACCCGAAGGTAATACAGTAAAAAAAAATCTGGTTGCTTCACTTCCTTCAACACAAACTCTCTGAACTTTGACTCATAATGCTAGGCTAAGAAAACACACCACTAATGGTCAGCAGGCAGAGCTGCACCCTTATTTACTCAAGAGACGGCACACGTGGCTGGATGAATTATTTACCCAACTCTTCCAGCTCCTGATTCAAAAGACACGCTACGAGGATTCAAAGAGAATGTGTTCAGTTTAGGCCAAAAACATCTGTGGCACAGGAATGTAACAAGAAAACGATTTGGAGTAAGCTGTCAGATTGAGTTCAGCAGCACTGTGGCTGTGCCCAGCAGGAGATCATCAGCCAAGGAGTCAAAAGAACAGCAGGATGCTCAGCGCTGGCTGCCTGTGGAGTGATGGATGCTTTGCCAGGCTATGCTGAGTCTGCTGAGTCACCGCATGCCCGTCCTGCCCTCACCAGAACCACTCTAGAGACCTCATTAACTGTCTCGCACAAAAGCATCAGCTGATCTAGGGCCAGGTCTACCTCTTAGACAAATGTGATGTATACCAGATTGAGAACAGAGTTGCTGATTCTAGTTTAGTCGACTGAAATCCATTTCGCAATCAATCTTTCAGAGGCAGACGTGTTCTTGTATTCCGCCGTTTTATTTGTTGGTCTGTGTATAAATACATGAACGATGCATTTTTAAGACGCTCTGAAAATCAAGGAAAGGACATGACGTGTGGTCAAGTATGGTGACCCAAACTCGGAATTTGTGCTCTGCATTTAACCCATCCAAGTGCAACAACAAACACACACACCCGGAACAGTGAGCAGCCATTTTATGCTGCGGCGCCCGGGGAGCACTTCGGGGCTCAGTGCCTTGCACAAGGGTCTCACCTCAGGCGTGGTATTGAGGGTGGAGAGAGCGCTGGACATTCACTCCCCAACCTACAATCCCTGCCGGACCTGAGACTCGAACCCGCAACCTTTGGGTTACAAGTCCGACTCTCTATCCATTAGGCCACGACTGCTTAAAGTAGTTGGAGGTATAAATACGCATTCTGACAATCCAACAGAATAAAATGAGTTTGCACTAAATCAACTAGACACTTCAGCACTATCGGCATATTCTGAAATGCTTTCAACAGAGGTCACTGTCTGTGCCTCTATGTGATTGGCTGCTGCGTACAGCGTTAGAAATCTGCCGAATGAAGGTAGTAAAAGTAGAAGTACAATGAAAAACTACAGTAATTGTACAGTAAAACTACAGTACTTTTTTTGCAAATTGCAAGCAAACTTTACAAATAATTATAACAAAACAGCAAGTAACGCATATAGTATTTTACATTTTTATCATTTAGTATTTTTTTGTATTTTATAGTACAAATACACAGAAAAAAATTATTCATTGAATTTACTAAAATAAATGTAAGGTAAGTGGTTGCAATCAATTTATTTTAGCTACATTTAAATAAACAATTTTTTTACTTTTTTTTTTTATAATTATTATTTATATAATTAGTATATTTTTTGTCAGTGTAGTGCTTTCTTGTAAAATGTACTCCAATAATCTTTATATATATCAAATATATTTATAAAAAATAAATTTATACATACTTTGTTTTTATATTTTGAAAATAATACACCTAATTCAAGTACAATTAATCCTAGTATATCTAATAAAGTGAAAAAGAAGATTAATTTTAGTACTATTTTATTATTAACTTTTTTTTAAACAATTTTGCTTTTAATTTTGCTTTGTTATTATGTTTTTAGTATGAACCAAATGCGCTCTAATAAAGCTAAACAGAACATATTCATATTCATTTATTATTAACTTTAGTTTTAAGGTACTTCACTTTTTTATTTACTTTATTTCATTAGTTTTTATAAGGAAAAGAAGTGCTGTGTGTACACAGCAAAATTATTTTAGCAAATTAATATGACTCCATCATGACTTCAATTCAATTTTATTGAAAATTGTATCAATATTTGTGTATTATAATAACTATAAATGTGTATATGTAACCTATATATAATACATCATTTTTACTTCTGGTATACTGCATGTAAACTGCCTATTCACCTAGTCTTGCATCCTAAAACATTTTTTCAGACTAAAGTTTCTCTTAAAAACAGTTTCCAGACTCAGTCACAAAGTAGAGGTGTGATAAAGAAATCATCCCAAAACAAAAAATGTCCCATTGATTAAGAAAGTTCTGAATGCTGATGTGGTTGTCATGTCTGAGTATTAACATCCTTAAAAAAAGCACATTTAGTCATCTTGACAGACACTGATGGCATAACACGATCTTCACACTGGATCTTAAAATAGCAGTAAATACATGTGATCTAACATACACATATCAGCCCATATTAATGAGCATACCTCATGCTGTGCTGCTCGGTCAACACACAACTGATTGTGCAGAAGTGTGTCTGTGGAGTTCCTGCAACAAAAATGCAGGTGAATAAAAGACTCAGACCTTCGGCTCCAGCCTGACCGCTGCATAATTAGCATGCAGTGTGCTGTATCTATGGCAACCGCAGAGACAAGCTAAATGAGATGTTACTGGCCCTGACAATATCAACACATTCTTTTCTGTTAGTGCTCACATAAGCGATAGAACTGATTTGGGTGAAAAGCTTTCAAAGGAACCTTTGTTTTATATGGCCATATGGGCAATAACCTCAACAATATACAGGTACATCTAAAATAAAAAAATATTGTGACTAAGGTCAATATTTTTTGTCACTCATTTCATAAAGTGAAACCCATATAGTATATAGATTCATTACGCATAGAGTGAAATATTTCAAGCCTTTATTTCTTGAAATTTTGATGATTATGGCTTACAGATAATGAAAACCCAACACTCAGTGTCTCAGAAAATTAGAATATTATATAAGATCATTAAAAAAAGGATATTTTAAACAGAAATGTCAGGCTTCTGAAAAGTATGTTCATTTCTATGCACTGAATACTTGGTTGTGCAATCAGCCTGTGGCACTGCTGAGGTGTAATGGAAGCCCAGGTTGCTTTGATAGCGGCCTTCAGGTCATCTGTATTGTTGGGTCTGTGTCTCTCATCTTCCTCTTGATAATACTCCATAGATGATCTATGGGGTTCAGGTCAGGCGAGTTTGCTGGCCAATCAAGCACAGAAACACCATGGTCATTGAACCAGCTTTTTGGAACCTTTTTAGGCAGGTGCCAAGTCCTGCTGGAAAATGAAATCAGCATCTCCATAAAGCTTGTCAGCAGAAGGAAGCATGAAGTGCTCTAAAATTTCCTGGTAGATGGCTGCGTTGATTGTGGACTTCAGAAAACACAGATGACATGGCAGCCCAAATCATCACTGACTGTGGACTTCACACTGTTTTCTGTTCCTCTCCTCTCTTCCTCCAGACTCTGGGACCTTGATTTCCAAATGAAATGAAAATTTACTTTCATCTGAAAAGAGGACTTTGGACCACTGAGCAACAGTCCAGTTTTTTTTCTCCTTAGCCCAGGTAAGATGCTTCTGATGATGTTTCTGTTTCAGAAGTGGCTTGGTAGCCCTTTTCCTGAAGATGGAAACTCCATCAAGCGTGGTGACTCTTGATGACTCCAGCTTCAGTTCACTCCTTGTGAAGCTCTCCCAAGTGTTTGAATCGGCTTTGCTTGACAGTATTCTCAAGCTTGCGGTCATCCCTGTTGCTTGTGCACATTTTCCTACCCAATTTCTTTCTTCCAGTCAACTTTGCATTTAATATACTTTGATACAGCACTCCTTGAACAGCCCCCCCCCTTTCAGTAATGACCCTCTGTGACTTACTCTCTTTGTGAAGGGTGTCAATGATCATCTTCTGGACCATTGCCATGTCAGCAGTGTTCTCCATTATTGTGGTTTCAAAGAACAAGAGATACCCAGAATTTATACTGTATGGATGGTCATTTATTGAAATATAAATATTCAAATATTTTGAGATACTGATTTTTGACTTTCATTAGCTGTAAACTCTAATCATCAAAATTAAAACAAAACAACTTTTTAAATGTTTTACTTAACACGTAATGAATCTAAAATAAAATAAAGTTTCACTTTTTGAAATAAGTTATAAGAAAAAAAAAATGTTTTCACCATATTCACATTTTTTTATATGTACCTGTATCTCATATCCACTGTTTTTCCAATTTGTCAATGATATGCATATTTTCCCACACACTTTTCAAACGAGGCGGGAGGACATCCTGATGGAAAAAGCAGGAGACAGACAGGAGAAGGCCATAGATGGACAGGACTCATTATAAAAACACCAGGGATGATGGACACCATCCTGAATGCTTCATATTAATGCTTGTATTATAGTCTTTATATAAATTGGATGTGCTAAAACAAACCCGAAACAGCGTCCACATGTGTGCATCGCTTCTGTGACAGTTTCTAAAAAATTATTGGAAAGCTGGAAAAGCATGTCTTTACATCATGTGCACATTCCTGCTGATGATCAATGAACTAAATCATTTAAATGAATTATAATTTCATTTTAAATATATCTAACATATCAATTATATTATACAAAATGCAAACTAATTAAAAAAATATATTCCTGAAATTCCCCTTTGCTTTCATATTTTACTATTTCAGGCAAAACACGTTAAAAGGGTAAAAAAAAATTACTTTATCATAGATGTATATCATAAATATCACCATACTTCCCCAGTTTGTTAAAACAATTGTTTTATATTACAAGCTTTCTGAAATGTTATGCAAATATAGTATTGTCAAAGAGGCAATGTCTAATTAAATATGCACTGATTTGCATACATTTCTAAACCAGAAATCTGAACAACTAAAGTTAGGTTCAAAATTCTCATTTCATTTTATAGACATATTAAAGGTAAAGGTTTGTATAAAAGGGATTTTGAAGATTTCTTTCTATCACTCCATTAATTTAAAATGTAAAAATAAAACTGTTTTTGGGAAAAAATGTTATAAAATGATAGGCAAAATGAAGAAACTGTTAAGTTTTGAGACTTTTTTAAAGAACTTTGGCCTTTAAAGATAAGTACTGCAATTGACATTTATATAGATAAAAAACACATACAATTGTATTTGGGATGTTTTTCCACTAGTCAGAAAGAAGACAAGTTATGAAAGCAAAATAACCCCTAAATGTCAAAATTGGCCAGTGCATGAAAAAACATTGCTTGCAGTGTCTTGAATTAAAACATATTTTATCATTAAAAAAAGAAAGCAATTGAAGTAAACCTATATTTAAATTATTACCATGCATATAATGGATGTAGGTGATGGCTTATTATAAAAGAAAAAAAACATAAATGCACAGCTAATGCATTGTGAAAGTATCCTTTCTCATTTCATTGGTTGAAAAATGCTTGCCCCCACCCCCCAAAAAAGAAAAAGTGTATTGTGATATCATGATTTCCACATGTGGTTATTATTGCTCCAATTTTATACTTGTTATCCATTTGATCAAAAATGGATAAATGTCAGAAAATAAGTTATTGTACGTAGATTTTAACTAGACAAGAACTGGTAGGCTAACTTAAATTAAACAGAATCCAAATTAAATGTGGCTTGGTGATTATGTAAACACTGTCAAGTTATCCTTTTAATTATTGAAGAAAAGAACTTATGCAGCAGATGGTCAGACTAATGTGCTATTAGTGATCCGGCACAAATGAATGCAGACATCTCTGGTTGAGTGAGATGAGACGCACCTAGGATTAATCAGTATGGCTTGAATTCTGGCGACTCATTTAAACAGAGAGCAGTTTGAGGACAGGAGACTTGGAGTGAAACAAAAACAGTGGCTTTCCACCCACATATGACTCATTAATATCAGCCAAATCCATAAAGTATATGGCTGAGACAATGTAGAGGCGTGCAGGAAGAGGATGGAGTGAAAGAAGCAATGTTTAACTCATCACAGAAAGCTTCAGATGTGATTTACCTTGCAGATTTACAACTGTGGGTATGATATTGCTTGAATATCATCACTGGATATGAGTGGTATAACACGTGAGCTGAGGTGGGGAGTAGTCTGAGCATGTCAGCGTTTTCAAGTCGTTTCAAAGTGTCTTTATTATTGCCAGAAGGAGATAGTTCTGCTAACAAGTTGAATCCTGCTCTCCACGCAAGCTTATATGAGCATGGCAGATATGAGATTTTGCAGTGAATTATATAGGCTACTTTATTTGTGACACTGGACCACAAAACAATCATAAGTCACATGGGCATATTTATAGCAATAGCCAACATTGTATGGGTCAAAATAATCAATTATTATTTATTGCCAAAAATCATTAGGTCATTAAGTAAAGATTATGTTCCATGATGATATTTAGTAAATGTCCTACTGTAAATATATCAAAACTTAATTTGGGCAACTTTAAAGGTGATTTTCTCAATATTTCGATTTTCAAATAGTAGTATCTCGGCCAAATATTGTCATATCCTATCAAACCACACATCAACGTAAGTCTTATTTATTCAGCTTTCAGATGATGTATATATAAAAAATGACTTATGACTGGATGACTGGACTGGTCATTTCTTGCAACGTGCCTAAAGTTTTTTGTTTTGTTTGTGACTTCCGATTAATTTACGTTAGCTGCGAACTAGAAAAATAACAAGGAGCAGCAAACGACATTTCCGCTACAAACGGAATTAAAGTGATATGATAAAAATACCAGCATACTGTTTTCATACAGGTAAAATAACTGTAGGCAAACACCGGAACACCTTTCTTACGTTAAAAATGGTGGATAAGTTTTCATTAGCTATAATGCTTTTCAGAAGATGAATAGCAACTCTTTCATCCAACTCTGCTTATCGGTCTCATTTTGTTTGTTTGTCAAAGAACCGCTCCTTTTAAAGTTCCTCGAGAGGTTCAACGGTGACTAGATTTTATTGTGCTGCTGTAACACATCATGGCCTTTTTGTTCTCATGTCTCCCCAGACAGTATCATCACAGCTTTTTAAGTCAGTTAAAAGGCTGGGCTCCATTCCGAGCATATGCCTTCAAACCATTAGCCAACTTTCTCTAAACAGACATCATGAATATTCAAGTTTAGGGCAAGAGGCTTATATTACACCGATCTGAGACGAACATCCGAGTTCAGGCAGAAGGAACGCGGAGGGGTAAAACACTTTGCGTCGAATGGATTTGGGATGGGCGTACATTCATCTAGTCAGGTGACAGAGCTGTGTGTCAGTGTCACGCTCTGAAAATGGTGATCCAGTTGAGGAAGATGCATACCATTTAAATTCCACAGCAGCTGGCGCTTCGTTCCCACAGCCAGCCTCCTCTAAATCACAGGATTGGACCATCTGTGGAAGATGGCGGGAGAAGCACTGAACAGATGTCGGTTATTAGATGGGGAATTCGTGTAATCAGAATGGGGAAACAGGTTAGCAGAAGCCTGTATACTGTATTTTTGGCATTCAAATACTATACAGTTACGTATACTCAAGGACAAAGTCAATGATGGTATTACTGTGAATGATAGTGATTCAAGAGAACCAAATTAAAATTACAAATGTTTATTTTCACTTTGAAACAAAAGTCCTATTGCTGGTATCTCAGAATCCAGAACAGATTACGGAAACTCCCATAAAGAGAAGCAAAATATGCCCTTATTATGAGATCTTCCTCCAGCTTACTTCTTATCTCACAGACAGAAGGTTTAAGAAACACCGCAGTCATTTATGCTTTATGATTTCAGAATAAATGCCAAAGCGACAGAAGGTTTAAGAAACACCGCAGTCATTTATGCTTTATGATTTCAGAATAAATGCCAAAGCAAACAAAAGCATTCACAGGCAGTTTTCAACTCCTTTAATGGTTCAGTTGGTATAGATTTTGGACGCATTTAAGTCAAGGGACAAGGTCGACGGCATAAAACAACCATTCAATTGAATTTTTAAACAATAAAAAAGAAATTCACATTAAATAGTTAAACAGCTTAAGCGAGTACGAACGACATGCAGCGAAGTCAATGAATTAAACAAGAATCCAGAGTGACATTCAATGGATGCAAAGCTCAAAGGCCACAAACCCAACCTGAAATGAGTGCATGTAAGACACGATCGTATGCTTCAGATGTTTAAAAAAAACAATGCATAGACAAAAGGAAGATGTACAGTTAAAAAGAAATCAGATGCATGTTCCTGTCAAAATGCAGTAATCTTGATGACCGAAGACATTCAATCAAATACTTATTGCTGATATTAGCGAGAACTACAAAAGCCATTTTCAAAGGACTTAAATCCACCGATAAAAAAGAGGTGTACATTGATGTTTAATGCAGCAAGCTCTTGACCATTAGAGAGCTACTTGAACATACACCAGAGACCACGATGCAGGCATGCGTCATTTCAAAACACTAAGATACAATAATTATGTTAAGCAAGTTAACAAAACATGAATACACATTAAATACTGAACATGAAACAATGTTACCAAAAAGGTCAGAGGCCAAAACACAAAACTGATTTAATTGAACTCCTAATAGAAAAAAGGTTTGGTTTTCATTAAGTTGTCGCAGGACGTTTAGCATCCTCGTAAATCACACAAGCTTATATTCATCTTCGACTTCAATTAGAATAACTAAAATCATGTGTTTCACTAGCACCACTGAATCAGACGGTCAAATATATGCTGATACATACCCACATCTGAGTATGGCACGTCCTGTTACAACACGTAAGGCTGAGGCTTTCCATTTGATGTGTAAATTTGTCGTTATTTCGGTTTCTAAAATCATTTGTATTAAAACATGATTACAAATCAGAATTGAAGTTTAAAAGGGGTCTGTGTTCGTCTACAATTTAAGACATTGACAAAATAAATAAGGACCTAAGACATTCATTAGATACCTTTAGAAATATTTTACATAAAAACACAGTTGGCACAACTCGTTCACTTTTCGCCTTTTTTCTCACGTTCTGTACAAAAACGGCTATGAAATTTCACATTAATCCAAACATCGAAAAAAGAGATCATGAAACATCAGGTCATTTGTGTATATCGTTCTGTGAGTGTGTGCTTGTGTACGGGCCTCGTCCGTTTTGACAATTCGGTATCCTCCACAACAACATTAATGTTATTTTGATGAAATTACGATGCAAACGACTACTAAACAATCAAAACCCCTGAAAATAATAAAGTAAACAAACAAAAAAAACATTCTACCTGCAGGATCCTGTGGACAATTAAAACAAGAAACTACATACACGGAAAAATAAAATCATCTGTAATAACATAACCCATAAGGCGATTTATATTCTTTCGTAGTTTGACCAGACAAATTAAGCTCTTGGTCCATTAAGTCTCTCATGGGAACAAATATAAAACGCCATTTACGGAAGGATGATGCAAAACCGAAACTTAAAAACCCAAATCAAATTTTTACCCGCCAGGACTCTTTTGCTACAAGTCATCAGGTAGTGCGGCTGCAGGGCCCGATAGTGTAACAGTTAGTGTGAGGACGAAGAGGGGAATGGGGAAGAGAAGGGAAGTGGGGCAACTGGCATGCAGCAGAGCCCCGCCCCTCTCTCGTCTCAGGCTCCGCCCTCTCCATCAGTCAACAGTGTTGTGTTCAGCTGTAGTGACTCGGCATGGCGAGAGGTCACTGTCTCCTGTCCTCGGTCTCTGATCTTGAAAAGGCCATCACCACATCCTCAGCTCCTGGGAAAATGACAAAATATTTTTCGTTGGGCATCAGACATATTCACAGATTATATGCAAAAAATAAATCAAGAATTATTTTAGACTTTTTTTTATTATATACACAGTTTTACAGATAATAAATATTTTATTACACATTTTTAAGTAACTGTATAAAGATATTTTCAGTATGAAATAATGAAAATTATAAATAAATGAAATAATGTATGCTCTGAGAAGACTAATTATTTCAAGACTATTCGTACTGCACAAAATACTGCATGTAAGAAACTAAATGCAGCCACTCTCCAAGCTATTATCCTTAACAGCTTTATTAGGTCAGGAAAATGTAATCTTCACAACAGAGCACATTACGTGAGCTCGTTCAGTGGCACCGAACGTTATTATAATGGCTGAAGAGCAAACAGGCTGTGTGGTATGTAATTAAACTCAGACAATGCCTTACAAACATTCCAGATAGAAAAATTACAGTAATAAAAAAATTATCATCGTCTAGGGCTATGTTCTGAATGGAGGCATAATGCAAACTGTGCAGTATACACTGAATACATCACATTTTTTTTAATAGTATATGCAAAACATGCACAATATGCAATGGTAAACACTTAGAACAGTACAATGTAGTACATCTACTGTTCACTTCATTCAAACATTTCTGCATCGGATTTATTTAGCATTTTTTACTCGTAGTAAAAATGTCTTAATTACTGAGATTCTACAACCCCAAACTCATTAAGTCTTACTGAATGCATGAACAGCTGAAATGCATCAATTTAAACATATTTAAAAGTATCATGGAAAACTGTTGCTCAAAGTAGTGGATCATTTGGGTGTTCAGTACATATAGTAAGTTAGCAGTATGCTATTTCGAACATTGCTAACGTCTGTTGTAAAGATGAGCCTTCGTTAAACATCACTGTTCCATCACTGTTCAACATCCAGTTCTCCAGGTCAGAGATCAGTGCAGCAGGAGTATGAATGTGTGCAATATTGATTTGAGGGCTCAGCTCAGCTCAGCTGAGCCCTCAAATCAATATTGCACACATTCATACTCCTGCTGCACTGATCTCTGACCTGGAGAACTGGATGTTGAGGAGTCCATTCATTAAAGTCAAACTAAACCATATTAATAATGAACACAGAGCAGGTACCTATAGCCCTCAGTTTGTTCACATAACCAGCTTAATGTCAGGGTCAAATCAGCTTCTGCTTATGTAGCATGCAGCATGAGACACAACATCCGCAGTAACAAGCACTGCTTGGGGTTTTCTGTGCCACACTGATAAGAAAGGCATCTAAAAGCCTCTATAAACCAAGTCTACTAGTGTCCATATCTAAAATACAGACTCTGTGAGAGATGTCCTCTAAAGACATGAAAATGTCACCGGTGGATTGCGGGAAGTCTGCGGGCGTTTGTGATTTCAGTCAGGTTCGAGACAGATTCTCAGCGAGGGAAGGCACTAATCAATTCCAATCCTGAATTAACGATCCCACCAGGGGAAGGAAAACAAACCGCAAACCAGGTAAACAGGATTTGTAGGTCCAGCTGTCCCAAGATGAAAACGGATTAATAACAATACCACAAATGTGTAAACACAACAAACAGCAAAACCCTGAGCTCTGGCTGGATTCGTTTGAAGGTCATAGAGGAATGGCTGCACAGGAAGTGCTGATGTTTCTTGGTGATGTAGCCCAATATCTTATACAATGTTTGGCAATCCAGTGTTTTAGTTATGGAGCTATTTTTTAATTCTAATCTGGTTTGAAGGAAAGTAGTGTTTTGATTGTCCTTATTCAAAGCTTAATAAGCAGAACAATGGCATGTTAATTTCCTCTACCTTTCATGTACCCTAGCCCACAAAATCTGACATACCACTTCCTCCACATAAAATGACCAGTTTAATTCTCCAGGAGTTTAAAATACTGTCTAACCATCAAAATGTAAAAGACATGCACTCAACATCAAAGGAGCCCTTTGTACTTCACTAAAGGCTAGTGTATTTTGACAATGCTCTTTACTTTTCTGCATAGTTTTGTAATAATAGGATATTTTATATAAAACCTAACTAACTTGAAATATATACAAAAAAGTACTGCACTGAAAACCACAAACCACTCATATTTTATACAAATGCATTACAGGTTAAGAATAAGAAGAAGCTTATAGAATAATATTACCACCCCTTAATCTGCAAGTTTCTATCCAAGGAGCCGCCATTGTGTTTTCACAAGCGACAATGGTGCACCAGCTCTAACACCCTGGCGAAAGTTCAAGCAAAGCATGCTAACTGTTCTGTCTTTGCTGCATCGTCGATCACATAACACTGTTTAGAGTCCCAGCCTCAGAGGAGACAAGAGAGCAGTGGATTTATTTATTAATTTACTGTATATTACGTTGCTGCCACACAGATCAAATATAAACAAGATATTTCTTTCCCAGCTGTTTACCTTCACAGAAATAACCTACTGTTTTTGTAAAAAAAATTGTGTGTATTTGACCGTTTAAGTGCAATAAGACATCAAAGAAAACTAAATAAAAACCAAACAGATGTTTTTTAGCAAAATATCTGAGGTATGAGCTGTAAAGGCATGGCCCTATTCTGGAAAAGGGGGTAGTGAGCAGCAGCTCATTTGCATTTAAAGAGGCATGAGCGAAAACAGCGTGCTTCTGCTTCCAATCAAAATAGGCATTTTCAAAATGATATAATAAATTATCTGTGGGGTATTTTGAGCTGAAAAGGTACAGACGCATTCTGGGGACACCCAAGACTTATTACATATTGTAAAAAGGGGCATAATAGGTCTCCTTCAAACAGTAAGTAACTATGTAAACAAACAATAAAATAAAAGTCTCATCTTTGAATGGTAATGGCCTCTAACATTAACACTCAAATGATGATACTTTTATTAATAGTTTTATTAACTCTTTCCCCACCAAACACAGAGTTTTCAGTTATTCATGAGACAACGCTTCCCTGCCAAACACAGATTATTCCGCGTTTTCCTGTTATATACTAGGGGGCGCTATTACGCATCTCCTGAATGAGTCTAGAAAGTACCGATAAAATACACAGACCAGGAAGACGTAGAAGCGAACAATCTCATATGTAAGCATATGCATAAGAAAAATAATGGGATCATCAACACTGACCGCATATAAAATGAAAACTGCCTAATGTTACAGAGGGAGATGTCAATCCAGAAAGTGGTGAGGGCCTGTGCAAGCTATCTACTGCATCTTTGCTTTAATAATACAACTGACTAAGAACCAGATGTAGTATTTTATAAAATTGATTTTCTTAGCTTTTTGCTGAAAATCTTTTTTTATGAAACCTACCTACATTCAAGTGTTGATAAAAACAAAACAATATTTGAAGCTAGAATAAAACAGATTTTTTTTGAAAGGAGGTCTGATCTATATTTTGATGTATTACATGTTCAGATATTCACGCTGAATATTACGATCACGATATTTGATATTCATTTACATTTAGTCATTTAGCAGAAGCTTTTATCCAAAGCGACTTACAAAACAAGAAGATAGATAAAAGATTTTATACAAAGCGACTTACAAAACAAGAAGATAGATAAAAGATTTTATCCAAAGCGACTTACAAAACAAGTAGATAGATAAAAGATTTTATCCAAAGCAACTTACAAAACAAGAAGATAGATAAAAGATTTTATCCAAAGCAACTTACAAAACAAGAAGATAGATAAAAGATTTTATCCAAAGCGACTTACAAAACAAGAAGATAGATAAAAGATTTTATCCAAAGCAACTTACAAAACAAGAAGATAGATAAAAGATTTTATCCAAAGCGACTTACAAAACAAGAAGATAGATAAAAGATTTTATCCAAAGCGACTTACAAAACAAGTAGATAGATAAAAGATTTTATCCAAAGCGACTTACAAAACAAGAAGATAGATAAAAGATTTTATCCAAAGCAACTTACAAAACAAGAAGGTAGATAAAAGATTTTATCCAAAGCGACTTACAAAACAAGAAGATAGATAAAAGATTTTATCCAAAGCAACTTACAAAACAAGAAGATAGATAAAAGATTTTATCCAAAGCGACTTACAAAACAAGAAGATAGATAAAAGATTTTATCCAAAGCGACTTACAAAACAAGAAGATAGATAAAAGATTTTATCCAAAGCGACTTACAAAACAAGAAGATAGATAAAAGATTTTATCCAAAGCGACTTACAAAACAAGTAGATAGATAAAAGATTTTATCCAAAGCAACTTACAAAACAAGAAGATAGATAAAAGATTTTATCCAAAGCAACTTACAAAACAAGAAGATAGATAAAAGATTGTATCCAAAGCGACTTACAAAACAAGAAGATAGATAAAAGATTTTATCCAAAGCGACTTACAAAACAAGAAGATAGATAAAAGATTTTATCCAAAGCGACTTACAAAACAAGTAGATAAAAGATTTTATCCAAAGCAACTTACAAAACAAGAAGATAGATAAAAGATTTTATCCAAAGCGACTTACAAAACAAGTAGATAGATAAAAGATTTTATCCAAAGCAACTTACAAAACAAGTAGATAGAATATGATTTCTTAAAGATGGCTAAGGATTCAGCTGTTCGGAGTGAGTTAGGCAGGTCATTCCACCAGATGGGAACGGTTAATGAAAAAGTCTGTGAAAGTGATTTTGTGCCTCTTTAGTATGGTACAGTAATGCGTCTTTCACTTGCAGAAGTGCCTTCTAGAGCGCATATAAGTCTGACGTACTGAATTTAGGTAAAGGGGTGCAGAGCCAGAGGTGTTCTGTAGGCAAACATTAATGCCTTGAATTTAATGCGTGCAGCTATTGCTAACCAGTGCAAATTGATGAACAGAAGTGTGACGTGCGCTCTTTTCAGCTCATTTAAAATTAACCTTGCAGTGGCATTTTGAATTAATTGTAGAGGTTTGATGGAATTGGCTGGAAGACCTGCCAAGAGAGCATTGCAATAATTAAGTCTGGACAGAACAAAAGCTTGAGCAAGAAGTTGTGTCACATGTTCAGAAAGAAAGGGCATGATCTTTCTAATACTGTATGAAGCAAATCTGCAGGACCGGGCAGTTTTAGTAATATGGTCTGAGAAATTCAGCTTATTATCAATCACAACTCCTAGGTTTCTGGCTGTTTTTGAAGTTATGGTAGATGAGCCTAACTGGAAGGTGAAATTATGATGAAACGATGAGTTTGCTGAAACTACAAGCAGTTCCGTTTTAGTTAGGTTGAGTTGATGGTGATGGTCCTTCACCCAGAAAGAAATGTCTGTAAGACAAGCTGAGATGCGAGCAGCTATCGTCGGATCATCAGGATGGAATTAGTGGTAGAGTTGAGTGTCATCAGCATAGCAGTGATATGAAAAGCCATGTTTCTGAATGAAAAAACCTAGTGATGCCATGTAGACAGAGAAGAGAAGTGGTCCAAGAACTGAGCCCTCATAAAAATTCTCATGTTTATAAAAACGCTGGTGGGGAAAGAGTCAACAATGGAGGATAAGAACAGTGACTTTTCATCTTTCTGGTAAAAACAAAACAAGCTTTAGCACAGAGAGACAGCTTCAGCCCAGAGTGTTAGCACCTTGCTGAAAACACAGAAGGTTCACACCCTGTTCACAAGCTGTTTGCTGTCTGATTTTACAAAAAATATGTCTAATTTCTGTCTTTCTGATGCTTTATCTTACACCAAATTAAAATAAAAGCCCCATAGATTTCGTCTCTGCATAAGATGAAATAGGGATAAAAAATACACCCAATTTACATGTTAAAAGAGGACAATAAACATGAAACCCAAAGAAAACCAAACTGTGATGATGAAAAAGAGATCGCGGCTACTAAACCATTAACAGCATGTCTTTGATCCTGTATCATCATTTAAGGTTGCATAATGCTTGCGTAACAGCCTGATCATGGTAAAATGCCCCTCTCCATCTTCCGGCTGCCTTCGTTCTGGTGGAGCCGCTCCCTAAGACGCACGCTGTGTCACAGGAGCACAAGCCAACGTGCCGCAGACGTCAGAGCCCCCATGAGCCATCGCCTAGCAACAGCTCAGAATCAGATTGCATCACAATCCGACAGGCAGCAAAAATCTACAAAATCAGCAAAAAACAGAGTAAAGTTGGGTTTCTATTATAGAAACAAAGGCTGTTTCTCTTTTAGTGTGAGAAAAACACTTATACAAGCAACATTTCTGTCAATGCTGGATTACGGTGATATTTTATACATGCATGCAAATCAATCTTCGTTGAAAATGCTGGATTCAATATATCATGCATCATTAAGATTTGTAACTAAGTCTAGTTTTTCGTACTCATCATTGTAGCTTGAGAGTGTTGGTTGGCTGTCTTTGCACAATCGCAGGCTAGAGCACTGGTATATTTTTCTTTTTAAGGCTATACTGTACAAATTGCCTTCTTATCTATGTTCTCTTCTGACTCTTAAAGTCACTACCAGCAAATGTAATCTTGATCATATGGCCAAATCATGTATGACATTCCACGACGAGAACTGTCTTTGGTGAAAGTGCTTTTAAAGTTTTTGCAACTTTATCTTGGTATAAATTGCAGAATCATCTCAAATTGGACTATTTACCATCAATGACACAGTTTAAAATTAGGATAAAGGACTATCTGAGTACTAAATGCACATGTGCTATTACTGAGCGTTGCTGGTAATTATGTTGAGATGATGTTGAATTGCCAACTGTCTTTTTTTGTTAAATGTTGTTGTGTTGTTCTTGTTACTGTATATGTTTTTTTTTTTATATGGAACTTTATTCTGCTGTCTTGGCCAGGACTCCCTTGAAAAAGAGATTTTGAATCTCAATGGGATTATTTCCTGGTAAAATAAAGGTAAAGAAGATACTGAAGTGACAGCAGTTTTAATCCTGAAGGTGAGATCTCTGATGCTTACTTTATTACCCTATATGATTGCATGTACATGCCATGATTACATGATTAAATGTCAAAGGCACAATCAGTAAGTTTTACATTACTAAATAAGTTGTACAGAGTAATTAGATAACAAAATTTAATATATTAATAATAATAATAATAAATAAAAAGCAGCTTTATTTTACATAGGTTTATGTATAGGTAACCACTTTATATATAGCATATGTATAGTCAAAGCTGACAGTAGGTTAGTTTGTGTATAGGTTTATACTGTTTTACTTCGTGTTGTATATTTGTATTTATGTAGCACCGTGGTCCTGTGAGGCACGACATCTCGTCCCACTATATGTCCACACATGTAGTGGAATGACAATAAAGCTCAACTTGACTTGACTTGACTTGATCATAGTGTAGGTTGCCTCTCCATGAAAAAAGAAAACTAGTCTAAACAAGCGGCAGTTGTGTGGACGAAAATGCCTTGTTGATGTCAGAGGAGAATGGGCAGACTGGTTAGAGATGATAGAAAGGCAACAGTAACTCAAATAACCACTCGTTACAACCAAGGTATGGAGAATACATCTCTGAACTCACAACGCGTCAAACCCTGAAGCAGATGGGCTACAGCAGAAGAAGACCACATCGGGTGCCGCTCCTGTCAGCTAAGAACATCTCAGACTGGTTTCTTGAACATGACAATGAGTTCACTTCACTTCACTTCACAGTCACCAGATCTCAACCCAGTAGAGCACATTTGGGATGTGGTGGAGCGGAGATTCACATCATGGATGTGCAGCCGACAAATCTGCAGCAACTACGTGATGCTATCATGTCAATATGGACCAAAATCTCTGAGGTATGTTTCCAACACCTTGTTGAATCAATGCCACGAAGAATTAAGGCAGTTCTGAAGGTAAAAGGGGGTCCAACCCAGTACTAGCAAGATGTACCTAATAAAGTGGCCAGTGAGTGCATGTATGTATGTATATATATGTGTGTGTGTGTTTATAAGGCAGCGGCTATTTGCACTAAGCGCAAATAGCAATAGATGCTATTTACACTGAAAATAGCAATGTTTTTTACTACACCAAGTGAAAATATATTTTTTAGCAATATGCTAAGTGTGAATAGCTATACGCTCTTAAAAATAAAGGTGCTTCATGATGCCATAGAACAGGGGTTCTCAAAGTCTACATTCAAAGGTCCAAATTGTAATTTTCATCAGTGTCAAAGTTCCGGAACGGAACAATTCGTTATAACAAAACTTGTTTGTTATAAACATACAGTAGCCTATGTACATGCATAACAAATAAACACCCATTTTTGGAAAAAATTAAGTGCCATTTGCATTCAAAATACATTAATAAGAAGTGCAAAAGTGGCAAAACAATTAATTTAAGTGTCTGCAATAGAGGTCTGGCCGATGCTGATATTTAGAAACCAGGGTAGCCATTGGCCGATATTAGATGCTGATTTTTTTGGTCGATATGTTTGGCTGATTTTCTTTTTTCCCATTAGCTCATAAAAGAGAGTTTGAGTAAATTATTATTGCAGGGAACAAGATGGTAATAGTAATAGTAGTAGTCTAATTCATGGCTCAAAACTTAAGCAACTTCTCAAAACAGTTCTGAAACATGCTGTTTATCTTTGTTTGTCAGACACTAGTGTTTCCCACAGACTTGAAAATGCTAATTTATTCTCTGCCAGTGGGAGGCGCTGTTGGACCCGTTTCCCGGTAATGGCTGTAATGAAATCAGCGCGGTGGCGCTCACAAATGCTACTTTATCAGGCATTACAGGAAAGACAATGAAAATGACATCAAAGATTTTCTGGAGACGGTCGGTTCGTTTCAAAGATAAATTCATATAAAAATCTGCGCTGCATTTAAATTTGAAATGCGGAGTGCTGTTTATTCAAGGATGTATAAGCCTTTTCGAAAATCTATTTGTGGCGGTCAGTTTTGATATTGTGACTGACCACCACAAATAACTCAATGTATGGGGAACACTGGACACTGCTATAAGTCAAATGGCCATAAGTGATAGCAATAATAATAATAATAATAATAAAGCGTCGTATTAGCAGTGAAATGTCGCCCGATTATGTCAAACGTCATACGCTCACTGGATGTAATGACAACAAATGTCATGAAGGAAAAGTTTCAATATATCGCTTTTACTTCAGACCATCACCAAAAAGAAAATTAAAAAAATGATACAATTGATTTACAAGTAAAACGAATGTGCGTTTATCAAAGTAGGAAATATAATTAGTGCTCTTGAAATACGAAATGGAGGCGGGTACGGATTGAATTCCCTCCGGGTCCGGACACGGACTGGAGTCCGGACTTTGAGAAGCACTGCATAGAAGACCTTTTTGTCTAAATGGTTCCATAAAGAACCTTTAACATCTGAAGAACCTTTCTGTTTCACAAAAGGTTCTTTGTGGTGAAAGAAGGTTCTTCAGATTATAAAAAAGGTAAGAAAGAGATGGTTCTTTAAAGAACCTTTGTCTGAATGGTTATTTGTGGAACCAAAAATGGTTATTTTATGGCATCGCTGTGAAGAACCTTTTGAAGCACCTTTATTTTTTAAAAGTGTAGATTGTATCAAAATAGGGGCGAGACCCTTTTGGGGTAGGGGTGTGTTTGTTTTGGTGATATCAAATGTCAACATTTGCTACCATAAATCACTTACCCCACCTTTAATTTTTTAACATTACTTCAACATTTATTTTATAATGAATGTAACATTAACTTCACATTTCCAAATAATGGACTTAATTGAAAAGTGGTACCGTATATTAACTAAACAGTACAGTCCTTTAAATTTTAACAAAAAAAACAAGAATTACTCAGGAAATATTAAACAAAAAAGAAAACTGGAAAGACACTAAAAATAAAACATTTGTATATTTATATCATTTATTTCTAGAATGGCATTAAACACTGGCATTAAAAATGTGCACCTTTAACCCTCTGGTTGTGTTCGGACTCCTGTCACACTTGTGGTGTTCCCGGTCAAAAATGACCGGACTCCAAACAACTGCTTATAAATCTGTCATTATGCTATATTATCACTAAATATTGGATTCAATCTTTTTGTCAACTTGTTTTCTTTCATTTAGGACTGGTTTTGTGTTTCTATTTGCATCTGATTAATCGTAAGCCTCATTTATCCAGTAGGCACCTCATTTTTGAGTGAAAAAATCATTTTTATGAATAATTTTCACAATATGAGATAAAAATTATGAAAATTTGCACTGTTTCTCACACTAGTGTACTTTAATGATTAATCAGGAAGTTTGCTTTTAAATGCTTTTATTTTGTACAAAATTGCAAAAGTCACACTTGTGGTGTTCGGTCAAAATGACCGGACTCGATCAATTTCTTATAAATCTGTCATTATGCTATATTATCACCAAATATTGGATTTAATCTTTTTGTCAACTTGTTTTCTTTCATTTAGGACTGGTTTTGTGTTTCTATTTGCATCTGATTAATCGTAAGCCTCATTTATCCAGTAGGCACCTCATTTTTGAGTGAAAAAGCATTTTTATGAATAATTTTCACAATATGAGATAAAAATTATGAAAATTTGCACTGTTTCTCACACTAGTGTACTTTAATGATTAATCAGGAAGTTTGCTTTTAAATGCTTTTATTTTGTACAAAATTGCAAAAGTCACACTTGTGGTGTTCCCGGTCAAAAATGACCGGACTCGATCAATTGCTTATAAATCTGTCATTATGCTATATTATCACCAAATATTGGATTTAATCTTTTGTCAACTTGTTTTCTTTCATTTAGGACTGGTTTTGTGTTTCTATTTGCATCTGATTAATCGTAAGCCTCATTTATCCAGTAGGCACCTCATTTTTGAGTGAAAAAGCATTTTTATGAATAATTTTCACAATATGAGATAAAAATTATGAAAATTTGCACTGTTTATCACACTAGTGTGCTTTAATGTTTAATCAGGAAGTTTTCTTTTAAATGCTTTAATTTTGTACAAAATTGCACAAAGTCACACTTGTCAAAAATGGCCCGCCATTGAAAGTGAATGGGGAAGAATGAAAGTAAGAGAAACAACTAGTGTTCAGGAGCATGTTGTGCTTACAAACATAAAGGCCTTGGACCTGTGCGTGTGTGAATGCAAGTATACTCACGCTATCACACACACACGCTCAAACTGCCTTGTCTTTAGCCTATTTTCTTTCATCACATATTCTAGACAAAACATTATGGCAGTAGGTTTTGAGGCTTTCATGTTCTCACAGAGTAGACGAAAGTTTACAAATAAATGCTTAAGCACAGAGAGAGAGAGCATATAAATGCCTCACATCACCTTGCTTGTCATTCAGTCCATGTCAGCGCAATGGCGAAGAAGCTGTCTTTACAAGAGGTTCTTGATCATATTACTGATCAAGAGAATAGTGGGAGTATAGCGGGAATAGAGGAAGAGACAACTGAAGATGAATCTTACAGTGAAGATGCATTGCAAGATATATTGGAAGAGGAAAACATCACTGAACAAGCTGAAAACCTTGCAACAACTGAAGAGGAGCAATCTTCTGATTTTGAGGGCCCAGCTGAAGTTGATGTAACATTCTGGTCGAAGGATGGAAATTTGTCCTGGTCATCATCTCCAACTGAGAAGAAAGGCAGATTATCCACAGAAAATGTCATAAAGATGACACCAGGGTTGACAAAATATGCCACATCCCGCATTGAAGACATAAAATCATGCTTCAACCTGTTTCTGGCAGAGCCTATTGAAAACATAGTCATATCCATGACTAATTTGGAGGGAAGACTGTGTTCCTGTGGCTCAGTGGTTAGAGCATTGCGTTAGCAGCGCAAATGTTGTGGGTTCGATTCCTAGGGAACACACATACTGACAAAAAAATGTATAGCCTGAATGCACTGTAAGTCGCTTTGGATAAAAGCGTCTGCTAAATGCATAAATGTAAAAATACAAGGAAAACTGGAATGAGGTAGATCGAACAGACATAGAGGCATACATAGGTCTCTTGATTCTGTGTGGGGTCTACAAGTCCAGAAATGAAAACCTCGCCAGTTTATGGGATGCAGACACAGGTTGGGCAAACATTTGCAAGGCACATGCTAAATTTATTTGTGAGTCATGTGAATAAGTTCACAAAATGACCAGTTTTGCAGCATACAAATGCTAGTGTCAGTCACTTGCATGAGTTCAAACAACAACCAGGTGTTCGTTGATGTGGTTCTCTATATGGCAATGCCAATGTTTTTGTTTTTCTGTCACAATGGTCAGATTTGTTGTTCCATGATATTGTCTGTTTGACAGTGTCAGTGTGCAGGATATATATAACTGAAATATAACAGTTTTGGTTTGTTGTTCCATGAAATGTTATAATGTAAAAAAATCGTAATGTGTTCTTTCTTGTTTGTCACGATGGTCAGATTTAACAGGGAACGGCATAAGTGTTACTTTGTACCCCTTTTCAGAAAATAAAAGCATTTCAAAATAAAGTTCCTGCTTTTTGATCTTCCCATTCACTTTCAATGGCCAGCCATTTTTGACAAGTGTGACTTTGTGCAATTTTGTACAAAATAAAAGCATTTAAAAGCAAACTTCCTGATTAATCATTAAAGTACACTAGTGTGAGAAACAGTGCAAATTTTCATAATTTTTTATCTCATATTGTGAAAATTATTCATAAAAAATGATTTTTTCACTCAAAAAACGAGGTACCTACTCTCAGATAAATGAGGCCTACGATTAATCAGATGCAAATAGAAACACAAAACCAGTCCTAAATGAAAGAAAACAAGTTGACAAAAAGATTAAATCCAATATTTGCTGACAATGTAGCATAATGACAGATTTATAAGAAATTGATCGCAGTCCGGTCATTTTTGACCGGGAACACCACAAGTGTGACTTTTTGCAATTTTGTACAAAATAAAAGCATTTAAAAGCAAACTTCCTGATTAAACATTAAAGTGCACTAGTGTGAGAAACGGTGCAAATTTTCATAATTTTTTATCTCATATTGTGAAAATTATTCATAAAAAAAGATTTTTTCACTCAAAAAACGAGGCACGTACTCTCAGATAAATGAGGCCTACGATTAATCAGATGCAAATAGAAACACAAAACCAGTCCTAAATGAAAGAAAACAAGTTGACAAAAAGATTAAATCCAATATTTGGTGATAATATAGCATAATGACAGATTTATAAGAAATTGATCGCAGTCCGGTCATTTTTGACCGGGAACACCACAAGTGTGACTTTTTGCAATTTTGTACAAAATAAAAGCATTTAAAAGCAAACCTCTTGATTAATCATTAAAGTACACTAGTGTGATAAACAGTGCAAATTTTCATAATTTTTTATCTCATATTGTGAAAATTATTCATAAAAAAAGATTTTTTCACTCAAAAAATGAGGTGCCTACTTTCGGATAAATGAGGCTTACGATTAATCAGATGCAAATAGAAACACAAAACCAGTCCTAAATGAAAGAAAACAAGTTGACAAAAAGATTGAATCCAATATTTGGTGATAATATAGCATAATGACAGATTTATAAGCAGTTGTTTGGAGTCCGGTCATTTTGACCGGGAACACCTAAGTGTTACTAGGTTAAATAAAACCCACAAAAATTACGAAATCTTTAAAAAATTAATGAGAAGTACTTATACCCTATGTGAACAAAGTCAGTAAGTTTGAGTCCAATGCGATAACGTTAACTAGTATTTTCCGGAAAAGAAAATCTTTTCGGGTCAATTTGACCGAACACAACCAGAGGGTTAAATAAAAAGTCCTGTTTAACAGCTGTAGTAAAACAGACTGTTTAACCCACACGTACGAATCATCTGATAATAGCAATAAAATACTGTAATAATAAACCAGAAGGGGCACACTTCTAAGGGCACACTTATAAAGATAATTGCAGGCAGATTAAGGCTGAGGAGTTGAGATAGCAGACATGGTATTAGTGAGCCATTTCAGGAAGTGTGGTTTAAACATGGTCAGCAGTGATGGATCATGAGCAGTGAGTGTGTGGGACACACACCCCCACACCCTTCTGTGTGCATCACATGCAAGACACATTTACATCTACAAAGACTCCAACCAGCCAAATTATGACTCACAATCATAGATATTTCTTTCATAATCATCTAAATATAAAATACAAGTTTATTAACATTTAAAAAATAAATAATTGATTGTATATATATATATATATATATATATATATGTATATATATATATATATATAGCATTAGCCAGCATCAGACCCTCAGTGTACTTTCCCCCTTCAAAATGTCATTGAAATTTCTTTAAAGCCGGCTCTGTGGCTCATTAATTTGCTTATCGGAGGAAATAGACTTTTAGACCATTACTACTGCAATTAGAAACGGGTCACAATCTGCTCCAAAGTAGAGGATAACGATGAACAGCAGGACGGCGACAGGGCTGTTTAATAACATCTACTGCATTATTATACTGTGCCAGCAGACCACCTAAAAACACACTGTTCACAGCTGGCAAACAAAACCACTGCTTAAAATGAACACAAAAACTGGACATATTTGGGCTAGGCTTAAAATACCAGAGCCTGAGAGGAAATTAATCATGTAAACTGTTACATGGGTTTTTACGCTCTTTAATTTTACCCACATAGCAAAAATAATTCATTCAAGCCATCATGAAGTCTATTTACAGAAGTAAAAAATGGCTTGTAGTTATGAGAAATTTGTGTTTTCTGTCCCAATTATTCATTGGTTTAGTGATGAAGGCTCTTAAATGCTCTTCCTGTGTTGCATCGGTCTACTGATGAAGTGCAGTCTAGGATTACACCGTCTGAGGATTATACCAGCAGAAACAAGACAAAAGACTGTTGACTCGGCCGCCTCAGTCTAGATTGAAGACGTTTTATACACAACTAACTAATGCATAGCCTTGAACTCTTTAAAAGGGCAGGCACTTACACAACAAAGACAATAAAAGCTTGTAAAGGGGATGTAAAAGAGCAGCATTCTTTCAAACGCTATCACACAGACAGGACCAAACAAGCAAGTGCGATGTTCTCACACCATCCATCTGCAATTAACAATCCGGTTTGACTGAAGGTCCTCTAATGAGGCCTGTTCCTCTCCTTCATTCACACACCACCACAAAACCCTTGTCCACCCCCCATTCCATTGCCATGGAAACGGTCTACTGTACTTGCTCCATTGTTCAGTCTCCAAGGCCTCCATAAAAGGGGCGGTAGGCTCTCTCACAGCCTCATTGTCGGCTTTCAGCCAATGACGAGGATCAGAGAACAGCCTGCAGCTCACACTCCTTTTGTATGCAAAAAAGTGAACTATTGTGATTTTTTTATTTATATGTATTGTGTTATGGTAGATAACCAATGATTATGATCCTATAATGTTACGTAAGATGCCTTAAAAAATAAACAGTGGTCTGTCTGTCCTCTGTTGTGTGTCATGTGTTCCCGCCTCTTGTGTCCTTATTTGGTTTGTTTCCTGTCCTTGTTTAGTGTGATTATTAGTTAAGTCTGTTCCAGCCGTGTTTGTCTCATTAACCTGTGTATATTAGTTCCTGCCCGTTCAGTTTCATGTGGTCTGGTCAACTTGTTACTCCCCGGTGTTCCTTTCTGTGTCAGCCTTGCCTTGCCCAGCCTTGTTTGTCTATATTAAAGACTACTATTTGAGTTTACTCCTCGTCTGTGTGTTCCTGTATTAGGGGTCAACCGATATGTGTTTTTCAGGGCCGATGCCGATACCGATTATTACAGATCAAGTAGACCGATAACCGATATTTTGAACCGATATACGTGTCTGGTGTAAAAATGAAAATGAATGCCAAAATTAATAATAACAAGAGCTCTGACAAACGTTCTTTAAATGCTTTTAAACGTGTCTTTAATTCTGAAAACTGTTAATAACAACAACATTAAATAAACAGTAATATAATATTAATAATAACATAAGTGCAGGGATCACCCAGAAGCATTCTGTAAACATTTTGTAAAACTTAAAGTAAACGATGTTAGCGTATTGTGTGATTATTCTCAACAAAAGTTGTAATAATTGTTGTAGTTGTATTACGATATTCTACTGCACCACAGTAATATATTCGCTAAACCGAACTTATATTTTGACAGGTTGCCATGAGGACCTTTTAAGTTTCTGTAGCCTATGTATATATGATATGACGATCGCTTTACTCAAATTAAACGGTCAAATGCTCATGAAGTGACTCTCCGAGCAGTTCTGGGGATGTTGTTCATGTATTTATGTCCTCATTTAGTGAGACGGCAGATGCTAAAAACACCGCGAGCAGCACGCGTTAGGGTATGAATGTGTATGTGTCAGTATGTATGTATGTATACATACATACTGACTTCAGTATGTATGTGTGCAGTAAATGAAACCACACGTCTGTGTCATTCATTAACAGAGATGCAGAACATGCAGGATTCATATTTAAAGTGTTTTTGCGGACTTAATATTTATATATACTAGTCCATAGCGAGTCGATTTAAGTGTACTGACCTACTTTTGATTAATTCATCCAAACTTGACACATTCGCGACATTCCGCGTTATACGGTAAATTCCATTATATGACTGCATTCCGCGATTCCGCCCGCATTTTCCGTGTCGCGGACATCATAGTGGATTGTGATTTATTGCAACTTCAGCAACGCCTGCTGCCTTACCTTTGAGAGACAACTGATGCGTGATCACTGACGCAGCTCCAGTTAGCAAGTGCTTTCGGTGTGAGACTGCCTTCAGTTTTCTGCGTTGATTGGTCGGACTCGTTACTCCCTACATATCAGATGAGCGGTGGGCGGAGATTGCTCTAGGCCACAGAGTGCTGAGCTCAGACAGGCTGCATCGAGCCAAATAGTGCATTTAAACATTAAATAATTTCACCTGTATTATTTATTCACCAATAAATAATGCCACCTGTAAATAGTATGTTTGTTTGCATAATAAATAAATAAAATATATATATAATTATTATCGGCAAATCTGTTTTGAAAATGGCCGATATCGATAATCGTAAAAATGCTTAATATCGGCGCCGATAATCGGTCGACCCCTATCCTGTATCCTCCTCGTGTGTGCACTGTAACATGGTCACAATGAAGCTGCATTCAAGAATTTTACATGTAACCTAAATTATTTAACCGGAGTATAAAACAAAATGTTTAAAAATACAATGCATTTTACAACATCTTTTCATGTAGAATATAAATGATATTATTTTTCTTATTATGTTTTAATAAACCTTAAAATATATTAAACATATATATTTTTTTTATTAAGAACTGCAATATATATTTTGTAATGTAATTTTATCAATCATAATAGATATCATAATAATCATATATATTACATAATCATAGTACAATTATTATCTTTTCACAACATTTCAAAATATTTATTATGATTATTAATTCAGAAATAACATGTAATTAGTTATTAGTCTTTTTTATAAAATGATTTATTTTTTCTCATAAACATGTTAACCTTATTACTGTATAAATAAAAAGTCGCCTGATCATTTCATTTGAGCTGCAGCTATTTCTTCAGGCCTGTTAATGAGTTTGCTTGGCATGGTATGAAGCTTTGAGCTGCCTGAACTCTCAAAGTTCTCCTACGCCCACCGTCCTCCCCCAGACACCACCATCCAGTTTCATCATCTAAACTTCAAGGCCTTAGATTTGATTAAAATTGCATTACAAAATTTAGAATATGCGTCTATGCTAATTAGCCAATTATATAGTCCCGAATGCAAATTAGTTTAATCCGTAGACAAGTAAACAGGGAAAGTGGCAGGTTTGGAGCTTCAGAAGGAGTAAACAGACCAGATTTTAGTGCTGGGCGGTATACCGGTTCATACCGAATACCGGTGTTTATTTTTCTTACGATATGAATTTTTAAAATACCGCAATACCGGTGTCATTTAAATAACGTTTGAAACGCGACACTGTTAGAGAGGGGTCTCTTTTCACTATTGCATTTTGGCGAGGATACAGCTGTATGTGTTACTAAGCGTGACAGTTCCGAAACTAAAGCACTAGTAGAATGAGATGAGAGAGAAGTCATCCACAATATCCACATCGACCGCCACAAATATCCACCGTCCGCTGCATCAGCTCCCGCGTCTCTCACAAACTAAAGTTCTCCGTAGATACGACGGATTCCCTCAACTGCAGGGTTCCCGCCTTCTTAAATTCACTTTTCATCATTTTAAGACCGTAAATACGCTTACATTTCTCAAATAGTGTTATAAATGTCTTGATTTCAGCTTGAATAGGTCTTAAATGAAGGAAAGACGAGGTGTATTCAGTCTGCTGAGGGGGATGTGATCAAAGCCTGGAGTGGATTCAGGCACGTTCCTCTCTCCGCTCTAAACGTTCTGTAATCACTCCGCTCTGGATCCACTCCGGGTTTTACATTCCCGCTCACGGAGAAACTGCTCCGTGTTCACTCAATTTAAACGTTATCAGGGATTACTGAGGGGAAAGAAACATGTAGGAAACATGTACGTGCACGTGCTTTTGAGTCTTGAGCTCACTCACGCGCTCTCAATGTCTGCGCCCAGAGATCGCGATCAGGAGAGTGACAGCTTTTAATAATTATAAGGGGAGTTTGCAAATGTGATATATTGATTTAATACAAAAGATCAATAAACAAGTACTGCATGATTTTGTTCTATTTCATCAACGAAAATAGTTCAAAATAAAGTAACAGCTGAGCCGTTGTGCATCTCTAATAGCAAATTTATATTTAAAACATTAATGTCCACATGAATCTATGAATTTAATTGCACTCATGCCACCCCTGAGACTCATTAAACGTCTGAAAATGTACGTACAAGCCACTTTTGTGTTCTTCTGTGCCAAATTATTCAAATTATTTTTTTATTAATAGCCTACTAATTTCATGATTGGTAACTTACTTGTCGTATTGTACTTATTATATTGTTTTAAATATAAATTTTAAAAAGCTTATAAACATACATTTTTGAATTTGAAGTAGATGAAAATTATGCCATTGCAAAGGTAAAAATAAAATACCCCTGTAAGTCACTTTAAGGAGTCAAACGTCACCTCGTATTCGGAAGGCTAATTTATGATCAGAATTTTGTATATAATTGATCAGAAGGCGCTCCTACATTTTTTTTAATTAGGAGGACAAGCGCTCCTAATTACAAGAAGAAAAGCACCGCTCTTAAACTGTGATTGTGACTGTAGCTGTATGGCTGTGGAATGGGGTTTGGCTGAGGAAATATTTTCAGTCAAAATATTTTATTTTGCTTTAACCCCTGTATTTAGTGTGGACTTTTTCTACAATATTCACTCATCATGACACTAAAATATGCCATTCTAAGTCAATCTACTGCAGTTTTTCCTCAGTCAGTAGAAAATGTGGTTAACACCCGGTCATGCATGAAAAAAATTAATACCGTCATATACCGTGAAACCGGTATAATTTAGAAAAATACCGTGATATAAATTTTTGGTCATACCGCCCAGCTCTACCAGATTTGTACACTTATGGAGGAAAAAGGAGTAGTGGTTGCATGTGCAAAACTCACTGCAGCATGCTTGGATGTTCTGAATAGTCAAAAGAGCCCATCTACAAATATTTGTTATATATCAGTGCCAGAAATCAATCAAACCTATCCAGCCAGGGAAAATATTAGATCAAAACTGACCACATTCACAACCGCAAGATCATTCTCAAAAAAAGAGAAAAAGAAAAATACACTTAAACACAGAAGTTATTATACATATATGAGAACAATAGCTATTGAGAAAGAGAAATGGTCAGCCTCAGTGGTCCGAGTCTATTCTACACACAAATGTGCCCAACACAAATTAACTCTTTTCATTAGATTCTTAGGTTTTTGTTAACAGTACAAACAGCAACCCTTTAATTTACCCCAGAAATCTGAGAGGCCTACAGATCATTCATACCTTTAAATATAGAAGTTTCTTTTTTGCAAGTATTATTAGAAACAAATATAGCCATGTCTGCAGATATACTAGTCACTGGGTGACTAATTTTCCAAGGTGTTGGATGCAAACACAGGCAACCCTCTGAGAAAGCTTGATTCGTAAATAATTCATCCAACTGCGCTATAGTCCCCCGAGATGTGGCACTATTTTGCCTGATGTGAGAGAGAAAGCATTAGCATGTGTAGATCTGAAGTGCCATCCATTTGCTCCAATATTACATTAGCTAAATCCTCAGATAGCTGTGTCGTGATCCTACATTATCCGTTTAAATTAAAATAAGTGACTACTACTAAAACACATTCCGAAACACCTCAGCAGACCTCTAGCATTTTTAGCACATGATTTATTTAAGGGTTCACACAGATTGTGCGCCAGAGAATGTGATGTCACAGTTTCTCCTAATAGAAACAGACTAATCTTGATGATACTCCCCTAACATTTTCCTTGACGGCCCTCTTCGTCTGTGCTCTAAACAAAGGTTATTGTACTTCATTGTGTGTTGATCATTAAGTGCGTTCTCCCTTTCATCTCACCCTCATTATACCACAAGCGTTTACTGATCGGTGATCGCTTTCATCTAAGAGCTGGCATTTACATTTCTTATTCTAGAGACATCACAACGTCTTAAAAATAACTCATCAGAATGTTGGCTCATCAACGATGGAATATTTCCTAACGTTGGAGCTAACACACAAAGTTCTGCACAAAAAGTTATTTGAGCTAGAAAAATCCCAGAAGCACAACACATTGACATCTACATCCATCTTTCTTCTGCTACTGCATTATTTATGAAGATCCTTCCAAAAAGAGCACAGCATTGGTATCCTTGCCTAACAACCAGGCTCATATGCATATTTAATGAAAACAAAATGCGTGCTCCATTCGTCTATACACATTTCACAGAGCATGTGATCTCTATGAAAGTTAATGCATCTTAGTAAGACTGAGCATTACAGTTTCATTCTTACTATGGCATATGAAGCAACTAAGTGAAGTTCCTTCACATTAAACCTATAGATCAGCTGATCATCTCAGTTAAAACCTGAGGAAATTACCCTACAATACCTATAGCATTTGAACTGCCTACCTGAAACATGTTGTGCTAGCGCCCCCTTGTGGAGTGAGCCACAGCACAATTTCCAAAATATACACAAATGCTGCAGTTTGTTTTCCATACATACACTGCCGCTCAAAAGTTTGGGATCAGTAAGATTGTTTTTGTTTTTTTAAGGGAGTCTTTTCTGCTCATCAAAGCTGTATTTATTCGATAAAAAATACAGAAAAAACAGTAATCTTCCTCTTTTAAATTTCCTCTTTTAATATACTTTAAAATATAATTTATTTCTGTGACAGTGCTGAACTTTCAGCATCATTACTCCAGTCCTCAGTGTCACATGATCTTCAGAAATCAATCTAATATGCTGATTTATTATGACTGTTGAAACTGCTGTGCTGCTTCATATTGTTTTTGGGAAAAAAATTGTGGTTGTTAAATTACGTTGAACTACGATATTACTTGCGACAGTAGTTGCTTTGGGAAACGAGCCCTGTCAATTTTGACTTAGTGATTATTTTGTGCCGATCGCTTCTCCATACAGAGGATTATGAAGAAATCACTTAAAGTTTGCTCCATTCATTAAACAAATGTATAACTTGGAGAACTGTGTCAGTTGTTTTGGCTAATTTTATGATGTGTTTGGATTAGTTTTGAAGCTTGGAATGCAGCATGAAACTTCACATAATCCCATTCATTGTATTCAAATTGAATTTATATTGATTGGTAGATTTAAATGACATTACATTTTTTTTTTGTTCTTAGAAAAGCTGTGGAAAACTGATGTCAAAACAAAATGCAAAGAAAACAGAAATCTTATGACTGGTAGATGTCACTTTTATTTTTATCCCATTCTTATTACACAGTATTATGGTCAAAATTATAACTCTGTTTTAAAAATGTATATCTGTCATTCCTTTTGGTTTTTAATATATATATGTTTTATATCTGTTTTATGTGTTTATGGTTTGATTTTAATGTACAGCACTTTGGTCAGTCTTGTGGCTGTTTTTAAATGTGCTTGATAAATAAATGAACTTGAACTTTATGATAACAGTAGTACCTCAGTAAATAAGAGTGTACGTGGTAAAGGTTGGAGGTTTGGCCTGCGGTGTTCAGGCTGTAAATGTTGACTTACCCTGGTCAATAGGGTGCTGTGGCAACTGACTCATCTGGGTGTGCACCACGCCTGCATAACTCCGCAGAAACGCTTCCTCGCTTGGTGTCAGCTGTAAGGGTGGGGACAAAGAAAATAACTTCACATTTGCCACTGAAAATCCATGCCAGTGAGAAGCATTTAAAGAAGGATTTAAAATGCCACTAAACTGTCGAGCACTAGCTCAGTTTCAAGGGACAATGTAATGGTCACCAAATTCAAGACAACGACTGGTTTATATATTTTAAAGAAATTATAAAAATGCAAGCAATTAGCTTTCTAAAGTATCCTAGGTCTTGTTTTGCATTATCATTCAATAAAAATGCAGGTTATTCTAAAGAAAACAAGGTGTTTTTATAGTCTGTGCAGCTGGGGGAAAATAATATTAACCAACATCTAATTTAATCCTGACAGAAAAATTCATGCCCTACACACATTATTTCTCACAAAACACTCAAAAATGTGTCACATTAGTTATGTTAAAAGTGAAGCCATTTCATGTCGTCTTTAAAACACATCAGAAGATGTCTTATTCTCACTGGTCTGACACTTACATTTGATCCCATTTTCTTGAGCATGAGCAGCACCCGCACCTTCTGCTGGATGTACATCTCCTCAGGAGACTTGCCAGGGGCTTCCTCTCGGTTCATCCCCCCTGCTCCTGACGCACTGCTGAGCAACCGCACACAGAGCAAGAGAGTATTCAATTATTCATAACCCAAATTTTATTTTCAGAACTCGTGAGTTGAATACATTCCTGCTTGGGTTTCATACAAGAAATATGATGCATGAAGGCCTAGAAAAGTGAATCAGACCTACATTTAACTGCAGTGAACATTTCCATTAGATTTATAGAAACTACTGAAGAAAAACCTTATGAGCTAGTCTTTCGCAACCAGGCAACATATTGGCTTAAAAAAAAATCAAACCCATCGTAACCTTTGCCAAATGCAGAAAGCTTCTAATTAAGCAGAATGACAGTGTGTGAAGTCTGAACACACTTCAGATCATGGAGCAGGTTGACAGCATCATAAATGGCCCTCATGCATATTTAATGGCAGATCTAACCGTGCTCCCAGCTTTACCTCATCTTGCTCACTTCCTAATGACCTATTTTCAAACTTACGCTCAGTATGAAACAATTTTAAGGACCTTGAGGAGCAAAAAAGAACATAATCACAGAAGAAAGCCACAAGACAGTGGATTTGCAAAACTATCTGATGCCCCAAATGTTATTTTCCAGAAACACACAACACAAACAGAGACAGACTGCAGTATTACAACCTAATCCATAATCAATACAATAATGCATCTCAAACCAATGTCATGTGGAGAAAAAACAACAACAACTATGATTTGAGAAGGAGGTATATCACATATATTACGAGGCACTGGCAATCGAGCAAAATGAATGGCATCAAATATATTCTGGGGGTTTTGTGAATGTGTCAGAGTGAATCCTTTGGCGACATCCAGCCTGTGATGTCTCACGCCCTCTTATCTGCACAAAGAGCCTCTAATACATGTTGACAGCTTGTTTGATGTGGGGTTAGCCTATATTTAATTGAAAAGCTGGTTCAACCTTTCATTTCACGACGGATACGTTTGTCTGGCCTTGACTTTAAGAATGACAAATACCTCCCCATGGCCTATCCGCCGTGTTGACAGCTTAAATTTCTGAAGGCTACTTAATGTAAGCCGGGAAGATGTTTAAGACAGAAAGCGGAATAAAAACAGGCGACGCTGGCAAAATAACTAACCCAGATTTCCTCTACAGTCACAGACTCATCAGTCACCAAAGGCCCGTGGCATCAAAAGGGCTTCATATTCAATAAAGCATGCACTTTATTCTGCTGCGTCTCGCTGGCAGCCGAGGGGGGATGAGGAGGGCTCGCAGATGAAAGGCACGAGAGGGACCGGAGCGTCAGCTCGGCAGCTCTGTGACACCAGGCACACCTTCAGGGGGGAGACAGCTCGCTCTCCCTTTCACGCTTTTGATCATGACTGTCCTTCCTGCTGGAGACGAGACAGGCCAGACAGCAGGCAGACTCACTGCAGCACAACTCTGCCACAAACACCCAAGAAAAGCTGGTGCATAACAACACACCTACTTCGTCCTAAGACTGTGGATGTGAATCTCTGAAAAATGCCCCATAATCTTTCAGGGCTTTAGATGTGTAGCACACCGCAGCTCAGAAGCAGGTGTTTTGTATGAGCTAGTCTGCATATTTCTGTAAAAACAGAGCAAATCATTATTCAAATAATTTTCATAGAATGAAATGCTCACTATATAATGAGTTTAATCATAGAATGACAACACATATTGATGCAGTTTTTTATTATTTATTGCAGCTGGAAAAAAACAAGCCATGCCACAAGACAACTTAAAATTATACAATTTAACATTTAGGGAACCCCAATTTGGAAAAGATGCACAACACTAGAAATATGGCTTTATTAATACCTACTTATAAACGTTAATTATCTTACAGCAAATAACCAATATTATTATTGCTGTAAAAAATAAAGTGTTCACAATTAAGATGCAATATAGAATTGCACATGCTTTAACCAGGAGTTCCCAAATTATTTACCCCAATTATAAAGCAAAATGTATTTTATTTTACACAATATTTTTATTTTAAATAAACCTTAAAATCTAAAAAGAGTTTTAATGTATAAAGGTATTATTGAGAAAATAATTGTATTATAAAATAATATAAATACTAACATATATATATATATATTTTTTTTCTTATTACATAAAACAATTATATTATTTCTGTCTTTTATATATATATACTATATAATTTCCTGTACAATTCTAATATTTTTCTCTTTAAATCCTATATAATTATGTATATATAAATTTCAACAGAGGAAAAAAACACTCATCTAATCAGTGCTATTTCCACCAGATGTCATTTTAGACTTTTCCTGATTTCACGGTGGAAGATGTCAAATCATGAGGCGATGGCCTAAATATAGAACACCTATCCTCTGGTTCAGTCATGACCCAGCCTGCACTGAGGCTCAAGTTAGTGTTATTTGGTTTCCCAAATAGCTTAATTCAGATCACAACATAGAGCTCCTGTTTTAAAAGCAGATAAAGCCAAACTGTTTTAGTCTTGGTTTGTTCACTGACTGGATGTTATTTCACTGCTGCAAGGTCATAAGTAACTGAGCCAAAGAAACGATACTGCAAAAGATCAGTTTATCAGTGACTCTTGCCACTACCCATGTAGGGAAGGTGCAGAAGCTCTGGAAGGAGATCCACAATCCAGATAGCAGTTCTATTTATAGACTCATCAAGTCATTTGAATCCTCACAAACAGCTTGCTGTGAAAGATTCCTCAATTGTTTGAACATGTGACAGAAAACCTGCATCAGAAAGAATTATCTTCAACTTAAGAAACACTTTTGCATTAGTTCAGTAAGAAACATCCAAATATGTGCACTTCCATTCTATTTAGTATGCAAAAATCAGTATGGCAGACATCACTGATGCTTGTGTTAATGGGAGCAAATCCCTGCAGCCATGTTCCAACATCTAGTGAAAAGCAATCCGAGAAGAGTGGAAGATGTTAGCGATGACCAACTTCTTTAAAAATGAAAAATTTCTAAAAATAGAAATTAAGGTCTCTACATATTTTTTTAAGCCATGTAATGTATGTAAAGCAATCAAAATCTGTCTGTTGACCTTAGCTAATTTAGCTCATCGAAAAAGATGCCCTCAAATTCAACAAGACTTGCTTCAATATGAGAATAAACAAACAACCTACTGTTTTTGCAGCCAGAATGTTAACCAATCACCATTTAAACATAATTGGCACAAATGGTATAACAAATTACAAAGACACAGTGGATTTTCTTTGGATCATAGGATGTTACACAATCTTTGCCTGTCAGTGGAAACAGATGATGCTGACTTGAAGAATTATTGGATAAGACAAACTACCAAACCCCAAAACTAATTGTACGGCCAAAGTAATTCTGTCAGCGACAGCAGAACAACATCACGTCCCCTCCATGAGCAGCTGGACTGAATGAGTAAAAATCAAACTAATACTAAAGAGGATGAAAGGAGTGTTTTTCCATTTTACCTGAGGAATGGGTGCTGTTTTAGAGATCTGTTTTACATCTCAACCGCCAAATCTTGACCAAACTGAAATCCATTTACATGATCAAAAACTAACTGGACCAGTCGACATCAGTGGGTTATAATCGGATTATAATTACAAACAGAAACCACCTACAACAAACTGGTTTGACTGTCCTTACCTTTCTTTCCCTTCTCTTTGCCTCCACATTCCTGTCTACTTTGAACGAAACAATAAAATAAAAAGACTTACAGAGGTAATTTTGACAGAACATATGGTTTAATTGCAATGTTTAGCAACTATCAAGTCCAAGTATGGATATGACTGAATCATTTGCCAGCAGATTTTACGGTAAACTAGCCATATACAGTGTGGAAACAATAGTTAGTGTACTTGACAACAATAGAGATGAGGCAGCCAGAGCCAGTATGACTGATAACTAGGTCATGACTCGTTAGCAATGCACGAAGCATGACCCAGGATTGCAATCCCTTTAAGTCTACATAGTTGAAAAGCAGATAGGGAATGATACTTTGGAATGTCAGCTTAGTACACATTCAGTTTAATTAAAAAAATATAATTTCACCATAAGTTTAGTCACAACAAACGTTTTATGACAGGGTGTAAAGGGGATTAAATATTACTGAAATTTTCTAAGGCTTATTTTGTCAATGCATCGCCTCGGTATTCAAATCTATCTAGTATAAGTGTTCCACAAGATGGTTTTCATGCACCAGAGCGCTTGTCATGAATCATAATACAAAACCCACTGCAGTGGGAAGCTCCCTTTGGGATCACTGCTGCACCGGCTGTCAGAGATATAGCTATATGAAACTTCGACAAGACAATTCTCTCCATTTAAGAAAACTTCAACTAAATAGGCTTAAACACTATATTTCAAGGCAGGAAGTAAGCCCTTGCTTAAACCTGTGGCTAATTTGTCTGAGATTTAAACCCGGTAAAAAATAATAACAATAATAATATATATATATATATTTTGTTTTTTGGTATAATATTAAAATGCAAGAAAAGGATTGAGATCATTAATAGTGTGCAAGAAAAATTCTTCAAAGTCAAAGGAAGCCGATCACTGAAAAGTTAAGAAAGCCAAAGGGGATTTCGCTAATTGCCACAGAAAGACGGCACATTTGCAGCCAGCGGGGCTGATTTAAGCCTGGATCCCAGCCTTGATCAAGTAGGAGCAGGCCTTAAAGGCATAAACCCGGCCTGTGTTGTGTCTGACGGACAGAAAAAAGAGGGGGGGGGATGCAGAGCAACACCAGGGGGGCTGGGCTCCCCACAACAACAACAACAACAAAAATGTGATGAAGCTTGACTTGGCAGGAGGTCTGAGTCCATGCCTAAGCTTGTAGCTCAAAGGCAGCTGATGATCTCCCTTCGGGAGGCAGAGGTTGATCGGTCCATGAGCCGCACCTGCCCCCCCGCCATAAAGGAGGAGAACCGTCTTTCTTGGATTCAAAGAGTCAGGATCCCTCAGGAGAATGCGAAGACTGGAGAAAATACAGTGTGACTTCCAAGTTCACAAGTAGCTGGCCCTGCCCTGTCCCATCAGCTCTCGAAGCCCAGCGCGGTTCAAGTGCCCACTACAGGCAGACTGCCAGTTTCATAGCCAAATGTGAGCCAGACAGATGTATTCTGTATTCACAATGAGTTTAGGGTGTGGAGAGACTAAAAATAGCCTATCAGTGCCACTAAGACATGATAATGTGGCACAAGTGACTGAGATTCTTTCTGAACTGAGAGTCTAAGATTAACAAATAAACATTTAAATTGATGCAAGCAAACACAATAACTCATAAAAGTTCTGCATTAATAGAATCAGGTGGGGGAAATTATATTTTTTTAATTAAAAGCATTAATACAACCGCAATGAGCATTTAAACATATCTGCGCGTTCACAGCAGCAGATTCGTGTGCTAAAAGAGGGCTAAAAGCAAGAAAGGTAAACAGTACAACGTGTATAGATCATAAACGACGTCATTAATATGCAAATGAGCTTACAATTACATTTTAAGCGTACAAAGTGTCTGTCTAATACTGAACAAGTACAGCAGTCAGTTTAGCGCACTGGAATGACTCCAGTCCTCTTCTCTCTTCCTGTGGCAAAATGCGCGCATATATCTCATTTATCTTTAAAATTAAGATTGTAAGTAAACCAAACAGTCGTTTATCTACGACTATAGTGTTTAAAGGAGAAAAGTTAGTGTGCGTAAGACACAGCGGGCGTTTTAACAGACAAACTGGATAGACTGTAACAAAGCCCTGAATGAAGTTCCCACAATTCCCATTCTCATACACACACATTAGCTCGCTAGCAACAGAAAAACAGCCACACCGCTTCAATTCACGCCTCGTTTTGGGGCGTAATTTTTACATGCTGCCTCAAACACCTCCGCTTTGACTTCTTACCTCTCCTGGTCCAGGATTCTGTCGTTTTTGTTGTATCTGAGAACTGTGTTGTGTATAAAGAGGCGTCCTGTTCCGGGGTCACATCCCGACAGTCGGCAGCGCTGGAGTGACTCGAGAGCGTAAACGCGCCGCTGCTGATTCAGTTCCTGCCGGTGCGGCGCGCGACCGTCGCCATCAGAGGGCGCTGTGACGCTGCCGGACACTGGCTCTATTGCTAATACCTTACAAGTGACAAAGAGTATGTAGGCTACTCTTTGCTAGTGATCGGTGAGCAGGCAAATTTATTTCCATGCCCTCAAATTCATTTATTTTATTTTATCATCCATTTATTATAGATCATTTTAGTATGTTATAACAAGAGGAATGAAAAGTCATAACATTCTGAGAATAAATGTAAAAAGCACTGATCTAATAATGATCTTTTTATCAAATCAAATGTTTAATACGTTATCTTTATAGTATATTATGAAATATTTTTTATATACAGGGCATCTCATTAAATTAGAATGTCGTGGAAAAGTTCATTTATTTCAGTAATTCAACTCAAATTGTGAAACTTGTGTATTAAATAAATTCAATGCACACAGACTGAAGTAGTTGAACTCTCAACAAATTAGAATAATTCATAAGACCAATAAAAACATTTTTAGTTAATTGTTGGCCTTCTGGAAAGTATGTTAATTTACTGTATATGTACTCAATGGTAGGGGCTCCTTTTGCTTTAATTACTGCCTCGATTTGGCGTGGCATGGAGGTGATCAGTTTGTGGCACTGCTGAGGTGGTATGGAAGCCCAGGTTTCTTTGACAGTGGCCTTCAGCTCATCTGCATTTTTTGGTCTCTTGTTTCTCCTTTTCCTCTTGACAATACCCCATAGATTCTCTATGGGGTTCAGGTCTGGTGAGTTTGCTGGCCAGTCAAGCACATCAACACTACGGTCATTGCAGTGTGGGCAGGTGCCAAATCCTGCTGGAAAATGAAATCAGCATCTTTAAAAAGCTGGTCAGTAGAAGGAAGCATGAAGTGCTCCAAAATGTATTGGTAAACAAGTGCAGTGGCGTTGGTTTTCAAAAAACACAATGGACCAATACCAGCAGATGACATTGCACCCCAAATCATCACAGACTGTGGAAACAACACTGGACTTCAAGCAACTTGGGCTATGAGCTTCTCCACCCTTCCTCCAGACTCTTGGTTTCCAAATGAAATACAAAACTTGCTCTCATCTGAAAAGACGACTTTGGACCACTGAGCAACAGTCCAGTTCTTCTCCTTAGCCCAGGTAAGACGCCTCTGACGACAACTGTAGCCAGATTCTTTGACACGTCTGTGTGTGGTGACTCTTGATGCCTTGACCCCAGCCTCAGTCCATTCTTTGTGAAGTTCACCTAAATTCTTGAATCGATTTTGCTTGACAATCCTCATAATGCTGCGGTTCTCTCGGTTGGTTGTGCATCTTTTTCTTCCACACTTTTTCCTTCCAGTCAACTTTCTGTTAACATGCTTGGATAAAGCACTCTGTGAACAGCCAGCTTCTTTGGCAATGAATGTTTGTGTCTTACCCTCCTTGTGAAGGGTGTCAATGATTGTCTTCTGGACAACTATCAGATCAGCAGTCTTCCCCATGATTGTGTAGCCTAGTGAACCAAACTGAGACAAGTAGGAACTGAAAGACCATTTTGAAGGCTCAGGAAACCTTTGCAGGTGTTTTGAGTTGATTAGCTGATTGCATGTCACCATATTCTAATTTGTTGAGAGTGAATTGGTGGGATTTTGTTAAATGTGAGCCAAAATCATCACAATTAAAAGAACCAAAGACTTAAACTACTTCGGTCTGTGTGCAATGAATTTATTTCATACACAAGTTTCACAATTTGAGTTGAATTACTGAAATAAACTTTTCCATGACATTCTAATTTATTGAGATGTACCTGTATTATTAAAAGAGGAATGAAAAGTCTACACAACAGTCTAAAAAGTAACTTCAGCATTAAACAGACAGTTTAGAAGGCCTAACAATAAATGTTAAACATGTTTTTAGAGCACTGAATAAACACTGAATGTACCACTTTTTCATATACACCACATTGTTTTAATTAGTCATGGTATTTTCTGTGGTACCACTCATAAATAGGCCAATGTAACAAGTCATACTATTTTTCATTTTTAGTATAGTTACTTTATCTAAAAAGCACTTTTGTGGCCATCTCATGCACTCTGACGTTCATTTGATTGCATTCTTCAGCTATTTTTTGACATAATATTATCAATTCAATCTTTTTATTTATATAAATACTGTAGCAAAATAGACATTTAATGGAATTTTATAGTTTCATTGTATATTCCTATGATTGACATAAACCTTACACAGCACATCACCTTCTTGATGGCTTAGCAATAAAGTACAATAAACAATAACTTGTAGTTTGCAGTTGTTTGGAGTAGACAGTGTGATCATGACAGGTATTAATGAACCCATTTCAATTCCAGAGAGTATGGAAACTGTATTAAAGAGCTTTGTTAATGTATAATAAGCTTTTACAATAAGCCATTAAGGTGCCTGAGTGGGATTCCTGTTTCTCAGGATTAAATACTGATTGCCATATTACAGAAAATCCTTCAACTGAACTGAACTGAATTCATTGTTCTTACTGTTATCACCACTGTTTCTATGCCCTAGTCTCAGAGCATGTTACTGAGAGTTTCCCAGCAGTCTCATTTACTGTACTCCTTACACTGGGAAAGCCTCGTTTATCATTCATTACGCAATAAAGATTGAGGTCTCATGCAGCTTCCACTTCCCCTTTTATCTCCATATATTTCTCCGACACACACAATAATAACATCCAAATGCTGATCAGGCGTATTTAACTTCCTGTCCTATTCTGAATTCTGGAAATTAAGTAGGGTGAATTCGGGTAAATCGGCCACATTGTGGCAGCCACCTTAAAGGAACAGTTCATCCAAAAATGAAAATTTACTGAAATTGTACCCAGTCTCAGGCCATCCGAGATGTATAGGAGTTTGTTTTCTCATCAAAACAAATTTGAGAAATTTAGCATCACATCACTTGCTCACCGGTGGATCCTCTGCTGTGAATGGGTGCCGTCAGAATTAGAGTTCAAACTGCTGATAAAAACATCACAATAATTAATAACTCCTCTATGTCAATTAATGTTGTGATGTAAAAAAGCTGTGTTTATACGAAACAAATATATATTATTACCAAAATATGATTTTGTTTTCCATAATTATGCTTCCCGAAAAGTCCATCACCTGCTGTTCTGTCACATTAAAATCCACTAACATATTTGTTTTGAACAGTTTTCACTTATAAGCGGTGCTTGATCTGTGAATATTTCTATCTTGATTCAGACTAAACTACTTTTTTGCTGGAGAAAGCAATATTGTAGAGGAAGCAGAGTTTCTTGATGAATTTGTTTCTTACAAACACACAGCGTTTCACTTCACAAGATATTAATTAATGTACTTGAGTCATGTGGATTATTGTTGGTCTATCTGTTTGGACTCTCATTCTGACGGCACCCATTCACTTCAGAAGATCCATTTGGAGAAAATTTCTCCAAATATGTTTATAGGAAGACACAAACTACATCTACAAAGATGGGCTGGGGTGAACTATTCTTTTAATTTTAAAAACAACACAAATGTATTATTTTCCTCCCTGGGAGATGGCAGATACATAGACAGCTAAAGGTCCGGCTCCTTTTCCAGTGCCTCTGTGTAGCTATCAAAAAACACTCATTTAATAAAAACAATTAACCCACAAATCAATTTCATAATCAATAATTTATGGCAAAAAACACACTTCCATAATTCATAACATCTCTGAAAACTTCAAAAAGCAGTCATGTTTAAAACCTGAAACAATACATTAGTAAATCAAGAAATTCAAGATCCTAGCGTTTCACATGGTGAAGTGACAAAAGATCATGGGACACAATCAAAAAGTAAATAATGAAGGCTTGGACCAGACCACAGCATGAGTGGTACTCATTTAGTAGTCCAATAGTCATCAATAACTACACCAATGCTAAAATCCATAATGTGAAAGTTATCCCTCTGTACACTAATCTTCCTTACATTATTAAAATAATATGCAGTGGGTGTTTATAGGACTTTCATATATAAAGATTAGGTGGATTTAGCTTTAAATCTCTTTTAAAAATTCACATTCTAGAGGATATTGAAAGATTCAAAATAAACAGCATCTAAGCATCTGTTGAGAAAAATTATCTTCGTGAATCAGGTAGCAGTGGATTAGTCAGAGAATACCGTGGCGATACATTCTGGAATTGATTAAGGTTTACCAGAAGAGAAAAAACAAGCTTGACAGACTCTATATTCAAAACAGGCACACAATTAACAGCGCATTGTTCTACAGAGCAATAATATTCCACGTTTGCCCTGCTTTATAGTACAGTAGCACAAGGCATACACCCTTTGCACACATTTCACCGAACAAAAAGCAAACTCTTTGGACACAACTTCAAGATGGCTTGTGTCTTATCCCAAAGGCACAGAATACCCCACAAATACAAAATATTTAAGGCTCATTTCTACACTGACATGCAAAATGTCTTCTCATGTACTCCCAATTTTCCTAGTATACAAATCATTCAAATAAAAAAAATACTGTTTTAAGGAATGTAAATATATGTATGATACACTAAAGAATATGTACAACCAAACCAATTCATGTAAACAGAGAAACAAAAATCCTGAAACCAAAATGTAAACCGTATGAAAACACACAAAGTGCTTTCTTCTGCAGAACAAAAATCACCTATGCTGTGCAGTTAGAAATTATAAATACATGAATCTCTCTTGCTCGGAGCTTTTCTCTTTGCTGGGACACAAGTGTGTGACAGAAACAATCCAGAGATGCTAGTTAAATTAGTGGCACGCCAATAGTTTTTGTTTTAATTAGTAGCTTCGATTCCCAGTGCAGTGTGTTGCAAATACAACATGTATCTGAAATTACTCCAATCAAGCAGTATAGGTGTCACTAAAACAAATGTATAGAATAATTTACCATTACGTCACGTATGTAAACATTCGCTAAACAGCTGTTGATTTATATACTGCCCTGTTAAAGGCAAAACGCCTTTAAACGTTTTTTAACGCATTTTAAACACAGAATCCATTTTAACAAACTGTTTATGGCATTTTGCCTTTGCAAGGAAGTATAATGCCATAAATGCCAGACAGCAGTGCAACATATATTGTGTTGAAAGATGCATTGGTTTGAATCAAAACTCCACATCAAGAGGTTTACAGTGGGTCTCCTGTGATCGATTGCCATTTATCTGTTATCTTTGGCAAAAGCGTGCATCATCCAGTTCACCTTGGTCTTCCAGCTCTCTCTTAGAGCTTCATTAAATTTCACTTTAAAGTTCTTCAGTGCTTCTTCCTCAGATTTCCCCAGTGCCAAAGAGTCCTGTGAGAAAAAGAACAATCTGTCATGATGGAGGTGGAACGTCACCACTGAACATATTCTGTATCCGCCTAGTTATGACATTCATTATTCCTCTAACCAATGAGACTCTTCAAGGAATAGTTAACCCAAAGATGAAAATTTGTCCATTAATTAACATCTTGCAAATCTAAAAACTGTGTGTTGTAAGAAATAAATCCATCATTAAGGGGTTTTAACTTTAAACTGTTGCTGCTGGCCAAAATACATGTCCATGATAACACTTCCTCCAGTGAAAAATCCCCCTCATCCCACTCACAATATATTTGTTTAGGGCTGTTTTGGACTGTTTACACGGTCCTTTTAAATAGTGCTTGATATATGCATATTCCTCCCCTGATTCAGAAAAGACAATGTTATGGATAGAGAGCTATTTTAGAGGATTTTAGCCTGAATTTAAAAACATCTTGATGAATTTGTTTCTTAGAAACACAGATTTTCAATTCACAAGACATTCAGACACGTGGATTACTCTCATTCTGACGGCACCCATTCACTGCAGAGGATCCATTAGAGAGCAAGTGATGCAAAGCGAAGTAGAGGATTGACTATATGATGACAATCTTTGGGTGAACTCTATATGAAAATTATAGGTAACATTTTGTTTTAGCCTTACTCTAAAAACAAATCTCATACATACTAGTGTCTTTAGATGTCCTCTTTTGGATTTGATATTTCATGCTTGTGGAGCACTAGAGAAACTGCAAATATCCCCCATCTCATGGGTAATAAATATTAACTGTCTGTGCAATGCTTACCTTGAGATACTGGATGTCTTTGGAAGAACTGAGCTCAGGGAGTCCAGCAGCTTTCATCAAGGCAAAAAGATTCACAAAAAGAGTCCCATTCCGGCAAAGGATTTTATAGGCTTGTTCACAGCACTCACGGAACCTGGCAAAGATAAGAACACACAAACTCTTTACTTATTCAGCCATGAATTTGACATATTCTCTTTCCTCACAAAATCTTCCATTTATTAGCAGGTTACATATAAATGTAGTCTGTCAAGGTTATAAACAGTCAGCAGTTTCCATACATTACAGAGGAATGTAACAAATATTTTCTGTTGGAAAGCATAGAAGCCTTCTTAATACTTATTTTTGTGTGAAAGTCTTACACAGGTGTTGAACTTTTGATAAATGCGGCGGATAAAAATGGAAGTATACTATAAAAACAATTATAGTTTAGAACAAAACACTAAATGAAAGTCAGAACTAGCTAAACTAGCTTTGTGGCATTAAAGATAAAGAACATATGTACTAACCGTTCAAATTTCTCGCTGTTGTTGGTCCGGCCCTCCTGGATTACATGGACAAAGTCGTATGTCAGAATGAAAGGCACACGTTCTCTGTTGATCCCGAATTTGCTCTTAAAGTTCCCCAAAAAGTGCCCGAAGTCTATATGGAATAACTGCAAACAATACAGAGAAAATCTCAATCGTTACTTAAATTATTTACAAAGTTCAAACCTAAAAGATTATGATAAAATGGCCCAAGAATGTGAAATAGGATAAGTGCAACCCATTCTCATATGGATGGCTGATGCCATCTTGTGATACAATTTATGATTACACAGAACTGCTGGGGCACTGAGTTCACTCTCACCTGACCCGTTTCCCTGATCATTATATTGTCACTGTGACGGTCCCCTATTCCCAGAACATATGTGGCTACACAGTAGCCTGCGCAGGAGAGGGTGAATTCCTCAATGGCTTGATCCAGTTTATCCCTGAAAAAAAATCATATTTTAATTCATAACCCATTACCATCACTATCTTCCTGTTTGCTAACTCATTAGCACACATTTACTGTATATGTGCATATTAACATATAAGATAGATAGATGGATAGACTAAATGTTGAGTCACCGAAGGTTGCCCTTCTCATAGTGTCAAACATTTTCTGCTTCGTTTCTGTCGGATCATTTTCAGTCACTCTATGACTCAGCCGAGACATTTAACATTAATATTGCTGGGTGAATGTGTAATGTGCCTTCCTGTTCAAGCCTCTTTCCACATTAGCTCCGATTCCATAAGATGCCTTACTAGAAAGACTTTCAATTTGATCTTGTCAAATATGACTTCAAAAGGCATTCAATAGCTGGACACGGTGTCTAAAATTAACACAGTAAATGCTAAATGAGGGTAAAAATAGTTGAGTAAAAAAAACTTACTTCAGGCCATAAAAATAAAACGGGGAACATTTTTTGACAGTTGCTTTGAAAACTCTTCTTGTGTAATATGCAGTGTTTAAGACAATTACTGTCATGTTTGTTATAAATATGCAAGAAAACAATGCATTTAGCTAAAATAAAAGAATAATGGAACATGACAGATTTTTTTTGATTATAAATAAAATAATGCCGTCACAGGACCTATTATGAGTGTCCCATATTCTGTTATTCCTTACAATATAGCATAACATTTACAGTAAGTGGACAACCAGTGAACAGAACTGGATATGTCCACAGGGTGCATATATCGGTTTCAGACAAGCCATCAGCGTCTTCAGTTTATTGCACTCTGGTTTCAAGAGTTCAAGAGGTCATGTATAAACAGGATACTTGAAGAAAAACCATGCATGCATCATAGTAAGTAGCAGGTTAGCCACATACGCATAGCCAAAAGTAGTTGGAATTGCCTAAATGCTTCACACAGAAGTGAACTAAAGATCAGTCATGTCCGCAAATACACTGTGAATAAGTGCTGATGCTAAAGGTTAGTTTGACCCCAAAAAGACCCCAACACCTTTCTGACAGGATGGACAACTTTCAAAAGGAGACTGTGTTACACAATGCTACACGCGTTGTGGTTTCTTCTTAGTGCTCAGCTTATTTACTTAGCCGTTTTACAAAAACATCAAGCCACTTTGGTAGAAAACACCTGCCAAGAACAAATGAAATTGTAAACGCAGCATAACGTGGGGTAAATTTACTCCACTGCAACTTCTGCAACCAAAGTGCATTTTATGTTACACTATAGTTTCATACAAACCAAAAGGTCAAATGAACCAAGAGGGATTTAACCCTGAGAGTGAGGTTTGAGAGGAAAACAGCATGCATGGCTCATGCAAAAGCATCAAATGATGCCAAATTTGTCGGCTATGCTACGCTCGCTTGCAGAGATCACACCACATGGGCTGTGGCGCGGTGTAAGGTTAGAGTGCTGCTGCTCACCCTGGGTTTTTGGATTTGAGCCAATTGAGAAGAGCGTCCTTGTTGAAGGCAGCGGTGGCAGCACTGTTGCTGTTGTTTCTCTGGATGTTGGCGATAGTGTCAGAGTTTTTCACCACCTCGATGAGACCAGTTTTGTTCCCGGTTGACAGGCATCCATAGGGCAGCATTCTGGGGCCCAACAAATTAACATTAACAGATATTATTTATTTAGATTTTTTTCCCACAGGATCTCTTTCTCTCTAAAAAAAATAAAAATATATATTTATATTTATATATATATATATATATATATATATATACACACACACACACACAAAAATTATATATTACATATATATATATATATATATATATATATATAAAAATGACATGTGTCTGTGTAAATAAAATTGTATATATATATATATATATCTGCGTGTGTGTGTGAGAGAGAGTTTTTATACATATACAATCTATATACACATATTTTTAGGTGCTTATTCACTGCACACATTTTCTGCTAATTGATCATCTTGGCATAACACAGTTAACTATACAAACCTGAGGTCAAGACCTTCTGTTTTCCACAAAACATCCATTAGCTGAATCACCTGTAGGGTAAGCATATCCTGCCGCAGATCTAAAGAAAATTACATAACGGTCAGTCTTTTTTCAATCACTCATTTTTAAAAGTACAAAATTGGGGGGTTAGCACAACTTTGTGTCCATACCGTCTCCATTTTTGAAGATAATGCCCTCGTGATCATATTTGTTCTTATACATCAGCCACAGAGGTTTCATTTTGGAGTCCATGAACTTACACTTGTCTGCACTGAAACAAAAAAGATTAGCATCAAGAAACGGCACATGTACACAAATGGTTGCAAAACAGGCTTTGTTTTCGCTTTCTGGTAACTGTTTTACGTGACTTGTATGCAATGCACCTGACCCTTTAGTGGGATTACTGAATTAAAATCATTGCTTCGGTAACATTACATCATGTTGTGCATTTAGTTACAGCTTAAAATCCTAAAACGATCCATGAAACCTTACAATATGCATAATGAGAGGTTATTTAAAAAGTGTTTTGCACAATCATTCGTTATCGCAAAATCTACATTGCTAAATAACACCCCATCTGTAGGATGTTAACCAAAGAGATATCGTTTGTTAACAAGAGCTGATGCAACAACCTCTAATATCTCTCAAGATGTGTTATTTTATATTAACTGCATTTAAAAGACCTTATTAGAAATCTACTTTATTAACATGCATGTGAATGGTACCATAGTTCACACAGCACGATGCTCGGGTTGAGAGGGGAAACAACATCCGAAAGCGCCTCCATGTAAGTGTCCTGTTTGATGCACACTTTCATGTCCTCTGTAGTCTGTATCCTGGATGCCTTCTGACAGGCTGATTTCACAAAGTCATTGAGAGCCTTCATTTTATTCAGAGCTTCATTCTGTAGGAGACAGAGATAATACGTTTATATTGTGTGTAAATACATACAAATCCATATGCACACACATTCAATTTGGTGACAAAACTGGACTGAATTAAAGCAGTATGCATTATGGTGTGATAATCAACATTTGAAAAGCCATGTAAAAACAGCTGCAAACTTTGAGCAACGTAGTGCAGTTCCCCTTCCTTCCAGTGGTTTGGCTATTATTAAACATTCAAAAGAAGACGAGTTCTGAGCACAGTCACTGTGGAACTGCAGCTGCAAAGAAAAACATATTCCAGCACCCTTGTGCTTACTCGCTATATTTATACACGTTTATTTATGTGCCTGAACTGGCCAACTGGTGTTTCTTACTAGAAAAGGCTCAACGCAATGTGACAATTACAAGAACGAGCAACCGAGAAAACATGTCAAGTGCTACATTTGGGCCCCAAGTGACAAAAAGGGCCCCGGTACGCAAAACACAAGAAAAGAAATAGTTCTCATTAGGTTAATAAACTGCATCACAGCACATATGCAAAAAAATATAGGTGCTATAAAAACTTAATTTGCTTTTCACATAAGTAATAAATGCAACAAACCTGCTTCATCAAGCTCTTGATGTGAAAGATGCTCCCACGACAGTACGCCTCCAGAATAAGTCCGAATCTCAAGCTGACTGAGGGCACATGCATTTCTGACCTTTAGAGAAAGCAAAAACAAAGCCTAAATTACATGGAAAGGAATGGGGCGCATTGCTGTAGAGCACTATAAGAAGATGGATTTATACCTGAGGTGCCAAAACAAGAAGTGACCTATTTTCTTGTTGGCCAGGGCTCTCTTAAGCAAGAAACACGTCAAGTCACAATCCAGGTAGGATTCATACTTTAGAACCTGCACCAGTTGCAAGAGGTACTGAAAGAGCTCGTCGTCACTGTTGAGAAAAAAACACATTACATGAGCCGTTACTGATGAGCCGTTTTTAACTTGAATACAAATGAATTTGAATAGAAAGCCCTCGTTAATATACAAGACATTCAGACAAGGCTCTCTTAAAATACAAATTAAATATTAATAAATTATTAAACTAAAAAAATTATTTAACTTTAAAATACCTGCAAGTGCTTATTTGAATGTCTCTACAAATGTTAATTGTTAAATGTTTTTTCCTCTGATTTTGACACATATGCATTACAGAGCCTGTGCAGACATCCCTGCTACTTTTTTTTTTTGCAAGTGTTGATTATAGAGGCAATGCCACCCACCGCAAGTTCCTGAGGCAGCGGATGGTGAAGGAGCGGACATGAGGGTCAGGGAAACTGTAGTCCAGAAGTTCAAGAGCATGTATAGCAGGCAATTCTGACCATTTCCGTAACAAACCAACCATCTGAGAAAAGAAAAACAAAATACACTGAGAGGGTGTACACAACAGCCTCACACAAGCCATAAAGTTTGAAGAAAAATAAAGCGCTCTGGGTGGTGGTGAGAGATGTGGTATAATGAGTTCCTGAAGAAGGAAACTGAAACAATGGTGTCAGTTATTCTTTTAATATTTCATTTAATTTAAAAGTACTTTTACTTTATATTTTTAAAATAATACTTTTTGACAATAAGTAAAACAAATGACATGAAATAAAAGAACACTTGCTTGATTCTGCACTAACCATTGACATTCAAAAATGAGTAAAATTAATATAAAAATGTAAATGTCAAAAGCAGTAGGCCTACACCAGATGTGCTACAAGGAATTATTACATTATTTTAAATGTGTCTTTTATATGGTATTCCTTGAATAATTAACCCTTATGTAGTGTTCCAGTCATTCTGACCAAGAGAAGATCTTCATTTGCCAGAAAATGATCACACTGGACCTCAGGTATTGAGTGAATGTTGACAGAATTGCCATTGATAAAACAATTTAATCCAGGATTTGGGGATTATATAGCATAATGAGAGATTAACAAGCAATTTTTAAAAGGCTGGTCCTTTTTGACACAGGAACTCCAGAGTAGGTAACACATTTTTTAGCATAGCAAAATGGTTACATTTTTCAATGTCTAAAAATAATCATATCCCGACGACCTAGTGGTTCAACATACCTGAGCCACGTCCTCATGTTTGTTCCACTTAGTGATGAGGAGCAGTTTGGGGAGGCTCTCTGGGTATCGCTGCCTCACCTCTTCACGTAACTTCCACAGAAGCTCCTTCTCATCCTCAAAGAACTCGGTGTAGTTTTTATTGTCCACAATCTCTCTCAGTTTCAGGTGCTGAAAGAAGACAATAACATCTGTTAGAGATTAAAGTCGTTTTAATGCTTCGGGCTCTAGTGATATGAATCAATCATCGGAAAACATTCAATGCTTCAGCAAACCACAATTCTTAACAGTGCTGTAGAAATACAGGCCCTGATGTACTTTCCATTTCATGACTGACATATATGCACGTTTCTCCTCTAAGAGACAATACATTTGATTTCTTACCTCTTCTTTTGTAGCAACAACTTTTTCCCCATTCATACCCAGCTCATTTAGCTGAAAACAATAGAAGAATATGACTGAGCATTTATAAGGCATTTCCATAAAACGTAAAGACATTACGAGAAGCGTGCAAACATTAAGGAGAACCATAAAAATGCACCTTTTCAAATGGAGGATAATACAGGGGGTGTGGTCTGATGTTGGGAAATCGAATCAGAAGACCAGCCGTGCTGTCAATGTTTGGATTTTTCTCCACAGTGCCCATAGGATTCAACAAATCCCCTTTATCATCTAAAAATAAAACAATTGAGCTGTTAAAACCTTAATTGAGGTCGCTAATCCTGATATGAAATAACCCAAAATTACGATTCAAAATAAGACTTACAAGACTTAACAATTCACTTTAAAGTACCTGGGACTGATGGCCATGTGGACAGGGAAAATTCTCCAGTTTTTAGCTGGTCCTTGTAGTCAAACACCATCGTGTTAACCCAGGCCAACGGGCAGTCCTGTGGAAAGAGGGATCAGTTGGAGGGTTTATTAACCATATTGGCATTACACAATAGTCATTTAATGTGGGAGAGCGATACTGTCATCTAAACAGCGCTGTACACTAATGCCTCTGTTGTGGGAGGTGACAATTCAACTGACTAACCAAATATTCCAGTCACAACAGCAGTGATTTCCAATATACCCATAAACAGATCTAATACTTCCTGTGTATGACTGAAAATGTAGTTCATTTGTCAAGTTAAGTGCTGCTATTTGTGCAGACAGACATTACTGCAATCAATAGTATTTTTAGAAGTGCTGTTTGTGAAAATTTTGTTGAAAACAAATAAAATAAAAAAGTCATATGTAAAAAAACAAATAGATAAATAAAAGCTTGCAGCAAATAGCTGCCCATTTCAACTAAAAAAGGTTTACATTTTAACCCAGTTCAATTCCACATATTAAATATGATTCAGAATAAGTTATTTATACATTATTTTAAATTAAAATTATTGTAAATAAAATTGTATAAAATAATGTATAATTCATAATAAATTATACAACAAAAAATATACTATGTAAATGTAGTATTTTAAATGTATTTGTGAAAGGCTAGAGATTAACAATTGATAAAAGAAACAAAACATCAATTCCACTTTATATGAATTCAGTATTGCCTGAAGCTACATAGTAACGGTGTATAGTATATTTTAATAATATATCAATAAATTCATTTATTATTTAAATATTTAAGAATATATTTTATAATCTTAAAAGTAATTTCAGAAATTATCTATTTTAAATTCAATAAAAAGATTATCAATTATTAATCAATTTGAAACATTATTATTTAATAATTAATTAAAATGATATGATCTTTATAAAATAATTTACATTTAATTTAGAGTTAATTATAACTATTTTCATAAAAAATACAATTAAATAATAAAGACTACAGAATAATTTACATAACAATTAAAAATGTTATAGTATTTTTATTTCTATTAACCTGCATCTACAAGTGAATATTTAATCATAATCTAGAGATAAACAATACATTCAAACTCCAAGATGGTCAAATATGGGTTTCCAGCAGAACTAGTACAATGCGAGTATAACAGTAGGAGACACTTGTTTTTCTTTTTGTCTCACACCCATGTGGACTTCTTCTCTAGTTCGCTGAAAGAGAAGTAACACTGAAAGCAGAAGTGGATGCGTTGGTGTTGTTAACATCAGCCCACCATACACACACACACACACACACACACTGACACCTGGGAATTTCAACACTGCGCCTTCAGTTGTCACAGCACGCTATATGACAGAGACCGGGCCATGAAAAGGCGGGCTGGTGAGTTCTGATTTGACATAAAGTAGCTGCTCGGCCCATTTAACTTGGGTTACTCGCATTGAACAGGCAATGGACCACAACAACATCCTGTTATGAGGGTTTAAATAATATTGCATCATGCTGACTATACTACCAATATTGTGTTTTTGACTTGGAAACAACATTAACTGTGAACGTGTTCGGCAGTCATGCATGTCAAACCCTCCAAGTATAGCATCTGTTAGGTGTCTCATCTCTCTTCAGTCAGTGTTGGTTGCTAAGTGACTTGTTTGCTGTGGAAATGAACTAAAACATACCGCTCTTTTGTTTTTCTTCTTGGTAGGACGCTTTTTGGTCTTCTCGATGACGCCGTAGAGGGCAAAGCAGAGGCGGCTCATTCGAGGCAGGTCACTCACGCCGATGTCAAACACTAGTTTCTGGTCCCATACGGGTTCAGAGCAAACACTGACCTCATTACTGGTCACCACTTTGCACAGGAGCTCACTGCCATGGAAGAGGCCAGCCTGAACCACCAGCTGAGAGAAAGAGAATGAATGCAGAGCTGGCAATTAGTCCCAAATCTGCCTTAAAGACTACAGATTTAAGAAGAAGAACTTAATTTCAATTTTCTGAAAATAAAAGAATGTGAATGAAGTGAGTAAAGTATGAGGAAGTTAATTGATGTCTGGCATAAAAAGCATGCTGAGTAACTTGTTACACGGGACAGTTGTCACAAATAAATGTGTTTTTATCTAGCAGTAGTTTCGTTTGTTCAAAAAAAATATCAAAACCTTCTTTAATTAAAATAACTACATTCTTATCATTTATACTCTATCCTCCAAACTTAAACGTACAATATAATCATATTTGTTATATTATTAAAATAATAAAGATAGATTTTAACTGAAAGTTTGAACAATGTGTCCTCAGGATAACTGCATTTGTTTTTATAATTGTTTTTTATACAGTTACTTGATGTTTGGTACATTTGTAAGCCATATTTTATACTAGGGCTGCACAATATGTCGCATGCGATATTTAATGCACATCTTGTCAGTAAAGCCGGTTCTGTAATCAGCGGTAATTTCATCACATGCATGATTTCACATGGAGCAGCATTTGCCACACAATGACAAGCTGCGCAAATCCAGGTTGATAATAAACTATTTATACATAATTTATTTCATAATTGTTTTACTATTTAAAGGCATTCCCTTTGTTACAACTTTCACAATATAATATGACGACAGATTAACATATTAAAGAAACTGCATATTTTTTGTGAACGATGATGATTAAAACATTTAATAGAAATTAAGTGTGTGAAAAAAATACACCAGAACTTAACCTTTATCCATTTAGCTCAGTCATAACTGGGTTTAAAACTCACCGGTTTTCACTTACTAGAGCACAAATAACTGTGTAAAAGCTTCCTTTAAGACTAAAACAGAGAATCTGCCCGAGAACAAGACTGATGAACGCACTAAAACTAATTTCGATTCAGAGCTCTGTGGCAAGAGACATTGAGAATAAAGTGAACAGAATACTATGAACAATGAAATTCAAATGTGTTCAGAGCATTGTTCACACGAATCATCTCGAACTCATGTCAAAATATCATCCTTTCTGAAAGCCAGAGGTTTTTAAACAATTTGCTGTGAGGAAAAATTACGGGAAAATTTTTGCATGATAAAATGCTTTGTCATGCAAACACATTTAATATCGTCCACCACTGCAATAATTGTTCCTAAATGAGAAAAAATAAATAAATCGAACCGTCTACATGCGTTTCTCATGAATCTTTTAAAATAGAAACAACCGTTCAACGACTGTTGACTTCTCCGACAAGCAAAAAAAGGAGATGCAAGTGGTGAACATAAGTAACAATGCTGGCCTTTTCTAAGAATCTAGGCCCAAGAGAGAGCCGTAAAGGCAGATAGTCACTCCCCACTTCCTGTTTTGATGTTTCACTTAACCGCTTCTGATGAATTATGGGAAATATGTGGTCAGGGTCACATGACCACAGTGTTCATGATTTCACCCCTCACTACCTGCCACAGTTGAGATGCTAAACAACATGGCACTCACACCCTACTAACAATTGCAAATGCAGATAAACAAACAAACAAACAAACAAAAAACAAACAAGCAGTTTTACCTTCATGCCTTCATCTGCATTCACTCGGCTGCCCTGTAGAAGGTATACATAGAACGGCTCATGGATAGACCACAGCGAAGATGTGTTTTGCTGTTGAGGAAAAAAAAAGAAGAAATGTAACATTTGAAACATTTTCTACATCATATGTTTGTATTTTCATTGCAAGCTAACAAACAAATGTGCAAGTATGCTTGACAGTTACAGAGAAACCAAAACCGAACAATAGAATGAGGAACTAGCATGAGTATGAATGTAATGTTGTGAAGGTAAACCAAGCAGATCGTTTTGGTTCAGTAACATCTTTCATAAATGGTATATCAGGTACATCAGACAACCAAAGGAGAAATGTAGATACTTCCTAGTGTTGGGAAGTTGATTTGAAACAGCTACCGGATTAAAATTGTAGTTAGCTCCACTACAAGCAGCTAATGAATACATTATATTGAAGCTATTTTAGGGTGAAATATCTTTTAAATGCATAACTGTAATGATACAAGCTACATTTATCTGCAACAAAAACAATGAGGATCTCAAATAAAATGGCTGCGTTAAATGTATTAGATAAATATAGCTTATACATTTACACTAAATACAACAACAAAAAAGAAAACACCCTTATTTGTATGAATGTGTTGAAAAATAGCGAGAAACAGCAATATTTAACTATAATATTAATTAAATTAAAACAGGCACAGGGAAGTCAGTTCAGTGAATCATTGCTTAACCAGTCTATTTAATAAACTCTCCAAATGAATCAATGCACTACAAAGAAACATACTTCCCAAAACAACATGGCAAACATTAGCAGTGAAGTGTTTATGTAAAAAAAATATGAAAAATGTAACTATTTTGAGATTTTGTTTGAATTCAGATTACCTGATTTGTACGAAAACATGACTTGATAAAGCTCACCCCTAAACCTAATTGTTGGTATGGCATAAGTAAATTATACAAAAACATAAGATCGTACAAATTAACCACCGAAGCGTGAAATAGTTACAAACTGCCGTGACAGCGTGTTCGGAAATGTAGCTTGTTTAAAAGCTGAGCTATTGTCATGTTAATTAAAACTAGCTTGTAGAGTTGCTACAATTAATTATTTACTTTTTTTTTTCCAGAAGCATATACAACTAGCAAAGAAGAAACACTTTATGCTCCATCTCATTAATTCAAAGCACTTCCATGAAGGGGTCACAGATGATCAAAAAGTCACCATGGGTAAATGATTGCGAGTATGTCGCATTGCAAATCGAGTTCACAGAGGTTGAAGTCTACAACATAAGCTACGAGAGAAACGTGACAAATAGTTCCCCTGTTAATAACAGATCATGTTCCGGTGTAAAAGTGCCTTCTCACCCTTTTCAGAGGCAGGGGGGGCGGTTTGGACTGAGCACGAGTCCTGGACACCTGGTTACTGAGGCCACCTTGTTCCTCCTGGTACTTGATGATGACTGAATGATGCACCATGGTCAGGTGTGGGGTAATACCTCCATGCAAACATGTAAAAATATACTGTGAGAGAGGAAAAAAGAAAGACAAAATGAGCTCATATGTTCGAGACACATTGAGTTATGGTGCTAATATGAGAGACACAAGTTCATATGCGATGCTATCAAAAAACATATAAAAGCCCCAAAAACTCTTAAATAAAAAAGTAGCACAAAATGAATGTTTTTTTCATAAACAGACAATCAGAGACAGACAGCGAGTGATGGAAATGGTAGCCGAGGTACAGATGGTTTTTATCAGTTCCTGTTTTCCAAAATACACTATAAAGACAGGACCAGATCCAGTACTCCTGGACTAATCATCCTCAGATCCTGCGGCCTGTTCATTTAGGTAGCGTAATGCAGCTGAAATCACATTATCCTTAACGTAGTTGATGTTTTGAAGGCTGGTAGAGATGTATGACTCATCTTTGCAGGTACAAGCAGTTTCTAAATCAACAACCGTTACAGAGCCGTGAAGTCCTACAATGAATTCAAATCAAGGCCTCTGAAATCTTTACATTTTATATATATATATATATATATACAGCAAAACAATTGGACGAGATTTAAAAAGACATGCAGCCTGGAGTCTGAAAGTGTGGTGCTTTCATATAAATTTGAAAGAAAATGTAGCTGGGAAGTCGAGATGATGTGACTTTCAGACTTACGTTAAACTGGCAGAGTGGATATTCTCCGTAAATGAACTCCCAGCTGCCGTTAACCTGAATGGTGTAGTCCTCTGGGTTCTCCTGCTTGGTCGATCTGAACACGGTGGACTTCTTTCTCAAGGCGTTCCGTTTCAGAACCATTGGCAGGTCCTGTGGATCTTGCTGGAGAACGAAGGTCTCCTACAAAGAAAAATGTGAAACGCATTAACCAGGGGGTCCAAAACATTGACATTCTGTCCTTAGAAAAAGAGTCAGCCTACAATATAGGCGGAAACTATGGAATAAGTCAGAACGATAATATACAGTAGATACGTTTGAGGTCAGTAAGATGTTTGGTTCAGTAAGGATTAATTAAAATTAATAATAATTAATTGTTTCCACAAAAATATTAAGCAGCACACCAAAATATGACAATAAGAAATGTTTCATGCGCAGCAAGCTAGCATATCAGAATGATTTCTGAAGGACCATGTGACACTGATAATTCAGCTCTGCAAGCACAGGACTAAATAACATTTTAGACTATATTAGAATAGAAAACAGTTATTTTTTATATTACAAATATAAATCCCAAACGTTTGAATGGTACTGCATAATAAAAAATATAGAAATTTTGCATCCAAATATATACAAAAACTGTTGATTGAGAGTGTGGGGAGACTATGCTTTATGAGAGTGGGTGGTCATGGTTGCCATAATTCTCATTTCCATGGTAACATTGACTTCTCTGGGGTCTTTGAACAGTTTGTGTTATGAAAGGAGTCAAAAACAAAAAGTTACAGAAAGCCTGCTCTAGTTATAGTAAAAAAGCAGAAAACTCCCTCATAATCACTGATGCGCACAGGATCAGGGTTCACTCACTATGGTATGATTAATTACTCATAATGTGATTGTTTTTCTCTGCAAATGCGGTGTCGAAACAGTCTGGCTTTTGATCCATGTCATGCATTATAAAAACTGGAGGTTTTTTTGCACGCTTCAGACTCATTACAATGTTAAAGATCATAGGTAAATAACATTGGTGTTGAGTGGGTGGGGGATTGACAGGCAACTCAACACATAAATACTATCAAAGCCTTCACTCAGGAAAACTGGGTCAGCGAGAGCCATGTGTGCCTGCAGATGCTGCAGTGACATCATCACCGTGTAAACGTCTCCTGACTGTTACGATTTGTGATATCAAAGGAAGAAAATATGTCAGTCTAAAATTAGACTTTTGCATGAGAGGATTAAACAGTCAACGACTACATAACATGCTGCTCATTTCACATTATCAGCACAAACAGAAAGCAAATAAAGGAATTAATTCCCAGAATGCATAAAAGAATTGTATATTAATATGAACTCATGTAAAATTGGACTTCGCTCACCTCACTGCCCTCAAACTTCACATTGACCAAAATCTTTCTGACGCTGCGCGATTTCCTAGATTGCGCCACTACAGAGCACGGCTCCAAGTCACACGGGAAGTTGAACTTCATCCAATGTTGCCAAGGCAGCATCTGACGCTCCTGGGCACGCTCTTCACAAAATGTCCGCATTTTCGTTCGGAATTCAATCACCTCATGGTTCTTTTGGGAGTCAAATTCTTGATGACCTGTGGAGAAGGTTTTTTGCCATTTAGAACAAAGTCAGAATGTAAAAACTGCACTGTCAACATTCATTACAAAAATATTGCCAATAATAAAACTCTCTGAGACACAAAAAAGGATCTATTCAAATAATGTTGAGGAAATATTAGCAGCGAAGAACACCGCTAAAAGCGAATAATAAAATCGAATGAATCATATAATCATGCGTTTTTAGGACAGCAAAATGAAAAGGCTGAAATACCTCCCATATCTTTAGTTGGCCAACATCTAGGGTGTTTTGGCGCAAATTCAGCTAGATGGTAGTCGAATTAGGCAGAAGGTAACATGAACAGATTGCGTGACCATCCTCAAAAACCATTAACAAAACTACCCAAGGTAATAAAAGACTTATCAAAAAGGGGAAATTATCAAAACCAAGAGACATTTAGAAACCAGACTTTCCGAATCAGGCCATGATGTTCATCATTTTTTAGTTTAAATAAACACATTTTTCTTAAGTGCTGAACAGCTGCCAAAACATATAATTCTGCTGCAGTGATGAGTAAACACTAAGCTGCTCCCATTGTGAGCCGCCCCAAACAGCTCTGAGGTTAGCCGACGACCGGTGTGACACAAACCTTTTCCTATAAGCAGACTGATCTGGGTTGTGATGAGCTTCTCGACTCGGTCGCCTTCCCGGGCCACCAGCCTGAGAATTGGCAAGAAAGGCCGAACGTCATACAGGCGGCGCTGCTCGTCTTCCAGGTCCTCCCGCTCCGCGGCCATGTTGATGCAGGTGAAGACGTAGGCGTCCGGGTCACTCAGGGCACTGAACAGAGGCTCGTTCCTGGCATTCTTCCACACCATCTAAGGCACAAGCCACAAATCAAGATTTGAATGTGGCCAGTGGGTTGGACTGCAGTTGATTCCTATCATTTTATTGCAGAGAATCTAATACCAATATCTGCTGTGTTTTGAATTATATTACCAAGCATATGGTACTAGTAGGCTTCCTGACTATCTCAACAAGTAAGATTTCATATTCTCAGAAGTCCATTATCATCAGTAGTGTGGCTGATGTTTTACTAAGCAAATTGATTGTATTATTGTGTGCTAATTCATCCATTCAATCAAGTTCATTTTTTTGGAGAACCAAGCATTTCGTACAAACAAGAGTACATATAACAAAACATGTCAGGGGTGTATAGAAAGTAACAAGCAGGAAAAACTTGCACTGCATTTTCATCCAATACATTTGAATACCAAATAAATTTTAATATCAGTTTTAAATTGTTCAAATATAGGCATTTAAAAAAAACATCTGACATTATGAATATAATAACCAGCAAAAGTAATATTAAAATCAAATATATATACTAGATTTTGAATCACCATCAATCAAATACTGTTGTGTACTTAAAATGTCCTGCAATGTATTTAAACAACAGTTTGCTCATTTTTATTATTATTACAGATGCTGTTTTATGACCTCATATTAAAGCAGTAGTTTTTTAACATTGACCTCATGAACAAATTATTCAGACCATTTTGTGAGCCTAATAAATTCATGAAAAGATGTTTACAAATTTGACTTTGATAACTTTCTCACAAACAAGGAGTGTCAAGATATAATGTTAACATATTTTAGTAAATAATGATTTCAATTTTGTTATGCAAGATATTGCAAGACTGCATTTTTTCGTCCCTTTTAACCTACAATCATCATGCTCATTACAAACAGTCCATGTTATTTGTCAACTACCATGTCTGCTAATTAGCACGCTTGGTGTTTGCATGTGATCAGAGAGTCTCCTCACCTTCTTGATGGTACTAATGGTGTCACTGAATGCTACGGGAAAGTTGAGGTAGATCCCCGTGGGGAGGAGGAACTCCATGTTGATATGTTGCCGACCCTCCATCTCCCACACATCCTGCATGCCGTAGACCCCCGGCGGCATGGTGCAGGAAGCTCATCTACAGCTGACCCTACTGCAGAACACAGATAAAGGCGTACAACAGATCAAGTCATACAATACTGAACATGCATGAAAGTGTTTACTAGCTGTTACAACCCCCAGGGAGTGACCTCTAGACGTTCAATTAATATTCAGCGAGAAGAGAGGGAGCGTGTAACATATGCTGCATAATAAATAATTATTAAGACACTTAGCTTGTAATTGTGCAGCACATGCTCTTTAAAAAATATATCCTTCGTGTAACGATTAATATCATGGCTAGTAGCAATCGAATGTGTAAGTACCAGTAAATAAGTCAGAATAATATTATCGAATAATTACAGAATACTTAATCACAATAACTTAAAACATTTTTACAAAATATTATCATAATTCTAAACCTCAAGAAGTACAATTAAAACACTATTAAAAAATAAAACGTAGAAATAAACTACAAGTTATGTTGCACATGAGCTTTACAATTATAATAGAATATATTATTTGAATTACTACTTTTTATATATATTTATTTTTAATGTGCTAAATAATTCACATTTATTCAGCATATTCACACTTCTCTTCTCACAATATATATTTTATTTATACAATATTGTACAGTGTTTTTGTATCAACCCAATGACCTGCTAAAAAAATAAAAGCTGTGCATAATAGGGTATTTAATAAATACAGTCAAAACAAACAAAAATCAATCTCTTGTATATGCGACATGTCACTGAATTTCATAAATTTGTTAATCTGCACAATGCACTACAGTTATACTTTAGATTATTAATGAAAAAATGACAAATGACAAATTAATTTAAAGCCCATTTAAATTGCAATTAATCATAAAGTATGTTGTTCCTGAGATTATATGATATTAATCAATATCTAATACCATATATGCATGTGTCTGAAGCACACACTGCAGCTCTGTGATGAATTGTCGGACTGTCTAGGGTTACAAAGCCGGCTGGAGGGCCAATATCCGAGAAACGTGGCGCACATCATCTCACATCAACATAGCCATTTCACAAATGTTATACTATATTTTAAACTATGCGTCTGTCGAAAATATATGGTGTGTATAAAGTCGTAGCGATTAAATATGGGACATTATTACGATGCATTTTTAAAATGGCAGGTGTCAACACATTTTTGCGTAAGCCACCATGAATAAACCTCTGCTCGTTTCATTTTATGATAAAAATATGACAATGTGACAACGCGAACTTACCTTCAAGCCTCACCGGTGGTTCATGTCTCCATCTTCAGAATCAGCGATGCTCCTTTACATTGACGTTGAAGATTGATATCTTCCTGGCGCGTGAATTTCGGTCAGCGATCAACACGCCAGTGTATTTGAATGGTCTGAAACGACAGCAGAAGTGTTGATAATCCTTTAGTGATTGGAGGTGTTGTTAAAGTGGCCGTCTGCACTGCGCGTTCAGCACCGTGTTCCTAACTCGCAGGGATCATCGACATAGTTGTGTAGTGTCTCTCTCTCTTCCTCTTTCTCTTTCTCGCGCTCACTTGCTTCCTCCTCGTTTCTCTCCCTTGTTGTCATTCATGCACGGCATAATACTGACAATACAATGTCTACGTGTCATGAAATCCTTCATTTAGAAAGAAATGGACTGAATATGTATGGAGAAAGCATTACAGTATAACATCAAAGATATTTGATGTTCTGATGATTTATGACCTTAAATTAACTGGCACTATTTTATCCATTACATAAAAAATGTATGATTTTAACTTTCATACATACGTATTAAATGTGTGCACTTTTCAGAACGGTTCGAAACAATATTAACGGTCCCTAACTCTTCCTCAGTACATCGCCGTCTTCCTCTGCTTCTGAGGTCTGTTTCCACGCGTGCTACATGCTGCATTCATTCTAAACCCGTCTCTGCCATTACTTAACTCTCCTCAATCATATTTATACATTATGAGCTATCAATTCGCAGAAATAAATAAAATATAATACATGTATGTGGCTTTTGATTCATCCCAGTGACTCGAATCTTTTGAATCTGTTCACCAAGATCCAATTAGTGAGGACCAGTGTTACAAGTGAGTCACTGAATCATTCACTCAACCGATTCGCCAAAGAAGCCGAGTCGGTCACGTTTCAGTTAACTTGAATAGCTTACGGTCGTTTTATACGATCATAGTTCTTCAGCCGCTTTCTCTAATTGTTGTGAATGAGACTGACTTAAATTACCATTTTCGTTCAGGCCTCAAAATATCCTCATATAAGCTCTGGTTCAAGGTCGAGTCTTGTTTAGAGACTGGTACACTCTCGGGGGCGTATTCGTTAGTAAGTATAACCAATGAAATACTCCGTTAAAGCCCGTACTCGAATGCTATTGGCTCATGTTGTAATGAGTCTTCGAAGGTGGGCGGTGTCACGCTAGAATAAGATGTAGAAAGGACTCTCGATTAAATTATATATTCAAAAACACAGATTAGTTCACAACAAAACTGTAGAGCATGTTTACTGCTACGTGATGATAGCTGTATACCTAAATACTGTACATAACGCGCTGAATTACTGAACTTATTATTTCCTCATTTTGAAATAAAACCAGTCAGACGTGTCTTCCTGTGAGAGAGTAAGGAAGCTCTAATTCTGGAAGCCACTGACAGCGAATAACGATTATGGGTCCATGGGGAAGTCACTTACAAGCACCAGTCATTCAGTCAAATAAATCGTCTGCTTTCAGCAAGGAGACGTCTAGTAAAAGGCTATTATTTTATTCCTGAAAACAAATTATAAAGCTTTGCAATGCATTTATAAAAAAAAATACATATCCTGTAATCCAAATAGAGCACAATCTCTGGCCTATTTATGAAACACCATCGAATCCAAGGCCTGGAACTGATGTAATCAGCCACATGCTGTTTATTCATCAGCACAGACATTAGGTCTTCTTTTCAGCCATCTGAAAGAATATCGTGGTGCTGGGATGATAAGCTTTTAAAATGCACTGCACCATTGAAAGCTGGCAGCTTGTGAAAACAGGAAGTGTATGTGCAGAACAGAAACTCAGAGTGAAATAAAGCAAAAGACCCCTGAGCCCACATCCGCCCACCTTCACCCCTGCCCACCAGTCATTGCAGGCCAAAGTGCACTATGCTGCCAGACAGCCGATTACCGCAGGGAAGTTACTGGAGGTGATGGGGAAAACCAAACACATGCAATGTCATTACAGCCCCTGAAATAACCAAATCAAGCTGTAGAAAGAGGCCTCGGATGCCTTTAAGGGAAATTAGGGATGGACATACAGCCCTGCGTTTGAGACCATAGTCTAATATTCACATTATATGTACAATGCATCAAACACTTCTTAAAAATGTTAACAGTCTTTCCTCACATTGGCAACAGTTTCAGAAACATGTGTGGCCTTGGGATTCTGACACCCTGTCTTTCTTTACACATGATCTCTTGTTTGTTCATCTAGCAGCTTGTATTTGAATATGGGTTGGTTTTTATGTCTAAATAAAACTATGATATTATATTTCTCTGTTCAAATGCACGAATGACCAGTTTAAGCTGTAGTGAGTGTTTTGCTCAGCACATCCCTAATCTAAATTGAGGTCAGTGGACTAAGATTTGCATAATCACAAGGAATAGACACATCTCATGTCAACTATTAGAATATCTCATGTCATTTTCTGTAAACTTAATAAATGGATTCAAAGAAACATGTTAAGGGAAGGAGGCAACCAAATATGTATTTTTATTTTTATAATACAATATTTTCAATGAGCATAATCTGTCTATATAAACTGTTAGCATGAAAAATGAAATACTATAACATCTTTTTTACAGATAATAGTTCAAAAGACCACAAGGGGGCACCATTTAGCTACAGTGTATTACACATAACCATGATCTTGCTTCATATTTTGGAATAATCATCTCATCATAATTTTAATCACCCACCATTAATCATTAGTGTTCATTATAATTAAGTATTTGCACTTCACTTAGCATTTACACAGACGATTGATGGATTACATATTGAACCTGAAGCAGTGATTTTCGTGGCATTTTGTGCGTTTTTCAAATAAAACAATTGGAAACCAGCAAAACCTTTTTCTCTACAAACATGTGTATTTTTTAAAATAAAATATTTGTATTGTCTCTTTAATTAAGTCTTATCAAATGCAATTAGTAATATATAAAATAAACAGTCAAATATGAGACTTGTACTAGTTATCAGAATTTTATCAGAGAACAATTCGAACAGTTTATAAACATTTACATATACAAATATTTTCAAACTCCAGACAAGCAGACATTGAACATGTCTATTCAATATACACAACATTTTTAAAGAAAATACACCTTTGCATAAGAACCCTTGTAAACAACTTGTGCAAAGAGTTTTCACCAAGTAAGATATTCATAAACATTTTTCAACGATATGCATGGTACATCATTTTAAGATACTTAATTCACTCAATACATGGTAAAAATAAATATGCTTATGTATCTTGATGCTTTCTAAACATTTGCCGAAATTTATGGAAACTGAACATATGCCAACAACCAAGTGCGTTTGAACAGCCCTTCGTCTCTTGACATGTAAGTAAACGAGAGTTTAACAATATTTCATTCATGAAAATCTACAAAACACAACTGTAAACCCATTAGTTATACAGTAAACAAACTAATGCAGCGAATGCAACATTTCGACCTAATTTTAACCAGCCAATCTGACTTGAAACGGCACGTTTAACAGTTCCAAAGGTTAACGTAACAAAAACAGCAAATCTAGAGCCAAATAAATTGTTTAGCCTACTTATACTCCGTTTTCACGTGTCTGTCCGTCAGTCAAACGGGTGATGCACCAGTTCGGGATGGCCGTTGTGCGGCGGGTAGCTGCACGCGGAGATGGAGCTTCCGCCAGGGCTCACCGGAGGAGACATGCCGCTCAGAGGCACCAGAGCGTTCGGATGCCGGTGATACGGTCTGTAGGACGGGTGGAGGTGATGGTGTTGACCGTGGTAATAACTCACGGGAGCGTTGGCGTAATCGTTTGGCGACAGAGGGCGCGCGTTACCAAGCATGGGCTGCAGGTAGCTGGAGATGTGCGTCGGAGAGCAGGACTGGTGGCTCCAGGAGCCGGTGCTGACGAACGGGCTTGGCCAGTAAACGGGCTCCTGTTGCAGGCGGTACGAGTCGGTGAAGTTAAATCCAGACGGCAAGGGTGGTGGTCGGTAGGGTCTCTTGACGCGCCTCCTGCGCCTGTAATTACCCTTCTCAAACATATCGCTAAACGCCGGGTCTAGCGTCCAGAAGTTCCCCTTCCTCTCCCCGCCACTCTCTCGGGGTACCTTCACGAAGCACTCGTTGAGGCTCAGATTGTGCCTGATGCTGTTCTGCCATCCCTTTTTGTTCTTCTCGTAGTATGGAAACTTGGATATGATGAAGCTGTAGATGTCATTCAGGGTCAGCTTCTTCTCCTCGTTTTCTCTGATGGCCATTGCAATGAGCGCCACGTACGAATAAGGAGGCTTTACTGGTGCTGGAGCGGCTCCTCCATCGCCTGTGGTACCCTGGTCGTCCTCTGTGGTGTCGCGGGATTGCAGGTTATCAGACCCCGTGCTGAGATCCATGAGATGGGCTTGAGCTGGATGAATGAAAAGGCGAGATTCTCTGTTGCGAACAGCACAGGTGTAAAGTTAAAAGTGTCCAGGTGTGCTTCGGATTTGCTTTAGTCTCCACCTACCCGCCCTGCCCCTGTCGGTATCCTGAAATAGAGGTCAGAAGTTCGCGAATTTAACATGAAAGAGGCGCGCGAGGGTCGCAGACGTATTTTGACTGCTTGGTAAATGTTGAAGTAAATATCTGTTTGATGTCGCCGGCACAAAAACACTTGCTAACTGCGTTAACACTACGTTAATAAAATAAGAATATGTTTTCATTTTATTATTATTATTTATGTTGTGAATCGATCGTGCAATTGAATTTAAAATATTAGATTAAATATAAAAGCTGTTGGCTAAATTTTACAATGTTAAAACTCCTTGCAAATCATTGTTTTTTTATTGTATTTTAAAAGGTTTGTGCACCTTTTTAATCCACAGGCCTAAATAATCATGATATAAATAATATTAGACACGTATATAACATTTAAACACATGTAACTAACTAGGGATTTTGTGGACTGTGTGTTTCGAGATCAAAGAGCATCTGATTTGTAAACTTCATCCTCTCCACAGTCTTCCCACAACCGCTCCGTCCAATCAAATACACGAAACGCGCCATCAAAGGTACCGCCGTGTTAAGAGCTTAGTTGATGAGGCTGTGTTCTCAGCATAATATGATACACGTCTATATGCACTGCCTATTTTATAACTTTATATTTGTTGATGTGATTTTTTTCGGGAAATATGGGCTACCTTAAAGGAAGGCTGGCTTATATAAAACGTTTAAAAAGAGTAAAAAAAGTATATTACATTTAGATTTTTCTTCTTTGTTTGATAGTGCTTATGGACTGGAATTCATTATCTGAAATTATAGCAATATTTAGGCTGAAAACGAAAGTCATGTGGATTAAAGTTTTGTGAATTCGGTTTTAAGATTGCCTTGCATAATGAGCATAAAATGAACCAGAATTACTATAATTTTGGTAACACTAGACTAGAGTAAGGTTCATTAGTTAAGGTTGGTTAATGCATTAACTAAAATTTACTAATAATTAGCAATACATTTATTGTTTTTTAATGCCAGTTCATTGTTAGTTCTATTAGCTCAGGTCCATTAAATAATATTAACAGACACAACTTTTGTTTTTAATAATATAGGCTATATGTATATAACATAACTAAGATTAATACATGCTTTATCAGTATTTATTTTATAATTGTTAGTTCGTGCATATTTATTTATTACTATATTTAACTAATAATTAATGTTAACAAATGGATCCAGTATTGAGTGTTATATTATTTGAATAACTGCAGTGTGACATGTTCTGCACATTGTCATTGGATGAATCTTGAGCTCAGAGACATTGTTTTCAATAAATAAATAAAATAAATGAATACTGTTAGCACAATTGTAAATGTTCATATCAGCATTTTTGAACATATTCTTAACAGGTTTGACCAACTAAATAAAAAATATCTTATGAACCTGCTATTTTCCATGTAAATGCAAAAAAAATATCTGAAAATGTATTTGTGATTTATTGCAAAATCGCCATAATATCGGTGATTTATGGAATGTGCAGCATATATAATTGACCACAGGCTGTAATGTCCTTAGTCTGAATGTGTCTTACAATAACATAAAACATTCTTACAGCAAGATGCATGTATTAACTTGCCCTTTTTTGGAATTCCCCACTCTGCCAGTTTCATCTTTATATGCATTGACAAATACATTGCTAACTACAGTGCCTCAGATCTCCAGTTACCTCCATTAAAGTCAGCACATTCATTAGAGTAAATACATCAGAAATCCATCTTCTAAACACATTAATGGCTTGTAATTAAAATGAATTTGCATTCTGTTCTTAATCTTTTTGGAAAATGGACATTGACAACCTAATCATCTCTCAAATAACCACCCACTCCGAGCTGTATAACGTCCTATATTGAGAGAATCCAGATTATCATCATTCTTTCAGGAGACAGTCTGTCTACACCCAGCCATTGATGGAGAAAGATAAACTCTGGCACTCTGGAGTTCTTTTGATTTACTTTCAGTTCCCATTGAATATTTTTCCTTACACTTTTTTAAAATGTAAATGATTGCATCGTTCTCCAACACAATTCGAAAGGGCAACATGCAAGAACAACTGAATGTTTCAAATACATCATGATATGGGAACTGCAACACATAATTTTAACTTATCAAGATGATCAAGGAAAACCTTGACAACTACCTGTTTTAACTATTGACCTGTTCAGTGAGCAACTGACTTTACAAATACATGCTCAGAATTTCTGAATGCTGAAAGAGAAAGTTTTACATTTACACATTTAGCTTTTATCCAAGGCGACTTAAAAAAAAGGAGTATAAGTAATTTGTCAAGTAGCCATTAATATTTGTAATATACAATGGCAGAGATTAGGAAGCAATCTAGAGAAAAGGAGAAATTCAAGATATTTCATTAATATAATTTTTTTAACATGAGTGTGAAAAAGTACAGAAGACACCAAAACCAATGTGTATCTATTACAACAATGGAGATTTATTTCAATCTGGTAACTGAAACACCTGTATTTTATGTACAAAATATTCAATTATCCTGTTTTCCCTTGATATTATGAGTTGAATCATAAAATAGAGTTTGAGGCTCAATGGACACAGTAACAGACATTTGCTAAACCAAACCTTTCAGTGTCACATTGTTGACACAAGTAGATCAACACAATCATATTGCACTTTATAATATCACATCATTATGATAATGACATGACATGGAATTCTTCTTTCAGGATGTAGGATAAACAGAAACAGTTAATGTACAGCAATATGGCAAAGTCGTCAAATAAATTGTTTATAAAGATGCATCACATACCCAACAGACATCATTCTCTTAAACTAAACAGCACAATCATTCAGTCTGAAACCCATCCAGTGTTTAAAAACACACAAAATGATTGAACATGCACAAAAACATGTTTTACAAAGCTCACATCATACTTTGCGGCATAATGTAGAATCTCAGCTGCATTTAACAGAGCTTAAGTTAAGAAAACATGGTCTTCTAATTTATTTGAGAATTGCTTTATTCTCCATTTTTATATCCACAATTGTTGAGCAGCAAGAATAAAGTTTTAGCCGTCACCCAAGGGAAATGCTAGCTACGTATTTCCTGTAAAGGCCCCAGATTTACGGAGCATGCAGGTGACAAAGACCAGTGTACATCCTAGTTTGACCTTGAAATCCTGAGGTCTTTTCTATATGCTTATCTCCAATTGTAGTAAAGATAGAAACCGATGAAGGTTAAGTTAATGGTCAGGCTGGCAAACAGTAGACCAGGCCAAAGCGTCAGGCCCAAAAACCCTGTGAAGAAGACAAAAACATTCAAACAATAAATAATTATGCAGAACAGAGTAACCCAGTTAATTTAAACACTGCTACTCTAATGGACTTCCTATTCGCACCTTTCCATCCAGGCTTGCTGTCAGTTCCATTTCCTGTGGTCGTGTCTACACGGCAGTTTGAAGACCCGGAGGAGCTGCCCGTTCGCTTCTTCTCCACATGCTCAAACACACTGCCCTCATCGATCAGTGAACCTGAATCTCAAACAAAATCATATCTTCATCAATCTTAAAAGTTCAAGAATACTGAGAACAGAACATATACATAACATTTGCCCATAAAACCAACAGACTTGGTTTTTAACTTAAGAAACGGAGATGTCTAAACTTCAGTTATTAGTAGTACAATATTATTTTCAAGTAATACTAGTACATAAATAGATCGAAGAGTGCACCTTAAACATAGCATTAGTATGTTGTCCTCAAAAAAAGCATTTGGAACTTGAGGAAAAGGGTAAAAAGTGGAACAAACAAAAAAAGCAAAATAAAGCAATACAAATTAGGTTCAATTCTAGGGCCACTCTATCCTATCAATCAGCTCAAATAGTTGACAGACACTTTAGGACATTCATGTAGATTAAAAATACATCCAAAAGTGTCCTGTACCATGATTCTGTGAATGGAAGTGTGGAACATCAGGAAAGAATCCTCCGCTGTGCACGTGGCTTTGTTCTGAAACAAACTGAGGCGGTGAGACCAAACTTAAAGGCTCTAGAGGAGAGGAAAAGAGCCGCAGCTTTTGCCCACTGATGTTGAGTCTGGCCGGACTGATGAGTGGCCGGCGCTGCCTGGCGGAGCTGGAGGTGGAAGTGACAGATCCTGCCACGGAAGGAGTTGGAGACTGTCCAGGAGAGGAGGGTCGGCTTCCAGATTTTAGAGAGTAGTAATCTATTGAAAATCAAATGATAAGTAGTAGACAATTATCATATACGATTGATCTGGTTTGAGTTCATATAGATGCATACAACAGTTACCTGAAGGTGGAGAGTCTTTACACTGTGAAGATGGTCTACTCCCACTGAACAGGAAACCCGAATCTACAAGTAAAAGAATAAATCAGCACAATTGTTTGGGGGTCATTTTTATGTTTTTCTCGATCAAAAATGCAGTAAAAGTTGTAATGTTGTGAAGTATTTTTATTACCATCTGAAATAACTGTTTACCATTTTTTAAATTCATTTGTTCTGTGATGCAAAGCTGAATTTCAGCATCATTACTACTCCAGGCTTCAGTCACATGATCCTTCAGAAATTATTATAATATGATTCAGTGCTCATTGTTATCAATGCTAAGAACAGTTCTGCTGCTTTTATTTTCAAGATTCTTTGAAAAATGTACAAGTTCTTATTACGTTCAGCACTTATTCAAAACAGAAATGTTTTGCAACACTATAAATGTATTTACAGTCACTTTTGATCAATTTAATCCATCCTTGCTGAATAAAACTTAATTTCTTAAAATGGAAATGTATTGGACAGTAGTACAATTGCAGTTTCTTTTTTGAAACATTTCCATGGCTATTATCTCAAAAAGTGAAATGTAGCTACCTCACAAAAGACTGACAGAAATTCCTAGCAATTTTCATGATACAACACAAGCATCCAACTGCAAAGTAGAGACATTTAACACTCATTCTGTCATTCCAGGAATGCCTCCATTTGTGGAGCCAACACAGCTGCAGCCGTAGAGGAGCAGCACCATTACAGAGCATTATAGAGCAGATGGGTGAAGGTACATGATGGAGCAGGTACCGGCCCTGCTCACACAAAAGCCTTTTCAAGACCTCCTGTGGAAGTGTGACGGAGAGATGAGTGATACTCTAACGCTTCTGCAAAAACGAGCTGTGAGAGATCTCACTGGACTCTTAGTGATATTTCTTAAAACTACAAATGTCTTAGCTGTTGAAGATCACCATTACACATCCATCTCTATATAACGCAATGAGGTGGAATGAATCAAACGCTGAGATTTCTCAGAAAGTGTGTGTGATTAAATCAAGAGCGTAAAGATCAAGCTCTGGCCCTTTTTCCTCACACCTGCCGAGCCACTGCATCTGATTACAGGAGGCTGACGTTTGCTCTCTCATCTGGTCTCGTCTGAAGATCCACACATGAAACGAACCATGCTTCTTCTACCGCCTCACAACAGTCATTTAAACACCACTCCCGACATCACCCTGATCCCAGGCTTTAAAGCCTGCGTGTATTACAAAGTCCTGTTTACTGACAGGTCAAAGTTAAAAGCTATGGCAAACCAAGCTGTTGCCCCTGCCATCTCTTTTGATATACAGTATGAACAATATGGTGGTAGGTTAAGCAGTCAATTAGGTAAAAAAAAAATTGTAATGCATAAACATGAGTCAAAACATTATTGTTAAAGGAATAGTTCATCGAAAAATGACATTTCTGTCAATTACTCATTTTGCTCCAAAATGTGACTTAAAAATGATCATTTTCCATACACTGATAGTTCATATTGACCTGTATCATATCTGATGTGAGAGCTGATACGGAGGGCATTATCAGTGAATAATGTTCTTCACACTTCCACTTTTGGAGTTTGATAGCCTGTGGTCAATATATGTCACTGGACAGAGAAACAATTATCTACTGAAAAAATATCAGTATACAGCTTTGGAACAGCATGATGAGTAAATAATGACGTATTTTATTTATAGGATCACCATTCTTTTAAATTTAAAGATAAAACAGAGAATCTATTAATAAAATAATGTAAATTAGTCACTTCCTGTAACTGGAAACTCATCAGCAGTGGGAAAATCCCTGTAGCATGCAGGTAGCTGGAGATACTGAACCGACTATTTCTCAGTCACACTTTGCAGTTTTCTTTGGCAGTTGGCAAAATTCCGCTGCTAGGTGCGGCACTGTCTTGGGTGAAGAGTGAGCGGAGTTCATTGTACCATGCATTCAGTCAGTCAGTGACCCACATCTTTCCCATCATGCACTTCTGCATTGGTTCCACAAAACAGCACCAGGGGCCTCTAACTACAGCAGCACTGCTCTTAACTTCACGACTATTACAACCATGTTACAAAAGCCAAATTCACTGCACAGTCTATTAAGTTTTATTGCAATTATAACTATTAGCAGGTTATATGCATGGTCAAAAAAAAGTTTATTTGATTAAAAATACAGTTAAACAGTAAAGTTGTAATATATTGTGAAATTACAGATTAAAATAAACGTTTTCTATTTTAATATATCTTAAAATGTAATTATTTTGTGATGAAATAAAGCTGAATTTTCAGTAGTCATTACTCATTTCAGTGTCACCTTTAGAAATTATATTAATATGCTGATTTGATGCTCAGTTATTATCAATTATTATTGGTGGTTAATTTTTAATAACCGTTATTATTATCGATGTTGGAAACTGTATGAATAGAACATTCAAAAGAACAGCATTTATTTGAAACTTGAACGTTTATTTATAGCATTTATTTGAAAAAAATATTTTATTACATCATAAATGTATTCACTTCTATGACCAATTTTATTAATACTTACTGAATAAAACTAGTTTTTGTTTTTATCTTACTTGCCCCAATGTTTTGAATGGTAGTGTATCAGTTTCCACACAAATGTAAAGTAGCAAAACCTGATTTTAACATTAATAATAATACAAAATATAAGCAGCAAATCAGCATATTAGAATGATTTCTGAAGGATCAATGTGGAGGATTCAGTTTTACCATCAAGGAATAAAAAAATTATACAATATAATGTCAAATTAATGAATTAATATCAAATGTTACTGTATTTTGATCAATATTTTTTAAAATATTAATTCATGGATTAAATAAATACAATTCTAATAATAATATATATGTTTGTATATTTTTTAGATGACAATGTGCATCTATCGTATTCTGTACCTGCTCGTGCGAGGGAGGGGATAGTTCCCAGAGAGAGGGCCCTGTTGAGTCGCCCAGGCAGCGAGGAGGGCGAGGCTTTGCGTGTTCTGTGGCTTTGCTGGCGGATGAGCAGCTGTGACAGGTTGGGGGGAGGTGTTGGGATGAAGGTAGAGGATGCAGACACAGGTGCAGACAGCGAGGGACAGTGATTACTATAGTACGGCCCAGAAGAACTGCCAGACAGATACCTGAAACAGACAGAAGAGAACCGGTCCACTGCTGAGTTTCACGGAGCAAATATTTCTTCAGTTACTGCTATGGAGGAAGACTTTATTGTGTTTCACTTAAAGTAGTTAACTGAAAAAACGATAGAGAAAATAAATGAAAAAAGTATCTTGATTATGGCTCCTCAATTGAATGTAGTAGATACCAGTGTTTTATAGACTTCATTTGCAGATAATAAGTATAAACAATTTAGTAAGAGCTCCGTCCATTTCCAGTTCAAACATCTGATGCTGTCATGCTAATTTCTTGGTTCTGTTTTTCCAATTTATAAAAGCTCAACAAGCTTCCACCTAAAACAACATTTAAGGCAACCTAAATAAATAAAAGAAATGCCAAACACACAGTTCGCATTTTATCAGCGTTTTATTTCACTTTCATAATAGGGTTAAATAATACAAGTATAAAAAGATGCAATACAACCCAAGTGTACAGCTCCAACATGCTGTTTTACTCAAAACACAACATTATTACAACAAATCTGAGCTTACGTTTCTGGACGGAAACCGTGTCACGCTATTCAACAATCATTTCACATTATATCTTTGGGGTCATTCCATGTCAAAATCACCAGAAACCACTGATCAGGTGTCGATGATATACCAGAAAAAGCACAGCAATGCCACAAACCCATTATTTCAGTTGGGGGTTTCTCAAAATCAGACAACTATTTCCAGTCTGCAGGTAAAAAAGTATTAAAAAGAGATTTGTAATGGTCAGAGGCCACAAAACATTCACAAGCACTTGAGATTCTAGTTTATTGTTTTATGGTTATTGAACTGCTTATAAGACCTAAACTGGTCCAAATCAAAGTAAATTAACTTGGTAAGAAACTGGATTTGACAAGATACAGTACCAATATCAAAAGTGACAATATTCCTTAAACCCAATGACTTGCTTTCCTTGCAATCAGTCTTTGACATCACCATGCGCCTTCTGATACAACATGCACAGATCTGTGATTTCACTTTGACAGGTCCTACCACATTATATCCTCAGTGCTAAATTCAGTTTGACTTATTTACTCACATTTGAAATCATATGAAAATTGAGGAGGGAATATACTTCCGGACAGTCTAAATTTGTCTAGAAATGAAATAGTCAATAAAGGATCAAGTAATTCACAAAAATACAATGCTGTTCTAAATAAATCATAAATAGATACTTGTTTCAATGCCAAGTCTGAATGCACATTACTATTTGTATTTACCAACCATCAGCTTTGGCAAACAAAACTATGATAATGAGGATACTAAATATTCAATGATACTGATGTCTACAGTTAAATACACAAATAAGTGAAATGAGTGAATAAATTATAAATATTAAAGCTCGTCGGAAGTGGACAGGTATCAAAGATCTGTAGAAGTTAATACACATTTAATGGAAATGAACATGATTGATTTAAATAACAGAACAGTTGTAGACAGTAAGTGTCTTCACATGCATACAGTAACTTGGGAAAATACAGTGATGCAAACCTACAAAAAACATAATCTATAGTCGTACTGTCACACGTTTCTAGACCACAGCTAAAAGAAATATGTTTATTTTTCCATACAGTCCCTACAAATCTTTATTTGTAGAAGTTTTGAAAACGTGTCTCTTTTTGTTAGACACTTGAAAGAGATGGCTATGTATTATAGAGCTTTAGTGTGGTTAGTAGTATTCAACTAAATGCCATGTAATTCAATGTAGTGCACCTATAACACTTTACAATATAGTAAATATAATGCTCATAATATAATAAGCAAGCATAGTGTTATGCAAAGTTAGATCATTTTCTGAAAAATTGCATAAATTCTGTACTGAGGTAAGGATTACAAAATCAACCCGGTGGTGAGACAGACTTGAAATTCAAGTTAATTAATAATCAACACGAAGAAAGACAAATATTTTGAGACTCTCAAATGTGTTCAGCTGTAGCTTAACCTCAAAAAACTGAACGCTGAGTATTTGAGCTAAAATATAGCACAAGGCTAACATATCTGTATGTTGTTAACAACTAAATACTGATAATATCACTTTTGTTATGAGATTGAAAATATGAGATCGGAGCAGTATTGGCATAATACAGTATTTTTGTTAGAGTTTGATATAGTGGGTATAGTTTTAGGCGGGTTAAGTTGCACATGTTGTGTAAATTAAGCTTAAATTCAATGATGGAAAAACAATATCCTCAAATCCCTAAGCACCATTGCAATTTCTTGTTGAACAATGCATTTTCTATTTCAATGCAAAAACGTCATTACATACTGCAAGATGCATTAAAAAAAGCATTTACTCATGAACTAGTCTGTATCTTTACAAGCTACCCCAAACCTGTGAAATCAACCTGCACCAAAACAAATGTAAATTGACATGTTCTGCCTTGTCAAATTAGGGGCATAGTGGTAATGCCAAGCACTACAAAAAAGGCACTAAACTATTCTTTTCTAGTACTTTGAGCAAGCTCATCCACAAAGATTATTCTTTTATATATTAGCATGGCGTTTAAAAGCCTATTTAGCAAGTATCTTGGCCATGGAGGTTTATAATGAGTGCATTAGTTAGTAGTGTAAATTGAAGACAGTTGGGAGGAAAATGAATAAATAAATCAAACCCTTGATTCTACATGCCCAAAAGTGTCCTTGATTACAGATCCCATAAAATATCTTATCTTAGTGTCACTGCTCAGATTCTGACCTGTGACCTCTGGCTCTTCTCTGACTCGTGGATTTGCGTGTTGCCACAGCGGCAGTCAATCCCACCAGACAACACACAGAAGTGATGCCCAACTTGACCGTTTCCAACCAATCAGGGATGTCCGTCTTGAGGTAACACTCGGCCAGGTAAAAACATATCACCAAGAGCCAAAGCAAAGAAGCCACAGCGTCAATCCTCCTCAGCCTTGAGAAGAAGAGAAATATATAGAATTTATAGTTTAAATACGTTTACATACATGTATTCATTTATTTGTATAATAATTACAAATAAATGTATCAATTTATCAAATATATATATATTGTTCAATTGTGTCAGAAATTTCTCTTGATAATATCAGATAACTTTGATAGAAAGGTATGTAATGAATTAGGTTAAATAGCTGTCAGATGTTAAATTTAAGTACACAATTAGATAATACCAATTTAGGTCAACCAAGTAATGCTTCATTTTGTTCAGTCTGTGGTGTAAAAAGGTCACATTAGCAATTAAAGAAAAACACTTAAGCAAAACATGGTCAGGTCAAAATGGTAGCCCATTGTATAAAGATTATATATTGTATATATATATATATATATATATAATAAGTGCGTATAAAAATACACATACACACAAATGTATTTATACATTAATCATAAAATATATTTATTTATTTCACATTCTTTCATCACATAATATCATATATATATATAGATATACACAGACATTTACTTAATATGTAAAAAATACGTACAAATTGGTAAATGTATTTTTTCAGGAACTAAATTATGTATAATTGAATTGGTTCACCTGACAGGTCCTGCCATTAAGACACCTGTGATGCAAGTTAGGAGACCAACAGAGGCCACAGCCATCTGATGGTCGCTTCCGGACTGCCAGACGAGTCGAGCGTTCTCCACAGCCTTTTCCGGCAGAAGACCCACCAGATCATCCCACATCATGCTGCCCTCCTCAGCCTTGCTTTCACTGTCGTTTTGGAGGGGGCGTTTAGGTGGGTTCACTCCTCCGCTTAATGTCTGCGAGATTGAGGAAGCCATATCTCCAGATCCAGGCAAAGCCACAGCTACAAGGAAGGCACAGGCGAGAAACGCAAGGACTCTGAGCAAGATCAACCAGGCTGGTGTGGTGAGTGAGCAGGTGTTCTGAAGAAAAGGATAAAAAAACATTAAAGATCACTTGATATGGGAATAGCATTTGACACTTGCATGCCAAGCTTGATTAAAAACTAGACTTGAATCAACAGTAGCTGCATGATAAAATACTCAGGACACAAAAGAAGCAAGAGAGAACAGGTCTTTCCTTATCTCTGGCAATCAATTCCACACATCTATCTGCAGTTTAAGAAAACACTAGTTTTAACAGATTTGTCATTAATCACACTTGATACATGTAACAAACGATACCTAGGTTGTAGTAAAATTGCAGTTTTATCTGGGCGACATCTAAATTCAATGCAATTTCTCCATGTCAAGCCCTTGGCACTTTATCAATCTCTTTCTAGAACATACACTTCAGACTCCGAGTGCTACACAAGTGGAATCTCCTGTATTTTTCATGTCAAGTCTTGTGGCTTGATTTGAAACCGCATAAATATATAGAGATCACCACCTTAATAAAGGTTTTATCAGCATCCCGACTGCGTCTGAGCTGGTGGTTGAAGAGCAGAGCCCGCAGCTGTCGGTTCTGGTGTTTGATGTAGTACTCCACTGCCGTCTGGCACGGCCGGCACAACTTGTAGGACTGCTCAAGGTGGTGCTTATATACCTCGATCTCCTCATCATAGTTTTCCTGCCATTATGGTGAACACAGTGCATTAAAATGTGCAAATGCATGTTGTTTTTGAGCTGATGCTTTTCACATTTAAAAAATAAAAAATATTGTAAGATGTTTATTCTAGCTCAAATAAATATGACTTTCAAGTATATAGATGCCTATTGAATGCCATATTTAATATATGACATTTCAGTCTCAAACTGGTATACAAAGCATAAAAACAAATCTTAATTCAGAAACGAGCTTTAGATCTTGAAATCAAGAGATGAAATGGGTGAATTATAAACCTACATCATCCCTGGGGATGAACGAGGCCAGCTGCTTGATCTTCAGAGTCTGGTTGTTGTTGCACTTCTTGCACAGAAGCATTTGACAGTTGACCCACTGCAGAGTCTTCGGTGACTCCGGGACACCGGCCGAAATGCCATGGTTGAGATGCTCCATGTATTGAGCAGGAATGGGTTTGTTATAGTCCCCGTTCTACAAAAACAAGCGCAAAACAAACACTCAATTGCTTGACACCGACTAAAAGTACATTTACAGCGTATCCAAAAGCTGCATCAGCAACACGGCGATTTAACAAAGAAAATTAGTTGTTCTTCTGAACTTTCTATTCATTAAAAAATCCTGAAAAAATGTATGTTTACACAAAAAAATATTTAGCTTTAAAATATTAACTGTTTTAAACATTGATAATAATAATTTATATTTATAAATCAGCATATTAGAATGATTTCTGAAATAATGAAAATACTTGCTGGAAATTCAGTTTTGGCACAACTGTAATATAATACATTTTCAAGTTTTCTGAAAATGTAATATTTCAGAATATTACTGTATTTCTGATTAAATAAATGCATTCTTGATAAGCATAAGAGACTTCTTTCAAAAACATCTTCCCAACCCCAAACTTTGAAAGGTAGTGTATAAATAAACACATGTAACATGCAATATTTTTGTCTTTTCAAAACCTTTACCTTTAGACACAACAAACCAATCTTATAAAGTCAATACCTCCTGAAATCCATTATACTGTTCACAGTATGGACAATCCCAGCAGTTTCTGTTCCCGTAGGGGACAATTGTGTCTTGATTGCAGAACCAACAATTCACATTGACATGAGTTGGTTTTTTCCTGTCGAATAAAAAGGGTTGGATTTAGGATCACTGCTGCAAATTACCATGCATTAATAACAGAAAACAACTGCAATACAATACTACCATTAACACTGAGCCGACTGACCATTACACCGGTTCTCAATTAACAGGTCACAAGCCTGTTCTGCAGACAGACTATAATCCTGCAGTCTAATAACTGGGACAACAGCGGCTCTGTGTTTTGGTTGGATCAATTTCCATGGAACATGCAAGATATTCAGTGGAAACTAATGTAAAGCCTGAGCATTGAATCTAATGTAAAACTGAGATTTTGTTTTTCCAGACAGCACAATCCATGTCTCAGGACCTGAGACTGATTACCAGATTAACAGTAGCATGAATAGAGTCAGGGGCTTGATTATTCTAATAAACTCCCTAATTAAGCCTGTGATATTATAAAAGATGATAACTTCATCCACATTAAGACAGGTGCTGGCATGTTTAATATTACTAAGAAATTTAAAAGAACTCAAATCCTGGAAATGAATTAAGTTATGTATCTTACTAACTTACTCCACAGCCTACTAAACGGTGAACGTGAATACTACTGTTGTACGTTACTACTAGACAAAATATGACTGATTAATTTAATATAAGAGCACATCATTTTGACATTTACATAGAAATGAGTCTTTTCCGAAGAAGTTGCTCTTACCATGGTAATTCATTTTCTGTCAAAATGTAATAATTAACGTTAATACGTTACTTGGAATACGTGTCATTAACTAAACCTCCGCCGCTATAATAAATAAATAATTACAAATAAATGAATGAAAACACTGAAATTAGTACATTAATTAATCATTGATTACCAAAAGTAACAATATCTGTAGTACTTATGTTATTTTGGGTAAAACATACGAATATAACTATGAATTTTGGTCTGTTTTAAGTAACGTTACCACAGGCATTACGAAATCTCGCGCGCTTGTTTATAACAGCTCCGCGCGTGCACAAGCATTTTTCATGTCCGAACTGTTGAAAATACTACAGCCAATTTATGATTATTATATTGGAAACCGTAAAAAGTGCAGTGTAGTTCCGTAGCCCTAGCTAAACATTCATGGGTTATACGAGGCCCAGCGACATCTTATGGACAGGGACACAATACCTGGTTGCAATTCTGTAGATCAGCGCTCCTCCTGCAGCGATCGCCGTCGCTCCGACACCTCCAACTACAAATGGCGGGTACTGTAGAAATATTTGGTTAAACGCGTCCATTGCAAAATGGGATATTGACTGTAGTGTTATTCACAAGGAGCCACACGCTGGAGTAGAGCATGCGGCAACAGAAGCGCGCATCAATCTACAACATGGCCATATCCAGGTCACGAGAGCGATATCAAGAGCTGTCAAAATAAAAGTTGGACTTCTAAACGGAAAATAATTATGTAAAATAATTATTTGTTAATTATATACATACATTAGTAAAATATAAATGTATAATTAATCAATGCAATAACAGACATGTTGTTCTTAAATTAAAAATTACATTTTTTGTATAATATTTTTGTACATTCCATACTTATGCTACACAGTAATTAGTTTTGCACTGTTTTCATGATTTGCATTAATCTTTTTTACATTTTAAAATCATTGGCTTTATGTTTTCTATCTCTGTTTACTCTTGCAGTAAGTACTTTGCTGTAATTACTGCTATATGCAGTGCCTTCGATAAATCAAATCTTGCCTGTTCAAGAAAATGAACTGAAGCAGGTTTATATGGCATAAACCTGCCCTCTTGAGGCAACGTATGTAACAGCCATTCACAAGCTTTACTAAGACATTACAACATATACAAAAAATGTTTTTCCTTGAACAGTGGATTCTCATCTTTCAGTCACCTTAAATTTTGTGTACAAAATATTATCAGTGACCGCAAGTTGAATCGTAATTAACATAAGATAACATGCTTAAAAACACGTATGTTGACATTACTTCATTATCTTTAACATAACAACTGTGTAATTCATGCCTCTCACTTTGTACAGCATCGTGAAACGAGATAATACATAATCTACTAGAGGGCACAAAGATCATGTTTTGGAACCTTCAAGTAAACAGCTAGGATCCTGGGATTATTGACTCCTTCCTTTGTTTTCAAAGTCTTGCTAAAAATCATGATTCATCCAAACAGACTTAAAAAGGTACATTTATTAATGTGGCTCATTTCATCTGTGCATTTCCAACAAGAAAAAATAACTTCCATCATTTAATTTATTAAACCAACAGCAGCATATCAATCAAGGCCCTCATTTTCTGTAAAAGATGAACAACTTCACTTACAGTAAACAGATGATGGGTTTCTAGTAAAGAGGTGAATGGAATTGATTGGTCAGATTCCAGTGCTACTAGTAGTCAAGAAGCAGGAAAGTGTTACAAAATATTGCAACGTGAGCTTATCGGCTCCTAACCAGCTATTCTACGCCCCATTACAGTATCATCTGCATTCCTTCCAAGAACTTCATAATAAAACCCGGATCCACTGATGATTAACTCAAACTCTTGGACATGTACTATATCATAGATCCAAAGAATTCCACAGACACAAAAAAAGCTGCTACTTATAAGAAGAATAATTTAGTTAACTTAAAAGCACTATTTGTATATTCAGATGACTTTTTGCTGTACACTGATACAGTATACACAAACATCTTGGAGTAGCTATGCAATATATGCGCCATTAACATAACACACAAACAAGCAAAACAGTTCTGATAACATGTGCAGTCAACGCAAAATAAAAAAGCCATTTAAAGTCTTTGGATAATTCAAATAAACATCCCCGTTCACAATGGATTCTTTTCTGTCCACTTTAGCTGCAGGTCAAAAGTATCGTTGTGCTTGTGTTCATCTTCATTTGGAGGGTTCACCCAGCAGATGGACGATGAGCTCATAGGTGGACAGCACTATGGCTGTGTTGGGGATCTGTCTGATGAGCTGTGGAATGAGTCCTCTGTAAAAAGCAGCGTATCCCTCTTCCACCGCCACAAGCCGCGCCGTCTGAAAGAAGTACTTGTATTTGCTTCCCTCTTCTCTTAGTCTCGTCCGAATGACCTCTGTGGAAAACACACCAAGAAAGGTTGGTCATTAAAAATGAGACATAGAAGCTTCTGCAAATCCTTGCTCTTAAATTCTTATCAAATTTCCTGAATTGTATTTATTAATATTTTAAATAAAAGCTTTTGTAAAAATAATAAAAGCATGATTTTTTCTAATCTTACTGATGCCCAACTTTTGAATGGTAGTGTATAAATATATACATGTAATATTTTTTTAAATCTTGTTATTATTTTCATTAAATGTATATATTTATACACTACCATTCAAAAGTTTGGGGATGGAATTTTTTAAAAGTGTTTTTAAAAGTAGAATCTTATGCTCACCAAAGCTGCATTTATTTGATAAAAAATTATACATCAATATTATTACAATTGTGAAATATTACTACAATTAATTACAATGTAATTACTTCCTGTAATGATAAAGCTGAATTTGCCATCATTTATAAGAAGACTTATTTATATAAAAAAAAAAAATATTAAAAAAAAACCTTGTGCTGCTTAATCTTTTGTAGAGATTTAAATTATTTTTTGGATGAGTTCAAAAGAACTTTGTAGGTGTTTCAAGCAGTTATTTCATTATGAATAACTGCATGTTGTTGGAATAACCAACAACACTCTAAATTCATATTGTTTTTTTAACTATCAAAATGTTATTTTACTGTATTTCTCACGCACTCCAAATCCTGTCATAAAAGTGCCGGGTTTATCTTTAGCCAGAGACTGGCTGATGCTGGTTTACACCGGCTGACAGGTAATAACCTACCATGTGGATAAGCTATGCAGGAGGCGCAACCCTTGGCAAATGCAGCAGCAGCCATGAGCCCCAGGAAATCCGAAGCGCCTTTTTCTGTGTCCGTGTCAGGTGTGGTGAATCGACTCTGCGCCAGGTGCTTCTTCAGCGTCTCGTAAATAAGGAAGCAGATCATGGTCTCTGAGATGCCAGCATACGATGCCGTCAGGCCCCGGTAAAAACCTCGTATACCTTCCGTCTTAAACACGTATCGCGCGCATTGTAAAGCATTCATTTTCTTCTCCCCACGTGCCCTGGAGGACAGAGACAGTCGGTCAGGTGATCAGGAAGAAATGTATTACAAAGTTCAAGAATTTAACATATTAACTCGGAGGAAACATTTCTGCTTTTAAAACCTAGTTTCGGCATTGAATACTAAAATCAAAGACTTCAAAAGGTTCACTTGCAACTTTAATTTGCATTGCACAATGTGGTTTGCATGTAGAGTGAGAGGGAGAATTAAATGCCAGACTATTTTCAGACTGTATCATCTGACTCTAGCAGTTTACATCTGACATTCTTTATAGCGCAAATATAGAACATGCCTGCTAAGCCCCGACGGCTGCATCAAGGTGGATATTTGCACTGCAGATTGGATCACATGCTAATCATGATGACATTTGCCTAACAGAGAGTGCTAATTGTTTGTACTACCCCATCCTAAAAAACTCATTACCCTCACAGTATCTGGGGATGTATTACCATCACACGCAAAAGGGCCACAACTCAAGTGTCTGATACAGATATGCTTCATGCCCTCGTGCAAGTTCCCTGTTAAGAGTAAAGCAGGGTGAAAGTCTACAGCATTAACATACTTCCTCTCAAGCTGCATTCTTGTTTTGACCATCCAGACGGGATTCATCAGGGAGTTTGTGATAAATGCTGTAAGAAAAACAATGCAATTAGGGATTCAAACACGCACTTTCTTTGAAAGCACCAAACAGTTCTGAGAAACGTTATCTGCAATGTTGCATAAATGTTCTTTTAAAAACCTTAAAGCATTACCTGCAAAGCCAGCAGAGGAGACGTGGACGATTCCACTGTTTGGGACAAAGATGCCATTGAAAGTCTCTTTTGACTTTGAATAAGCTGCAAAATAGATGGCCCTGAAGAAGAACAGAGGGAGAACAGAATATCAGCCCCTTTACTCTGTTGAACTCAACACCCCCTGCTTCCTCTCTCCACGCATGAGTTCATTTTAATATGAAAAAGGGCCGTTCGCACTGAAAGGCTGCCAATGTTTTATCAAGCCAAACAGCTTGCAGTGAGAGTTCCTGACCGTTCAGTCCATTCTGTGTGCTGAATGTCTGGAACAAACTGCACAAAGAGCTGAATAAGCACCCAGAACTAATGCCTGTGGGAAATAATGACTGCATTTTCACAGAATAAGTACATCCCAGAGGAGTGAAGAAAAATGATAGCTTGCTTTGCTTAGAAGTCATTTTAATTTGAATTTAATTTAGCAAGCTAGCATGAGAAATGTATGGTTATTGTTCCGGAGAAAAAATTCTCAATAAGAGTAATTATTTCTACTAAGAATTGTCACTTTTTTACCTTATCTAAACAATAACTACTTCTAATTCAAACTAAAGTTAGAAGGAAAGGTACGGGTTTAGTATACAATTAAATTGAAGTTTTATTATTGTACATTACAGTATTATTATTGTGAATATGTATATGGTAAAAAAGTGACTTCAAAATGAATGCTACAACAAAAGGCATTGTTATTGTTAAATCAAAAAATAATAATATATAATATACATGCATACTTAAAAGAAAAAATAAATATGATAAGCATGTATAACAAATTGTAGAGTGGATCATTTATAATCTAACCTTGATTTGGACAAAAACGAATTGAACCATTACCTTGAGGGTGCAACACCAACAAGATTTGGGCCCAATCCTCTGAATAGAGATTTTGGTCCCTCTTTTTCTAGAATTGACCTGATGAGGACAGAGAGAGAGAGTAGCTTTAGACAGATGTAACACTACTGTGTGTGCGGCATTTCAGTCAGACTGCACAAGACCAGTTTATAATCCACCTACACGGCTTGTTTTGAACAATGCAATTATGCTGTACAACTAGTGACACATTTGCACACATTCATTTCCTTTATAGCCACCCATTTAACAAAACCCTCTTTATCACATAAATACTGAATGTTGACAGTAATGAATCATGCTTCTCTCAAAGCGACTTTCCAGAAGATATTTTTGTCATTACAGGTCGATAATATCACTTCCTGAAAGGAAAAGCCATTCAAACTTCTACACTTTCCTTTAACTAGAAAAAAAATGAGTCACAAGGTAAATGCTTCCTTATGAATAATAAAGGCTAAACATTGTGTCCTTTTTCCAAGATAGATATTGAACAGTTCGACTAAACTGAAATGTCTCTCTTGAAGTTTTGGAAGTCACGTAGACCCATACACTCCCTCAGGGACACCTTGTGTTTGCGGCTAGTAATCCGAGCACAGTAAGAAGGCATCATGTGACAGCGCTGGTTCATGAGAGCAATGCTATGTCCAATTACCAAAAATAGACATTGACAGGGAACACTTGCAATCTCTTTTGCCTTTACATAGGACAAACCCCGCCTCTTATCATCATCATCATCTACTGCAGCAGCTAACAGCAGGATAAGAGCTACTTTAATCGGAGTTCATTTAGAAGATCAAATCCATTTGCTAAATGCATCCACATAACAGACTTCAGACATCAAGCAGTGCCGCCCCACAGAGGTTCCGGATCTTCGTTCAGGGTGGATGACTGTCATATTGTTTGTACTTCCTTGCTTACCGTAACACCTGTAGCAAGCCAGGGGTGACAGGTCCCGGTCTAATGACGCCAGCACCGTTGAATGTGCCTAGATGGACCTGGAAAACAGGTCTGAGGGTGAGGCCAGATGACTGTAGTCTGGTTTTGATCACCTCCAGGGGGCAGGTCATGATGGCACCTACGGTTCCACCACATCTGTGGAGAAAATAAACACTTTTATTAAGCAACTAAATTCATCATATGTAACTGGAAAGATTCTTTTGGATAAATGCGGTTCTTCAGAATTTTTATTTATCATTTTCATAACCAAAAAGAGAAAAATAAGTAGCAAAACAGTTTCAGAATTGATAAAAATGAAATGCTTCTTGAGCACCAAATCAGCATTTTAGAATAATTTCTAAAGGATCATGTGAACCCAAAGAGAGGAGAAATAACTGCTAAAAGTTTAGCTTTGCAATCACAGGAATACATTATATTTTAACATATATTCAAATAGAAACTAGCCTTTTTAAGTTATAAATAATATTTCAGTTTTTACTGTATTTATTATCAAATAAATGCAATCTTGGTGAGCATGAGACGGTTTTCAAAATAAATTAATAATCTTACCAACCCCAAACTATTGAATGATAGAGTATCAATATCTACTACGCAAATCTAAAATTAATAATATAAATAAAGGTTAAAAATATGCAGGATAAATATTGTATATAACTAATACTAAAAAAGTTTAAATATAAATTCAAAAGAATTTTGCAACCTAATAATCGGGCTGTGTCCAAAAAAGGTTGAGGACCTCTAGATTAAATAAACAGACATAAGCTTGAGAGTGCAACATTTGATAAAGGTTGTCGTTACATTTGCTGTTTGAGGTAATCCAGTTCAAACTAAACTTTAGACGCAAATATACGTGTGCGTCAGCAACGCGTGTGGACAACCTACCTAGCAGTTTAAAGAGTCGAGAGTACGAGAGTGAAGTCAAGGAAAACAAACTGAACTTCAACAAAATGACACAATGTGACGCAGGTGACATTGATCGTGATTCACGTTACAAAATAAAAGGATTAGAGTCCTACACTGGTTTAACCTAATTGGATCAAAGACAATTGAGATGAAGAACATGACCATGTAAATAAATCAAAACAACAAAGCGAACTAATGAAGCAGGAAAAATCCAGTCCAACCTGCAAGACATTTTTATAAGCGAAGTAAATAGCAAGTACACTTAATCACCTGTTATGCATCTTGTTTATTTCTAGTGAGACTTGAGGAAAATAAATAGCGAGATCTGAAATCACAGAAGTCAAAACATGTTGACACAGGTCACGGGTTGTGTAAGAGAAGTACAAGACATGTGAAGAACACAATGCCTCAGACCTCAGGACAGCAAATAAAGGACAGATTAATCACAAATCTGCCTGAGAAGCACATTCAGTTACAAGGGCAGACGTCCTCAACAAAAGCCTTAAGCCCAACACTGATGCAAGACTCCTCTTGCCTTACTTCACACAGCTTGCCTTCTCATCCAGCTTGCAGAGCACCAAGGGTACTGATTAGACCATTTTGTAGCACAAACAAAGCTTGGGGCATGATTATATAATGCCCATGTTTGAATAAAACAAAAATGCAGATGTCTGGCCTTCACAACAAGTTACCCGAATCTAATTAATGTTTAATTCAGCTCAAAACATGAACTTATTAACTTATAACTTCAGTTATATAACTGAAAACATGCAAAAACCTGATGTGATAATCAAGCTTTCACCATATGAAAACAGCAGGAAAATTACACTACAGTTTTTTTTCTGACCTTATTTGAGGACATAATTTCTGTCTTCAACAAGTCTATTTTAACCCATAAAAACGTTTTCTCCAAAAATTTGAATGGGTGGGGGGTTATTATACTAATTAAAAATTATACATATACACAATTTTTATATATATATATATATATATATATTTTAGTGGTGGGCCGTTATCGGCGTTAACGTGCTGCGTTAACGCGAGACTCTTATCGGCGATAAAAAAAATATCGCCGTTAATCTATTCTCAAAGTTGGGTTGGGAGCTGGGTCTATACTACGCACTATGATGACTTTCACCCTGATATTTTAGCCGGATGTATACCCAGCCGAATTGCACTGTAGGAGGCGAGAACGAGTTTTGAACTAGAGGCTCGCAGTCCGTGATGGACAGATTGTTAACGGCTGGTCTATGTGGTAATACAATCGGACAGGACATCCAAACGCCACCTATCATTCATCAACCTCAAATATGGCTTTTCATCTGAAAGATGTATGTAGTAGCAACTTTACATGGCGCTCAATATGATGATAACCTAGAGAAATGTGCGCTATTGAAGTGTTTGTGTGGAAGCGCGTTTGCTGCAGGACAGGCTCCGGTGCGCTCACTTGCTCTTAAAATCTCCGTCATTCTTGGTCATACAGATAAAAGTAGCCTAATACATCTTTCGAATCTGTAAAGACTCTATGTTTATTTGTGTGCACTCAGAATAACAACGAAACGTTGCGCTTTTAAGCAAACAGGATGCGCTTTAGGTCTCATGTGAACTTGAGAATTCACTCCCGTGTCACCCTCTGCTTCGAACCTGTGTGTATGCCTAACGTTACTGTGAAATTACCACATCAAACGTGACGTGCTAACATGGATGCAGCTATGAAGCCGGGTTTGCTTCAGGAAAATTTATTTTTAAGAAGCTTCCCAATGGAAACTGTAAACAGTTCATCACGACCTCTTATGTAGGCCTACAGTTCAAAATTCATGTTTAACTGAATAAACAGTTAGTAAACACAAGTACATCTTATTAAACATAGTTTATTTTCATCACCAATTATCATAGTAGAACAGCTTTCTCAAGCAGTTTGTGATGCATTTTGGAAACAGGAGATGAGCCCCTGGTCTAATGCGCCACCTGGCTTGAGAAACCCGTTCTCAAAGACTTACTTTTAGTCATTATTTGGGTAGCACACATATTCTGAATGCCTTCGCAGAATTCAAATGAGCTATTTTAATCTAGATTAATTCCAAAATTAATCTAGATTAATCTAGATTAAAAAATTAATCTATGCCCACCTAATATATATATATATATATATATATATATATATATATATATACACACACACATACACACACACACACATATATAGTTCTGCAAAGCCACTGCATTTATTTTCACAATAAATTATATTTATTATGAGCACTATACAATACATTTCAATAAAATAATGTTTTATTATATCTTAATGTTAAGAAAAAAAACTCAATTCGGGGGGAGGGGGCGACAAAAAACTAAATAGTAAAATGTTTTGCCAACAGTACAATAACTAAAAGGCTATTATTTAATTATTGTGCAACTTTTCGACTTTACAAAATCACTTCATATTTTTACAAGTCGTATTAATGGGTCTGTACTGAAATGGACATGAAAAAGTTTATTACTTTTTATTTCAACCCCATGTCAAACACGTATGAATGAAAACGCATGTTAAATCTTAAGCTAACTACACATGAGCTTCAATTGTGCTTTTTTGAATAGCAGTCACACGTTCACCTACATTCATTACTCTCTAGTCTAGAACACATGTTTGCATTCTTGACATGAGCATGAAGCTCTCTGTCCTTGAAAGAAGCAGGCACTTCTCCAGCCACATTTGACTAAGAGCAGGGGGCATTGAACAGCCTGCGGAAAGCCAACGCACTGAAATGCGCACAAAACACCGGCGCGTTCTCGAGAGCAAAATGACACCAATAAATCAATATCAGTCTTTAAGGAGTAGCAGTATTAGATAAGTACTGATATCAAATAAGGGTCGCGGGACGTAAATAATTGCGCAATGACCTTGGATGTATGTAAAGTAAGACGCTTATATTTAAATATACTAAGGGCGCTTACGCAAACTAGCTCTGCGTAGACGATTATTTAGTAATTTCATAAGTCAACATTTCACATGCATATGCATACATTTTAATAGCAACACACAAAGAGCTCGCGAGAGATGAACCTCGTTTCGTCTTTCATGACATAATTACGTAACGCAACACTGCTCAGTGTGTCTTTGACAGGCTAGACCTAAATAAAGTTATTATCCAAGTAAAATTTTACAGCAGTTAATACAAGTATTATCAACTTATCTATATAATAATAATAATAATAAATGTAATTTGAGCACTAAACACGCTCGCGTAATCTAAAACGCTTAGGTCGCGTGACTGGATGCTGCGCTGGCTAACGTTAGTTTCGCCGCTAACGTTAGCTTAAAGCTAACACGAGCTGTCTTCATTTGAACTCATCTTCAAAATATCACAGAGAAGATATTTATAACAGAAAAACTGTATTAAAATTGATTTCTGGTCTGAGATGAGTGTGGCATTAAGGTCAAGTCGCCGCATTGCGTTTAAAGCTGCTATAGACCTTCCAGTCAGGGAACCGTCATCCTCGGGATTCATTTGAATGTAAATAATTTCCACTCACCCCCCTGCGAAGAGATGTAACAGCGTGTCTTTCTGCGCCATTTCAAAGAACCATCGTACCTCACAAAAACGTTAGACTAAAAATAAATAACTAAACGTAGTCGCTTAAGCCAGCGGCCTGTTAATGCTCGACAACCGGCTTCTTTAGCTTTAAACCCGGATACCGCAGAGGCAGAGAAGTACCCTGGGGACGTGAGTACGTCATAGGGGCTGGCCGGGGGTGTTGTTCATGACGTCACGCCATCGATTTATGCACAAACAAAACTATAATTAAACAGCTGCAAGTGTGACATTCTTATTTGCGATATATAAAAGGTGAAATACGGATAAATTCGCAGTCAATAATTTGTATTGAGTGAATTTATTGAATATGTATAGTTCCATATAGTTCTACAGTTATTTAAAGCCAAAAATACTTTAAAATGCAAATTTAATAAATCTTAAATTCAATATTCTATAGCCTATTTCCTATATTTACTGTATTCATGAACATGGAACTTGGGAAGTCAATGAACCCTGTAAGTTTTAAACTTTTTGTTTTTATTTGGAATTAATAGCTATTGGGATTTTAGAGATACATGACGCTTTTAAGTATATTTAGATATTTAATATCATATGTAACATTTTACAGTGTATAAAAGGTTAAATAAAAAACACGTTCAATCATTTTTATTTAGTCATATTTTTTCATGAATTTATTTAATTAATCTCTGCAGTGCCACGTGCTTAAATCTTTAATGCAAATATAATATTTTTTTTTGCAAATGCAGAAATTAATGCATAATTTGCTAAAATAGACGACCTAAAATGGCGGAGACTCCTGCAGCATGTCTGTTCTTAATTGTGGAATGAATATGATACCATATCCAGCACTCAGGCATGTAAAAACATAATTGGACAGACAAGCTGCTACGAGCGAAGCAGCCTATGAGAAGAGGGGGTGTGTGAGAGGAGGGAGCAAAACAGCACACCTATTAACTATGTACTAATCAGTGGGTCATTGAGAGTTGACACTGCACTGTGTTTGCTAATTATGCTGGATAACCAGAAAAAGAAATGTAAACATTCTGGTTAATAATAAACCCACTACAGAAAAACACCTAAAGTTCTCTATTGTTTTTATTTGAAGGCTGCATTAGCATAAATATTTGTGGTTGACTCATATAGACATCCTGTAGGACTAGTTATTCCAGATATATTCACATTGCCTTGCAGATATCACCACCACCATTGCTCTGTTTTTGTTTAACTGCTTTGTTTAAATATTGTTTTTTTTTCCAGTTCTGATTGTGTTCACAACACATTCGATGTACTAAATTAACATTTATAAATATAAGACTTATTTAAAGTTGACAGTTCTGTGGGAGTTTTTGGTCACATGCCTTTTTTTAGCCACGTGAATTTTACTGAATGACAGTCTTGGCAAAACAACTTACTTACATAACATGATTTAGCAAGTGATATTACTGTCACATATGAATTCTATATTTGGAAAACCTCAGATGAGACAGCGTGGCTCTAATATTAGCTAAAGGTAATCTTACTTGCTTATCTCTCCAAGGTAATATAAAATATAAAACGACTGAGATGTCCTGGTGTTTGATTCTGTTCCAACTTCTTGCAGATGTATGGTACTGAGTTCAGACCGTTCGTGACCTTCAGAGTTTTGCCTTTTGGATCCACCAAAGGTACACAACAGGCAACATACCACTTTTATTACGTAAGCAGGGGATGTGCAGTGGTGCTGCCAGATAAAGCAATACATGATATGAGTTTCATGGTTATAATGACACAAGTGCCAATGTTTAAGTGGAATGTTCACTGATATGTTCTTGAATATATTTTAATGAATATTGTACACATCATTTTAAATACATTGAAATATTGCATAAATAAATATATTTATCATATGCCTATTTAGAATGAGAAAAGGCTTGCTATTCTCAATTAACCTCTCAATTAACCTACTTATCATTATTATTGTCATTATTATTTTGGAAAAGATGACACAGGCTATTTACTTTATCAGTACAACAGTAGTTAAAACATATATATATATAGAGCAATAAATACAAACACAAAGCATTTTACCCACTCAAGAAATTGAAAAAAATATTAAAAGGAAAAATAAAGAAAAAAACGAGAAAATCAGCACAGTAAATTGTGATCAGTTGCACGGTTGAAAAAGGAAGAAATATTTGATTGCTAAATGTTTGTTTTGTTTTCTCGTCTTGCTTTTCTATCTATCTATCTATCTATCTATCTATCTATCTATCTATCTATCTATCTATCTATCTATCTATCTATCTATCTATCTATCTATCTATCTATCTATCTATCTATCTATCTATCTATCTATCTATCTATCTATCTATCTATATTCTGTTTTACTTATTATATATATTATGTACATTATTGTGTATTTTTCTAAATGGTCCCTTCTTGTATATTTGTTGTGGTTTGTTGTAAATAGTATTTGTTCCATAAATAAATAAATGAATAAAGTAGCACGGTTTTAGATTCTGGGAAAACTGCGACACCATTAGGAGAAACGTGACAGAGCAAGACGTGAGAAAGACGCTCGCTCTCTGTTTTGAAAATGTTAGATTCTTAAAAAATAGATTTTTATAAAACAATTCTATTAAACAATTTGTAAAGTTTTGAGTATATAGGTATATTTCATCCGTGTTATCCACAACGATAATAATAATTTTCCGTTCATATTTGGGTCATATTTACACTTCCCAAAACAACCGGAATGATCCGTTCAGTCTGATTTGACACAGTAAATATATGATTCGACTCAGACATAGCCTACAGAACAACAGCTATTTGTACCAGAACATGTCTGGCTCGGAACCTTTGAAGGTTAAATCCGTTCTAAGGGGAACCTCCATATTCAATGGACCGGAAGTAGACAGAGTCACATTGAACATTTTTGTACTGGCAAGGTATGTAATCTGATTGGTATTTCTTAAAAGAGCGTAAGAGCTGCCCGATTGTTTACATATGTATTAATGTCTATATACTTATCACCCAATACTAATGGTTATCATTTTAAGCTATGAAGCCAAGCTAATAGCTGGTTTGAATTAAAACTGAATGAAAGACGTCTCCAGCATGAGCTGCATAGTATAACGATGACATTCCTGTCGGTATACTTTACAGTATTCATTCCTGATTGCAGTGATGCTATTGATAAGGCTGACGTTATAGCAATTGTATCTATCTTAAATAGATAATATTTTCACGCTTATTTTAATTTTGACCTTTTCTTCACAGGTTTCGTATTTAATCTAAACTAAAGCATGCTGTTTTGTTTATGTCTTTTTGGTTAAGATACACTAACTTTAGAAATACTTAGTGGCAAAGTTGTTGGTTGTGATGGAAACCACAACTGAGGGATAGTAGTAAAAATATATAAATGTAAAGGTATTGTATTATGTGTTTATGCTTAAAAAGATACATGAATTACTTAGCTTGCCGATAGTTAGTTCCCATTTCTTCCAAAGACAGCTTTATCGTGACCTTTATATATTGCAAAGAAGAATTGCTTTTGGTTAAAGCTACACAACTGTACATTTTGTATATTATGTTTTCAGTCCATGATGCTCTTGAGGGTGCAACGGCCATAGGATTTTAAACCATGTTTCTTCCAAGGGTAGTTTCACGGCTGAACCTGCTTTCCAAAGTGTCTGGTAACGCTTATTCAATTTTTCATCAATAACACATTTCATTTTTCTAAATAGTTGTACAGTGTCCCATACTTTGTTCTTTTGTTTTCCAGGTTCATTGCAGAACCAGAGCCAGGCGTTATGTAGTGTTGTGCAACACTTTCAATCTACTCATTTCAGAGCTCTTAAATATTCAAACAGATGCTTCACTTCAGCCGCTGACAACAAACTTCCACCCAAACTATGGACACCTCTTGAGCCAGATTTAGAGTTAGAGGAGGTTCTTGTGCCACGTAAACTATCAGTTTCACCCTTGGAAAGCTGGCTTTCTTTGCGCTACTCTCTCCCCCCATTGCTGGAGGCTTCACCGCCTCTGGATGAAGGTGAGATTGTGGGAAAATCCATGGTGCTGCCTCCATTTGCGGTGTCATTACTGGAAGATGGGGAAAGCTCAACACCACTGAACTGCAAGAATGTGCTGCAGATCCGACGAAGGAAGATGAACAGGCACAAATACAGGAAGCTGCTAAAACGGACCAAGTTCCTGAGGAGGAGGGTGAAAGATGTCAGGAGGAAGAAAAAACAGGTCAGTTATGTTAGTCATCTAGACAGCAAGAGTAAATAGTGTTTTTTTGTGTTATGTAATTTAAAAATTTAACTTTTTCAAGTGTGAAGTATATTCAGGGTTTCTGTGTTGTTAAATATGTCTTAAAAACATGAAATGTTGAATAAACTGCAAAATAAACGTTCTCAGTATTTTTGTTTTCCTGTACAAATATTGAAATATACTGAAATCAAGGTACATTTACTGATATGCTAATTTTAACATAAGAAGGCATGCTTTCTGACAAATCTAACAAATTTAAGGGATCATTGGGGTATGAAAACTTGTTTTCCCTTTGAATAAAGATTTTCTAATCCCATTGGTAAATATTTGTTCTTGTTTTAATCATTACCTCACTTTCTCACTTTGTAATCAAGCTCAGTTTCTCAAAAGCATGCTTCTGAAGTAAATGTATATTGATTTAAGATTTAGACATTTGCACTGAAAAACAAGACCGAAATACTGACACTTTTTCCAGTGTGATCAGAAGGTGCTGTAAAAGTTATTTCCTTGTTCTAGAACTTGGGTACAGAGGTATTCACAAGTCATAAGTTGTGTGTTTTTGTATTTTTGGTGAAAGTCTGTTAAAAAGAAACGGGTATCTGTTGGAAGTTGTATTTTCGAACTCTGAAGTGTTTTGCGAATACAAGACATTTAGATTTAGAGACCATACTGATGTATTGTGTTCCATTCAATTTATTTCTTACATTTTCAGGTTAAATTTGAGAGAGATCTTGCCCGAATCGTTAGGCGAGCTGGACTGAAGAAAGCCCCAGATGGATGGACAGCACCCCAAGTCTATGTCAGAATGAGTCGCTCAAAAAGAGATTAATAAATATCTGTGCTATTTAAATATTTTTTGACTTGTTTGTTCATAAAACCATTCACTCTACGGTCACCACATCTGGAGCAAAATAGTGACCTGAAATCCATATGTACTCATTACTGCAATAAAAAGGCCTCATCTCCTACCTCTTAGTTGTGCAATGTTTAACAGCCCATATCACCTACACCAGCCATCCTCAAATCTGGCTCACGCGATCCACTTTCCTGCAGAGTTTAGCTCTAACCCTAATCAAACACACCTGAAGAAGCTAACCAATGTCTTCAAGATCACTAGAAAGTTACAGGCAGGTGTGTTTGATCAGGATTGGAGCTAAACTCTGCAGGACACCGGCCCTCCAGGACTGAAGTTGCCTATCCCTGTTCAAGATCACTAGAAAGTTACAGGCATGTGTGTTTGATCAGGGTTGGAGCTAAACTGCAGGAAAGTGGATCGTGCGAGCCAGATTTGAGTATCACTGACAAACAAACCCCATCTCCATTTATTTTTAGAAACCATATTCTCTAGTCACCACTAGGGTGAATCAAATCATCTCCATGCCTACTGTAGTGTAGTCTATTTACTATACTGTATCGTATCTTCTTAGTCCTGAGACTCACAGGTCTCATTCTAAAACAACAATTACAAATAATAAGAATAATTTTATGTCTATACTTCTATGGAATAACCTGTTAAATGTCAGATGTATTTTATTGTAATTGGATTTTTCATTGAGTTCATTGAGACCGCGTAAATAATTAAATAATAGTTTAAAATAGCATTTATACGTATATCAAAAATAGTAAGTTTAATATTTGTCGTAGAAATATGTATATATATATATATATATATATATATGTGTGTGTGTGTGTGTGTGTGTGTGGGTGTGTTTAGTTTCTTATTTTGGTCAAAAACCAGAATACGTTTTCTATTATGTAGATATGATTCTGTGTTGCTCTTGAAACCCGGTATAATTGATGAAATATTTGCAGGTAATGTGAGAGAGTTTAGTATTTCATGATGTTAAATGTTCTGGAGGAGGAGCATGTTAGTGGTCCAGACTAGCGGACGGCAAAGATTTAGTTTTCTGTCGCTGGTCGACGAAACTTGAGGTGAAGTAACAGTCCTTTGAAAAGAAAACAAAAACAGTTTTATCGCGTTCCAGAAATCAAAATATCTTCACTACTTTTCGGACATGTTTCTTGTGCCATACAGTAAGTAGATTTTTTAACGAATTCCCATACTTATTTTTTGTTTGTTTTTTTACTGCTTTGACTTTTTACAACACTAAATGTCTTCTGTGTTGCACCCTTCACAGTAAATGTGGAATTGTGCATTACATTTTGCCTTTAGTAAGTCTCGTGCTGGCGGTCCTGCCAACTCTCCTTCCCTTTGTTTTTCAGTTTTCTGTGTCAAAAATATATGCTAACTTGTCTATCTATTTGGCGGAACGGTTTAGACTAAACGTCTTTCCAGCTGCTGTGTTTTTCTCTTTCTCTTTCTGCTTCTCTCCTCCGGGTCTCGCTTGGTCTGATTTAAAGAGTGTGTGTTGTTGTGCTTCACTTCTTACTAAAGTCAGTTGTGTTTATTAACGTGTCAGTGGGTCACCGTCGTCAATCTGCAAAATCAGCAGTAAAGAATGATGTTTTCCTCCACATGAGCTACTTCTCAGATTTGTCAGGGAAATTTAGCAATGTTTTCTTCATGACTTCTCTTTTATTTCGGTTAAAAGAGTGTAAAACCTGGTCTGAGAATATAAATCAAGTTGCATTACAGATGGGGAAAAACAAAAAGTTATTTTTGCTCTCCTTGCCTTGCATTAGTTTTTTAATTGTAGTCTTTTGTGAGGAAAGACAGGTCAATATTTAATTGTTTTCTTGTTTAAACACTGTCATGCAGTAAAGACAATTACAGGGTTGGGGTTTTGAATTTGTTTTCTTTGTGGACATACTTTCCAGCTCAGTGTTTAGGCTCTTATAATTTTTAGCATTTCTTTCTTTCTTTCTTTCTTTCTTCTTTCTTTCTTTCTTTCTTTCTTTCTTTCTTTCTTAATACAAATTATGTAATTGACCTGTTTTGTTTCTTGACCTCAATATATTGAATTGAATTACAGAGGTAGTTGTTATTATTTCATTTTATAGATTTAGTTTAATGTGGCAAGACACGTCAATGTTTAAAGCTGATCAAATCTTCTTGTATAGACAAGAAAAAAATGAACAAGCAAATCACAAATTCACCCCTTTTATTTCCTCCTTGGACAACAAACCAATCTCAGTCTTCAAAAGACTAGGCTAACAACGGGGTCACTTCCGCCTCCTCACTAAGATACAAGTTTTTGTCTTTTCCTCGCTCAGAGTTGCTCTCAGATTGGTCCTGAATCACTTTTAAGATAAGACTCCTAGTTAGAAGTTTAAGCTAAATTAGGAGCTCTCTAAAAGTATTATTAGAATCTTTAAGAATACGGGCCCTGGTGTTGAAGGGTGGTAGTTGACTGTCCATGTTCTGTGACCTTGACCATTTCTACTTCTTGAACATACTGTAGATAGATTTGTTTTTCTGTTTAGATAACATTTGCTGTAGTTTTAGTGATGGTTGTGGAGAGGCCTTCAGAAAGTCAGTATTTATCTTCTGGATTACAGGTCTGACTGCTGAGAGGGAATGAATGGATCCTCTGTGCTGTTTTTCTTTGTGTTGGCATAGCAGGAAATTCAGCATTTAGTAATAAATCTTATGCAGTTCTGAAACTGTTTTAATGTGTCTGCATTTACAATATGAAAACTGACTGATGTGCAGAGTACAGTGTTTGAAATATCTACAGGGCAGATTCCAAATTTACATATTCAGATGATGTCATTAAATGTGATTTACACCATCAGTAATTCTAAGGCTTGTGTTCTTGTTCTCATTTCAGTCTGGACTGCCTTGATTTTACCATGTGGTGAGTGAGCAACAATACAGTTGTTTGGTCGCAGTTTCCTGTTATTTTTTCATACTGCCTAAATCCAAATGAATATATAATGTAATGTATGTGCATGTATTTTAGCCTGGGCACAAAACAGCATGCCAAGTGTGGTTGTGGAGGCAAGGAACATTACTGTTCCAGCCAGGTCTGATGTTCTACTGCCGTGTCATAACCAGCGGATGGTTTGGAGACAGGATCACCTGCGGGACCGTCAGCGTGTCGTGCACTGGGACCTGATCCGGAACCAACCCGATTACACTGTGGAGCGCATTTTAGATATGTTTTCAGAGGGAAGAGAACGCTTGTACAACGACTACAACAGGGGCCGAATTACTATTTCAAAAGACGCCTTCAGCGATGGAAATTTCTCACTAGTTATTAATAGTAGGTTTATCCTTAGATCATGTCCATGTCACTCTTTTGATTCTTTTTCTTGTGATATTTAATACCTGCCATTCTTCTGTTGTTGTTTTGTTTGTGCAGATGTGGACGTGAATGATAAAGGTATCTATACCTGCAACCTACATCACCACTATTGCAAGGTCCACCAGTCCATTCAAATCCAGCTCAATGTCACTAAATCACGTAAGAGAATAATCTTCACATCTATTGTTTGTTTATATGCTGAAAACAGAAGAAAAGAAGCCTTTTTTCATCTCAGAATTAAAAATTAGGGAAAAAAGTGATTGCAACTGTACATTTCACAACTGCAACTTTATTTTACGCATTTGAGAATGTTTATTTCTCAGTCATGACTTTATATCTAAAAACTGTGACTTTATATCTCACATAGTGTCTTTATAGCTCACAATTTGACTTTATATTTCACAGTGTGACTTTTTACCTCACAGTGTGACTTTATTCCACTTTCTTTTTTTATTTATTAATGAGGGCTTCTACACTTCCAGGCTTCCATAGTTTTAGGCATGTTTACGTTGTGTCAGAAAAATAATTTCTGTACTTATAATCCAACCTAGTTGAGCATAAAAAAAATATGATTTTCAAATGTAACTGTTCAATAATACTTTTAATTTAACACTATATAAATGAAACATTATTATTATTGTTTAAAAATGTCAATCTCTGCAGCTCGAAAGGAAAAGCGTGTCTGGGATGGTGATAAATCCGTGTTTGTGGTTCTGGTGGGGAAGAGTGTGGTGCTTCCCTGTGTGAACCGCAGGCAGTTGTGGACAGACAGTCAGAGGAACGAGGGCCAGCAGCAGGTGGTCCACTGGGACTGGCAGGCACCTGGGGTCACCCGTGACCGAGCAGACCGCCTCATTGATATGTACGCCTCTGGAGAGAACCGGCAATACGGGCCACTCTTCCTCCGGAATAAGATGAACATCTCAACCGATGCCTTCTCCATGGGGGATTTCTCCCTGAGCGTCCACAACATCCAGCCCTCTGATAAAGGCCTGTATTCCTGCCACCTTCACCATCACTACTGTGGCCTACATGAAAGACGAATCTTTAGGGTGATCGTCAGCCCTTCTGTCCAGCCGTTGCCTCCAGCGCATGCCTCTACTGTTGCACCAAAAATTCATTCTTCTTATCCTGTCCCACCTGCTGATAACCCAAGTAAGAGAATATTTTCAATGTGATTTAGGTCTTTATGTGTTTCATTGTTGATTTTTTAGAAGAAAATAGCACAATTCTGTCATTATTTACTCTAATTTTGTTCCAGTCCTGTATGGTGTAATTTGAATGTATTAGTTTTTGAATAACTTTAATGAGCTGTTGATCTTAAAGTGACAAAGGAATGTCAAAATCCAAAAATCACCATAGAAGTGCTCCATACAACTTATGTATTATATTCCAAATTTATTGAACGTCACACAATAGCTTTGAACCAATGCCGTTTGGTTTTATAAAGCTGATGTGCCATTTTAGATTTTTGAGGTGATTATAAGAGAATCAAAATTTACATTTTGGGGGTTTCCAACACAAGGCTATTATATGGCTTTGGAAGACTTGGCAATATAGTACAGTGCAGTTGAATGGATCACTTTTATTATGCCATTTTCTTTTGGTCATTATGACCAGAAGATGTATGGCAAGATCTGTCAAATGATTATTAAAAAAAACAGCATATTTTCCTTTTTTGTTGCATGCTAGGCGATGGACATAGAGAAAAATATTGTTTTGCAAATTAGTGCACTTTTCCTTTTCCTAGCTTGTAGGTCTTAAACATATTTCTGTGTTTTCCTAATAAGCTCATTAGCTCCTCCTTTTACATGTATATTTGGGTTTGTGGGAGGAATGTTGTCTGAGAACTACATTTACATCCTGCCCTTTTCTCTCTGTTTACTTTTCTGCTCCGTCTTCTCCATTATGCAGTGGGACTTTTACAGCAATCTTTCCATCTCTCTCTTTTTTTTGTCTTTTTGAGCTGTCTAAAATGCATTTGTCTCTTGCCTTTGTTCAGATTGACTCACTCAAGACATTTTGGTTTTGTCATTGCCGTATCTGTGTTGCAAAACACTTGTAAAGATGAGTTTGTACGAATTAATGTTTTCAGCAGAAATGTAGTAAATAGGTCATAAAGGAGGTGGGGGAGGTTTTATTGGAAGAGGGCTTCATATTTCCCGCGCTTAGCAATGGCTGAGCTCACTTTATAAACTATAACAGCCCCAGAAAAGGTCACAGCAACGTCTTGCTTTCTTCTTGGGTTTGCAGATTTTACCATCATTGCTCAGACAATATTACCCATCTCATATTGGCAATGGGCTGTTTTTTGACACGAAAAGCCACATCTGTACAACATCTGGCCCGCTGTAACATGAAAGCGCAAAGCGGGAATGGTCTGTGTTAGATTCACATCTTCATATGTCTGTAAACATTTTGCTCCACTCTACTATAAGTAGAAAAAGATGTGATGTATCAGTCAGCTATCCTGTAGATTTAGTGCATTGTCTGAATGTGACCTTGTCATTTTTAAATAAGTGGAAAAGAAAACTGAAGTGGTGGTATTTAGCAATATCGCTTTATTAATTTGTGTTTTTTTAAATTTCACATAAAATGTGAGATATACCTGAAAATATAAATTTTAGAATTTTAAATAATATATAATTGTTTTTAATTAAATATAGCTATTTTTAAGGATATTAAATAATATGTATATTTTTCCTCATTGTTAAAAATCTGAAGCTACATCTAGAGATTAATGCACATGTAACACATGTTTAATTTGGATGAGTTGAAATCCGTGTTGTATCCCAATCCCACTTCTTTACACTTTTGTTCTCTCCGGCTGTCCTCTAAACAATGAACAAAAAAGGCATTAAAAATAATACACACATTTTTTTATACATTTTGTATTTCAATACTCTTCAGTATTATATAAATATGAACAGACTTAGCATGTGTGACTCATTTGATGCTTCATTATTCATTGCGATGAGACATAATGACTCATGAAGTAATCATAATGTCTGTTAGTTTTAGGATGAAGAAGTCCTTTTGTGTGTTGTTAAGCCAAGAACAAGATTTACAATACTGTAAAACACAAACAGCAGCATTCAGTGAGATTGTTTGGTTTATTTGGTCGTATAAGCACTACTGACATGCAATCCCTGAACATTTAGCAGATTAAATTCTCCCTGTTATTGTGGGACTAAATAAGTGGAAAATGTCTCCAGACAGACTGACCATGAAGTGGTGGTATTTCTCTCCGCCTACACTATCGCTTCCCGTTCTTGTGGTTGTGTTTTTCTCCATTTCTGCGGCATGACATCAGGTCTGGAACTCTGTTTTGGCCATTCCGACATGAAACCTTGTCCCTCTCCCCTCTCGCCTGCCAGGCCTGGGTGAAATGGGAAAAACAAACTAGTAATCTTACTCTCTTGCCTTTTAGTACAGCATAAAATAATCTGGTCTTCCTTGGTGAGAAGATACAAACATGGTCGAACTCACCTCTTGCACCAAGTGGGCTACATCCTGGCAATCTTCCTGCTGCTTCTGTTAATGCTCATTGGCATCATTATAACCACGAGGCACTGCAGAAAAAAAAGTAGGATCACGCGGATGATTGGTGAACTGAAACATTTCAATATATATATATATGTTTTACTAAATATCTCTCATCTGATGTATATCAATAGATAGTGATTTACCTTAATTTGTCATGCTTTTATGTTTACGTCAGCATATATTGAAGAAATCCTTGTATTTTTATTTAGACTACAAGAACAATGTAATGAAAGAAAGGGCAGCGGCAAACAACTATCCCTCTCCAAAAGTTATTGATCTAAACAGAGGTAATGTGGTCTCAATTAGTGAATCTCGTTCCAGACAACCAGATGCATTGTGAGGTATTTACACACTCTTCCTCTGTCTCAACTGAAGAAATGGAGAGAATGTCATGCAAGTGATTCATAGTGAGCTGCTGGCTGGTCCAGATCGCGCTGAATGAGAAGAGAATCAAGGACTTTACATTTACATTGAGAAAAGGAATGGAATTACTGTCTTTCTACAGCAGAATTACTGCTTACATAATCTTATAATACTCAAATTCTGTTGATATTGGTAAGTCAATTTAATTGTTATATTTTTCTTATCATAATCGCAGTATACTGTAATGGTAATCTATTGAATTCAAGTTAAACATATGTGACCCTCTCTGTGAAATCCAGGCTAAAGTCTCAAAATCTAATTATGAGATAACGAGCATCAAAGTTTGATTTCTACCTTTAATTTCACTATAATTAGAAATTTTGACATTACCTTACTCAGTTAATATTAAAGATATAAAGGTTCAATTTTCACAGAATGTTCTTTACCATATGAAGGATGATTTCTTTGTAGAAAACAGAAAATTGCTAACAAATGACTTTAGCTGGGTTTTCACAGAGAGGGTCACATATGTAAAATGTGTTAGAGCAATTTGCTGGATTCAGCATTTGGTACTCTTCTGTTACATTTCTAAATTGAAAAGTTCTAAGTTCATTTGCTCAAATTCTGTGTGGTAGAAACCACTGTAAGTGTCTGCATCTGAATGGACATTTCTTATAAAACTCAGGAAGCAGGCAAATAGCTGTGGCTTCAGGTCTAAATAATAAAAGATGGTACACAAGTGAACCTCAAAGGCAATTAAATGTGCTTGTTATTCTGATGTATGTGTATCTATATGTTACTTCTCGTATGAATTTTGAGCCCTGTTGACCCGGACTTCTTTGGTCCATTGTCTTTTTACAGTCTTTGTTTTACAGCATTATGTAGATGGTACAGTTGTAGTTTATTTGCTTTTGCAATATGAGCAAGTACATTTATCTTTTTCCATCATCAGTTTTTCAGCAATTTGCTTGGTCAGTGATGTTCATTTACATAGGTTACGAAGCATTTATGCAGTAGTTTTATATGATCTGGAGTGTACATTCATCTTTAAAATGTCAAGAAATGATCTTGTTGGTTTAGAGGACCAATGTACAGATATAATAAAGAGTATTCTGAAATATTTTGTGTAATTAAGATTCATTCTATCTATATGTAAGGCATTGTAGCTCTATTATCTCCAATCTTTACTTGGCAAAGTGCCCAGTAGCAAATGTTCAGCCCACTGTTACCAGATTCAGATCGCAATGTCTTAATTGATATCATACGTCCTACAGGAATGGGGAATTGTAGCTGTGCCTGTGTGCAATATTTAAAATAAGTAGTAGTAGCCCTTTATTGTCACTTAGTCACAAGTACCAGTGAAATAAGCCATCAACCTGCCCATACATAACATACATATATGACAAGGGGGTAGACAGGACAGGAAGACAGGGAATTGAAGAAAATTACAGCATAACAGGAGGAAAGTGAGGAGAAAAAAAATAACCCCCAGACTATGCTCCTTGGGGAGTACAGGCCAGTGAGAGAACAGGAAAAACACAAAAACTCTTATTTTGAGTTTCAAATAAGCTATGTTTTGTACATTTTGTAGTAAAACATTTTGTTTTAGCATAAGTTATGAAGCTTATGTAAACTAGAAATACTACATTATTTCTAGTAATAATAATATAGAATCCAGTATTTTATACCATTGGCTAAAATGTTTGCTGTAACCTGAAACTGGTGCAATAAATCATTGAACTGTAGGAAGTTCATTAAACTCACAAGTTCATCCAACTCAGTAATTCACTGTAAATGTTGAGCAGCGCATTTCAGGAGGTAAATTGGTACTTTAAGTACAAACTGAGCAAAGAAAGAGAATGTCCTTTGGAAAAAGTTGTTTTGATTGACACTAAATCCATGAGCCAGTGGAATCCTTCAGAATACTGAACTCCAGTAAGTTTAATAGATGCAGTAAACTCACTTTAATTGTTGTGTGCAGTGAGGCAGAGTGTGAAGTGTAGAATATGAGCTCTGAGTTAAATTGATTGGGCCTGGAGTTTGCATTAAGTTGACCTGTACGTGTTTACGGGAAGTATAAAGAAGAACAGAGCTGCCCCCTGCTGTTAGAAAATATCTATCTATCTAAAAAAAATTGAATATGGTGAAAAAGTAAAAAATTTTCTTTTAACTTATTTCAAAAAGTGAAACTTTCATATATTTTAGATTCATGTAAGACACTTTTCATTAAAGTAAAACACTTCAAAAGGTTTTTTGTTTTCATTTGTTTTAATTTTGATGATTAGAGCTTACAGCTAATGAAAGTCAAAAATTCAGTATCTCAAAATATTAGAATATTTACATTTGAGTTTCAATAAATGACCATCCATATAGTATAAATTCTGGGTATCTTTTGTTCTTTGAAACCACAATAATGGAGAACACTGCTGATTTGGCAATGGTCCAGAAGATGATCATTGACACCCTCCACAAAGAGAGTAAGTCACAGAGGGTCATTACTGAAAGGGGGGCTGTTCAAGGAGTGCTGTATCAAAGCATATTAAATGAAAAGTCGACTGGAAGGAAGAAATTGTGTAGGAAAATGTGCACAAGCAACAGGGATGACCGCAAGCTTGAGAATAGAGAAATCAGAGCACAGAATCCATGTTGCTTGAGGTCCAGTGTGAAGTCTACAGTCAGTGTCCACAGTCAATTTACCAATTTACCAGGAAATTTAAGAGAACGTCATGCTTCCTTCTGCTGACAAGCTTTATGGAGATGCTGATTTCATTTTCTAGCAGGACTTGGCACCTGCCCACACTCCCAAAGGTACCAAAAGCTGGTTCAATGACCATGGTGTTATTGTGCTTGATTGGCCAGCAAACTCGCCTGACCTGAACCCTATAGAGAATCTATGGGGTATTATCAAGAGGAAGATGAGAGACACCAGACCCAACAATGCAGATGACCTGAAGGCCGCTTTCAAAGAAACCTGAGCTTTCATTACACATGAGCACTGCCACAGACTGGTTGCCTTCATGCCACACCGCATTGATTCAGTAATTCATGCAAAAGGAAGCCCAACCAAGGAAATTTGAAATTGAGTGCTTAGAAATTAACTTACTTTTCAGAAGCCTGAAATTTCTGTTGAAAATATATATTTTTATTGATTTTGTGTAATATTCTAATTTTCTGAGACACCGAATTTGGGGTTTTCATTATCTGTAAGCCATAATCATCAAAATGTCAATAAATAAAAGAAGAGGAACCAGAAATCTGGAGAATAAAACATGATGAACAAGGAGGTTGGTGTTTATTCTTCATCTAGACCAGGGGTCTGCAACCTTCAACGTCAAAAGAGCCATTTGGCCCCTTTCCTATACCGAATAAAATTCACTTGGAGCCACAAAAGATTTGATGCCCAAATAAAGATAACACGGCATATAGCTAAAGTTTTGTATTCAGTTATGTTACAGGGCAGAGGAGTAGCAATCATTTCAGAAGTGAGAGAGACAGAAATGTCAAATGTAGTAATAATAATACTATTGTATTATTATTATGTAGGAACGCGTGTATTAATGTACACGTGTTCCTGTGGCTCAGGGGTAGAGCATTGCGTTAGCAGCGCAAAATGTTGTGGGTTAAATTACCAGGGAACACATACTGATAAAAAATGTATAGCCTGAATGCGCTGTAAGACAAACAAATAAAATTAACAATTCTACATTAAAATAAACAAATTAACATTTTGTGCTACTAGTGCAAGACAAATTATTTTTGTGATATATCAGTGATATGAAAATCTATAACATCAATGAAAGTTGGTCTCTGTTTTGTCAATTTACAGACCACAATCAATTTTATGTTATATGTAGATTTTTTTGTTTGTGAGTGTATATTTTTAAATGTAAACTTTTGAAATCTGTTTGAAACCCCTTTTACATATACAAATAATATTTGTAATAGACTAGTATTTGTTTACCGCACCCTTTTTCTTCGATAACAAATTAGCCAAAACTTGCAAAGGTTCATCTGAAGGACATATGAAGTACATTTTTTACCAGCTGTTGCCTTAGCAGAGGGCTACAGCAGTTCAGTCTCTGTCTCTGTCTACCGCTAGAGAGCAGCCTACCTCTACGAGAGAACTGTAATGGTAAAATATCCTGAACTCCTGCTCATAGGGATGTGAACCGTCCCTTCCTGTTTTACTGGCGACCAGAGAGAAACATTGACGCCGTGATAGAGACGCGCAAGCTGCGATTATGTCTGGAACCGCTCGCTCCGTCCAAGACCAGGATTTTTGTTTGCCTACGTGAAACCGGCAACCAGCAATGTCGCCTTATAGCGCATATATGACACTTGACGAGTTATAGTCTACAAATATATTTAAAATCGCGCTTCTGCAACCCTTGCTCTTTCTTCTGTCAATGATTGTCCAACCCATATAAGCCTGCTCATGGCGGAGACCAAGATTATATACCATATCGACGAAGAAGAAACCCCTTATTTAGTGAAACTGACGCTTTCTCCGGAAAAAGTCACGTTGGCGGATTTTAAAAATGTCCTCAACAACCGTCCGGTCAACAGTTATAAATTCTTTTTCAAATCTATGGATCAGGATTTCGGGTAAGTATGGAGGAATATGACTTGCTTATATTGTAGTGTGGTTTAGTATTCAAGAAACACGATCACACCCATGATCGACTCAGCGTTGTGGCAGTCACATCACATGCCTTATAGACGCTGTCAAACAAACCTGGAAAGCGTTTAGAACGTTTGCTTGTTCGTTGTGACGTTGCTACATTGTTACATTGTTGCTGCTGGCACCTGCTTTGAACCCGTGTTCTAAAGTGCGCGTTCTTGAGCGGGTGCGGGTGCGTGTGCTCGACTCAGAACTCCCCACCGCTGTGGCAAGCCGTTTTAACATTTGTTTTCCTTTTAAGTGAGAGACTGAAGTATCAAATTATCCTAATTATTAGTTCAGAGCACATGAATAACCAAGAATTCTAGATGATGGTGGAGTTGCCATGTTTTGACGTTGGAATGGACATGTCGATTGAAACATGGCTGAAAAACTGATCTATATAATATAGATACCCCCCACCCCATTTATTTATTTATCTTAAATAAATATATACTTATATTTAATTCACATTGTAAATATATAATTCACATTGTATGTACAGTGCCACAATCAATCAATACTTTAATTATAATTAAACATATTCATTACAAAATTGAATAATAATAACAATACAAATAAGCACAAGATCAAGAGACGCCAAAGACCAAAAAAACCTCCTGCCTTGAACTGACTGTACAACTATATGGATCCATTCAGAATCACTTAAAGGTGCACTAAGCGATATTTGCCAAATTATGTTGATATTTGAAAGCACCAAAACAAACACGCCCATACCCCAAAAGGACCTCATCCATATTTTGAAATCTCCACCCCATTTATATGTACACAACCATGGCAACGACGATGCGGAAACAAGTGAAGATGACTCAAAAGCATATTCAGACAAAAGCCAACACGGATAGGTTGTATGAAATTATCAAATAGAAACAACTCAACCTCTGTGTCCAATTCGAGCCCTTCCCGCTCCTTGAGTTCTCTCCACCGCTAGAAAGCTGCTCCAATGTTTACGTGGGTCCTACCTCTTGCCTGATCGTAACCCTTCTTTTTAATGTTTTGTGTCTCTGATATTTGCCTTTTTTTATCTGTCACTTCTTTCTATAGTCGATCTGCTAATATCCATCATGTGCACTCAAACTGGGCGTTCTCTTCTCTCTGTCATTACAAGACACGCCCCCTTACTGCTGATTGGCTACAAGTGTGTTTTGGGACACAGTCCGAACGCTGTGGTCAAAAGCGTTTTTCAAAAATCTCTTAGTGCACATTTAACCTCTGTCCGCCACATGATCTAAATCACACTCTTGCTTTTAAGCCAAATACATGCTGAATAGAATAACATACTAACATCTGGATAGAAGTCACTATTCTCTGCATTATGATCAATGTTTGAATTCGCTTACTGGATTCTTGGACTTTCCAGGAGTTTACTGGTTTAAAATGTGATCGCAAAAACCTGCTTTATTAATTTTTAAGGTATTGTTTTTGTTATAATGTACTGATTGAAATCAATTATTAATTGTTAGTCTACCTGACATGCTCTCACGCCCCACATTGACAACCCCTGAGCTAGACCAACTCCGCTTGGATTCATTCATGTGATTTGTCGAGATGCGAGGTGACCTCCTGGTATTGTGATTTATATAGTGTCTCTTCTAATCACTCAGACACTGATACTTTGACTCTTCAGTACCAGCAACATGTCAGAAGTGAAGCTTATGTCGTAATAACAAATGCCTGAAGTGTTTCCTGGGTGCACTTGGAGGCCTTACTAACTAGTCTTTACATTGTTACATTTTTTAATTACTAGTAAGTAATCCAGTACTTACAGTACAAGGACAGCACTATTGTCCTTTCAATTTTAAGTTTAATTTTCACTATTAATTGGATATTTATTGGACTAGTACTAATGACTAATTCCAGTAGTTACTAGTATTTATTACATCACTCTCTAGGTAATTTTCAGTACATACTACTGGTTATTTTTTTACTTATATTTTTCCCCAACAGTGGCTAGTAATTGTCACTGGCAACAAAATGCAACTTCTCCCCCCCCCAACCCCCCCCGCCCCCCCCTCATAACATATCTAACAGTTACTGGTATCTATTACTGTCTATCTATCTATTGCATTTTATTTTTTTTACCAGCAACATTAGAAGTTACTTCAGTATTACGATATTCACAATTAGGCCTAAGTGAGTAGCAAAAATAATGTCTACTGGACCTGAAGAAACTCTAAAGTACTTGTGACTAGAGCTGGGCGGTATGACCAAAAATTTATATCACGGTATTTTTCTAAATTATACCGGTTTCACGGTATATGACGGTATTTATTTTTTTCATGCATGACCGGGTGTTAACCACATTTTCTACTGACTGAGGAAAAACTGCAATAGATTGACTTAGAATGCCATATTTTAGTGTCATGATGAGTGAATATTGTAGAAAAAGTCCACACTAAATACAGGGGTTAAAGCAAAAAAATATATTTTGACTGAAAATATTTCCTCGGCCAAACCCCATTCCACAGCCATACGGCTACAGTCACACACACAGTTTAAGAGCCGTGTTTTTCTACTTGTAATTAGGAGCACTTGTCCTCCTAATTTTAAATATTTAGGAGTACCTTCTGATCAATAATAAAAAATTCTGATAAAGAAATTAGCCTTCCGAATACGAGGTGACGTTTGACTCCTTAAAGTGACTTACAGGGGTATTTTATTTTACCTTTGCAATAGCATCATTTACATCTACTTCAAATTCAAAATGTATGTTTATAAGCTTTTTAAAATGAAAAATATATAATAAGTACAATACGATAAAATTATATTATAATTATATATAATTATATTATATATACAAAATTATTTGTATAATTTGGCACAGAAGAACACAAAAGTGGCTTGTACGCATTTTCAGACGCTTAATGATGCTCAGATGTGGCATGAGTGCAATTACATTCATAGATTCATGTGGACATTAATGTTTTAAATATAAATGAGCTTTTAGTGATGCACAACGGCTCAGCTGTTACTTTATTTTGAACTATTTTCGTTGATGAAATAGAACAAAATCATGCAGTACTTGTTTATTGATCTTTGTATTAAATCAATATATCACATTTGCAAACTCCTTATAATTATTAAAAGCTGTCACCCTCCTGATCGCGATCTGTGGGCGCACAGAAATTAAAAGCACATGAGTGAGCTCAAGAATCAAAAGCACGTGCAAATGTGATGCATTCTGTCGGAACCTGCGGGAATGAGTATAATTAATATTAATAGCCGAAATTCAAGTTCTGCTCGGTGTTCTCTGCTAAGAACCCGACTGTGAATCGGGTTCACGAGCGTTACTATGTTGTTTGCCGAGGCGGGGATGATTTTTGGTGTTCCGCAGAACAACAACAGTGTGCTACATGATTCCTACATGTTTCTTTCCCCTCAGTAATCCCTGATAACGTTTAAATGGTGAACACAGAGCAGTTTCTCCGTGAGCGGGAATGTAAAACCCGGAGTGGATCCAGAGCGGAGTGATTACAGAACGCTTAGAGTGGAGAGAGGAACGTGCTTTAATCCACTCCAGGCTTTGATCACATCCCCCTCAACAGACTGAATGCACCTCGTCTTTCCTTCATTTAAGACCTATTCAAGCTAAAATCAAGACATTTATAACACTATTTGAGAAATGCAAGCGTATTTACGGTCTTAAAGTTATGAAAAGTGAATTTAAGAAGGCGGGAACCCTGCAATTGACGGGAATCCGTCGTATCGACGGAGAACTTTAGTTTATGAGAGACGCGGGAGCTGATGGCAGCGGACGGTGGATATGTGGTGCGGTCGATGTGGATATTGTGGATGACTTCTTCTCTCTCATCACATTCTACGAGTGCTTCAGTTTCTGAACTTTCACGCTTAGTAACACATACAGCTGTATCCTCGCCAAAATGCAATAGTGAAAAGAGGCCCTCTCTAACAGTGTCGCGTTCCGAACGTTATTTAAATGACACCGGTATTGCGGTATTTTAAAAATTCATATCGTAAGAAAAATAAACACCGGTATTCGGTATGAACCGGTATACCGCCCAGCTCTACTTGTGACTAATTGAATAAGGTGAATTACACAAATGAAATAAGTACTAGTAGTTAGTAGTACAATTGCGAAAGATACCAGTCAGTGTTTGATTGCTTAAAAATAATTACTAGTAACATAATAAATACTAGTTAGTTTTAATGAAAAATGTTAAATGGCTTGCCACATTATCACACATGCACTGCAACAGAGCTAATTTTGTCAATTCCAGTGGCATGCTTCAGTTTTGCACATGATGCAGATATATCATGGCTGTTTCCTAATACAGTGTCTTGTGTTGTAACTCTATTTGACAGTGACTTGTGCTCTGGTTTCCCTCGATTTGAAGCTTTTGAAGTTAAGGCCATGCCTTCAGAGGCATTGTAATAGAAAATCTGAACATTACATGATAAAGTCAGCCTGCTCTTTGAAAGTGACTGCACCTTTTATAACTCTAAAACTACAGCACTCTCAATTACGTCAATTCAAATTGATCAGTGTCACTTCCATGTTAGACTGATGGGTCAGATGGACTGTGTTGACCAGATCAAAAGATAACATCAAACTTAATCGTTAACTCCAGTGAACATCTCACAGGTCCTAATTTGTTCAGACAGCAAACTCATTAGCATATTTTCAGTCTCTTTAAAATAACCAGCAATAGATTGAGGTTAGTTGAGTGGAATTGAATGACTGTGAACCAGCAGCTGTCAGGCAGAACTGTCACTTTCTAATTTGTCAGTGTCCCCAACATGAATGGATCAGTTGCCTTATATTTCCAAATGACAAACAGGCTGTCAGATAAAACAAGCAGCTGTTCAATCAGCTTTCTATTTTTCTGTGATTGTTAGACATTGTTCATTTTGAGAAGTGTTCATAGTCATTCATAATAGGTCACCTAGTGTTTTGAATGGGCAATAATCTAACAATACTGAGGCTGTAGCGCAAAAATAAGTTTATTCTTTAAGAAATTGTGTCTGTTGTACATATTACATAATAGCAATACGAAATTCGAATAGCAGTGCATCATTACAAGCCATTCATTATTTTGGTACTTACTTAAGCAATTGCCACATAATCAATTCTGAGGGTTTTTAAATGTTTATTTCTTTAATTATGGGTGCTGCTAGTATCTATAATAGTACATTTAGTAAGCAGTCTTCTGATTGTTGTCACTATTGGATGAGTTTATTTAAATTATTTTCCTCAAAAGTCAATTGAACCGACCAAAGGACTCCTGTTCAAGACCAAGTAGCTATAACAATAACTATATTAGTGTTCACACCTTCCACAACTTCACAATAACATTCTGTTGATTGTCAATGTTTTTATCATTCATCAGCTAGAAGAATCAAAATCTGGAAAAATGTAATGTCATGGATGGATAAATAGATACATTTGATCTAGGCTTCCCATGTTAACATCTAAGGAGTCTCTGGATTATTTATGTTCAGAGATGAGTGTCTCATTTAATCTGAAAAGCAGGCACACACACACAGCAGGCACAGATGTGTAGTGATATGTCTAGGATAGGAATGCTCCTCTGCAGTAGGAAATGTGGTTATTTTTCAACATTTTAATTTGAAGGGCTCTTTAATCCCACAAGGCTATCAAACTGCCATTCATCAGACCCTTTTAAACTCGCATATGCACCACAACACATGTTTGTGTTCTAGCACGATCTTCCAAAAAACTTGCTTTTCCTGTTAACATAGGATAGTTTACTAACAGCATTGCCTTCCTGTCACACATAGCACTGGGTGCACAGTTGGCCCTGGTGACCATGAAGTAGATTACATGAACAAACAAAGCTTGACCTTCAATGCCAGACTGCTATGGTTGGTTCTCTTTGGCTACTTTGTTGTGCTGAGTAGCAACCTGGGCCTAGCCTTATGGGCCTACATATACTTTGAGGTTGGGCTGTGCGATTCATTCAATTTTAGTTTCAATTTCGATTTTTGCTGCCAATGATTATGAAATAATCAAGATAAAATCAAAATAAAACAATTATTATTTCCTTTAAAATGGTGCTTTCTATAATTCATTAAGGGCTTTTTCATTTTAAGTATAGCTTTATACGTATAGCTTTTTAATTTCTCTATTTTATTTATTTGTCATATTGTTTATAATTTTCTCCTTTGTTTTTATTTTATGGCTGACTATTTACTTCTCTTCAAAAATGTATTTTTGAGGACTTTTTTTTTAAACGTACATTAATTAGCCTAGTATTTTTCTGCTGTGGTATTGTAATTGTATCAATAATTGTGAAATTTCATTGGTAAATAAAATTGTGTTGTTATAGCAATCCTTTGTGTACTTGATAAAAAAAGAGCGCTCATAAGATTTTGGTCTCTTAATCATATTAACAAAAATAATGATTGCAGTATTGAGCTAAATAATCATGATTATGATTTTTGCCATAACCAAGCAGTCCTACTTTGTGGTTCAGTATGCTGACTACAAAACTATGAGTCACAACTTGGATCTGGGCACATTTCAGAACCATAAATGCATCCCAGGGGGAGTTGATTTATTTTGCGTGCAGCTAAATGTGGCGAACATTATTTTTAGACAGCCTTGCACTGTTCATTCTTCAACCATTCATAAAGCAGGAAGAAATTCAACTAGCACATGCCTTTTCAGAATCAGAATCAGAATTAGCTTTATTGCCAGGTATGTTTGCACATACGAAGAATTTGTTTTGGTGATAGAAGCTCCACAGTGCGACAGAATGACAGTGACAAGACAAGACACAGATAATACAAATAATAATATACAAAATAGACAATGTGTAAAAATAGCACAAACACAATATACAAAATAGACAGATCTCTAATGCACAAAGATGGGCCTCTGTTATGTGGGTTAGCTTACATGTACATTTAAAAATCAGCAATGAGATGAACCTATGAACTCTGGGATAGCATAGAGACACTCCCTTATTATCACATCATAAAGCCCTACAGTGTCAACATAAACATCGCTAATCCCACTATTACTGCCATAGATCCATACTGTGTGTGTCCTCCGTAATAATAAACAACATTCTGCTGCTTCTGATCATATCTTCTGATATTATCCACTGCAGTCTGTTAATACCCCTGTAAACTGGCTTTGAGGATAGACAGCAGCGGCAGACAGTCAAACACCATCTCTCTGATGGCCGATGCGTGCCAGTTACCTCCATTTCACTGCTTCCGCTGCGTGTGATTGTTGGATAACATAATCTTAAATAAATCTGATGTGTTTAACAAGATATCAGTGGAGCGTATGAATGAAGACTGGGAATTGTGATCCAGATGGATTTCATTGGCTTTTAAGCAGCCTTTGTTCAGTACATGTTGCGTACAGAGCGCTTGTGTTTTAACTAATGGTTAAGCTGTAATGGATTCCTCAGTGTCAGGCCAAGTTGATGTATTTTTTATTAGACCCCCATTGACTTCACAGAAAGATTTCAGTTGTGTTTAATTTTTAAAGTGCTGTTGTCGCGTGTTGCGCACAGGGATGCTGGTTGGCATTTGGCTGGAAGTGATATGGAAGGGACTCTCTCTTCTTAACAGCTTGTAGGTGAAATAAATACATTTAGTGAAATAATCTCGTGGTCTCATTCACTGACTGATTATCAGGCATTAATCGGACTGGATTGGCTCTCGTCTCAGCCCTCATTATTTGTTATAGGATCATGCTGAGCTGAGCCACAGTTCACAGATGGAACGGTCCCACATCACCGTAACCCCCTGAAGTAGATAAATGATATCATGACCATGTGGTTGCTAGTCAGAAAAACGCTCCGGTTACTATGGTAACCTCGGTTCCCTGAGAGCGGAACGAGACATCACGGAGAATTCTCCGTTATGGGAACTCCTTCCTCCAACCTTTCCTGAAGACCTATTGGCTCACGCCAGTCAATGACTGGCCAATTGTCGCGAAACATGCAAATATGATGAGCTCGAGAGGCAGTATAAATGCAGCGCCGCGACAATTACGTCAGAATCTGATACTGAACGCCGCTGGCGAACGAGCAGCGATCACGGCGATCACCGTGATGTCTCGTTCCCGCTCTCAGGAACCGAGGTTACCATAGTAACCGGAGCGTTCGAAGCACGAGACATCACGGAGAATTCTCCGTTATGGGAACGTTATTCAATCCCGCCGTGAGAGAGGCTACGGTCAGCCTGTACCAGTTACACAGCGCGATAGCATTCCCACCAATAACAGCGCTCGTAGGGCGGGCTCACAGCTGATAGATGGAGATAAGCCAATGAGCGCCTACACCTCAGGTATACTAAATTTGCATATCTGGCAAGTGACTACATGGGCTGCGCTGAGAGCAGGGCAGAACACATCCAGCCATAGCAGTATTATAGGAGCTATACAGAGTTAACTGTGTTTGAGCAGCATACCATAACATGACCATGTCCGCGGCACTGAACTCAGGGCCGACAAGAAACACCTCATAAGGGCTGCGTAATGTACTGTACAAACACCTCCTAGAGGACTGCGTAATGTACTGTACAAACAACACCTCCCACAAAAAGGTAACGTTAGCAACATGAATTAGTTACTCACCGACCGCTCTTGGGAGGCTAAGGACTGAACGTCCAGCTTGTAAAACCTGGTGAAGATATTCTGCGAAGACCACCGGCTGCCAAGCAATATCTTTAATACACATACATCTCGACCACGCTAGGTGGAAAGATAGCCCTCAATGTGCAGAGGGAATTTCCAAACCTTGGGTTGTATATGCCTCCGTGATAGCGTCCACAATCCAATGTGACAGACTGTTTCTCGATACGGCTCGGCCGTTCGCACACCCACCATAGCACCCAAAAGCTGGATCGATTGCCGAAAACTGCTTGAACGGTCAATGTAAAATCTCAAAAACACTGACGGGGCAAACTGCAGTCTGGGCGTCCGCACTCTGTGAGGGCGATGATTTAGTAGCAAGGGCTGACGGCGAACCGTCTCCGTCCTTTCGAAGGGGGTAGACAGTGATTTAGGCACATATTCCAACCTCGGCCGGAGAGTGACACTGCAGTCCCGGGACCGAATCGAATACAGTCGCTGTCCACAGAAAAAAATCGTAAATGCTCTATGCGCTTAGCGAAGGCCAGAAGGACTGTAGTTTTAAGGAATACCTCCTTCAAACCTACGAATGTTAAAAACCCAAATGGTTGCAATGAGAGAGCTCTTACCCCACTTCCTGGTCCCAGAGCGGAAACGAAAGTGGACATGGGGGATGTAGTCTTTTGCGAGCGATTGCCGCTCTGCGAGAACGGACACAGCAATGGCCGCGACATAGACTTCAGTGTCGATGGAAACGATCCACTATCCAGTCTGTGCAGCGGGAAACTCAGAACATACGGTGCAAGTAGTCGGGTCGATATGAGCCTGACTCCTTCACAAACACTCCCATTTGAAGCATACAAACGTCTTGTAGAGGGTTTTCGCGCTCCCATGAGCGTGCGAGACTGTAAGGCGCCCATCTCCTCTGATACCCCTGAAGCGATCACACATGATGGCTCTATAGTTCCAGGTTCGACCTGGGATAGCATATATTTCCTGCCGGGGAACGGCAAGGCGGTGCCTCCAGCAGTTCCGTCAAGTCTAGGAACCCAGGCTGGATTCAGGGCGATGTAGTATCACTGATGCTCGCTCCACCCTGATCTCTCATAACACCAGCGGTAACATTTCTTGATCGGAGGAAATGCATACGGGCTAGCTGCTGGTCAGCGTGATGTCAGCGGGGAGTAAAGAACAACAGGCAATGCGTGTTCTCGCTCTTGGCGAACAGATCCACCTCCACTCTCCCTTAACGTTAGCGGTTCCAGATCATCCGAACTGACTTGGGGTGCAAACTCCACTCTCCTTAAGGATTTATGTACGAAAACACAGACGTGTTGTCGGTGCAAATCAGTACATGCTGCTGTTACAGCTGCGGCTAAAAATCCTTTAGAGCTAAGAAGACTGCTTCTGTCGTGGCCCAAAGAACGAGAGATGGATTCCTTCATTTAGTCAATGAGGCTCGAGAAGCAGAGTTCCAGATGTCAAAATTAGACTTATTAACCAGTAACAAGTCGAGATACGGTCGCTGCAGCCACCGCATCTGAATCTCTGTCTGTCCGCTCATCCATTTTATGCCACCGACTCGGGGTGCAATCTCCACTCTCCTTGAGGATTTATATACGAAACCACAGACGTGTTGTCGGTGCGAATCAGTACATTTTGCTGGTCCAGCCGTGGCTGAAAATCCTTTAGAGCTAAGAAGACTGCTTCCAGCTCCAGGCGGTTTAAGTGCCACCGGCTCTGAGATTCCAGCTACAGTCCCGAAGCTGGCATTCCCTCGCACACTACTCCCCAGCCGTGAGTCACATGATGCATCCATCATGATCATCTGGCGCATCTCAGTTGCGTAGAGCTTCGATGTGGCCGCGATGCGCAAACATCCCGAAGTCCACGCCGTTCACGGGACTCGAGATTCCAGCCATAGCTGCAGCGGGCGCATGGGTAATAACGGATGTAATACCGCTGAATCCACCACCTTGAGTACGAGCAGTCTCTGTAATACCTCAACTGAACAGAGCTGCCCTGCCTGAAAAGGTGCAGGAAGACAATTGGCGCGGCTCGATCTCGCGAGAGGCGGATTCATCTCCACGCGATCTCACGAGAGGCAGGTCTCATCCCACGCGATCTCACGAGAGGCAGGGTCTCATCCCCACGCGATCTCGCGGAGGCAGAGAGTCTATGTGGCTGATAAGCGTATCCAGGGACCGAGCTAAAATCAGCCAATCGTCCAGATAATTGAGGATGCGCCTTCCGCTCGATCTGAGGGGGAAGTGCTGCATTGATGCACTTTGAAAGTGCGTGGGGCCGGAGCAGCCCGGACGGGAGAACAGAGTATTGGAACGCTGTGCTTCTCCCTGACAGTTGACAGCTATTCAGAAAAACCGTCTGTGTATGCGGTGCTATCCGAATGTGAAAGTACGCGTCCTTTAAATCCACGGACACAAACCAGTCCCCGGGGCGAATTTGCGCCAGGATCTGCTTAGCGTTAACATCCTGAACGGACGCTTTCCAAGCGCTCTGTTGATGGGTCCGAGATCTAGAACCGGGCAGAGTCTACCCTCTCTCTTAGGCACCCCAAACAGCGGCTGGACAAACAGCCGTCCCGCCTGCTCGCTGAAATTGTTCTATTGCTCCTTCTCCGAGCAATTGTATTAGCTCTTGTTTAGGATAAGGGCATTTCAAGTCAGCGTTAGAGACTACGCCACACCATTGAAACGGGTGGTCTGCGCCTGAATTGAAGGGTGTACCGCCTATGCAGAGCAACCAGCGTGAGATTCTTGGAATCGCTTCCCACGCGCCATGAACTGACACAGCGGCTTGGCAGCTATAACCCGTGTGGGCAGTGGGTCCGGTCGCTGAGGGAGGGGCGAAAGCGGCGGTGGTGACTGAGCGAGGAGGAAAGAGCTCCTCGTGCAAACGTATGCTTTAATGAACACACTTCGTCCCACACATTTTACAATTTTGAGACAGCTTGAGGGCTCCTGCACTGGTCGTGGTGCCTCTTCCCGGGTCTCTTAACTTGTCCAAGAAGACCTCGATCCCGCGGTCTTCTACAATATAGCGACTGTAATAACTACAGGCTGACTATGCTATACGACCTAGTTGAACACCACGTGAAGGGGCGTAAACAACTGGCGTAATAGTCCGGCGAAATCTGGGAGGCTGATAGGATGCGCCCTTCAGGGCATCAGGTGACTCCTCGCCTTCGCGCTTTCCGCGCAGGGGTGTCATGTGACTCCTCACCTTCGCGCGCTTCTCGCGTAGGGGAGTCATGTGACTCCTCACCTTCGCGCGCTTTTCCGCGCAGGGGTGTCATGTGACTCCTCACCTTCGCGCGCTTCCCGCGTAGGGGTGTCAAGTGAGCGCTGCGCAGGGGCATCAGATCCCATCGCCTTCGCGCGCTTTGTGAATTAGAAAAACATGTCCTCTACACACAAGGCGCCGCCGATGTTATCATGTGAATTATAAAAAGTTCACTACACACTGTAGCCGCTGATAAGGGGCTGTTACCATGTGAATTATAAATGTCCTCTACCCACTGTAGCCGCTAATGAGGGGCTATTATCATGTGAATGAGAGGTTGTCCCGATCACACGGTAGCCGCTAATGAGGGGCTATTATCATGTAATGAGAGGTTGTTCCGAACACACGGTAGCCGCTAATGAGGGCTATTATCATGTGAATGAGAGGTTGTTCCGTACACACGGTAGCCGCTAATAAGTGGCTATTATCATGTGAATGAGAGAGGAGCGATTGTGCTTTGCAAACAGCAGAACGCCGCTCTGAGGCGGGGGCTGCATGCTTACACAGTGGGTTTTTCCGTGCAGCATCTGCGGCGACGTGAGATCCCTTTGCTCCCGCATCTGCCCTCGGCTCTCCGCACCGCCATGGAAGGGGGGCGTGAGAAGCCGGGCTGATGTCTTGTCCTGCAGGTTCGACGGTGAGGAATGCGGACACTTAGTCGGCATGAGCTCATCACCTGAGTCCCGAAGGTCCACCGCTGATCAGAGGGCAGACGGACTACCTTTAAGAAATGTCATACTCACCTGAACGCTGCAGAGGAGCAGCCATGAGGCCTGCCCTCGAATGAGCGAACCTAACCGTGAGCTGAATATTTTAGCCATAACCTAGGTTCAGCAAAGTGAAGAAAAAGATTCTGACGTAATTGTCGCGGGCGCTGCATTTATACTGCCTCTCGAGCTCGTCATATTTGCATGCTTCGCGACAATTGGCCAGTCATTGACTGGCGTGAGCCAATAGGTCTTCAGGAAAGGTTGGAGGGAAGGAGTTCCCATAACGGAGAATTCTCCGTGATGTCTCGTGAAAGCTCGAAAGGGAACCTATAGATTTCCTAAGAAGGGCATGTGCATGGTTATATATTGATTTTCATCTGTTAGATCTCAATGTGAATGTCATCAGTGGTGCTTGCATCACTATTTACTCTTTTCACTAACCTCCAGGCTGTTCGGGCTACAAATATAAAGTGTCCATTAAATTGTGTGGCTTGTTGAGAAGTATCATTTTAATTTTCTAAGCGATCGGACTTCAGATGTTTTCTTGGCGGATTATAAAACCAGTGTTATTTTAAATTAGGGCTGGGCGATAATTCGATAACGATAACTATCGCGATATAATTTTCCTCTAAAACGATATGAAAAGTTTGAAAAATATTCGATATAATGTTTATGCGCCAAAAGCGGAACGAAACCACGTGACTCATTTGAATCGCGCCACACGGACCGTTTATCCGCCGGATCACAGTTCAAACTGTCGCGGCACGAGCTCACTAGAGCAGATGCGTTTACTCGGTCACGTGATCACTAAGCAGTGCTGTGAGATCCAGTCAGTGCGGCGCTGCACAGAATGGTCAGTGTAAGACATCAGAGTACCGCGAGCCATTCGAAGCATAGATTTCATCTGCTCTTATCGCTCTCGTACTTTGATGTCTTACACTGACCATTCTGTGCAGCGCGCTAATGTGAGAACACAACATGAGAAACACTGTGCACGAGACAGTCTACATCGCCATCATTTACCATGGATTTACTGTAGTAACACTCACTGCACTATGGTATTGTGGCAGAAATGTGGGATATTCACATTTAATATTATTACAGGAGTAATGGTATATAATTATAGTAAGTATGTGTGGTTAAGGCAGCTATAGCATGTGTACATTTATACTGAATGGTTTTAGACTACTGTCTTTCATACAAATAGACTACTTAAAAACCATTTAGTTATATTTTGACCATGTTATTGAGGTGCTATATGTGTGGTTTTAACGGTTTATCATTATTTAAATGTATGCTACTATAGGAGACCAATGCTTAATAAAAATAAAAACTTGGCCAGAATACATTATACCATATAAAACTGAGTTTGCTACAGATGTTACTGATGTAAAGATGTTACTGATTTTGATAATGAACAAAAATGTTACTGCATCCTAACTCAAGCTACGATCAAATGTGTATTTCTAAGAGACAAAAAAGTGATATTATTATCATTCATATTATGAGGCAACCCAAACCGGTTTCTTGATTTTGAAACAATATCAACTCATTAGAACATGCAGAAACTAAGAAATACATATCTATTTAGATAATTATTGTGTTAAGGAAAATTAATGGTCTGGTTTCTAAAACTTTCACTTTGGAGCAAAAATCTGGCTTTAAACTTGAAAGAAATAAAGATTTGACATTTATCGTGATAATTATCGATATCGACTGATATGAAAATAATTATCGTGATAATTTTTTGGGCCATATCGCCCAGCCCTATTTTAAATTGCAGTATTTAATAATATTTTTATGTTTTGATTTTTATTGTAATTTTAGCTTCTTTTTATTTTAATATAAGATCTTTTTAATAGTTCATTTTAACTTTTGATATTTATTTCAGTTTTAGTACTTCAGTTTGTTCTTTAAATGTATTTATTGGCTAGTTGCCAAGGCAGCATTTCTATTTGAGTTTTTCTTAGTTAGTTTTTCTTTTAATAATCTAATTAATAATTCTTATATTGTGCAGTTGCTTTGACACAATTTGTATTGTTAAAAGCTCTATATAAATAAAATAAAGGTAATAATCATTTTATTTCAGCTTTAAGTTAATGAAAAACGTTCTAATAGTTTTAAATGTAGTTAACAATATAATAATAGCATTGGAACACCTAAGTAACACATAGCAACAATTTGACAACCATCCGTAGCAAGCAAGTTAGCATCATGCTGGGGAGTTTAGCTTAGGCTAGAACTGCTCAGACTATAAATATAGTTTTGCTTGTATAAACAGATAGTTCACCCAAAAATGTTGTTTACTCTCATGTTGTTCCAAACCTGTATGACTATCTTTCTTCTGCAGAACACAAAAGAATATATTTTGGAGAATGTTTCAACAACTTTGGACCACATTGACTTCAATTGCAATATTTTGCAAAATATCTTCTTTTGTGTTACACAGAAGTTGCAACGACGAGTAAATGGCAACAGAACTTTAATTGGGTGAACTATACCTTTAAGAAAGCTTGTTAGATAGTTTCAATACATTTTTAAGCTTAAAGCTGATATTATTACCCAGAAGAACAGATTTATAGTCCAGTGTGTAACCAAAGGCGTTACCTAGCGAGTTTGGACAAGCCACACTTCCTAATGGCCACCCCCACACGCTTCGCTGAATGTTGCTGTGTATTGTAAAGACCTCTTGAGAGGACACAAACGCTTCCTACCAATGACTAGAGTTACACCCCAGTTTCCTGTGCTGGGCTTAGGGCACTCAAACAGACTACAGCAGCTCTCCTTGTTTTGATACTCTTCCAACAAGACCATGTTATCATCATCCTTCAGTCCCGCTCAACTCACCTCCTCGGTCTCACAGCTGTGTGGGTGATGTGACCTGGAAATTCTGTGGAGTGGAGAGGAAGATGTTATAATTACGACAGGATGTTGGAATTTCTCAAGTCATAATGTTCTGTCAACACATTATAGCACTGCACAATATTGATTTTTGTTATGGTCAAAATATGATTAGTGATATTACATTTATTTTTTATTTATTCATTTAGCAGATGCTTTGCTCCAGTGGGGATTTGGAGGAATTCTGCATCACAGGCAGTTCATCTTAATGAGACCGTAACAACACAAGAAGTTAACAAATGTTTATAATTTAAAAAATGAGTGCATGGTTGAAGAAGTGACAAAAAGCAGAGAGGAGGATGCTGCAAAGAGCTGTTCAGTCATGACGTCAGTTTGTAGGCGAACCTGAAGGGCTAATTAGCCATGTGTTCCCTCAGGAACTTCTAATGGGTGTTTAGAGTGGCTGTGTTTGATTTATGATTAAATAAGATCTGTGCTTACACTACTTGAAGACGTGTTCCTTTAATAATCTAAAACATCAGTTGTCACATCAGTTGTCAGATCTTAGATGTGAAATTTCTCTGAAATTCTCGGATGTTTCTTCTATGAGACAATTGCTGACATGTTTGGTATTTGAATAATTTGAGAAATGTTTGAATTCACGTTGATCCGTCAGTTTTGATTGTAGGTGCTAAGCTTTGGGATCTTTCTGAAAACTAGATTGGAAATAGAGGAAAAATAAATACCAGAATCAAATGGTTTTTAGGATTTCTTGCTGTATGATTCCCAAATAAATGATTATTATGAGTAGTTCATATACAGCTTGACCAGTGTTGTCCGATTACCAAACAAATGACTGATCAACAAAATAGCTAGTTTTTTTTGTGAAGCAAACAAAAACAGCACCGTGTAGTAAAATTCTTAAACTAATGTCTCTTTAATAACTAGCCCTTTTAAGTGAATCAGAAACATACAGCACAACCAGTATAGTAAGATTCCCAAACAATTACTCTCATGAACCAGTTATATTGAGTGAATCAAACGAATGAGCAACCAGTATAGCCTGACTCATAAACAAATTAATCTAATGAACCAGTTCTTTTTAGCAATTCAAACAAGTGCAGCATGACCACTGTAGTCTGATTCTTGAACAAATATGATTTAATATACTCTATGATCTGGCTCTTTTTTGTGAATTAACAAAATACAGCGTGGCCAGTGTAGATAGATGCCCAAATAAATTACTCTTATAATGTGGTTCTTTTTAGTGAATCAAATAAGTACAATGCAACCAATGGTCTTCTGAATTAGTGAATCTGAAATACACCGTATAGCCTGATTCGCAATGACTCTTAAGAGCCATTCTTTTTAAAGGGGAAGTTGTGGCCTAATGGTTAGAGAGTCGGGCTCGTAATCCAAAGGTTACAAGTTCGAGTCTCAGGCCGGCAGGAATTGTAGGTGGGGGAGTGAATGTACAGCGCTCTCTCCACCCTCAATACCCCGACTGAGGTGCCCTTGCCCACTGCTCTGTGTGTGTGTGTTCACTGCTGTGTGTGTGCACTTTAGATGGTTTAAATACAGAGCATTCCGAGTATGGGTCACCATACTTGGCCGTATGTCACGTCACGTCACTTTCACTTTTACTTAAGGAATAAATGACAGTTATATCAGTCTGAGTGTTTGGTGAACACACAATTTAAGACTCACTTACTTAACAGCAAGTGGTTATATGTTGTACTTGTTGGCTTGGGAGAAATCAGTGTAATTGTAGTGTTTGTTTTGTTCACATGCAAATATGTTCCATTTAATAATTTTATTAGGTCAGTTATTAGATTGCATTTATTCAGTATTGAAAATATATAAAATAAGGTAATATGTAAAAAACAAATCCCCAGTAATCCTGTTTGGTCAGGCTGCGAATGGAGCCTTAAGGGATTTTGCCAGTCTCATGTGGTTTGTAGGTGTGTGTATGGACTAGGCCTGTGCACAGTGACAGGAGACCAGCAGGTGTGTGACTGCTGAACCTCGACTGGGAGGGTTAAAGGGTAACAGTGTGGTATTTATGTAGGGAATTTACAGCCTGGGATAGATACTCTGCTAACACACTCACTCACTCTATTAATAACCTCCTGTGCACTGACACCCTTGCTGCACCTTTCACACTTATAAATGTACCCACACTTGAATGTATATACACACCCTCAATAATCATAAACGCTCACACACTTAGAGAAAAATTAGATCTTAATTTATACCAAGCCACTGTATCAGTGCAAAAGCAGCAGTTTTAGTAGGTAATCTGGAATGCACATTAGGTACTAATGAGGCCTGTTGTAAAACAGAGTAGTTTTCAACAGAGTAGTCGGTCAACAGGGGCATTCAGCATTCTCATCATGAGCAGCTAGCAGTTGAGAGCTAAGTGGAAAATTCCGCTGTTTGAGCGTGACATGCTTTCAGTATGCCTTAGCTTTTGCAAATAGATGGGAACACTGGTGTGCAATCCTGGGTGCTGGTCTCACAGAGTCCCTAACAGTTTGTGTTCTTTCCCGCAGAGTCGTCAAAGAAGAAATCTCAGATGATAACGCCAAGCTGCCCTGCTTCAATGGCAGAGTGGTGTCCTGGGTAAGTGAGAAGGATGGTGTCCTCCTCTCTGTATTGGTCAGATTGTGACATTATGAAATATCAGACTATCAACTCCCATCTTAAAACAGCCTAAGCTTATTTGATGGTCTCTCAGGCCAGTCTGTTTGCTAGTTTTAGAGGAACATACACAGAGAATAAATTCCTGCATGAATGATTCTTATGAACCAGTTCTTTTTAGTGAATCAAGCAAATAGAATGTGATCAGTGTAGTCTGATTCCTGAACAAATGACAATTACGAACCACCTCTTTTTAGTGAAACAAACAAATGCAGCACTACCATTGTAGTGGGATTACTGAACAAGTGACTCTTGTGAACATTTATTGAACTAATGTCTCAACTGGTTCATTTTTTGTGAATCAAACAGATACAGCACACAGAGTTTAGTCCGATTCCTGAACAAGTGACCTTTTGTGAAGTAGTTATTTTTAGTGAATAAACCGTTAAAGCACAACTAGTGTTGTCTGATTATTGAACGAATGTTTCTTATGAACTGGCTTATTTTAGTGAATCAAACAAATACAGGGCGACCAGTGTAATCTGATTCTTGAATAAATTACTCTAAAAACTGTTTATTTTTATTGATTAAGCCATTACAGTGTGACGAATGTAGTTTGATTCTTCAGTGATTCTTCAATCAGCTCTTATTTGTGAATCATTCAGGCATTTTTGAGTTGGCCAACCAGGTAAATAGATAAATACCAACTTGGTTAGGCTGGGAGACCATCTTAAACCAGTTAAAACCAGAATTAATACACACTCCTGGTTTTATTGTAAACAGTGCATGTTGTTTATACAAACGATGTTTATGCTTATATTAATAACAAAACATCTTAATAAAGAGACGCTACCAAGCTGCGCCTGCGGAAAGACACTGAAGTTTGCGTGTGCTTTTGTTTCTCCTGATAATTCAGGTACTTTTAATCTGCTTGCGTGGAACACGTGAACGCGTGGAACAGCGTAACACTTATAATCTTTGAGTAAAACAGTAAACGTGCTCTGGTTCTGAAACTTTCCGTTTTGTGTGATGACACCAAAGCGTTGTAATTATTTAACAATTACAGTATAAACCACTTTTCATGATCTAATCACTACTCTGGATAAAATCAAGTCCGCTCTGACATTTGTGTCGTTGAATATGTCCTGTTTCATGTCACATTACAAAAGTAAAATGGACAGCAATATGAATTAAACTCTGTGACCTAATTTGTATTTGAGTAAACTTCATACAAATAGAGGACTGTTTAAATATTTACACATGATAGTGGCAACAAAAGCGAAGATAATAATTCATTTGATAATTGACTCTAAAATACACATCTCATTCCTACATACAGGTGTTATACCTACAGTATAGTATTGTGTAGAGTTGATATGAGGTGCAAAATACAGGTTAGTGGCCTCCAGCTGCAGAGAGTTGCACAGACATGCTGAGATACATGACATTGAGCCATGCTGCAGTAAAATGCTTCACTGCTTGCTGTCCAAACACGGAGACTTCAGTATACCATAACATGATCACTGCTTAACATAGTGCAATGGATTTCTGCCTTACTTCAAGGTTTTATCATTGGTTTGTGCAGAGAATGAACAGTAGTGTTTATAAGGTTATATCCTCAGGTATCCTCATCTATGGCCTATTATTTGGATCACGAAAGCACTTTACCACATCATAAGGCTTCTTTTTTTGTCTCTGATAGAATGAGGTGGAGGAGTCAGACTGCTCATAGAAATATTTGCTATTCTATTGCATAAAATTTAACTGGACCAACCTGAATTTTTGTGTGTGATTTCAACAAAGTTTGCACCAATAATGACACCATTGTGGTCATATTTTATTGCTGATTTGAAATGGCCGGGGCCTTTATTGAGAAGCCTGCCAAGTGAACTGACTTGCCTAAAAGGGTCCATGTTTCACACTCCTGTCTGCTCAAACAAATGCACTCTCTTCTCTTCCTTCTGCTGGTCTACTTATTTATGCAGGCCTAGTAGTTAGTCTGGAGAGTTTCTTCCTGAAGCCTTTGTGGGTAATTGTATGTGTGTGTGTATGTTTGGCTGTAGTTGGTGTTGGCTGAAGGCACAAACTCAGATGGGGGATCTCAGTGCACAGAGAGCCACAAAGAGCTGCTGCCACCCCTGGAGCGAACTGGAGGGATTGGAGATTCCAGACCCCCCTCTTTCCAGTGAGTAATGCCATGCAAATAATTTGTCTGACATTTATTACTCAGTTTTAGGCCCATAGTGAACCAGTGAAATCAGTGAAGGACACCATTATAACTGGATGTATGACAAATAAAGATAAAGTAATGTATAAATTGAAGTCGGAGGGTCAAGTTCTTCATGTTGTTTTCATGTATTTTATAAAAACCCTTTGAATATGCATGAGACCCATGTACACATCTTAAAAGTTTTCAAACACACACTATCGTTCAAAAGTTTGGGGTCAGTATGGTTAATACAACTTCTCCAAGCACCGTCTCCAAGATGCTTCAAGAAACATCCCTTCAAAGCTATAAAATTATGCGCAAATGCACCTAGGACAAAAGCTGCTTTAAATGCAATGGATAGTCATACCAAATGTTTTTTTTATTTAGTTAATAGAAGTTAATTGATAAATAAAATCAATTTATGACATTATTTTTGACAGCATCCTCATTTTACAGCATTTTTACACAAGTGCTTAAAACATTTAACAGTACTGTAGCTTTGCAGGTCATTTTCTTGAAGCATCTTGGAGACATCTTGGAGACATTGCCACCGTTCTTCTGGATTTAGTCGGTCTCAGTTTGTTCTGTTTCTTCACGGCATTGCAGACAGACTGGATGATGATGAGATCTGATCTCTGTGTGGAGCACTGGCTGTTGTCAGACTACTTCTGCAAACAAAAATCTCACTGGATTATTACAATTAATGGCAAAATGAACGTTTGGAAATGTAAACTGATATTTCCTACTCACACACTACAGCAAAAGATAGAAATAACAGACTAACCAATTTTTAGCTGGTGAAAATACTAATAAGTGTTCTAATCATTTTGCCCACCACTGTATATATTATCTTTATTTGTACATCAGAGAGCAACATAAGAGACTTGTCCTCTCCATATGAGAACAACATTTTAAAACATCTTAGAAACTCTTCGAACTTTCGAACTGTAGTTTTTTTTTACAGTAAACTATTCTTTGAAGTCAAATATAATGAACTATGAAAATCACTGTTTTCAGCATTTTAATTGGGTCTTTTTATTGCATCTTTTAAGGCCTTCAAACAAAAAATGAAACGTTCAACATAGAAGAAGTGTACTCAAGTCATTGTATGAGTTGCATGTTTTCATTATATATGCATATGCATTGGGTTTTTGGATAACCATACAAATACATCTGCAGATGTCTGGATGAATTCATAGAAAAGACACAACACACACACACACACACACACACATGTTGGTTTTTATGGTTTGCGGGGACTTTCCATAGGCGTAATGGTTTTTATACTGTACAAACTGTATGTGCTATTGCCCTACACCTACCCTACACCTAAACTTAGCCCTCACAGGAGACGTTGCATTTCTATTTTCCCTCAAAAAAACTCACTCTGTATGATTTATAAGCGTTTTAAATTATGGGGACACTGAAAATGTCCTCATAAATCACCTTCTCCTTGTAATACCTATGTCATACCCATGTCATTATACAAATTTGTGTCCTCATAAACCACATAAACATGCCCACACACACACACACACACACACACACACACACACACACACACACACACACACACACACACACACACACACACACACACACATGTTGGTTTTTATGGTTTACGGGGACTTTCCATAGGCGTAATGGTTTTTATACTGTACAAGCTGTATGTGCTATTGCCCTACACCTACCCTACACCTAAACTTAGCCCTCACAGGAGACGGCATTTATATTTTCCTCAAAAACTCACTCTGTATGATTTATAAGCTGCTTTTAAATTATGGGGACACTGAAAATGTCCTCATAAATCACCTTCTCCTTGTAATACCTATGTCATACCCATGTCATTATACAAATTTGTGTCCTCATAAACCACATAAACATGCCCCCCCCACACACACACACACACACACACATACACACACACACACACACACACACACTTTTGACAAGCATTACAAAACCACTGATTTGATTTTGATTTGTTCTGAGTTCCTGACCACAGTCACAGCATTAGCAGATGTCTGTTATCCAGCTGGAGGGAAAATATAATTCTTGTCCTTCCGGGAGCCACATGTGTGAATCACAGTCCAATTCAAGCGCCTGTCTCTTGAGCTGCATTCTAATAGAACACATGTTTGCCTCACAAAGTTCAATGTGTTTGTTTGATTTACTAGCAGTCATGTGGTTAGGTCTTTAACCAGTCATGGAGCAAAGCCATTCCTCTACTCATACACAGCTGCCCACATAATAATTCATATTTTGTGACAAATACCAGTTATAGCTTTCGTAACATCAATATTTGTTTTAGTGATAGTCATTTTGGATTCTTGAACAAGTCTTTCTTAGACCAATTTGTTCTAATTATTTTATTAAATTGACTCACTGTTTCTATTATATCTCCTTTTGTGTATGTGTGTGTATATATATATACACAGGCGCATCTCATTAAATTAGAAAAGTTCATTTATTTCAGTAATTCAACTCAAATTGTGAAACTCGGGTATTGAATAAATTCAATGCACACAGACTGAAGTAGTTTAAGTCTTTGGTTAATTGTGAAGATTTTGGCTCACATTTAACAAAAACCCACCAATTCACTATCTCAACAAATTAGAATATGGTGACATGCTAATCAGCTAATTAACTCAAAACACCTGCAAAGGTTTCCTGAGCCTTCAAAATGGTCTTTCAGTTTGGTTCACTAGGCTACACAATCTCACGCTCACTGGTGCTCCAGAAGGAATAACCATCAGTGAGTGTTTGAATCTTCTGTAATAGCTGCAAATAAGTCCCTCAGTTGCCCTTGGTGTGAAAAAATAGATCTCAAAATCATAAAGTCATTGTTGGAAAGGGTTCAAATACACAAAAATGCTGGAAAACCAAAGAATTTGTGGGACCTGAAGGATTTTTCTGAAGAACAGCAGACAGTTTAACTGTTCAGGACAAACAAGGGACTCATGAACAACTATCACTAAACAAACAAACACAGCTGTGGATCATTCAGATAACAACACAGTATTAATAATCAAGTGTATGTGAACTTTTGAACGGGGTCATTTTATAAATTAAACAATTATTTCTCTTGTGGACTATATCTAAACATATATGTTATGTGAAATATCTTATTCAGGTCAGTACTAAATAAACAAAAACATGCATTTCGTATGATCCCTCTTACTTGGTAAAATAATCAACATTTTGCAGATTCTGAAAGGTGTATGCAAACTTTTGACTTCAACTGCATATATAAACACAAGAAGAGACCTCTTGAACCATTTGCTACAATAAACACAATATTTGATGGAATTTATACCATTTATTAGTGAAAATAAACCCATGAACTGCAGCTTTACTGCAAGAATAAAAGGCTAACTAACACTTTCACATTGCTTTGGCTGTAAAGAAGGCTTTGAGAGTTGTGCACTGCTGCATATCTGGTTATATTGTGCACTTGTGCCTCTACCGAAAACACAGATTAAATATTCTCTTTGTTATATTGAAGATGTTGAAGGCTAAATATAGATCAATGAGCTTCGGGGATATTTCACAACAGCCTCCCTTTGTGCATCTGTTGCACCTCTTCACTTTTGTGAAAATCCTGCGATTCCTTTATCTAATATTTTACTTTCAGACCTTTTTTTGTTGTAACCTCACCTCACCAAAGAATTCTCACCACTTGTTTTCTATAGTGTCTAGTGCCATCTAATGTCAGAACATGTGAAGGTGAACCACAGACTGCTTCCTATCTCCCGTCAGTCCTTTTCTCCAGTGTCTCTAACAGCCAATTTAGCATGACATTTATATGAATGTTTCTCCCACAAGAAATCTCCCTACTTTCCATTATACAAGCTTCACTGTTAGCATCAGTAAGTAACCAAATGTTATCCTCTGCCTGCTATCTTTGTGCTGTGCATTATTTATTGGTCCTCCTGAATACATTTGGTAGGGTGAGGAGAGTATGTTTTCGGCTGTCCCTTGAGGAGCTAATCCGGATTAGTGGACATGAAAAGCACCCGTCTCTGTTGTCCCGTGGGCTCTGCAGGGTGACACAGCTGCCTCGGTCTCCCCCAGGACCGTCCATCCGTCTGCTGCCCCCTGTAAATACAACATATACTCACAGAGCACAAGAAATGTGCATTAAATGCATCAGTTGGTACTTAATACCATTGTGTGAGAAAATGTATTTTACAGTGATTTCAGAATTTTGTTCATTTTGGGAAGTTATTTGTAAGCCATTGGAAATCAGGCAAAATTATATTTTAATTGCTTAATAATTTTTGTTTTACTTTGCATTTGCAGTCAGCAGCAAAACAAATAGAGATTTCTCTCGATTTAAAATTCCACAATTTGTATTTTGCTGTCCTAATTATGCATGATTATATAAATGCATCTTTAAACAGCTGAGTTAAGACTGCTCAGTGCTTGCTCAAGATTCAATGTAAAAACACAAAGCCAGACTAAATTATGCCTGTTCTTTGTTCAGTTTTAATTGCTGGGTAAATTGCTGTGTCTAAGCAGCATTAAACAGTCTAGACCTAAATGACACTATACAGAAGCTCTTCTGTCACCTTTGGCATTAGAAGCTTTTTATTATTTTAATTTAGCTTTGTTTCTCCCTCTAGTTCTCAACACAAACCTGTGTCCCAGAATTCTGTCTTAACCATTGAGATCCACTGATTTAATGCATGGATACTGGGTCTGGTGTATTGATTGATGCACGTTTGGTAAATGATCACCATACTGCTGAAGTAACAGGCTCTATCCAGCAGAGAGAGACATTAGCACACTGCTTTGTGTTGAGCTAATTTTGCTTGAGGGGTGGGACTTTCCTTTTTGGTATGTGGATGCAAGTAAACTTTGGGAAGATTAAATTGTATGGCTCGAAATTATTCAAGCATTATCTATTTGTTTTGTTTAAGATATTTCCCCCTAAATAGTATCCTCACATTACAAAGGGTTTTCAACTTTCTTATCCATGAGCAGGTTTAAATACATTTTTGCACAACTCAACGGATATAACATAACTATATAACGTTATTGTATGTTCTCTTTGGGATAATATATTATAGAAACAGATTTGAAATACAGAGAAAAATGGCAAAACTTAAACCCAATGATATGTTCTTTCTTAAGATGTGAATACATGTCAGTTGTTATACACTGCTTTCAAATGAAATTATAACTTAAATGGATGAATCTATATCTGTGTAAATTTAGTTTCTGGAAAAACCCTGGGAGGGAAATGAAAGAAAACATTTAATAAAAATAATCACTTAGAAGCAGACCATCTGTAAGCACTATTTGCATTGTTATAGTGGTCAGTTTATTAAAAGTTATACAAAACGGTTAACAGTAATAATATGCAAATAAAATCTCTACTAAATGTGTACTGCCTCTGTAGGTATTAATAGTGTGGCAGTCATTTATTTTATATGTATTTATGCCTTTATCCAAAGTGACTTACATTGCATTCAAGATTGTATTTATGCATTCCTTGGAAATTGAACCAATGACCCTGGATGCAGGTTTTTATTCTAAAATGCATACTTACTTTTTCAGTGTCACAGTCATTATGCTAAATGTTTTTTTTTCTTCCAGAGGACCCATGTGAAAATGACAGCTTTTTTATCATGTGTTATCACGTGTGAGCATCTTTGCATGTGTCACAGCGAGCTGTTCTCACTTCTCACCAACCTCATGTTTCTTTTCTGCCCTGAGCCTTCTAACCACTCTTCTAGAATAACTAGCCTTTGGCATATCCGCATACACTTATTCATTCCCACACTGCATCGCGGCCCCATTTACCCCCAGCCTGCACTTCTGCAGCCCAACCGCAGCCCTGAACTCCTGGGCTGCAGTTCATCTCAGCTGTTCTAAACACTTTTTACCATTCATTCTCAGCTTTGAATAACCAGTGACAGCTGCTGAAAATGCTCGGCTGTAAATCATATACTCCTAAACAATGAAATATCTGTTGGCAATGAAATTTAATGTTGGTAATCATTATTTCAGAAGGTGTCCCAGAACAATTTATTTACTTTTGTGGCCAAGTGTATTATGACTCAGCATAATATAGATGGTTTCGAGACTATATAATAAAGACCTCTCTGTGTGTGTGTATGTGTGTACTAGTGCCAATGCGGTGAGCAGTCGGGATGGATTGGACACAGAGACGGGGACGGAGTCCCTCCAGAGCCAGCGGAGAGAGCGGGAGAGGGAGCGAGCTCACAGGAGGGCACGAGAAAGTGAGTGACTGAACAATACTCAGCGAAACAGACCTGTTCTCACACTATACACACATCACATATCATGTGCCAGGGATCAGGAAACATATGACATTATTCTTGCCCCTGGTGTTTTCCCCAGGCGATGAGAGTCTGGCAGGAGAATGAATACAGCGATAAATCAGAGGTGGGGACAGGCTAAAACAGCATCCTTATGACATAAAAAATTGAATTTTGTATTTGAAAAAATATGATATATTTAATATAGAATTAGTTTTTATTTATTTTTTTCACACCTACACCACTGTTCAAAAGTTTTGGTTTGAAAAAAATTAAATGATTTTATGCTCATCAAGGCTGCACTTATTTGAAACTTTTTATTATTATTAAATATTTAAATGAGCTGAAATAAGCTAAATGTTCTGCATCATTACTCCAGTCTTCAGTGTCACATGACGCTTAAGAAATCATTCAAAATTATTGTTTTGATGGTTTGGTGCTTAAGAAATATTTCTTATTATCAGTGTTAAAAACAGACATTTTGTGATGTGATTTTTAATATGATAATTTTTGTTCAAAATTCTTTGAATAAATAGTTCAAAAGAAAAGCATTTATTTGAAATAGAAATCTAGTGTAACATTTTATTTCTTTACTGTCCCTTTCGATCAGTTTAATGATTCCTTGCTGAATAAGATCTTGAAAAAAACAACTTTGAATAGTAGTGTATGACACAAAATCTTCCCAAAACGTGAATAAATAATGACATAGTTTTCCTCTAATACTCCTTTAACGTCATCGCTTCAACTTAAACACTTTCAAAGCTCTAGAATTTGTCACAGGGTGTTGCAGGGTGTAGTTGATTTTTTCCCAGCATGACCCCTTTCTGTGGTTGTTTGCTTGTTTTAAACCAGTACAGAAAGTTTATTTTTGTTGGTGTGCATGCTGACTTGAGCTCTGGGTAAAGAGAAACAAAACTTCCTTTTGCACAGAAAAATATTCTGTCATCAGCAAAGAATGTTCTTGGCTCCTTATAAGGTTATTTTGCCTGCATTGAGAAAATTCTAAAGATGTGTGTGTTCAATAGAATTTAAGGTGATTGAGAAAGTCCCAACCATGTCTTGAATGTCTACATTGCTGAAGCTGATTATCAAAGTTGTATTTCCCCAGCCGTTAACTGTATAGAAAAGTACAGGATTGCTTCCTTCTCATACTATCTGATATATTTGTGGAAGCCAGTTCTGTCCACTGGAATCATTTCATGCTCTTCCTCTCTATTTCTCCTGCTGTTTGCACCTCATTAGTGCCAAGTGCATTAATTAGTGCAGCTTCATTAGCAGCACCACCGTCAGACACAAGAGACAGATGGAGGTGTTTGTGTGTGTGTGTTTGTGTGCTTGCTGAAGATACTGATGATTTATGGATATTCGCTGAACCTCTGTGTTTTGATGTTAGAGACATCAGAGCCCATGGAGTGCTTCTGTAGTGTCAGTACTTTCAGTTAGTTGCCCCTCAACACTTGATGGTTTAATGGTTGTGATGTGATCCACACTGTACTGTTTTTTTTTGAGTCTGTCTTTGAAGTAAAGCATCTATTCACTTAGCATGTGTATGTCTGGAGCAGTTGTGTAGCTGTGCGGTGTGTCTCTGGATGTTTTGGATGTAGAGCGTGTGAGAAATGTGTCAGGTCAGCTCCGCTTTTCTTCTCCAGATTTGGTCATGCATAGTAGAGCTGTTAAACCCAGAAAGCTATCATGATAGAGCATTCAGTTGTTTTAAGGACTAACATGTATGTGTTTTCTGAAGATTCATGTTTTAAAATATATACATAATAAACACATATATAAATGTGTGTGTATATATATATTATATATATATATATGTGTGTGTGTGTATATATATATATGTTCATAAAGTGTGTGTTGTGTATGTATATACAAATAAAATGTATTTGTATTTATATATCAAGGCTGTGTATATATTTATGTTTGTATTATTATTAAATATTTAAATGAGCTGAAATAATAAATGTTCTGCATATTATATGTTCAGTGTACATGATGCTTCAGAAATCATTAAAATGATTTTTTTGATGGTTTGGTGTGAAATATTTCTTATTACAGTGTTAAAACAGACATTATTGTGATGTGATTTTAATATGATAATTTTGTTCAAAATTCTTTGAATAAATATTAAAAAAAGCATTTATATGAAATAGAAATTGTGTAACATTTTTTTCTTTACTGTGTTTCGATCATTTTTAATGATTCCTTGCTGAATATCTTGAAAAAACAACTTTATAATGGTAGTGTATGACACAAAATCTTAAAACGTGAATAAATAATGACATAGTTTTCCTCTAATACTCATTTAACGTCATTTTAGATTAAACACTTTCAAAGCTCTAGAATTTGTCACATTTGCAGGGTGTATTGATTTTTTATAATATGACTTTCTGTGGTTGTTTGTATTTTAAACCAGTATGAAAGTTTATTTAAATGTGTGCATGCTGACTTGAGCTCTGGCTAAATGAAACAAAACGTCCTTTTGCACAGAAAAATATTCTGTCATCATCAAAGAATGTTTTTGGCTCCATATAAGGTTATTTTGCCTGCATTGAGAAAATTCTAAAGATGTGTTTATCATGTGTTCAATAGAATTTAAGGTGATTGAGAAAGTCCCAACCATGTCTTGAATGTCTACATTGCTGAAGCTCATTATCAAAGTTGTATTTCCCCAGCCGTTAACTGTATAGAGTACAGGATTGCACCTTCTCATACTATCTGATATATTTGTGGAAGCCAGTTCTGTCCACTGGAATCATTTCACTGTCTTCCTCTCTATTTCTCCTGCTGTTTGCACCTCATTAGTGAAGTGCATTAATTAGTGCAGCTTCATTAAAACTCACCGTCAGACACAAAGTGACAGATGGAGGTGTTTTGTGTTTTAATGAATGTTAGGATTTGTTACTTTTTTTTACACCACCCCATAATTAATTTTCTATAGTGTTGTATGCAAAAAAAAAAAAATAATTAGTTGTTAAAATCTCTATGTTGTATGTTGATACAAATACAGTTTTTATGTGTAGTTGGAATGAATTACTGATTCAGTAAAGTTATAGATAAGATACAAATATTATGAGTTGTAATCTTTTTGCTGTGCAACAAATATATATACATATAAACTTTAAATATTTTAAATTCATATTTATAAGTTTTGAAATATACATCTTAAATAATAAATATGATGAATATGACTATTTCAGTTCATACACATATTATTGTTATTATTATTATTTAAAAACTAAATTAAAATGTTCTAAATTAAATGGTAATCATAAACTATATATTTATAATATACTATAATATACTAGCCTATATGATGTTACATCTGTAAAATAATACATGTCAAATCCTGTGTCTATAAGTATATTATACTTACAACATAAAAATGTATTTGAGATTTATTATAATATCTTGATAAGTAGTATTATTCAGTATAATTATTCAATAAACTAGACTAGCAAACATTAGAAATAGTTCAGCAAATATAAAATGATTTAGGCCTTTTATAAAAAGTATTTTAGTCTTATTATAGCCTGTTTTGATTTTAGTATGAATATATTCTTCACTTGCATTAATATTGCACTTCACAGGCATAAGGTCATCTCCTGAAGCCAGATGTTGAAGGAACATTTCCAGAGATTTGTTTTGGTCTTAAGTGAATTCATCTTCATCTTCTGTTATCTCTCTTTCCTGACGTCTAACGCATACTAAAGTGAGCCTAAAGGGACTCTGGAGAGGCTATAAATGCATTACCCACCAGTGGACCATCCTTTCTGAAAAAAGAGGGCTACTGATAGGCTGCAGGCGGGCAGCTCATCTCACCGCAGGCCTGTGCATGTACGCTTGATCGTTGGGGTGATACGTTGTCCTGTGAACTCACACATGGCATGGAATGATAGAGCTTCCTCTGTGTGTGGAATATGGTTGGATAGAATAGCTGTGACTGATTTGTGCGTATGAGTGGCTATGTGGAAGGTACTGGTCTGAAATGGGCACTCCTGCAGTACTGGAATGTTTTGGTCGCTCGCGGGGTCCACAGCGCTCTTATCGTTTGGTCAGACCGTTTCAGCGCATCCGATGCCACCCAGAGACACCGCTTCGTCCTTGTCTCTGTATGTATACACCCCAGCATGTTTTTTGACTGATGTGATGGTTTCTAGAATCGAATAACTTCATAAACCTTCAGTTCTTCAGCAAAAAGCCTATTTGAGTAATAAACCGCACACTTTGTTATATCCATAGATTGTTTGGAACTTTTAAATGGACCAGGGTTAAATTCTTTTTAAACAAAGACTGTTCTTATAAGTTCATTATCAAGAAAACACTGTACTGTTTATCAAATTTGTCATTCAGTGTTATTATGCCTTTCCCAGAATGATGTACTGTATTCTGTCTTTGAAGTCTTGTTTTTCCTCAGCTTTTAAACAATGTCTTTTTTGTTTCGTCTCAGTCCCTCGCGTGAACGGTCACTCGAAATCAGAGCGGGTGAATCGTGACTCAGCTGTTGGCTATGACAGTGCATCAGTGATGAGCAGTGAGCTGGAATCCAGCTCTTTTATCGACAGTGAGGAGGATGAGGGTGCAAGCAGGTCAGACATTACTCAATGTTTCATTTCCCTGAAACACATACATGTAAATTTGTTTGGCTGAGAGTGCAGGATCCATTTCCTTTCAAACAATGACTGTACTAATTTGCCCACTGACATGAATTGACAACTTGAATTGACCTCAAAACTGAACTCTTATTGGAGATCATGTTTGACTAAAATAGAGCCTTTATAGTTTCATAACACCATGCTGCTTTATTAGTGTAGCGCTGATCTTTGCTTTGACCTCTCATTTTTTTCTAAAGCCACCGACTTAGCAGTTCAACCGAGCAGAGCTCTTCATCACACCTCATGCGCAAACACAAACGCCGACGACGGAGGCAGAAAGTCACCAAAATGGACAGGGTGAGAATGTGGAAGAAAAAGTACACATCTCTACACGTTTGATCTGTACTAATCTTTTATATATTCTTTTGACAGTCCTCATCCTTCAGTAGTATTACAGACTCCACAATGAGCCTCAACATTGTCACTGTCACTCTCAATATGGGTAAGAACTTATTCACTACTAGATCACCCTGTTCTTTTTCCCATCATCCATCCCTGTGCCTCCTCCCTCTTATCTCTTATCTTTTTCACTCCACCTGCTTAATAAACCTAACCTCCTGTATTTCAAGGTCTAGTGTACACAGTGTGGTCTAAATATAGATGAACACATCATTGGAAGTTCACAGCCTTATCTCTCTTTCTCACAGAGAAATACAACTTCTTGGGTATCAGTATAGTGGGACAGAGTAATGACAGAGGAGACGGAGGCATCTATATTGGCTCTATTATGAAAGGTGGAGCGGTGGCGGCTGATGGTAGGATTGAGCCTGGAGACATGCTGTTACAGGTGAAATGATCCGCAGTCTGAAACCACTTTTAAGAGGAACCTAGACACTTGTCTAATGCACTTTTAGGAAGATTAATAATGATAAAATGTGCTTCCTAATAATTGCCAGTATTCACAATGTTACTTAAAAGGGGAATTCTGTCATGATTTACTCACCCTCATGTCATTCTATTAGGTAAATACCACTTCAAATTTGAACACCAGGAAAATCATTTTATATATATGCTCAATGTCATTGCGACATTGTCAAATGTAATAGATAATTTTCACTTACAACGATTCCTTGAACAGAACTGAAACTGGCCTGTTATTTTAAGTCGCTTCTCTTTTTAGTTTCTAAATGCACTTGTGGAATTGTCAAGGTTTGGGTCACCTCCCTGTGTTGTTGACTTATTGTGCTTCACTGCCTTTCCTTCCTGCTATATGACCTTTTGGTTTTATTGACAATAAAGGAAAGAGTGGTGCTTTCAAGCCTTTTGTCATTTATTTACATAAAAAGGGGTTTTCCTCACCCTGGTGATCTGATTTAGAAACCTTAATGTTAGATGGCCCTGTGCTATTAGGTGAATTTTGCTAAATGATGTCCAAGTGACCATAAGACATCACATGTAAACAAACAGGAAGTTTGGACTAAGAAACTGGCTTTTTTAAAGTAAAAAACATTAGTCATTAATTACTCACCAATTTGTTCCAAACTCATTTGAATGAATTTATATTGTTATACATAAAAAGAGAAATCCTGTTCATCCTTTTTTATGCAATTAAAATGAATTTGTAGTAAAAATGCACTATAAAAAGTCCATATTACTTAATTCACTATTTTATATAATAGCTTAATGTGAAGATCAACTCATATGAGTTTTGTAGGAATTTTTGACTTTTTTAATTTTTTTACAATAATAATTATTAATTATTTTATTTCTTAAATGTATAATTTTTTTATACTTATTAATTAAAATTACATTTTTACTATTTTATGCTAGAAAATAATAATACATAAAAAATATATTTTTAGGTGTACTGTCCTTTAAATAAATTCCTCATATTGGGGAAAAAAATACTATACAGGTCAGATAATACTGCATCAGATAATCAGAGGTTAAATGGCAATATAATTTCCTCAGGTCAATGATGTGAACTTTGAGAACATGAGTAATGATGATGCTGTCAGGATTCTACGGGAGATTGTCTCCAAACCTGGGTGAGATTGGATGTTACACCTCAGTTGATTGATACATTTTCAGTGAATCTGAATGCTCTCTTTAACACGGTTTCGTGTTTCATTTGTCCTCTACAGGCCGATAAGTCTAACAGTGGCGAAATGTTGGGACCCCTCTCCTAGAAGCTACTTCACCATCCCTAGAGGTACCTACTGCCTGCCATTATAGCAACTAAATTATAGACATGAAGACCCATGCTGCATTCATCCAGTACATTGTTTGGGTCAGTTTTATTGGATTATACTTAAATTATGCTGTCTGTCTATCCTTAGCCGAGCCGGTGAGACCTATAGACCCTGCTGCCTGGATCTCACACACTACTGCACTTTCTGGGCCATACCCCCATCATGGTATGATCAAAATCACTGTCCTAGAGATCATCTGTTAATAGAATGGAAGATTTATGATGCTCAACACAGTCATTTCTCTCTCATTTCACAGAGTTTGATGACCTCCCCCTTTCAGTGTCAAAAACAGACATGGCAACTATAGTAAAAGTTATGCAGCTACCAGATTCAGGCTTGGAGATTAGAGACCGAATGTGGTTAAAGATCACTATAGCCAACGCTGTCATCGGTTTGTGCCGTTCTTTGCTATGGTTTGAATTTGTTGGGTGGGAGATTCTTTCCTTAGCATCTAGTTTTTGGTAGATGTTTTGTATAATCAATGTAATCAGTGTTATTTTTCTCATTGCTCAATCTCTGTGTTCCAGGGGCTGATATTGTCGACTGGTTGTTCTCGCGGGTGGAGGGCTTCAAGGACCGTCGGGATGCTAGAAAATACGCCAGCAGTTTGTTGAAGCACAGCTACCTGAGACACACAGTCAATAAAATCACCTTCTCGGAGCAGTGCTACTACACCTTTGGAGACCTGTGCCAAAGTACAGTGAACACACACCTGAGTTGATAAAGATTCTCTTATTAACATTTATATCACCAAGGCTACATTTATTGGATCAAAAATATAGTAATATTGTGAAATAGTATTCAAATTAAAAAATGTATGTATTTTGAACTGTAATTTATTAATGTGTTGGCAAAGCTGAAGATTCAACAGACATTACTCCAGTTTTTAGTTTAGCATAATCCTTTAGAAATCATTCTAATATAATGAATTTGTGCTTAAGAAACTTTCCTGATTATTATTTATCATCTTTACTATTACTTTTGATCAATTTAATGTATCTTTGCTGAATAAGCGTATTCATTTCTTTCAAAAAAAAGACCAACCCCACCAAATTATTAACTCTAGTGTACCTTTAATACATTAAGATAAGATCTGGTTTAAAGGTTAAAGTCAAAGATTTGGTACTTAGAGTCATAAACCGTCATTTATAATACTACAATTAAAATGACGTGAAATAAAGATAATTGTAACATTGAAATTCTTCTGTTTTCAGATATGGCTTCTCTTAATCTGAACGAGGGATCTAGTGGTGGGGGCTCTGACCAGGATGGTCTCGCTCCTCTTCCTCCACCAGGACCTAACCCCTTGCCCCTGGGCGGTCAGCCCTACCCTTACCACAGTTACCCCACTCCTCCACCGGGCTTCCCTCCTGGATACTCGGACCCTTGCCACAGTTTTCACAGTGGCAGTGCAGGCAGCCAACAGAGCGAAGGTTGGTGTTGTTTGTGTGTAAGACACACGAATGCAGTAAATGATGCACTGATGGATAAAAGGGAAAACCCCTTTCCACGCTCGTCCCCACACACAATCCCGTGAGCTTCCTGTGTGACTTTTTCTTTCGGTTTCAGTGTGCCCATTGATGTTAAGAAACAACTATTACGTTAGTAACTGCTCAGATGTATTGTAAATGGAATTTACTTCAGTAAAATGGAAACCATCAGTGGGTTTGTTGTTAATCTGCATGTGGGATGATTAGGTACAGTACTACAATATATTCATGCAGATTGAGTTTTGCTTTCAGTACCACAATGAACACGGCACCCAGCCATAATGACATCATTGACACAAGACTAGTAAATCATGTGCACATATTTGCATGATTAGACCACTTTTCAGTTTGTCCATTTATTCAGAGAGTGTTTAAAACATTTAGTTTTAAAAATCAACTATTTTGACATATTAGCAGTTGATACTCATGTAAATCAAATGCATAGCAATTAATTAGTCAGATACATTTAATCTAGTAGTAAACAAAGGCTTATGTAACATTCATAACACCATTACTGAACATGACAATGATCTACAATGTGAATGATTATAATTGATGTGTAATTTAATTCAAGATAATAGACATTATAAGTTAAAGATTTAGGATAGACTTTAATATTGACACCTGACTATATGTAACCAAACAGCATGCATGACAAAGTTTTGACAAATACATTTTAATAAACATTAAACCCTAAAGATATACTACACAAACAGGAACAATTCTAATGTTTTTGTATTATTGCTTCTAAATTGCCCAAAACAATACAAAAATATTTAAAGAAGATGATATGATTAATAATGATTTGATTTATTGTAAATAAAATTGCATAATATATAAAAATACATGAATAATAAAGAGTAATAATAACCATAAAATATAATGAATGACTTTTCTTTTGTAACTTTCTCAAAACATTTTTTAAATATCTTTAAACTTTTATTTATATAAGTATTAGTGCTGTCAAACGATTAATCGCATCCAAAATAAAAGTTTTTATTTTAAATATATGTGTGTACTGTGTAATTTATTATTTATATATAAATACACATACATACAATATATATTTTGAAATATTTTATATTTTACATTTATATTCTTATATTTTATGTATATATATATATATATATATATAATATAAATATATTACATATTGTTTTTAAATATATGCATGCATGTGTTTGTATTTATATATACATAATAAATATACACAACACAAACATATATTATGCAAAAACAAAAATTTTGGGATGCGATTAATCGCGATTAATCATTTGACAGCACTAAGTATATATATTTTGTTTATATATTAATCTTTTTTTATAGATGTGAGAATAGATTTTTTTATCATTATCATTGTTACATTTATTGAGTGTTACAATTATCCTTTCTTTAAATTAAATTACTTTGTTGAATAAAAAAAGTAAATAATGAAATCTGGTTTAACAGTAAGACTAAATCAAGTCTTAAATGCCAACTATTTTTTTTCAATTATTCCATTTCCAGAGCATCATCATTGTCGCTGTATTCACTTGGATATTCCATATATGTGGTATGACCAGACTTTTAAATCATTTACACTGCTTATGCCACCCTTTGCATAAATGTGCATGGTGGATTTAGCACAGAGTTGGGAATGTGAATCAGGAATAATGCAATGGTCATGGATCGTAATTACTTTTTTAACACCGATCCAACTTACTCAAGTTTGGTTGCTTCGGGAAGCATAACATATGGTGGCATCACAGAAACTGGGGTGCAGGTTTTTTTTAAGAGCTTGTTGGTATATTCGGTGTGGGAGTGTTAGATGGAAGATCTGGTTGGGCAACATGTCATAATTCTGATATTCCCTCTGTTTTTGCTGGCCATCTATAGACTGATGGAATTTTCTTCTATTCACGGGTATCCGGTAAGATTAGCACTCTCATTTAAATGTCTTCCCGCCCCACCTTTTCTCCTTGACATCTTTTTATTCCAGTGGTTTGTCATCATATGGCATATGAATCATTGGGGTGGCCAGTATGACTACCCATTTGTGTTGCTTGTTTGTGTTTCTTGTGTGGGCATGTGCAGTTTACCCTCATTGTGCATGAGAATCTGACTGATTCTCATCCTTTGAAAAGTTGTTATGCTATACACTTACTCTTTTTGCCAGTTTGAATCAACTAGGAAAAGTTAATATTTCTATGATACTCTTATTGTATTGAACTGTATTATTGCAAAAATGTAGGCCATCCATGACATTTTGACTTTCTCTCAATGCTGATGTTGGTTAAAACACATAACCACCACAAAATGTTTATATTTGTACCATATCGTTTCTGTTGATGTATTGATGTTAAACACCCTCATGGTTTTGCTGACCTTCACACCGTGTCCTTACCAGGTGCGACATTACAGCCAATCAGAGCACAGAGCACAGATGAAGAGCGTAAAACTAATCATGTACATTCAATGATGCTTCTCCAGACAGCTTTTTTATGGGGTTTCTTGTCAGAATTGGGGAATTTGTTTTGGTTATTTTAGTATTACATACTGAATATTTGTCAATATTGGACATTTTTGCATTTTATTTAAAAAAAACTGTTCAAGTAGAGAACAAAAACGTTGCTGCACAACATGCAGGATTTGTTAGATCTTTGTCAGCTTCCACAGTCATTATGTCCTTGTATATTTTTATGTTTAATATACACTACCATTCTAAAGTTAGGGTTTGGTTAAAATTGTTCAAAACTTTTGAAAAGTCTCTTACTCTCACCAAGGCTGCAATTTGTTTGATCAAAAACACAGTAAAATGTTATGTAATATAACAATTAATATTAACAGTTTTCTCTTTTTAATATATTTAGAAATTTGAATTTATTCCTGTGATGACAAAGTTAAATTTTTAGCCATTAATCCAATCTTCAGTGTCACGTGATCCATCAGAAATCATTCTAATATGCTGATTTGGTGCTAATGTTACATTTCTTCTAGTGCTGTCAAGCAATTAATCGCATTCAAAGTTCAGTTTTTGTTTACATAATATATTTGTGATATATGTATATTTTAGGGCTGAGCGATATATCGCATGCGATTGTCACGCGCATCTCGTCAGTAAAGCCGGTTCCATGATTAGCGGTAAATCCAGTACAGCCGGTTCTGTGATTTGCAGTAAATCTCCATCACCTGCTTTCAAACGGAGAGGCAGTTAATACACAGAGCCGTAGTTAACTGACAAGCTACGCAATATCGCGTTCATAATTGAATGCGATTCATCTGCGATTATGAATGTGATATTGCCTAGCTTGTCAGTGAACTATGGCTCTGTGTAGTAAATGGCGCGTGACAATCACCTGCGATTAATCGTGCAGCCCTAGTATATATTTATATTTATATTATATATAAATATATTTAATATACAAATATAACATATTTTTCTAAAATATAAACATGCATGTGTGTATCTAAAAATACATAATAAATATACAAAACACACATATATTATGTAAACAAACTTTTATTTTGGATTAATCACGATTAATCGTTTGACAGCACTAATTTCTTATTATTATCAAAGTTGAAAACAGTTGTGCTGCCAACCTTGATACATTTATTTTTCACGATTCATTGATAAATAGAAAGTTAATAAGAACAGGATTTATTTTAAACATTTTTAAAACAATGTAAAAGTCTTTCTACTGTCATTTTTGATTAATTTAATGCATCATTGCTGAATAAAGGTACTCATTTGACCTTGTACGTTTGAAACAGTGTAAATGAGAGGATTTTGTGTTGGTTGATGCTACAGAAATATAAATCAAGCAACTAACCAAATGTAGATGTGCTTGTCACGGCTGTAATTTCAAATTTGTGTAAAATTGAAAATATAACATTGTCATCGCTTGTCGAGTCTGGTTAGCAAATGGTTTTGTGAGGTGAAAATAATAATACTTTTGTCCAACTACATTCATCTCTCACCACAGGTAGCAGAAGCAGTGGCTCCAACCCCAGTGCTGGGAAAGGCCGGAGACCCTCCCCTCGAGAAAAGGACCTTAAGGCACCGTGCTGTGGGGGCAGCGAATCAGAAATGGCAGCGTGGGTCATAAGGAGGGGTGAGAAAGCACCTAGTCAGCTGAGTCATCAAAGCCACAGCCGCTCTGCTGCCAGTCAGGCCCACTCCAGCCACAGTTACATTCACTCTGGGTACAGCCACGGCCAGTGTCACAGCATCTCGCAGCATAGCCACAACTTCACCTACAGCCATGCCCCTTTCATTCAGTCCAATCATCTGTCCTGTGCCCACAGTGAGAGAAGTCACGGCTCTTCTTACGGCCCGCCGGGTCTGCCCCCTCCGTACTGCCTCGCTCACCTCGCTCTCAAAGCGGCAGCAAGTAACAGCCCACCTGGGGCTCCCCCCATCCGGGAGCTAGGAAACGTCCCCCCAGAACTCACCGCTAGTCGGCAGTCATTTCAACACGCTATGGGCAATCCTTGTGAATTTTTTGTTGATATTATGTGACAGGAGAGTGCCTTCAACCTTTTCAGAGCACAAGGCCTAGTTCCCACAGTTTGCTTAATACATTTTTGCTACTGACGATCCCTGCACTGAGAATGTACAATCTGACAGCGATTTAAAGCATTTAAAGGGACAGTTCACCCAATAATGGAAGTTCTGTCACTTGCTCATTTATCCAGTTTAAATGTGGAACAAAACATTACTGTTGTAATTGTTAACTAAAACTATTTAAAATAGTTTTCAGTAATGGAAATGAAGCTGAAATCAAATATAAATATTAGATGAAAAACTTCAGTGAAAATTAGCAATGTCGCTTTGGCAATTAACAGAATTGAATACATGTATGTTGAAGTCTTAAAATTGTTTTTTTTTTTACCAAATTTGTATACATTAAAGCATTTTACAAACAACGAACTAAACATTTCTTGACAACAGCAGTGGTCCTAAAATGATTTAAACTACATTTAAAAATAAAATACAGAAATATTGTATAGAAATATTAAATATTAAATTAATATTTGTTATAAATTCATATAATCAGCTAAAACTTTCAAATCAAGCTAACTAAAAATATTAATATAATAATATAGTAGCATATAAATAATACTTAACTGCATTTTTTTTTTAAATCCTGAACATATTTTATCCAGAATATTCTGACAACTCTATATAATGAGAGTGAATAGGGACAAGGGCTGTCAAGCTCCAAAATGACAAAAACACCATAAAAAGAGAAGGAAGGAAAGAGAAGATTATCATTAGTTACCAGCTTAGCTTTCTGTGATCAAAATTTATCGTATGTTTTCTGAAGACTTGAAATATAGCCCACTTTTGTTGCATGGACTACTTTTTTTGTCATTTTGGAGCATTTCGGGACAGCCCCAGTCCCCTTTTTTTCTATTATGTGGAAAGGAATGACCAGGATTCATTTTTTTTATTCACGTTTTGTGTTCCACAAAAGAGAGAAAATATTTGGGAAAAAATCCTAAGAGTGAGCTAATGATGACAGATTTTTCATTTCTAGGCCAACTCTTTCTTTAATGTCCATTCAGTGTTATTTAGATCACCGAAGGACACTAAAAAAAGCACAACTGCAGAGTTAATTTAAACTCTGACACAAAAACAACAATACTGCAGTAGCAGCACAAGATAACACAACTAATACGCTTTTAACAGGAAAGTCAGTGTATCAGACTGTCTGCTTCTTATACTCAGCTGCTCTGCACTTTACACAAGTTACAAGCCAGACAACTGGCATGACTCTTTACACAGTCCGTACATTTAAATGTATTCACACGCTGGATGATTTTTTTCCTTAAACTGTTGCATTTGACTTTATATTTACAAAGTCATAACCCCGTTGACAATCAGACATCGTAATGACAATTAACGTCCCTAAACATTGCTGAATGTATTGTCTTGTGAGGCTACAACTCTTGATTTACTAAATAAATGCTCAGATGTGTTAATTTTAGACTCATGGTTGCCTAATGTCCATCATGAACTCTAAATGTACATGATTAACAATAACAAACAGGTGCTTTTCATAATCTGTGAACTGACTGTTCAGAGGTCACCAGTTGTATAGTATTCACCACTGTATTATGAACGTGACTGTACAGTTAATGCAGTAGAATGATTGTAGGCCTTGTAAATTATAACATAGATATTAAAACAGGCAGATAGGCTAACCAAAGTCCCTTGACAATTACTGTGTCATGATTTTTGTTTTTGGAGGAAGGATATGATATTTGTTATGGTCAAATTTACCGGTAAAGCAGTGAGGTGGTGTCTTTGTTCGTAATGTTCCGTTCCATGAACTGACCGGTCTGCCTGAGCCAAAACAGGAAAGAGTAAGTTTGTTCAGCACTTTTGGAATGTAACTTCTGGGCCCTTTTGAATGAAACGCTGATTGCAGCGGAAGCTGTTTGCTTTATTGTTTCTTCACAAAAGAGGAATAATAAATTGTAAATATGATAACATAAATATATATATAAAACGGAGAAAATAAAATGTATGTATTAAGAAGTGGCCCGCCATTGTCTTGGAAGTGTTTTTATTTTTCTTTATTCAAGAACACAGCTTGTTACAAAAGTAGCTTATTTTGGTCTACTGTCTGGCACCATCAGGTCTCTACTTTATTTGGCAGACAACATTGAAGTCTGGTAAAAGCTTATGGAGTGATATCTGATATCTGTTTTGCCTGCATGATATGTGCTTCCACAACACCGGATGCTTTTCAAAGAACAGGTGTCTCCTGTCTTCTCAGTTTTGTCCTGTATGCCCAAGATTATACAAGTTATAAGACAAGCTCCGTGTTGTGTGTGTGTGTATATAGTATTATCAAACTTGTGAGAAGGTATCATTTTTACATCTCCAAAGCATAGTTTTTTTATAGGGATCATATCTCCAGAGCTTTGGTGTTGTGGTAAAACAACATATTTTCCACACTGAACCAATGATCAGAAAAGTTGATCTCAAAACTAAAGTTCATATCAAAACTTGAAACACAAATCTATTCTCAATAACTGTCAATATTGTAGGTTTTGAACACATTCTTTGTATTATTTGTCATAATTGTTTTCAAAACACAACTAATACTAATTATATACCTAAAATGTATAATTAGTTATTCGAACATACATTATAATATGTACATAACATATTTGAACTCATATTTCTGTATAATTAATTACTTATGTGGAAAGTTAATGGGATAATGTACACCCAGATTGAAGTTATTGTAGAATAAACGCATATTGTTATATAAATAATATATATATGCTCAATGTATGACTAGGTATTTTATACTGCTCAGGTATTTTTTAATCCACACTTTACACACTTAATAGTGATAAACTATGTAAATTACATTTCTGTGTAACTGTTCTAAATGTGCTGCATGTGCCAAATGCTTATTACACCTCATAAATGATGTGTCTATTACATTCTTATAAAGTTTCTTTAAAGAGAATAATTGATGGCAAGCCTGAGTCGCAGATTCTGAAACACTTCCTGGCATACGTACAGAAGTATTTTCCCTGCTACGTGTAAGACATGTGCATGAGTGTTTCCTGCTCTGTGGGCTGTGACACACTACTACAGTTTATCAGTATGAGGAAGTGCACTTAGGCCTCTAGAAAAAGTGTTTATCAAACAAAAAATGCTTATCATTTAAAGCTGGGGAAAGTGTCAAGTGGAAAGAACCGATGCCTACAAGATATTTAGCCTTGGTGTGACACACACCGATGTATATCTCTGAGTCTTTAGCAACGTGTGCAATATATGCTGAGTCTGATACACAGACTGTTTTTTTTCTTTTCTGGTCATTTCAAATGACGTCTAGACAAAGGTTCTTAAGTGAATCAAACTGCTAATGACGTGTTTGGTATGGGCTGATGATTACATTTAACCATGAAAAGGTCAGTGTGGGAGTGTGATGTGGTAATAATGTAGGTGTATGTGTCAGAAGCTTACTAGCTTTCTTTTAAATTAATGATATGACATAATAGTTTTTTAGCACTACTGAATTTGTGCCTAATTTTTGTAAATGATAAGACTACATAGACAAAACCCAATGTGGGAAGAAACAGTGAGACACTGTCTGGATGTTATTGGATATAAAAAAATAGTGGATGTTTAAATACTTCTTTAATTATGAAGGCTGCAACTATGGGCTATGTTTAAAGAGCAAAGTGGTACAAAATTGTGACATTATTGCAGCTAACAGGCTGCTGGGATAGTGATAGATGTGATAGCGATAGATGTGATAGCCACATCCCTTTAAAAGACTATGGCATTCCTCTCAAGTTAGCTATGGTCTCAACCTCTCAAGCGACTATGGTCCAGTACCTAAAACTTATATCTGTGTTATAAGGAACTGTTATTTAGTTTATTCATTTCATTATTTTAATTTGTCTGTATGATGAGATTTTTAATGCATGTCTGGGGGGGACATCATTTCCTGCCTAAAGCTAATTAGGCAGGAACTTTTTTTTTTTTTACATTTTATGATTAATCATATTTCCTCTTTTCTTTTGTCATGTACTCTATTTTGAAACTGCCTCCTGGGAATAGAGCGCTGCCGGGGATGATGTATTTTTGTAGGCCAAAACCCAGAAACGTGTTAGCATTTTTGCACTTTCAATGTCAATGTCTCAAAATCTGTTTTTATTTTTATTTTATTGGTTTCTGGTAAAATGCCTAAAATAATATATGTGGTTAACACAAGTTTAAGATATTTTCATGTTTAATTTACAGCATGATTTTAGTTATCTTGAAAAAGGTGGTTGCTAACAAGTGACAGGTTGTTGGGGCATTACAAATAATCAAACCATCAGGAAAATTCCTGTAGCCTATTCACTAGTCCGCTTTCAGAGAACCGGGATAATGCAGAGTTCCAGGTTGGCCTACAAGAAAATGTCACTGCAGCACTTAATTGCATTTTAATATCCACAGTATAATTTTAGTCTTGATTAACCTCTTGAATCCACTTTCACAAGAAATAGATATAAAAGGAATATGTGGCTAAAATAAAAGATGGGGTCTTATATCTCGAGGATCTGTGTATGTAAATAATTTGTTACTTAAGAATTGATCTGTAATTGGTATTAACTTTTCGGGCAAGATAAACTATATATTGAAATTGTATATATTGAATGGTGGGTATGTCTGTTGCAAACTTGACCGAGCATAAAATATAATTCGTAATTACGAATTACGAGATCCAGGGTTCGTACGGGTGCTTGAAATCCTTGAAAATGCTTGAATTTTAATGCAGTGTTTTCAAGGTTTGAAACATTTTTGGATTTTGGATAAAGTGCTTGAAAATCCAGTTGCATTGATTTAATAATAAATTTGCTTTCTTACTGAATAGTGAATCAATTTTCATTAATATATATATATATATATATATATATATATATATTAGAGGTGGGCATAGATTAATTTTTTTAATCTAGATTAATCTAGATTAATTTTGGAATTAATCTAGATTAATCTAGATTAAAATGGCTCATTTGAATTCTGCCGAAGGCATTCAGAATATGTGTGCTACCCAAATAATGACTAAAAGTAAGCCCAAAATGTCGTTTTTGTTATTATATTGAACTGAAAGCCATCTTATTATGCACAGTGTTGCACAGATTAAATTTCATGTAAATTATCCATGCTAACACACACGTCTTCTATTTTTTTTTTTTTGACATTTCACTCTCTATAGATATATTTTTCTATGTACTGTATTTTTAGATATATTCGAGTTTCAAAGTTTCGCTCAAGTTCACATGAGACCTAAAAGCGCATCCTGTTTGCTTAAAAGCGCATAGCGTTTCGTTGTTATTCTGAGGGCACACAAATAAGCGTAGAGTCTTTACAGATTCGAAAGATGTATTAGGCTACTTTTATCTGTATGACCAAAAATGACGGAGATTTTAAGAGCAAGTGAAGCAGCACGGAGCCTGTCTTGCAGCAAACGCTTCCACACAAACACTTCAATAGCGCACATTTCTCTAGGTTAACATCATATTGAGCGGCCATGTAAAGTTGCTACTACATACATCTTTCAGATGAAAAGCCATATTTGAGG